>CM077258.1:7795000-8427500 GCA_039654775.1 Spinibarbus caldwelli
CTTTCAATCTAAAACTGATGCAAGAACTGCAGCAGCAAAATTTCAAACACTTTTTTTTATTCTTAAAGAGACATCTCACCCAAAAATGATTTGCCCACACTCATGTTTTCCCAAACCTGTGACTTTTTTTTTTTCTCCAAAGGTCAAGAGACGGTGCTGGTCATTCTTTTCCATGCAATTACAATGAATGGGGAAGCATACAATTATCATAAATTTGTTTCAAAACCATCTGTGTGCTATATTACAAGTTTACAGATGTTTAAAATTGTATTTTTGAGTGAACTATTCCTTTAAATGCAGTTCAAACACAGGCTGGCTCAGATGAGGAAGCGATTTTAATGGTAAAGGCTTACAGTAATGATGATGTAGATTTTACCGCTCCACGCTGCTATGATGAAGATCGGAGGCAGGCCGTGTAAAGCCGGCCCCCGCTCTCGTGATTGATGGCCCAGGTGGCAAGTCAAGGGGCTAAACACCACTAAAAATGCATAGGCACTACACCCCACGCCCACCTCTCAGCAGTCATTCGGTGAGGCATACATCACCTTAATGAAAATGAGATGCTAATGCACTAATTAAAGAGCGGAGTGTGAGCCGACCCACTCTGAGGAGTTTCACTAGCTTTGGCTTTGCCATTGTGCCTTAGTTCTGGTCTAAAGAACCCGAAATGAATTCCACAGAGGCACAGCCACGAGGAAAGGAGAGAAATTCACCTTCTGATTCAACAAAAGTGGCATTTAATGGAGTGATGGGCCGTTATGGGTCCCAAAGTAGCTAATGAAGATAGAAAAAAGACAAGAAGAAATTGACATAAATAAAAAGGCTGCTATAGGGCATTGCAAAAAAAAAAAATCCTAATCCTATCCTTTTTATTTCCTATTTTCTAATAAAATGAAAAAATAAATGAATCAATAAATAAAATAGTGCATAATATAAGAGACTTTTCAGGGAATGTATCTTAATATAAGTATATTTGTTTTACTTGGTTGGCAGAATTATTCATTTATTTTAAGAATAAACAAGTTAAAAACATTGCACAAAGCCTGTGCTAGTTAAAAAAAAAAAAAAAACTTGTATTCAAGAAACAGTTTATGAAAGCAGCTTTATAAAAAAGGTTTATAAATTAGATTTTTAACAACAAATTAAATGAATTTTATTTATTTATTTATTTTTACTTGAAAACAAGCGAGAAAAGACTGATTTAAAACTTCAAGATTTTTTTTTTTTTCTGTGAACCTGGGTAATTATAGTTTGAGCTTTTTTATATATAAATGAAAGAATAATTATTTACTCATTATTTACTCACCCTCATGTTGTTTCAAAGCCATTGGCTTCCTTTCCTTCTTTTGTTTCCATTCCATTCCAAAATGGCATCTGTTAATGCAACAAGTCAGGTTGGACATGTCATTAAGAATTGCATGTTATGTGTTCAGTCATAACATGACAATAAGCAGACATTCAAATGAATGAGATATGAAAGCCAAGAGGAAGTTTATAGGTGAATAATAAATTTTTGGGTGATCTTAGCTGCATTTCTACATGAAGCCTTCATAACACGGCAATAGTGTACTACAACACTGCTCAAACCAATATTTTATACTAAAACAAACAGAAATTGACACCATATGAACTCTCAAGAACAATGCATACATAGAAAATGACTTGGGCTCCATGTAGTGTCACCAAGTTCAGATACATTCTCAGAGTCAGAGGGGATGATGAATCACGGACGTGAGAATTTCTTTTGTCTCAAAGGTTTGTCTGAAAATTGGAATGCAAATTGTCTCTCTTCTTATTCTCAAGTCTCTGTATGAAGAGACCCACTCCAAGTTCTTCTCCAAGTCATAATCAGGTTCTGTTATGGGTTTACCCTCCACTAAACATTATTGCTATCTATCTATCTCTCATCTCCACCTGACCACAGAAGGTCAATGGTGTGTGAATAAGTGCGATTAACATGAAGCTTGCAAATGAGTCTACTTTTGGACTGGAGAACAAAACCGAAGAGAGTCTCAGCTGACTCATACTCATGCTACACGAATATGATGAAGGGCGTTAGCAATTCGAGAAAATTTGTTATAAAATATCTTGACCTATGCAAATGGCTTCCTGAAGGGAGAATGAGGACAGGCTCTGTGGGGGTCAAGACATAATGGAGAACCTCTGATGCAGAATCATGATTGCAAGATTTAGTACATCTAAAGTTACCAGCAGAAGTTTCTGAAGTTCCCAAGGCATGTATGACATTTAATAGCACATCTATATTTAAATTTATTTGCATTTATTCATTTGCCGGATGCTTTTATCCATAGCGACTTACAAGTGAAACCAATGAGTCGTACCCTGCTGATGTCTGAAACGCTGCAACGGTTGGCTCAACTTATGCACTCTATATGGATGCTGTAGGATATTTATTTGAATCTTTAAAGGTGATGTGTGTAATTATTCATTAAAATACCTTTTCTGTCTCAGTTTATTATGTAGACAGAACTTCATTGGCTGTTGGTAGGTTGATTTCTCCAAAAACTGCGGTAACATCAAAACACTGCAGGATGTTTAAGCATCTTGACCAGCCGATGTTTGGGACAGGACCATCTGTTTCTCCAACCAATAGAAGATGGGAAATCTGCTTAAAAACAGATGAAAACAAATTCACAAACTGGCAAATCCAGTGGTATGTAAATTACACACTTTTAATGTTTAGCAAGAAATAAGTCACATAAAAGAGGCTAAAATGTCATTACACAATGGTGCATTAAAGTGCAACATCAGATGCGTTCACACCACTTTGGTCGGAGCAAGAAGGCGTTGTACCTCTTCTACAAAAAATAGCAAGGGTTTTTTATCTCTACCTTTACAAAATAAGCAATAAAGAATGTGCATTAGGTCTGTTTTCCCATATGGCAAAAAAAAAAAAAAATTATATATATATATACACATGCACGCACACGCACGCACACACACACGCACGCACACACACACACACACACACACACACACACACACATATATATATATATATATATATATATATATATATATATATATATACACACACATACACACAGTATATATATATATATATATAAATATATATATATATATATATATATATATATATATATATATATATAAAGAAAAACTTTATTTGTTGTCTATAACACATACATTATAATAATAATAATAATAAAAAATGAATAAATCCCAAATGTAGGTAACTGTAAGACTATAAATGTATTTTCCTGCCCCTGAAATACATTTTGAAATTTTTTTTTTTTTTGGTATAGGAAGCTTGAAACTCAATATATTTAGTAACTAGCAAATGTTGTGCCTTGAACATCACAAAGACTTCCTTGGCCAACCAGCTTTCTCAGAAAGCAACTGGGGAAAACAGATTGATCAAGCACTAAGGTGACTTGTGAATAGTACTAGTCCACCACTAACTAGTGTAAACCAGCCTGTTCTGGCTAATCAAACCTGGTTGTTTCAGCAGGTAGACTTGGGTCAGATCTGGAGTAAAACTGTAGTGTGCACTGGACACCCAGCTGGAGAACTGGGGTGAATCACTGTGTTTTGCCCAGCCGCCTTTGTCTTCTCCCTCCAGCGTTCCCCCACATGAGAGCCTGTAGAAAGACAGCATTGGCTTGTCCTCATGGACTAGGATGTGCTCCAGCAAGGACCCCCTACATATTCATGATATCTGTGTGTGAGAGAGAGACAGTTTCCATCCTGTAGAGAGCCTCCACTTCAGTGATCAAGAGCACGGAAGAAAGAAACAAAAAGATGGAGGGAGACAGATAGGAACGGTGAGAAACAAGGAGACAGGGAGAGCGAAGAAGAGAAACTCAGGGAGAGAGAGCAGCCATCCAATTCATCACCGAGCCCTCAACATGACTGCCAGGCTGTGAGATTGGGAATAAAGACGCTCGCCAGTCTGCATCCAACACAGACGGCAGCGCTTCAAAAGCATTCAGCTTCACACTCCTACATATACACAACTGCAAACATTCCCCACCAGGAAAAAAAGACATTCAAACAAACAGAAACTGGAAAGACAGAGATTTCGACAAACACAGAAAGCTCACTGAAGTGTGTAGCCCCGCCCCCTTTTCGACTACCATTTGCAAATGACTGCTCGGATATCTTTGCAATTTGACATTGCTTTGTCTCTTTCAATAAAATGGGCAAAAGCCCCTTTTGCTAATTAGATTTCTTGAAATAATTATAGTGGGTAATGAAAATGACCCAGAGGACCTTGGTCATATGAGATAGAGGTGATGCTTTGATTGTATTCATCCACACCATTAATTGCAGTCAGATTTGCCTGATGCTTCCGAGCGTGATTTCATTCTGAACGAGATTTTCACCTCAGTTCTGTATGATCACAGAGGGCGATTGCCAGAATTTTCTCTCTCAATCTCTCGGTGTCTGATTTTGTCTGATTTGCATGCTAGTTGGGGAGCGTGCACACGGATCAATCCCATGTCTGCTTATTTAGCCGAATCAATAGGTGCACGTGGACCAGGTGTGGGGTTAGAATGCCGCCGGACGTGCCAGACTGATGCTCTCTTCGTGCCAAAACAAGGCGATTAGATATTTAGCTGCTCATGTGCCAAAGCTATTGAGGATGTGTTCTGGCTTTCCACTTCAACAAAAACCTCACCATTGAAATTTCTTCATGTCCAAGGTCAGAGAAACACAAAATGGGGTTAACTATTGGACTTTTGCTTTTAGAAGATGTCTAGCATTTATTCCTCTTGTAAAACTCACTGCCACAATGTTAGGGTATTGCCATGTAGTTGCTAAATGAAGTTCCAAACGTAGGTTCGGGAGGAGCCTAATCATTCAGTCCTGTCAATCATCATTGCAAACCTAAATAAGCAGCACTCATTGTGCCGTCCCAGCGACAATTCTTCCGGCATCCCTCCACCTCCCCATCTCCTCCTCTATTTCTGTTATTCTCACTCTATGTAGTACCACAATGGGGGCATTGAACTCGGATCTCAAGCCAAGCCTTGGGTTCGAGCCTCCATCGAGGACACCAAGCCAAGTTCATTTACCATTATCCATCAGGACTGGATGGGCAGGCAAACTCGTGAAAGTGTTTTTAGCACAATGCTAACCAGTTCCAAGGGTGAGAAAAGCCCCTCACTAAGTCTCTATTACAGTGGGTACGGAAAGTATTCAGACCCCCTTAAATTTTTCACTCTTTGTTATATTGCAGCCATTTGCTAAAATCATTTAAGTTCTTTTTTTTTCCTCATTAATATACACACAGCACCCCATATTGACAGAAAAACACAGAATTCTTGACATTTTTGCAGATTTATTAAAAAAGAAAAACTGAAATATCACATGGTTCTAAGTATTCAGACCCTTTGCTGTGACACTCATATATTTAACTCAGGTGCTGTCCATTTTTTCTGATCATCCTTGAGATGGTTCTACACCTTCATTTGAGTCCAGCTGTGTTTGATTATACTGATTGGACTTGATTAGGAAAGCCACACACCTGTCTATATAAGACCTTACAGCTCACAGTGCATGTCAGAGCAAATGAGAATCATGAGGTCAAAGGAACTGCCTGAAGAGCTCAGAGACAGAATTGTGGCAAGGCACAGATCTGGCCAAGGTTACAAAAAAATTTCTGCTGCACTTAAGGTTCCTAAGAGCACAGTGGCCTCCATAATCCTTAAATGGAAGAGGTTTGGGACGACCAGAACCCTTCCTAGAGCTGGCCGTCCGGCCAAACTGAGCTATCGGGGAAGAAGAGCCTTGGTGAGAGAGGTAAAGAAGAACCCAAAGATCATTGTGGCTGAGCTCCAGAGATGCAGTCGGGAGATGGGAGAAAGTTGTAGAAAGTCAACCATCACTGCAGCCCTCCACCATTCGGGGCTTTATGGCAGAGTGGCCCGACGGAAGCCTCTCCTCAGTGCAAGACACATGAAAGCCCGCATGAGGGACTCCAGCATGGTGAGAAATAAGATTCTCTGGTCTGATGAGACCAAGATAGAACTTTTTGGCCTTAATTCTAAGCGGTATGTGTGGAGAAAACCAGGCACTGCTCATCACCTGTCCAATACAGTCCCAACAGTGACGCATGGTGGTGGCAGCATCATGCTGTGGGGGTGTTTTTCAGCTGCAGGGACAGGACGACTGGTTGCAATCGAGGGAAAGATGAATGCGGCCAAGTACAGGGATATTCTGGACGAAAACCTTCTCCAGAGTGCTCAGGACCTCAGACTGGGCCGAAGGTTTACCTTCCAACAAGACAATGACCCTAAGCACACAGCTAAAATAACGGAGTGGCTTCACAACAACTCTGTGACTGTTCTTGAATGGCCCAGCCAGAGCCCTGACTTAAACCCAACTGAGCATCTCTGGAGAGACCTAAAAATGGCTGTCCACCAACGTTTACCATCCAACCTGACAGAACTGGAGAGGATCTGCAAGGAGGAATGGCAGAGGATCCCCAAATCCAGGTGTGAAAAACTTGTTGCATCTTTCCCAAAAAGACTCATGGCTGTATTAGATCAAAAGGGTGCTTCTACTAAATACTGAGCAAAGGGTCTGAATACTTAGAACCATGTGATATTTCAGTTTTTCTTTTTTAATAAATCTGCAAAAATGTCAAGAATTCTGTGTTTTTCTGTCAATATGGGGTGCTGTGTGTACATTAATGAGGAAAAAAAATTAACTTAAATGATTTTAGCAAATGGCTGCAATATAACAAAGAGTGAAAAATTTAAGGGGGTCTGAGTACTTTCTGTACCCACTGTATATTCCATTCTCTAGATATCACTCTTTAATTCACATTTAAGGTATTTTGTAACCTGATTTTATCCACAATGAGACAAATCTGATTTCTTATTAGCAATAGCATACCTATCCTCAACTAGCCAATTACGTCAGTTCTTGCTGAAAAGCTTCCTGAAACCAGTCTAAGATGATTTGAGTTTCTTTCTTGGTCTCCCAGGCTGGTCAACTGTCTCTATGATATTCTATTTTATTCTCAAGATATCACTCAAGTCCCTCTTTAATTCAAATTTAAGGGATTTTGTCACCATTTTCATCCAAATCTGATTGCTAATTTACAATAGCACACCTCTCCTTAACCAGTTTAAGGTATCTGTTACATCCGTTCTTGCTGAAAAAAAACCCTTCTTAAACCAGACTAAGATTTTGATGGTCTTAGTTGGTCTCTCAGACAGGCCAAATGGCTGGTTTTAGAGTGGTTTTGGCACTTTTCAGCTGGACCAGGCTGGAAAACTAGCTGGCTGTGCAACTAAACCAAATAAATGCCAGTTTTGGCCATGCTGTAAGACAAGATGAAAAAAAAGGTTACTTGCATTGGTTAGTGCTACCTCTGCTTTGAAAAAAAAACTGTTTTCTTAATCTTAGCTGGATTAAGTAGGTTTTTTCAGCAGAGGTAGCCTTAGCAGTGTGTTTACACGCTTACGTTTAATAGGCCTACTTGCATTTATAATAATTTGGGTTTCATCAATTTATCTTGACAGGCAAATCATAATTTTTAAACTACATACAAGATTCAATAGTCAAATTTTACTAAAAAGACAACAAAAAAGTCCCGTAATTGTTTTTAAACAATGCATTATAAAGTACATGAAATGCACTATATTTATTTTACCGTCAATCTATACTCTCCTGTCTTTTACTCTTTCATGCATAAACACACATACTCACTCACTTACAGATCTGCGATGCCCTTGCAGAGGTCAGCGGTGAGAGAGGTACTCCTCAGGAAAGGGCCAGCAGGTTGGGTTTTAGTGGTCTGATCTGTGCTTATTTAGAGGCTGTGAATAATGCATGAGACGTCGGTGTGCATGGCTCTGCAGGGATAAAGTGGCTCTCAGCCCGATATCCCAGCATTCCCAGGCCCTCCCAGTCCGCACCGCAGGTGAGCTTCAGCCGGCGCTCTGGAGGTAACTTTCATGCTCTGCTGGGCAAACATTTTCCAGGTCACATTTTCAATTACTCTGAGAGCCATGCCGACTTGCATCCCTCAGGCTCCCTATCACACACACACACACACACACGGCCGACGCCCACTCTAAACAAGCTTTGCTTGAAGAGGAAATGAGGAGTGCGAGAGGACAGGGATGCGGGGCTCTCGTCGTGTGACACCTCTGACAAACAACGGGTTTGTTCCGAGTGTCTGCCAGCTTTCAGTCAGTGCCATACCTGCAGAGGGGGAAAAAACAATCGTGTCAGTGAAATCTGTCAAAAACATCAGGCTTGATGGAGGAAATCAACGGACTGTTATCCAGAGTTCACTAAAAGGCTCCACGACCTTTTCAAGGACCTAGACTTTTCAACAAGTCTTCAATTTAAAGGGATATTTCACATGAAAAATTAAAATTGTCATCATTTACTCACCCTCATGTCTTTCCTAACACGTTTTACCTACTACTTAAAAGAAGATATAGCCTATAGCAGAATGAAAAGTGAAGTGACTTGAATCTGACAGGGTGTTATTTCAGGAAATCAGATTTTCAGAACAACGACAGCTTTCATGCATTGATTTAGTTTAATGTTCATACATGTTTAAATTAAATTATAAAATGTTAGGATATTTCATTTTGCACATCAAATAATGTTATTATAATATTTTAAATATATATATATATATATATATATATATATATATATATATTATTAAGATTAGATGCAATAAAAATTATAAATATGGCAAAATTTAATACATTTACCAAATATTTTTATCAAAATACAATACAGGTCTCCATCCACTTTCTTTAACACTATCATTTAACAGTTTGGGGTGAGTAAGATCTTTTTTAAAAAGTTTTTGAAAGAAGTCTCATATGCTCAACAAGGCTGCATATTCTGTATTTGATCAAAAATCATTCTAATAAGCTGGTTATCTAATATTTCTAATAAGTTGATTATTATCTATGTTGAAAAAAAAAATCCTATGTTGTTCTGCTTTATATTTTTGTGGTATCCGTAATATATTTTTTTCTGGATTTTTTGATGAAGACAAAGTTCAAAAGAACAGCATTTATTTGGAATACAAATTTTGTAACATTATGTCTTTATGGTCACTTTTGTTTAATTTTATGCATTCTTGCTGCATAATCTTATTTATTTCTTTAAAATAAATAAATAAAAACAAATAAATTTTACTGATAGGGAAGAAAGCTGCTCAAACGTTCTGCCAAATTTCTCATTTCTATGGTACAAAGAAAGCCATACAGGTTTGCAAAGACGTAAAGGTGAGTAAATGATGACAGAAATTCATTTTGGACTGAACTATTCCTTTAAATGTAAGACTGTCTGTTCCCCAGATCTGCCTTTGTCTCTCTTTTCCTGTTTCTGGGTGAACATGGTGTGTGCTCCTGCTCTCTTCTTCTTCAGCCTGTTCTTTCTGACAGGGTGGTGTCACAGAGGGGGATGTCGAATGTCAGCACACGGACAGACTTACACTCTTCAGCCTGAACACAGTCTTTCATTAAAGCTAGCATCTCTACTTTGCCATCACGTCATCTTCACACCCACTCCATCACCGGTTTTCATACTCGTTCCTACTGACTTCCTCTTTTACTTTCTGGGACAAACTCACTAAATAGTTGCACCACTTTTGTGTGCTACATTTCAGTGCATGTTATGCATATTATTCAGCGAGCCCACACAATCCATTTATTTAAAGACATAGTTCACCCAGAAATTAATGTTCTGTCTTCATTTTCTCACCCCATGATGTTCCAACCCATTATGAATTGCTTTTTTTCTGAGAAACACAAAAGAAAATTAAAAAAAAAAAAAAAAAAAGTCTCTGTTTTTAAATCCATTGATGATTTAGCACAATATTTTCTTTGTATGGACAAAAACAGCTGGAACATTTTTCTAAATTACTTATTTTGTGTTTTCCAAAAGAAATGAGACTAAATGAAGACTTTTTAATTAAACGTATACTTAATAATAATAATAATAATAATAATAATGAAATAAAAAAGAACATGCACAAATTAAAAAAGTGTGTGTGTGTGAGAGAGAGAGAGAGAGAGAGAGAGAGAGAGAGAGAGAGAGAGAGAGAGAGAGAAACACAACAAAATTACTAACTCTAAATATATAATTAATAAATATTAATAAAATTTTAATAAAAACTGTAATGTATATCTGTGATAATAAAATGCTGTTTCGCATCTATGGTCCAATCTGGCTTATGATATATTTTGAGCTTGTATTTCAGCTCTTTTACTTTACAATTCCTGTCATCTTTGTACTTTAATCAACAAAAAGTTGTAATTTATCACAAATCATCATCTACTATCGAGCCTGACACCTTGAAAGTATGTCACCAAAAGGGATTAAAAGGCAAATATAATAATCATCCTTTTTTATATGCATAAATAATATGTGATGTTTTATCCCCTGTATAAATGTTATTGGGTCATTTTTAGTGCGATGATTGATGATATTGATGAAGTGAATGATGGCAGATTGTGAGCCCCATAGAATCCAGCGTGGTTAATAATTCTGTATTGAAACTTCCCGGATTTGGTGAGTTCAAGATAATATGATGTTCAATTTGCTGGAATTGAGTGTTTATGTGTTATATTGATGTTCTGATATTTTTTATACCAGTTTATATGTATTTATGGTCAGAGTGTATGTTTTAATGTAACTTACTATGTACTAAAAATGCTAACTAGCACAGCACATGTGAATGTCATGTTTACATATTGAGTGACAAAAGCACTCCAATTGTATTTTACAACCAGTTTGAAAGATTTGCTGAGTTTTGATGAGTATTATAGTCATATAAATTGTCTGTGATATTTGTGATCCTGTTTGTATAAACAGGCCAGGTTTTTTGTGAGTCTGAAATAATCTGTGATCTTGAGATGGCGAGCCACCCAGCTAGAAAACCCTAAGCAGAGACCAGAAGAGGAAATTCTGCTACTCATCACATGATCTGTGCCTTAATTGCTGTTACCAGTGGAACTCATCCATTCCTTGTGGTATTTCTCATCAATTACCTCAACACTGAGTATCGAACAGAACTGTTTGTTGCCTTATTGAACATTGCACCACAGACAATTGCACTACTACTGCACCAAGAGACTTTTGCATTCATTGGATTCATCAATTGGATTTGAAGGAACTTTCTTTACACACATACATGCACACTTGCTTCATGGACTGAGAACTGTTCATCTACATTGAATTATTGTTGAATTTTCTGTTATTTCAGTTGTTTTGTTTTGTTGTTGTTTTTTTTTTTTTTTTTTTTAAATAACCTGATTGTTACAATTGTTTCATGTTGTGGGTTAATGGTTCAAATTTAACAAAATAGGAAGAAACATTTCAAATCTCCAAAAGAAAAAATACCTAGCAGAAATTAAAATATTCTGGCATTAAACAAAAATTTAATCTAACTAAATAAGAAAGATATATATATATATATATATATATATATATATATATATATATAAATTTAAATATTAAAGTGAACAAATATAATATTAATAGATACAGCTAAGAAAAATAACTACAAAGCAGCTCAGAAGGTTACATTTCTTAAAGGGAAAGAAATAAAGTCATTGCTTATTTCATTTCATGATTTCATTCATTCCAATTTCTCTGAAAAGTAAAACCGAACATTTTGCTAAAAAGTCATTCTCCTGATCTGTCTGGTGCTTGTGTTAAAGTGTTTTGCCTCATTTCTGCCTTCTGTAGCGAACCTGGTGATCTGGCCTGTTACTGTGTATTCTGTCATTCATACTGACACACAGAGGAACTAAAGTATCTATTGCACACTATAAGCGCTACTGGTTACACTTGGCCTTGTCTGTATGTGATGTAACTTGTGTCGAGCGAGAGGCGAGAGAGACTGCACCACGTTTCAGTGATGAGCCTAATGCTGCTTGTGTAGCTAATAGTCCAGAAAAGGCGGCGTCGCATGCCCGAGCTGGCACTTTAAATTATTCATTCTGTGCTGTGGCACGGGTGCAGGCGAAAGCAGCGGCGCTCAGCTGATACACTGCCTCTCATAATCTCTTGCTGTCCACAGGAGCAGAGACGAGAACTGGATTTGAGCAGCCACGGTGACTCCCAGCAGGATGGCGGACTGAAGGCTGGAGCGCAGGAGGAGGAAGTGTGAACTCAATAACTCAATTTGTGAGAGGATGGGAAGACCAGTTCAGAACAGAGGCTGGAAATGAAAGCTTGTATCTGCAGGGCGCAGCCTGTTTGAGTGAAATGGATTGTGGGTAAGCAGGTGAGTTAAAAGTAAGGTATACCAGGGGAATCTGAGGTTATGGAGGGGGTTAAATTAAGGGGTCAGTCTTGGCTGATTTACATGACCTCATTAGCCCTTCCTGGTAGGTGCCAAAACTACACCATCTGCAAGGAGGGGAAAAAAACATCTTCCTCCATTTAAAAGCATATATTTAATTTTCATTGTAGTACAGGTTTTACCTATTTCTAAATATTTATCCAGTCAGCACTGTTATGACATTATTTTAATGTGATTCCAGAATGATTAGTCACTTGGCTAATCATTTATAACAAAATTATAAAATAAATTAAAACATACTATTGATTAAATCAGGATGCGAAAACAAAATAAAAAGAGATATTAACAACACACTAACAATGTTTTTGATGAAGAGAAATGTAAAAAGAATCTGAATCTTTCAAATCATTCATTCATAGTCAATGTCAGGGACTGACGCTGCAATTAAATTCAAAAGAAAAAATGCACAGCAAAAATACAATAAAATAAAATAATGTTTTAAGCAGTCTATTTTGCTTATCTAAAAATAAAGACAAAAGAAGCAACACTGCATAAGAGACTACATAGACTTGAATGTATATTTGATTGTATAGAATGTACTGTATAGACTTGAAAGTATATTTTGTATATCTTGTTTCAGTGATTCTTTTAGACATTTTAAGTGGAATTTATTTATTTTACATTTATTTTAATACATTTTTAGAAGTTTTTTTTTTTTTTTTTTTTTTGGAGTGCAAAAAAAAAAGAAAAGAAAGAAAGCTACTCATGAGGATAGATGGCAGATTTCAAATGCTCACATGCTTCCAGGGAGTCCTGCCATTGAAATAAATGGCAATGCTAATGGTTTCTATGTATTATAGACCTCCTTGGGTTAAACAACCTATACAAATGAGCTTCAACACATCAAATATCTGGGGGGAAAAAAAATCAAAAAGGAAATATTCTTTGCACTGCAGGGTGTGACATATCTTGCCAAGTCTTTGAAGGTCTTTGAAAGACCAGATTGGTTGGCAGTGGGCAAAAAAAGGTCAAGAATGGCCAGTAATATAAGTCATGAATAAAAAAAGAAAAATGCTGTAGAGTTTCAATGTTCCCAATCCCACCAACCCCCCAAGCTTTTCTTTCTGCAATGGAGGAAACTGCAAAGGTGTGATGTGTGCTTCTCCTGTTTTTCCTCACCTCCTGCGCTCAGTATTTCTGTTTATCACTCCTGCTCAGACGCAGTAAGCAACACCATAAAGCAAACGACAAAAAACAAAGAGCTTTCATGAAGTCCAGCTCCCACCTCCGCTCCCTGGTACACTTATGGCTAACTTTCTTCTCAGACTTACAAAACTTAACAAGAATTGTATGGATTCAAGTGTGATGACCATCTACCACCCACCCACACAGACACTTCTGTATATACACACAGACACACTTACGGGGCTGACAGCAGCTCTAGGAACTGGGGGACAGGTGTCTGGGCTTCTGGGAGCCAGACACACAGGTGTTAATTAGACAGACAAAAGTGTGTGCAGAGGGCGCTGGGTCTGACGCAGCAACCTCAGGTCCGCTGATGCCAAGATATAACAGAGTGTCAGTGCCTGCCAGAAGTTTCCATCTTTCGATCAGTCACAGGGAGTCTGAGGACCTGCAGACAAGACAAAAAGTTGATAGAGTGAATGCTAATAAGCTATCAGGGGCTGTTCTACTTCGTTTTAAGCAAGTCAATCCATTTGATGGCCATCTTGGTGCTGCCCCAGGGCAGCTTCTTTCTACTTGATTGGGGAAAGACGGAAATCTCCAAAGCTGTCAAGTATACTTTCAATAACGTGTAGCTTCTTTAGCTCAAATCAAGCTAAAATGCTGTATTTTTCAGGCTTGTCCAGATAATGCACTTGCACATTCTACAATAAGAAAGCAATTGATGCATTTTCCAGTAAAAGCCATTTTGCATGACCTGTGTCAGAGTTGCCCAGTGTATTAAACTCTATGGAGTGAAGCGGCTGCTACATAGTTATATGGCGATCGAGCATTGTAACACAATGCTCAAAGTTCAAGCAATTTCCAACTTTGACCCTCTCTGCTGAAAAGGCCCACTTATGCTGATTTGCTAGTCTTAGTTTGTTTAATAGGGTCTCCCAGCCTAGCCAAATCAGGGTTTAGCTGACGGACAGTTGCTCTCCCAGCCTAACCAGCTAAAAAGTCTGCAACATCTCTCTAAAATCAGCCAATGACTTGCCTGTCCAGGCTGGGAGACCAGCAAAACCAGCTTAGACTGGTTTAAGATAGTTTTAGCATCAGGGTTGTTTGATACTGACTTTTCAAAAGGACAGCCAACAGTTAATTCATATCACGTATCAACACGTTCTCACTCCCAACTTTGGTCAGGACCCTTTGGCGTCACTTTTTTAATTGCAGGGTACCCCTTTAGCGTCATTTTTCAACGTGCAGGGTCCTCCATTGCTTTAAATAAGAAACCCTTGGTGTCAATATGGCGACGCAAAAGGTACCGAGAATTTTATTGTCATGATTAAATTATATATTGGTTAATAATATTCCCATTATTGCATATATGCTGGGTTGTGATTTTTCAATGTAAACAGTCACAACAGTTTTATTATATTACACTATTTACACATTTATGAGCACGCAACCCAACCCCTGCCCCTAAACCTACCATTTGTCAATAAAACACAAGATATAACAGGCAGATACAACTACCGTCATAATTTATTCAAGAAGTATTAATATTCCAGGTCTTCCGAGGCAAAACGATTGATTTGTGAGAGGAATAGACTTTATACTGCTTGCTTATGGTCAGTTTTAGCAATAAATACCTGTGACTGTACTTATATTTGCCTGTTACGTGTTTTATATTGTTCAGAAGTTGGTAGGTTTAGGGTAGGGGTGGGGTTAGGTGCTCCAATGAAAGTATAAATTTATATAAAATTATTTCTATTTTTTACAAATGCATGCACACAATTAAATTAAGACAAACAACTGAAAACAATGGAGGACCCTGCATGTCGAAAAATGATGATAAAGGGGTACCTTGATCATCAAAAAGTGACTCCAGTTGGTCCTGACCAAGCTTCAATATGTGACGAGTTGGGAGTGAGAACGTGTTGGACGTATGCACCCTGCTAATAAAAACTTTAACCAAAGACTTAAACCAACCTAACGTGATTTGCTGGTGTTAGCTGGTTAAACTAGTTTACTGTAGTTCAGACAAGCCTAGCTAGATTGACCAGTCTGTAAGACTAAATAGACTTTTTTTTAACTAGGCTTGTGTTTTTCACACGTGATTTTAGCTCACTAATGATGTCTTCTTTACAAAGCAACAAAAAACAAGTTAGAAACAAAGGGAGAAGGAGAAGGTCAAACCTGGAAGTGCCTGAAATGAGACTGGAACTTGTCATCATGGTGTCTCAGTTCTTATTTACAGAACTAATTTACATTTACAAAAGCATGCTGAGACAGTAATGTTTAGTACACCCACATTCAACTGGACTTTTTTCCTTTCTGTGATGTATCTAAGCCATTGCTAGGACTTTATGTTCTAAGCTCAAACACTTTCTTATTTTTTTGCTATTTAGCAACCAAGTAAAAACTGCCTTTCCGTGATGCTGCTCTACATCCAACACTTTTCATTTGGAGGTCAAAACAGCTGGCTCACTTTCAATTTATGAACTGAATTGACCTAGTTGGAATCTGAAATAGAATGACAGGAAGAGGAATTTACTGTATTAGAGCTCAAAGAAATTCAAGGTAATAAAATGGCCCTTAAAGGGGACATAACACATACAGTTTCGCCCAATCTCATGTTAATCTTGAGTACCTATAGAGTAGTATTGCATCCTTCACATCTCCAAAGAGTTTTTAGTTTTATCAGATTTATGATTCTCTCCAAAAACAGCCGAGCTCCTGGAGGCGCGCCGTGGGTGAAGCTAAAGAGTCACAAGCACTTGCGTGCAGATTGCCAACAAAACACAAACATTTAATGCAGTTTTACTTACCACCTGCTGTTCTGAATCATGACAGGGATCTTTTATCGCTGGGACCGCTCCATCTTTCAGTATCAATCGATGTGCAAATCCAGCATCGAACTGGGTGTTGTTTATAAGACATTCTTCTCGAGTAAGTCCTTATACTACCCGACCACCTCAGATTCATTACACGCTATGAAGTGTGATAGTTCCGAGTCTGAATACATGGGTGTGAACCGCTCCAAATAGAGCATCACGTGTTGTCATTTTGAAATTACAGTAATTAAGATGTGGTGTGAATGCAGTATTTTACAAACCCGTAAGAGTGAATTAGGTACAGAAATAATCCGTCATACGTCCAAATAGTTTTTTTTTTTTTTTACTTTGGCCATGTTTAGCATGAGAATCTAATTCTTTAAGAGTGTAAATAGCTCAGAATGCATGAAATAGCATTAACCCCCCTCTTAAAAATGAAGTACATTTAAGTAACTTAAATACAAACTGATATAGGTGACTTTTTAAAAAGAGACGTCATATTTAATTCTACTTACATTCAAATTTAATTTACAGATCTGCATTGCGTTTGCTACTTTAATTCAAATTCAAGAATTTGAATTAAAAAGTATTCTCAATTCAAATATGAATGGTGCAAGTCACATGAAAAGGCCTAGAGCTGGACTTAATTTTTTTCATTTTCACATTGAGCCTTGTGAATTCTACCTTTCATTTTTCAACAGGTTGCATTTTTCAGCAAAACTGAAATACTGTCTGGAACCTTGTACTCAAAATATCAGTTCAAACTAGAAACAGGCCAAGAAGTCTCCTAATGAATTCATTCACAAGCAAGTAATACAGATTCCCTAAATGCCGATAATAGTAAATAATTATGCTGAAAGTTACAGCAGCAGCTGCGGCGATCGGTTGCTCCTGTAGAGCGACTCGAGAGAGGAAATTCACCAGAGAGTAATTGGAGCATGAATTTGCTCATTTACTTTGACTTAACGAAGCAGGGCCGTGTACAGCAACACAGCGCCGGTCCTCTGATAATAAATAATGACCTGTCAATTATTCACAAGACTTTCAGTGGGATCTGCGGTGCATTACCAAGACTCTGTGTCCTGCAGAGATGCACACACACACACACACACACTTTGTTCTACCTCTCACTTACATGCACATGTGCACACACTTTTGCATCGTCTCTCATTTTTTATCGGCCTATCTTGCTCCTTCTTCCCTGCTAACCCATCCACGGATACACAAACTAAAAATAGTTCCCCTTTCTGTGACAATGCCACATCCGAAAAATCCACATCCTCTCTCACATCAGTGTGTACAGATGGAGCTGTGCTTCCTAATTGAAGGTGTTAAGTGGACAGCTTCTTGCCGGAGGACATGTTTAATTAGACAGTGGATGCCAGGGGAGACATGGAGGCAGACAGAGACAGTAAAACGCGGATGCAGAGGGACACTTAAACGTTGCTCGCATCTCACTCCGTGACCAGACACAGGCTGTTCACTCTCGTGTACACAATTATCTCTGCACTCTATTGACGGGACTCTCATTCCACACCCCAGCCCTCCATGTTGGAGCCCCAAATCCGGTTGTTCACACTCTTCTGCTCCAAGAAGGCCTATAATACCTGTAGCTAGCTGTCGGTTAGCATTCCTGTTCATCTCAATGGCAGTCGCTAGCCTAGCACAGGACCCACTCGGAAACACATGATTTGGAATCTGCCATCTTTGCTAATGGGATTGCAGAACTTTTTTAATAAATTGCTAATGTCACAATATATGCTTAATATTCAATAATCAGTGGAGTCATTATTATTATCGTTAACAAAAACTAAAATTAAAACTAAATGAAAACATTTTCTTTAACTGAAAAAAGTAACATTAAATAAAAAATAATAATAAAAAACTAGGAAAAATAAAATTGGCCACAAATAATTTTTGTAAATTATATTTATAGGAATTTTACATTTTACATTTTGGTAGGATTAATTTTGGTAGCCCTAAAATACTAAATCAAAAACTAAAATAAAAACAAACAAACAAACAAACAAACAAACTAGAAAAAAAAAAAAGTGTAATTAAGGCTACGTTTACACGACAACGATGTAGTCAAAAACGGAGAAGTTTTTCCCTTGCGTTTTTAAAAAGTTTCACGTATACACGACAACGTTTTTAAACGATTGGCGTTTACACATATCCACAAAAACTGCCAAAAATGCTGTATTATGTATGCCAGGCCAGTTGTTGGCGCTGTTATCTTGTTTACATGTCTACATACCTAACACGTACTACACATGCGCATGGCGTCACCGTTTTCAAAGATTCCCATATTGGGTGTTTACACAGAAACGATCATGGTGGCGCTTTCAAAAACTTGCCCTTTGAAACCCGTTTTCAAAATTATGCGTTTTCAGTCCCCAAAACGCCACTGTCATGTAAACGAAAAGGCAAAACGCAAAAAAAGTTTCCTGTTTTTGGCTGAAAACATTGTCGTGTAAACGGCCCCTAAATTTAAATTTACAATGAATGAGTGAAAACTAACAAAATCTAAGCTACAAATAAAATAAAATAACTCAAAACTATAATAACTTAGAATAACTTCTGAATAACTTATAATAACTTCTGATTCTGATTCATTCTGATTCTGATTCTGATTCTGAATGTGGTACGATGCTTTTACCTGCAAACCGTGTAGTTACAAGCAGGCATTAACAGGCAAACCAGCCAACCCTTGACCCTTTGCCAGGCATGCTCAGATTGATGCCCCCTGCATGGCTGACTTTATTAGAAGATGCCAAGGGAGTTGGTGAGATACTCCTGCCAGGCTCATGTCTCCAAAGTCTGTGCTTTGATCAGGATGGGTCACGTTTGTCGCTGTCTGCTCATCAGAGACGCATTGCAGGTTGCCCTGATGGAACATAGAAATTTTGTACTTTATCTTATTGTCTGACACATTAAAACCATAGGGAATAACAAAGACAAAAGAGAAAGGGACAAAATCAAGTTTTTCTGTGACAAGAGGTGCAAATTCTTTGACTTTGATGATTATCCTCCATCACGGAGCTAATGTGTGAAATTCACTGCCGTGAAAGCTATTATTTTTCCAAAACGTTATCTACCTTTGAGCGCAACGGTGGTCTCAGCAAGTCAGTATTTTTTCCCCTCTTTTTTTTTTCATGGACGATTGGAATCAGACATGGGGAGACAGCTGTTTGCTCCGATCTGTCGACCACTGGGATAAATTTTCGCATTCCTCTTAACCATAAAATTGAAGCTATCAAGGCTTCATTGGCCTCCCATTACACTTCAACCTGCAGGAGTTTTATCTTTATGTCAGCATCGCTTGTTCCCATCACTGTCCTCCTTTCTTCTCTCGTCACATCTGCATATGTCTTGGTTTTAACTGGGTGGGATCTTATCTTTGATAGGATCCCAACAAGTTTGACTCAAATCAAGGATTCAAATATTTGAACTCAAAATAAATCTGTCAACTGTGAATTTCTCTGGCCTGATAAGCTCCAAATTATATAAAATGGCTCAATAAGTCTCAATAAATATGATCCAGTCATGTCATTCCGGCAAACTTCAGAGTGAAGACTTATCCAGAGCAGATTTCTGAGCTTCGGTGAAATTGAAAAGATCGCTGAACTACTATTTCATACCTAAAACTGGGGATCTTCTCTAAGGAGGAGATAAACCATATGATTCATTATTTCTAGGAGGATCTTCATAACTTTATTTACCAAGTAACAAGCTAGGCTGCTTCATTTAGATTTTTTCACTGAGTTTTTTTGGAAAGAGAGAATGACAGATAGATAAGATTTACAGTAACAAACTGTATTTGATTTACAGTTGCAAACTGTACTCTTTTACAGTAAATTACTGCAAAAATAATCCAGTTCATCAATATACTACTGTAATTCATTCATTTTAATATAGATTTCATTAGATTTTATCATTTTTTATATAGAATTCATTTTATTTTTACTCTACATAGGTACTACTGGCATTCAATTAAAACAGACACAATAATTACAAAATATCAAATTCTTTATTTAAAACACTGTATATATAACACTTAAAAATACAGTCTTCCAATGCTGGAACAGTGCATCTTCACCATTTCTCCTGTCTTATGACATTTTGCAGTGCATTATGTTGTATCCTCTGGATTTATCCTCACAAAAATACATAGCCACCACCTTTGCTCACCATCCACTTTGTTAGTGACAGAAATGTCTTCTCTGAAAAACAAGAAGTAGAAATGACACACTTTTAAAAGGCAATCACCATATAAAATACACAAACCTCTCAAAACCATAGTTGTTCTCTTACTGGATTATCAGTCTCAGGGTGGCTGGCCTACTCATGTCTTTCTTGCATCTCGCTTCATTGCAGTCGCCTTTAAAACACAAATACAAAAAAATGCAGTAAATCTTAAATTCTATTAAAAACTATAACAAACTAATTCTTAAACTAGAAAGGCAGCTAGCCATAAAACTTGTTTAAGCTAGCTAACATACGATTTTATTTTCTCAATAGGCTACTGGCCAATATTAACTACTAACACCTGAACAAAATTTCATATTAGTTAACTTAATGTTAATATAAGATAAGCGTTGCTCGTTAAAAATAATTTTAATTCAGTAACTTAATTCAATAAGCTGACAAAAGTCGTTTGTAATAACAGCGCAGTTTACCATAGTAGTTTGTTACCGCAATGTTGACGGGTAAATGTTACTAGGTTAAACTGGTGTGCAAAAATATGACACAAACACAGACAAACGTACATATATTTTTACCTTGCTTGCAGGTCTTATTCTCTCGTAAGGTGCATCGACACACAGCGCAGGTGTTCTCCGGAGCTCTGCCTCTCGCGGGTTCATCCCCGGGCAAAACCCGCGGCGCTGCCCCGCTGCTTCAGTTTCTTCCTCGGACGCGAGTGGCGTGGTGCGGCGCGACTCGAAAAGACCATATAGAACCTATTACACTATCTACAGTGGATGCAGACAGTAAAGTGATGCCCTGGTATATTTCTGACGTAGCCTACAGATGTAAGCGCTCGCGCTGTTTCTGACTGAAGGACAAAAGGATTTTCCAATCATTACAAGCATGTAACACTTCCAGTGTAGTCAGTCCCAAGCTGTTGCGGCGTTGTAGAAATGGTGTTGTGCAAATCGTGTCAATCCAAATGTAAGAAATGAGGAAAATAAAACAACCTCAATAAAATGGCGCCAAAGAGGCCGTTACGGGAAATACAGTAGTATACAGCAATTTTAAAAAATACAGTAAAGCCCTGGTCAGACTACACTATTTTTTTGTCGGTTACAGTCTGACAGTCACTGTGTCAGATTATGCGATTTTGACTCATAAAATCTTGTCGTGTCATGAACAAGAAACATGTCAGACGTGTGTGCTGTCATCGATACAGTGCGGGACAAGACAGAAGGTGCTATGAGCATAAACAAACAATAGCAAACAGCGTGTTTTGCCCTGTCTTGTCATCAGAAAGCCCAAAAAAGAAAGAAAACCTGACAATGGACACAAATCTGGATTGCATGAAGAGGATGGTATGGACTGTCAAAGAGAACTGAGGTAAAATAGTTTTTATTTTACCTTTTTTCACTGTGTTGCGGTAGTCCCTCATCATAAACGCAGGAGTATTGTTGCCGTAGCTCCACGACCATTTCCTCCATTGTAAAATTACACCTAGCAAGACCGATACCGTTGTCTCTCTTCGTTACGGCTTGTTTGAAAGCTTGCACAAAGGCGCTTCTGTGCTCCTATTGGCCAATGTCACTGACGTGATGGAACTTGTCGTGTACGACGGAAAAAAAAAAAAATTAAACATGCTAGTCTTTCTGTGTTGACGTCGTGGAGCGTCGTGAAGCATTGCAGAGATGTCATGCACTATGACACACTACACGAGATGAAACGATTGAATCGTGCTTCCCGACGCTCATTGTCGTTTACGAATCCCCACGACACCCTACGTCAAGCAGATCGTGCCAAAATCGGCCTAAAATCGTGTAGTCTGACCGGGGCTTTAGTCTCTGTATGTGGGGTTTGACGTCACAGAAAATTCCCATGATGCAAAGGGTTATGACAGTTATTTACTGTAAAGGGAATTTGCAGTATTATACTGGGTGATATACAGTAAATAACTGTAGAAATTACAGAAATGTCTAACAGTGTAGGTAAACAGATAGACAGAATGAACGACTTGATAGATAGGACATCAGATAGATAAAATGACAGATAGAACAACAGACAGAATGATAGAACGATAGAACAACAGACAGACAGACAGACAGACAGACAGATAGATAGATAGATAGATAGATAGATAGATAGATAGATAGAACGACAGAGAGATAGATAGACAGACAAAGATAGATAGAATGATAGAACAGAATGAGCGACAGAAAAAATGCTAGAACGATAGAGAGACAGATAAAAATAGATAGAAAGATCGAAAGAGCAACAGAATAAGCAATGGAATTAACAATAGAAAGAATGATAGAATGAACGATCAAGCGATAGATGGACAAAAATAGATAGAACGATAAACAGAATGATAGTCAGAACAACAGAATGAGTGACAGAAAGAATGTCAGACTGACGGACAAAGATAGAATGATAGACAGAACGATAGAATGAGCAATAAAATTAACAATAGAATGACAGAATGAACGATAGATAGAACGATATAGATAGATAGATAGATAGATAGATAGATAGATAGATGACTTTATCTTCTTCAAAAAATTGTCACATGATTGAGATCACGAAGACAAGAAGAGCAAAAAGAAGAGCAAATGTCCTCTCTGCCATCCAGCATCACAGAGGACACGCAGCTGACGGCTCACGCTAACCCTCAAAGCTACGAGGATCAAGGAAAGCCACCCTTGATGTTTCATCCTCTCACTCCCCGTCTCTTCATAAAAAATAATCTTGGATCCATTCCTCAGGAACGGGAATTTTAATGACATCTGCTTCTGGAGCAAAATGCCAGTGGTAAAGACAAATCAAACAAAAGCAGCAAATAAATCTAATTAGAGAAAAATATGCTTGTGTGCCTGTAGGTCGAGGATTAGCCAGATGTTGTTATGTAATCTATACTCATCAGAAACTACATTTTGACTTCTGTTGCTAAGAATCGTGGATCGCACGGTAAACCTGGGGGTTTATTTTGTGACGGATGGCAATCTGTTTCTCCCTCCCTTTATCAGTCTCCCCTCTCTCTCTCTCTCTTTCTGCCTCTTTTGCATATTTTTGGTTACAGGCGCTCGTTTGAGAAGGTCAACTGAAGAGGGATGCTGGTTAACGCTGTCGCTCAAAAAATTACTTTCATCTCCTAGAGGACCTGTGTCACAACTGCAATCCTTCTCACATTCATATGGCCCTTAGTTCTGGATGTAATTTACAAGGAGTATATTTAATCACAACCATGAATACTACATTTTTACATTGTCTAAAGAAAATATGAGTGGTGCTTACCAAAAGTAGCAGCCATAATATTGTGGGTGGTTGCCAGATATGGTTCAGATTCCTCTTTTAGTCTTTATTTCATCTGATTATTTCATCTGCAAAGCAAATATAGTAAGACTGATCACTTAGAAAAGTAAGTCTTAACAAGCCATAAAATTGTAAGTATCAATCCTTAGCGCAAATGCTGTGGGACAAGTTACATGCAATTTAATACTTAGGGTTAGCATTTTGTCAAAATACCCTAAATATGAGCAGAAATAATATTGCTTGCCTTAGAAAGCACCATTAATACAGACATTACTCTAGATTTTAAAATATTAAATACCTCTACAGCCACTGGGGGGAAAACACTGCTAAGTCCAATGAATTTCAGCTATAATAAGACTGAAAATTATTTCATCCTTTATATTAGCACCAGAAAATGTTTTAAGGGAAAAATAATAATAATAAATTCTTCATCCTTTTTCTCTCTCATTTACACTCTGTTTTATGTTGAACTGCTGCTAATGAGCGATAGAGAGACTTTGAAGAGATCCATTACCATTTGAAAGGCAAGAAAACAGAAATCCCCAAATAGAGTTTGAGTTTAAATGAAAATAGAGAGCCTTTTAAACAACAGAGACAAAATGCGAAGATGTCCACCTGACACATTTGATCATGTTCCTGTCCTTGTCCACGCTGCGATGCTGCCATCTTTGAAGCCTTGGCGTGGTTTTAGATTTAGAAGTTTAAACTGATATTCCTTTGAGTTTTGGTCCCTAAATTTTGCATGCTTTAATCTTCCATTATTTAAACATTAATGAAATATTCGCCCTGCTTAAAAGATTAACATCATCTGCAATTGCTATGTACATTTAATGAGATGTCACCTAAATCGACTTTCTCTTTTGAGTAATTGTCTTTTAATCATTGAAAAAAAAGATTGAAAATAACCTTTTCATACTTTTAAAGGAATGATCCACACACACAAAACTAAAAATCATTTAATTACCCTCATGTTGTTCCAAACCTGTATGTCTTTCTATATCTGTGGAACACAAAAGGATACATTTTGAAGAAAGTAATGGGAAGTGGAGTTTTTAAGCTTCAAAAATTATAAAAATCACAATAAAAATATCACAGAAGTCAAATATATTTATGAGGAGAGAAAAAAAAAAAGCAATATAAGTTCAATATTTCACTTCAGTGAGATTTTCACCCCTTAACATTGAGTCAGTGTGTTGAAGTTAAGAACCGAATCAGTTTAATCAAAATGATGAACAACTGATTCAAACTGGGATTGGAAACTCAAGATTTTACTCAAAAGAATGATTCACTCAAAAATCAGACAAATGCCAAGATCATCCAAGGTGGATGTCAATGAATAGTGACTTAAATTTTGATATATTCATCACACACAATTTTTAATATGAATAGGAGCAGTCTGATTCATGAACAAATTATTCAGTCTGGGTTTGGAAACTGGATGAATTGCTTCATTAAAAAGATTTGACTCAAAAGAATGATTCACTCAAAAATCAGACATAGTGCCAAGATCATCCAAGGTGGATGTCAGTGAACAGTGATCTAAATTTTGCTTTATTCATTACATTTGTGGTGCTTTTTGTCATTTTGGATCTAAAAACTCAACTTCAACTCAAACTCATGTTTGCAACAACATGAGGGTGAATAAATAATGACAGACTTTTCATTTTTGGATGAACTATGCCTTTAAGAGCACAGCTGATCCCTTTCCACTCATGAATTACAGCCTGTCCTGACCATCAGCAGAAGGCTGGCCGTTCTTTATATGGATCAGACTCTATAAACCAAAGTCTCTAGTATTACAGACCCCAGAGATATCTAGAAAAAGTAGAGAACAAAAGCTATACATTTTAAACAGATGGGTGTAAACAGGAGGTGTATAAATTATCTGTAATTGTAGAGAGAGGCACATCATATAGATGAATGCATTTCCTCTGTGATGGATCTCGCTGGAGTGTCAGACAGCGCCAGTGGTCATCAGCTGTGCCGTGCCGACACCACTCAATAAAAACAGCCGTTCTTATATTTACATTCAAATATGCTTAGATCAAAATGGACCCCGGGGAGACACGCGCCGTCAGATTGAAGAAGTTTCAATTCTCACTTTGCCTCAGTCTCTCTCCTCGAGCTGTCTTCCTCCATCACTCCTTTTCTCCCTCTCCCTTCTAATCTTTTTCTTTCCTCTCTCTCTGTCTCTGCACTCCCTCTTTCATTTTCACTCTTCCAAAAATCCTTTTTATACTTCTCACATTATTTATTTTTCTTAAAACCGCCCTCTTGCCCTTTCTCCCTTTGCTCTGGCTGCTAGAGTGACCAGATGATCAGGATAAGTTGGAAATATGGCCTGGTGTGTAGGTAGTTCAAGTTTGAATCCTGCCATGTGTGATTAAGTTTAAGTTTTGTTAGATAACTGTTATATAATAAGTTTTTGTTAACAATTCTTAATAGCCTAATTAAAAATGTATTAGTATATAGAATCTTTAGCATAGAGAGAGAGAGATTAGTGTATATATATATATATATATATATATATATATATATATATATACACACACACACACACACACACACACACACACACATTTATTAATAAAAAAATAAATTATAAATTTAATTAAATTGTAAATTATAGAGAGAGATGCACACACACATAACAAAACATAAAACATTTATAAAATGCATTTTTAATAAAATATATAATAACATATTTAAATTTCAACATTGATAATAAGAACCATTTTGAATAACCAAGCACCAATAACTAGATATTGATCATGTGACACTGAAGACTGTTGAAAATGTAGCTTTGCCATCACAGCAATAAATTACATTTTAAAATATATTACAACAGAAAACAGTGCATTTAAATTGTTATAATATTTCACATTATTACTGTTTTTACTGCATTTTTATCAAATATATATAAATGCAGCCTTGGTGAGACGTCTTTCAAAAAATGATAAATATATATATATATATATATATATATATATATATATATATATATATATATATATATATATATTCTAACTTTTGACCTGTCATAAACATTTAAGGTCACAAGGTTCCAGACAACACACTGTAAAAGGAGGTAACCTGCAACTGCTATTTTTACTTGATTTAAGCAATAAAAATGGTTTTGCTGGTATAAATGAATGAATTTAGGCTGATTCAGCACGGCCTATGTCCTACGTCATCCACTGGAACGGATGTTTTCTTACACAAATTCATTGATTCGCTTCAGAAGGGCTTTAACCCCCGGAGTCATGTGGAGTACTTTTTATGATGGATGGATACACTTTATTGGACATCTATTGAATCTCAACAGCCATTCTCAGCCATTATAAAGCTTGAAAGAGCCAAGACATTTTTTATTATAACTCCAATTGTATTCGTCTGGAAGAAAAATTCATATACATCTAGGATGGCTTGAGGGTGAGTAGATCATGTGATAATTTTCATTTTTGGGTGAACTATCCCTTTAAATAATATTTTTGATTTGAATAAAACTGACTTGAATGTTATACAGTAGCTATCACAAATCCCTTGTTGTTATTCAGTCATTACAGGCTAACAGAATGCAAGTGCAGTTCAGTCCCCCGTCGTGAAAATTGAAGGGAGTCATTTCAGTTCCCTATCAGTCAGTCACATTCGACGTTACATCAGAGTGACTGACGCAATTGGGATCTCGCCAGAGAGCCCAATCACCTTCGAGTGTTAACAAAACAAGCCAATGACAGTTGGCGTGTGTGCTTTGCATCGCGCACCCCTCCCAGCAGCGCAGGTATAAAAGGAGAGCTCGTGCAGACGCACGTCAGCTTTTCGCTTCGGAGCCGAACCTTCCTGCTTGTGCAATCACCAAAGAGAGTGTCTACAGACAGCGAGTGTGCTGGCGTTACAGTGCGTCAGCGGGGGTTGCCGATCCAGTGCTGCTGCTTCTTCCAGGTTGGACGGCGTGCTGCAGCTCATCAAACTGCGGTTGCACAGAGACCTCTCCTGGGTGCTTCAACACTTTATTTTCTAAAACAGCAAATCTAAAAGAGCTCCACAAGCGACACAGACGTCTTTATATAGATGGACTTCCGCTTGTGCGTTTCTGGATGTGGTTGCTTCCTGGCTCCGTCTGACGGTCACGAACGCTGTGTCTCGTGCTTGGGCTATCAGCATGCTGAAGCAGCGCTCGTGGATGAGTCATGTTCTCATTGCGGGAATATGACCATCACGATGTTGCGATCCAGATACCACCTCATCAAACGAGGGGGTGTCCCTCTTGCCGTGCCCCATTCTAGTTCCTCCGTCTCTCAGCAGCGGAGGACTACTTCGGCTTATGGTCAGGGTGATCTGAGGATAACAGTGAGAGGTTCCCCGTCGAGTGCGTCTCCGCAGGCCTCTCACTCCTCTAGCACTTCGCGCCCTCTGGTGTTCTCTGATGAGGTGGCTGGGTCCGCGGGGGACGAGCTAGGCTCTGGAGATGATGATTTGGCTGCGCTGCCTCCGTCAGGAAGAGTGGCGTTGCCTGAGTCAGATCCAGAGCTGACCGCTATGCTTTCCCGGGCCGCTGAAAGCGTCAGGCTGCACTGGAGACCTTCTCCTTCTCCCGAACGCTCGAGGTTGGATGATTGGTTCCTGGGGCCGCAGGCCGATCACCGGCAGCCACTTCCAGTTCCATTCTTCCTGAAGGTGCATGAGGAGGTGACTAGGTCTTGGAAGGCACCTTTTTCTGCCCAAAACAGAGCTAGCGCCTCCTCCATCCTCACCACCCTCGATGGTGGAGCACCCAAGGGTATGTGGAGATCCCCCCGGTTGAGTGTGCTATTGCGATGCAGCTCTGCACACAAAGCACCGCCGCCTGGCAGGGTAATCCACGGCTTCCGTCCAGGGCCTGTAAACTCTCGTCCGCTTTAACAGCCAAGGCTTACAGAGCTGCTGGACAGGCCGCTTCCGCCCTACATGCCATGGCCCTCCTGCAGGTCCACCAGGCCAAAGCGTTAAAGCAGCTGCACGAGGGTGGTGCTGACCCAGGTGTGTTGCAGGAGCTGCACACAGCGATGGACCTCGCCCTGAGGGCGACGAAAGTCACAGCGCTGTCCCTGGGTCAGACGATGTCCACTTTAGTGGTCCAGGAGCGCCACCTATGGCTGGCCCTGGAGGATATGAGAGAGGCCGACAAGCATCGCTTCTTGGACTCCCCTATCTCCCAGGCCGGCCTATTCGGCGAAGCGGTGGAGAGCTTTGCCCAACAGTTCTCCGCCGCACAGAAGCAGATGGGGGCATTCCATCACATCCTGCCCCGGCGGCCTGCTGCTGTCCCCACCCCACCGCCGGCCGCAGTCCCTCCGCCTGCTCGTGGCTGAGGGTGCCCTCTTGCTGCCTCCATCTCTGCTCCAGCTCAGCCTCAGCAGCAGCCTTCACACCGGCCGCAGCATGGAGCTGGCGGCAGCAGGAAAGCACGCAGCCCGTCTCCGCCCCTGCCAAGCCTGGAAAGCACCAGGGCAAGTGGCATTCCTGAGACAGGCGAACCGGAGCTTCTGGATTCTGCTCTTCAGGAGATGGTGACCGTACCACTCCTTCCCCCAGAGAAGGGCCGGACGGAGAATCTTTTGTTTCCTTTTTGTTCTGTTCTGCCGCTGGCTCCCCAGCCAGTGGTACCCAAAACCTCAAAAAAACAGCAGTTTCATTTTTCTCCGGGTCTCAACAGGGCGAGGATGGTGGTGCATGAGGCGCTGCCTCGACACCTCTGTCCCCTCTCCTTTCGCCAGAAGGCAGCAGGGCCCGGCTCGTGGACGCTTTGCCTCCTCACACACCCCCTGCCCAACCGTGGAGCCAGGTAAGTGTCGCACCGCATACTCAGACCCCACTCCGGGACGCGCTGCCTTCCGGGTCGGGTCCCTGTGCTCCACCTCGCTGCCCCACTGCGGGTACATCGGTGGCTCCCCTAGTCCCGCTTGTTCGGTCTCTGGGGGCCTGGCTAGCGCTCCCCAGATTATCTCACTGGCTCTCGAGAACCATCAGACTTGGCTATGTGATTCAATTCGCCAGGCGTCCTCCCAAGTTCAGGGGCATTCGGTTCACCTCTGTGCTGAACAAAGATGCTCCTGTCTTGCGTGCAGGTCCTACTGGCGAAGGACGCGATAGAGCCGGTTCCTCCAGCCGAGATGAAGTCGGGGTTTTACAGCCCTTACTTCATCGTACCCAAGAAAGGCGGTGAGTTACGACCAATCTTGGACCTGCGTGTTCTGAACCGGGCCCTTCACAAGCACCCGTTCAGGATGTTGACAAAGAGACGCATTTTTCAATGCATCCATCCTCTCGATTGGTTCGCAGCGATCGACCTGAAGGACGCGTATTTTCATGTCTCAATCCTCCCTCGACACAGGCCATTTCTCCGCATTGTGTTCGAAGGACGAACATATCGGTGCAAGGTCCTCCCCTTCGGGCTGTCCCTGTTACCTCGTGTCTTCACCAAGGTCATGGAGGCAGCCCTTGTTCCATTGAGGGAAAGAGGTATTCGCATTCTCAACTACCTCGAAGACTGGCTCAAACTGGCCCAGTCTCAAGGGCAGTTATGCAAACACAGGGACACTCAGGCACCTTAGCCAGTTAGGGATTCAGGTCAACTGGGAAAAGAGCAAACTCTCCCCTGTGCAGAGGATCTGTTTTCTCGGTATGGAGTTGGACTCGGTCAACCTCACAGCACGTCTCTCAATAGAACGTGCTCAGTCGATGCTGAATTGCCTGGAGTCTTTCCAGCGCAAGAGGGCGGTTCCACTGAAACTATTTCAGAGGCTCCTGGGGCATATGGCATCCGCAGCCGCAGTTACGCCGCTCGGGTTGCTTCATATGAGACTGCTTCAGTGTTGGCTTCACGACCGGGTCCCGAGATGGCATGGCAACGCGGCACTTACCGGGTCCCAGACCTTCAGCCCATGTTCGGACCTTGCCTTTCTTCGGGCAGGAGTTCTCCTAGTGCAAGTGTCCAGGCATGTTGTTGTATCAACAGATGCCTCTGCCATGGGCTGGGGTGCCATGTGCAACAGGCATGCAGCATCGGGGCTCTGGACATTGCAGTGGCATATCAACTGCCTCGAGTTGCTAGCAGTATGGCTTGCTCTGCGCCACTTTAAATCGCTACTAAACGACAACCACGTGCTGATCCGTACGGACAACAGTGCGACCCTTGCGTACATCAACCACCAAGGCGGTCTACGCTCCCGTTGCATGTCGCAACTCGCCCGCCATCTCCTCCTTTGGAGTCAGAAGCATCTGAGATCGCTTCGCGCCGTTCATGTCCCAGGCGGGCTCAATCGTGCAGCCGACGAGCTTTCACGTCAGCCCGCCCTTCTGGGAGAATGGCAACTCCACCCCGAGACAGACCAGATGATTTGGAAATGCTTCGGGGACGCTCAGGTAGGCCTGTTTGCCTCCCCGGACACGTCCCACTGCCAGCTGTGTTTCTCCTTGTCCTAGGAGACGCTCGGCATGGACGCGCTGGCACACAGCTGGCCTCGGGGCCTACACAAATATGTTTCCCCCAGTGAGCCTTCTCGCACAGACTCTGTGCAAGGTCAGGGAGGACAAGGAGCAGGTCCTCTTAGTGGCACCATACTGGCCCAATCGGACTTGGTTCCCAGAACTGCTGCTCCTGGCGAGAGCCCCTCCTTGGCAAATTCCTCTGAGGAGGGATCTCCTTTCTCAGAGAGGGGGCACCCTCTGGCACCCCCATTCAGACCTGTGGAATCTCCACGTATGGTCCCTGGACGGGACGCGGAGGTTCTAGGTGGGCTACCTCCAGCGTTAGTGAACACCATCACTTCAGCCAGTGCTCCGACTACAAGACACGTTTACAGGCTGAAGTGGAAACTGTTCGTCGATTGGTGTTCTTCTCGCCGGGAAGACCCCCGTAGATGCCCGATCTCGGTCGTGCTCTCTTTTCTGCAAGAAGGGCTGGAGCGATGGCTGTCTCCCTCCACTCTCAAAGTGTATGTTGCCGCTATTGCCGCACATCATGATGCAGTAGACGGTAAGTCTGTCGGGAAGCACGACTTGGTCATCAGGTTCCTCAGGGGGGCGAGGAGGCTGACTGGCTGACTCTCACATTGTCCTGAGACCTCAGCCCAGATATGTGCCCAAAGTTCCCACCACGCCTTTCAGGGATCAGGTGGTGAACTTGCAAGCGCTTCCCCGGGAGGAGGCAAACCCAGCCATTGCTCTGCTCTGTCCCATCCGTGCCTTACTCATCCACATGATACCTCCTACGTGCAGGATGTGGCTTCCGTAGCATTCCCTTACTTAGGAACGCTTTCCCAGTGTTATCCATACCCACTGTACGGAACAGCAGTGGCTGCATCTCTGCCTAAGCTCTGTCCTATCATCCATCCCAACTGGCGTGGGGGGATTTGCCGGCTTCCGCAGGGCACTGGAGGGGGTCAGCAATAGTGGCGTTTTCGCAAGGATCCCAACTGCGTCAGTCACTCTGACGTGACTTTGAACGTGACTGACTGATAGGGAAAGTCTCGGTTACGTATGTAACCCTTGTTCCCTGAAGGAGGGAACGGAGACGTTACATCCCGTCGCCACAGTTGCTGTACCACCGCTGTACGGCCGAGGCACATCGTCTCAGCTCCTCAGCGAAAAACTGATGTGTGTCTGCACGCGCTCTGCTTTTATACCCGCGCTGCGGGGCAGGGTGCGCGATGCAAAGCATGCACGCCAACTGTCATTGTCTTGTTTTGTTAACACTCGAAGGTGATTGGGCTCTCTGGCGAGATCCCAATTGCGTCAGTCACTCTGACGTAATGTCTCCGTTCCCTCCTTCAGGGAACGAGGGTTACATACATAACCGAGACATTCTAGAATGTGGTTGAATGTGGTGTAGAATATGGCTCTCACTAACCAAACTGTGTGTGAACATGTATGTATATTTAGCACTCAAGACAGGACCAGCCTCTCCCTCGCTCCCTGTTTCTTCTTCTAGCATCATTTTTCTTTCCCTCTCTCTGACTACTGAACACTCTCGTTCAACATCCTCTGAGAAAAAACGCTTTGCAGTCATAGGTCAGCAATAGCAGAAAATTCCCCCCTTTTCCTTCAGCCCTGAATTCAAGCACAATTTCCAATAGCTGTCATGTTAAAATCAATAATTTACACCATTGAGGATATGGGGAGGAGAGCGGTGTTCCTGTCAGAGGTGTGTGCGTGGTCTGTGCCGGGTTTGACAGATGGACATGTGGGTTTATCAGGCGGACCGGCCTCAGTACCGTTATCAATTCCTTAAGCAATTAACGGCTGAACCGGGAGCTTGGCATGCTGGATCTGCACAGATAAGGATTGATACGAGCCCCGTTTCATTAAAAAGGAAATTGTCAAAACACTGGTCATGCCTTGGCATGCTCATATTTGCATGCTTGATTGAAAAAGACAGGTAAAATTTGTTCAGGAATGACTGACCAAGGCAGTACTCACACCATTATTGTATTTTAGTAGTCATGGTTTTATTTGAATATTGGTGTTAATCGTATTAGTGTTATTAGTCTACATAATACACTTGGACTACTACTGCAAGTACTATTGATTCTTGGACTAATCCTAATATGAGGACAATTAATATTACAATGACTAATAATTAACTTTTTATTATTTACTATTTTAATAATTAAGAATTATTACTACTTCAAAAGTTTGGGATTTGTAAAAGTTTTTTATTTTTTATTTGATTTGATTTTAAGTTTGAAATCTATGCTCACTAAAGCTGCATTTATTTGATCAAATTTACAGTAAAAACAGTAATATTGTGAGATGTTATTACAATTTTAATGAAATGTTTTCTATTTTAATATATTTTAATAATTAATCCAGTCTTCAGTGTCACATGATCCTTTAGAAATCATTATAATATGCTGATTTGCTGCTCAAGAAACATTTTTATTATTTTCAGTGTTGAAAACAGTTGTGCTGCTTGTTTTGTCATGAATAGAACGTTTAAAAGAAGAGCATTTATTTAAAATTAATTAATTGAATGATTGTATTTTTGGAATAAAATTTAACACATTCTTGTTGAATAAAAGTAATACTACATTCCATAAAAACAATGTATAATAAGATTATATTAGACTAATTTTAGATTTATTAGGAGTATTAGTCATAGTATTAATCTTAATCTTGGTATTTGAGGTATTTTTGTTGTTATTTCATCTGAAGTGCAGATTCAGCTAAACTGTCTGCACTTTAAGGATTATGGAAGTTTCAGTTTTCCATGCAGACCAAGATCTATTTAGCTTCCAGCTGACCTGAGATAAGAGCTCAGACAGCTGGCGGAGGCATGGCTTTGTGTGATCTTTACATGCCAAGTCCTTCTATAACTCCTATATCCTGCAGAAACCAATGCAACTTTACCCTGCGTTGCACTTTATAATGAACATAATGAACTGCGCACTATAGCTCAGTTGTATGTGTTTTGCTGGACAATTCCATTAGAGTCACAATGTGACAATGCGCAATGTAATTGGACAGTTGCGAAGCGGATTAATATTCCTGCCACAAAGCGGATCGCATTTCCAACATTACCATTAGTGGGGGAAAAAAATACAGACCATCACCACCCATTTCCAAAATGGCCCTTGCACATAGCTCTGGATGATCATATAATTTGCAGACTTAATTGGAAATATAAATCCCAATGCACACAACATTAGGGAGAGCTTTAATCCACACCTCTGCGCTTGATGCATGATGACACATCGCAAATGTTCAGGGTCAGCCATGTCACTTTTAAATATCACAACGTCCTGAGGGGCCCAATTGGAACCGGGAGACAGCAAACATATTAAAATCCTGCTACAGCCCCCGTCTCCAAACAATTACTCTCTCTCTCCCAATCTCTTGCTGTCTTTATATCATTCTCACTCTCTATTGCTATCTCTCTCTCTCACTGTTAACTTGTTGGTCCATTTCCTAGTGTCTCCAATTCACAGCAGCCCATGCAGTCTGATAACATAGATGTCGCTACAGCACTGCTTTCCTATGCACCAATAAATGTAGGGGGAAAAATAAAACATAGATTTGGTCATAATTTTATATTGTGTTGTTATTGTTAACTGAAACTAAGAATATTAAAAATCGGATTCATTAATTGAAATAAAGCTTAAATAAAATATAAATATTAGTCAAAAAAACTTGAACTTATTGAAATGAGTTCAAGTAAACTAAAGCAAAATTGAACAAAAAATTTTAAAAATACGAAAATAAAAGCTAATTCAAAATATTAATAAATATTGTAACACTGATATACATACTATATATAGTACTAAAATTTACTATATTTATAACATTTTGTAATAAAATCACTAAAACTAAAAATTAAAATAAATGAAGGAAAATTGAACAAAAATTACAAAAGCACATAACAAAATTCCTGAAATTAAAACTGAAACATAAATAAATAAAAGCTAATTCAAAATAATAATAAATACTATAACACCGATATAGAACTAAAATTTACTGTACAGAAATTACTAAAACTTAAAAACAAATAAAAGCAAAACTGAACAAAAAAATTACAAAAGCAAATAAAAATTACTAAAACTTAAATTGAAAATATAAAAAACTTATTCAAAATACTACTACAAGTCCGATTTACAAAAATGTTAATACCAAAAATTTTTTACTAAAATTACCAAAACTAAAACTGTAAGAAAAATTGAACAAAAAAATGGTAAGAGCATGTAATAAAAAAAATGACTAAAACAAACAAACAAAAAGACAAAAAAAAAAGTAAATTCAAAATATTATTAACACTGTACATTTTCTATATACAGTATGGATGACAAAAGTTACACTAGAACATGCACACAACAGTCAGAAAATTTTCAGGTAACTGATGCTGTCCTTTAAACTTTTAAATACTTCTGTTTTTATTTAGATAATAATCTGATTAGAAATATGTCTTTAAGTTTAACAAATATACATTTTTATTACAATACAGGCAAAAAAAAACTAATGCTAATTACTACATTAAAGGCTAAGATTTACTCATTAAATATTCAATTAAATGTAAAAAACGCATTTATGTGAGAAGTACAACTGGAGATGTGTTGTTGGTGCACAAGAAACGTTTCTAGACTGGCATTTCACTGTAGCCACTAGCTACTGCTCACTCTCTACTGAACAGCCGTCCCCTTTTACATTAATATGTTTTCGCTTCCTTGTCATCAAAAGCTGGCGAATTACATTGTTGAACCATAATGGCATTTAATCTGGATAAAGGCCTCTTTTTAAGGTGCAGGAGAATCTATCTGATGTACCAGCCCTGTGTACATTTCCACACCTCCACACACGTAATGCCTTATCAATAAACCACCCAGGCGTTGGCTGTTTTTATAATGGACTTGCGATTGCACGCTTTGGGTCCTAATTATCAAGGCAAACAGAGCTTGGCAGTCTTTCAAATGGAGGGTAGAAAAAGAGAAGGTTATAGGGAGGGTGGGGGATAAAGAGAATGGAGTGAATGAAACAGACTAAAAAAAACATAGGCCTTTTAATACTGTCCTTCATTAATAACACAAGAGGATTCTTTGTTTGGCCAACAGCAAAGAGAATTTTATTTTTTGGAAGAAATTCCTGTTTAAAGCAAGAAAAAAAGATTGGTGACATGCTTTAAAAATAAATAAATAAATCGGACTACAAAATGTTATGGTGAACCATTTTAGGATTGTATCTACAGAAATATGTCCCATTATCTATGGAGATATGATTGCATGTAAGATGTATGTGCATTAGCATCAAAGCCGCTAAAATTAGAGAACATTTCCCATTTGTCTTATGATAATTAATGCAAAAAAATTAAAGTTGTTAATACATTTTATATTTCCTTGTGAGCTTTTTTCAATCATGAAATTATAAAACCTAAAATGTGGTTTTATTTTGAAATAAAGCATTGAAGGCACACGGGAAAAGACTGGACCTTTTAATACTATGAATCAGAGTTAACCCTTAGCTTTAGACCAGATCTAGATCCCCCTCACATGCTTGATCTTGTGTCTTTCAACTAATTCACTCTCAAAGGAAGCGTTGGCATCGCTTCAGCTTAGTGCTGCTAGCTGTAGATGCCATTAAAGACCATCGAAGCGTGTTTACCTTTGAAGATACGTTCACGCTTAAACCTGGGGGGCTTGGTGTCAGAACATGTTACTTTCTGTTTAGCTCTCACCTGATGAGTCGACCTTATTTACCCTGCATTCAGAGATGATGTACACACATTTGTGGAGGCACATTTCTGGCTCAGGGCAAGAAGGCACTGGATGCTGTTTATGAAACAAAATTAAAAAAAAGATGAAGCCACCAGTTCAAGGAAACCTGAAACATTTAACTTTTTTTGTAAAAAAAAAAAAAAAAAAAGATGTATTTGAAAAAGCACAGCATTAGTGAAAAGTATATTAATGCCACTGTTTATTTTATTTTATTTATTGTCATTTGTATTTTAATTTGTATTTATTTATTTTATTTCTCTGAAGATGTAACAGAACTCTCATTTCCAATATGACACAATTTGGGAAGCTAAACACCCAGATTCAAAAACTTGACTATTGTGGCATTTGGTACATATTAGCTCACTTTAATACTATGTAAATGTACAGTTTTTGCTTTGCTAAAACGTTAAACCTTAAATTGATTTTAAAGGAAATTACTGGAACTGGTTTATTTTGTGTTTGTTTGTTTGTTTGTTTGTTTTATTTTTGTGTGCGTGTCTTCAGTGCTTTCTTGCTTGGTGTGGTTTTGCCATGCTGATAACAAAACAAAACAAAAAAAACACAAAAAGCAAAACTAAACTAAAATCAAAATAAAGCTAAACAAAACAAAACAAAAAGCAAAATTAAGCTAAACTAAACAAAGAACAAAACAAACAAAAGAGAAAGCAAAATGAAGCTAAACAAAACCAACAAAAAGCAAAATTAAGATAACAAAACAAACAAAAGAGAAAGCAAATTGAGGCTAAACAAAACAAAAGCCAAAACAAAGCTAAACAAAACAAAAAGCAAAATGAAGCTAAACAAAAAAAGTTCAACAAGCTAAACAAAAAGCAAATCAAAGCTTTTTTGCAGCTTAAGTAGATGTTTTTAGCAACCTCTATAATGTCTGTCTTTAGCAGAAGGCTCCTGTTGTTCAATGGGGCGCTCCAGCAGTCTCTAGTGGTGGACTGTGGGATACCTCAGCATATGGGGTAAAATAATGTGTCATTTAAAAGCCAAAACAAAAATACTACAGCTAATGGCGCCATTTGCACTTAGTCTTCTCTTCCAGTTAGTCCCACAAAAACAGTATCCAAGTCAGAGGGAAAATTGAGTGATTCACACAAACAGAGGGAGTGAGAGAGCCCAGAGGAACCACCCAGAGGACAAACCGCTATATTTTAGAGGTTGGCAGAGGAAGGGAAAGATGGATTTGAAAGCAGGCTTCCCTACAAAGCCAGCAGCTAAGAGAGGAATGAAAGACACAGCCTCTTGTAATAAAGATTGCCTGACAGGATGGGGAGCAGGAGTGAACTAATTTTGAACAGGAATATGAGGCCTGCAGATTGAGATGGTTATGAAATATATGTGATTAATTATTAATTCAATCATTCTTTCATCCATTCATTCACTCATGCTTGCATAACTACTTCCAAGACACTAATAAAAGAAGAAAAAAAAACCTTGCACTGATAGCGAGAACATTGTCAAGATGAATATTTAATGTGTGCGCATTATTTTAATTACGGTAACATTTTTTGAAAGTTTTTGAAAGAAATCCAACAAAATTTCATTTATTTGATCAAAAATACTGTAAAAACAATAATAATGTGAAATTTTATAACAAATTCAAAATAAATGTTTTCTATTTTAATATATTTTATATTTTAATTTTTGTTTTATTTTTTTATTTTGCAATCTGAATTTTCGGCAGCAATTATTGCAGTCTTCAGTGTCACATGACCCTTCAGAAATCATTCTAATATGCTGATTTGCTGCTCAAGAAACTTTTATTATTATTGTCAATGTTAAAAACAGTAGTACTGCTTAAGATTTTTGTGGAATCAGTGAAAGAATAGCGAGTTCAAAAGAAAAGCATTTATATGAACATTTTTTTTTTCACCATTTAATTCATCCTTGCTAAATAAAAGTATTAATTTTTTTTTTTTTTTAAATCTTATTGACTCCAATTTCTGACGTATATGGCAGTCATATGGACACAACGCACACACAATCTATGCATTTAGGTACAAATACGATAAGCAGTTATGCTAAAAGCCTGCAGGATGTATTTTCGGGCGTAGCTGGTCAATGGGGGGACGTGGGCGGACAGGTCCTGTTAATGGAAACTTAATGGGAGTCGTGTGAACATCCAGCCCGGGTGGCGTCCTCAGCTCTAGCCATGTGACAGAAGTGACACATAGCAGCGGGGAAGGATGGGGCGACAGGGAGCGAAGCGCTAAAAAAGAGGAACGAAAAAAGTCGACATGACACCTTTGACAGTGACCATGGAGCCCTGCCTAATCATGACGCACTTTGTTTGTTTTGTGTAAGCCGTGGCAGAAGGAGCAGACTGCATCCCTCCGCACTCCTCTGCCTCACCACAGAGAAGATCTGAGGGTGTGCGTCACTATTCTGTGTGTGTGTGTGTGTGTGCCTGTGTTTCTTCTCCACGGTTTAAAATGAGGTTGAGCTAGATAAAGCGAGAAGGAAGGGAGCATAAACTCAAGGAACTCTGGGAGAAAAAAAAAAAACAGCTCACACCTCTGTTAATTAAGAAACAGAGAGACTCAACCGATGAGAAGATCCAAGACAACAACGTGCCAGCCATTGGGTGACAAACATCTGAGGAGCTATTTTAAGGATGGATCAGAGTGGTGTTCCCTCTGAGCCAAGCGAGTAAGGACCCACGACACATGCAATTAAAGTTTCCTCAGAAGAGAAAGAAACTTTTGTTTCCTTTGTGAGTGGATCTCTCTTAAGTTTGTAGAAAAGGGGCCTTTTTATTTTACTTGCCTTTCATCCTTATTGCTCCCAATAGCTAATGGGCAACCAAAAGTGCACAAAAATGTTTCAAAATGCATCATGATAAGGCTCAATTATAGTGATGGAAAGTTGTACGGTACAGATGAAGAAGGGTCTAATTTTTTTTTTTTCTCTCAACATTCTCTTCTTAATGTGAATATAGGCCATAACTTGACTTTTATAATTCCAGAAGAATATACAAATGCTGCTTGCCCACAAAAGCTCACCAAAAGTGCACATAATCCCTTTAAAACAAGCCACCAGACCAGTTTTTTGGTTTTCTGTAACTGAAACAAAACTGTGTGTGAGTGAGAGAGAGAGAGAGAGAGAGAGAGAGTGAGAGAGAGAGAGAGAGAGAGAGAGAGAGAGAAAGAGAAAAAGAATAACGGAGTGTCTATTTACATTAAGAGCAAATAGCCCGCCTTGTTGGCAGAGGCTCTTTACACTAACTCCGCCCACCAATTTGTGATTGGGATAGTCAACACTGAAAAAAGACGCTTGTTTAACATTAGTTTCAGTGGCGTAGATGGTAAGGTGGGTGCTTTTTGACGCGATCGACGAGTTGGAACCCGCCTTTTGCCGAAATTTTTTCTCCCTTTTCAAATCTCATATCGCATCGGAAAGGCATTTGTTTTCAATAAAAATGAAGGAAATAATCAAAAAGTTGAAAATAAAGTTTCGGGTAGGGTTAGGGTAGGTGTAGGGAGGGCTTTATTGTCCCAATAAGGTGGCATCCATTTAATAATTTGAATTAAAACTATAATTTACACTCAATACGTTATTATTGCATACTGTTTTATACTGTACTACAATACTGAGGTGCAGATAAGTGCCACTATTTGCAATAAGTAGTACAAATAGCAGAAAATCTTGCTATTTTAACAGTGTAAATAGAATCTTTAGCTATTTGCACAGTGTAAATAACATATCGTTAAAAAATACTGCTATTTTCACTAAGTGTAAATAGAATCCATTGCTATTTGCACTTAGTGTAAATAGCATCTATCTCTATTTACACTTAGTACAAATAGCCGCTGCCAAAGATAATTGGAAATAAATAACTGGAATAACCGACTGTGTTTATGTAACTTATATGCGTTTTTGACATAAACTTGTGTGTATTTAACAGTTTAAGCCAATAAGACATGAAAGAGTTAGTAACTCATATGCCGGGTGACAGCTGCTTCCTGTGCGCTCAGAAAACGCATGATTTCAGCGCGATAGACATAACAATTAAAATCAAACAGATGTTTCTTTTAGCAGAGTATCCCAGGTATGAGCTGTAAAGACACAACCCTATTCTGGAAAAGGGGGTGGGGAACAGTGGCTCATTTGCATTTAAAGATACAGACATGAAAACTCTGTGTTTCTGTTTTCACTCAAAATAGGCATTTATAAAATTATATAATAAATGATCTGTGGGGTGTTTTGAGCTGAAACTTCACAGACACATTCTAGGGACACCAGAGACTTATGTTACATCTTGTAAAAAGGGGCATAGGTGCCCTTTAAAAAAAAAAAAAAAAAAAAAAGGGCTAATCCAATTTGCTGGTCTGAGATGGTCTCCCAGCCCAAAACCATCAAATCAGATCAGTCTGAGCAGCTTGGGAGACCAGCAAGCCAGACTGGTTTATGCTGTTTTTATTAAGCAGGGAAACATGTACACCAAGTCTACAGTGGATGAAAGAAAATTGGAGCATTAAATCTGGTGGGTAATAATGATAAGTCCAATAAGTTATAATGATGTGTTTGTTGAAAGATAATCCTCCTTCAAGTTCTCAACAAAGCATTTAACGTGTGTGAGAGTGAGAGCACGGTTTGGTACAGAAGAAATGGGGAAACAGAGAGGATGGGGTATGAGTAAAGATAGAAGACTAAAAATGATATCAGTGAACGTCTCCGGGGGCCAGCACAATGCCACCGTGATCGAGGATGACAGCTTCCTGTTTTTAATTGCCATGGTTGCTGTTGCTTAGCACCTAAGGGGACAGGAATGAGGCTGATACAGATAGTCTCTAATGAGTATTAATCTAATCATGCACAGACACAAATACAGCCAACACTCATAATCACGTAAACCCCCCAAACTCTGACATTTAGGTAGGGGGTTATTAACGGATCGTAAAAATCACACCGTAAAAATCACACCGCTAAAAAAAAGTGTCATTTTGAAGTGAGTAGAGAGAAAAAACGAGTCGAAAAAGACAATATTTACCTAACACAGCTCAAAAACATCCAATAATTGCAGTTTCATCAAACCGAGGAGACTAAATGTTTAGCTGTTGCTGCGCAACCGGGTCACAACGTTGTCAGGTGAGAAAAAAAGTCTGGATGTTGAAGCATAATCCAAAACATAAGTCACCAAAATGCCATCCTCAAATCCGCCAGTGCAATATCTAATCAAAGTGGGAGACATACAGCATCCCATATTAAAAAATAAACAGCGATAGATATGAGGTATTCGGTGTCTGCGGCGGCCTTGCAGGTCTTTTCACATTCACCGTTACTCTAGCAGGAGTCTGGCAGACTGTAAATATCCCTTCACAGCCACAATGATCTAACGGAACAGCGATCTCCAGCTTTGAGCGCAGTAGTGCATGCTGGGGTTTTTATTTCTTTATAAGTCTCATTTACCCGTGTTGGTTTATTCATAACTTTCACTCTCTTGATTTTTATGAGAGGACAAAAAGCCAAACAACCAGGAGGAATAGCACCCCAAATACCCGCCGTGTGTTATTGAATTGTAAATAAACCAGGAAAAAGCACATCGTTCTGAATCACACGGGTGAGGAGAGCACTGGCTTCTGAAAGCGAGCTCCATTATCGACCTGTCAGGATTGTTTGGTGTGTTTTTTCACTCTGTTAATTCATTTACAATGCAGATCGAGAGTCTGGTCATTAAGGTGCTGGCTATACATGAGTAATGCACCGCATCTGTACCTGTTCCCGTGTCACAGAACTTTGGAAACAAGCCGTCTAATTATAGCGATTAGTATTTTGGAAGCATTTCCGAGCTCACGGTCCGGCCTTAACAAATGAAGGTTGGGATTATCCAAACAAATAGGATGTCTGCCATCTTGCTGTACATGCTGACGCTTTTAGAATCACATTACAAAAGTGCTGGTATCCGGTTGTGATGTTTTTAAAATGAGAAAATCTACAGCAAAGGTAATATTTGACCCTAAAAAAAAACTTTAGGGCACAGAGAGCTATTGAAGACATTTGTTTTAGGGTCAAAAGACATGTAGTGTAGTAATATATTGACATATTTAAATACATAACTCTATGCTACGTATGACAGTAATAATTTCATTTACATTTTAATAAATCTACCTGTACAGTTGGTTTCCACCAGCTGGAACACAAAAATCTCCAACCTGCAAATTCACATCGCCACAAGACATTAGATCAGCAGACGATCTACAGGTCGCACATTGACTTCTTTATTTGAATCAACAACTCTAGGACTTTTAGGTCTATTTAATAATTAATACATCACAACAGTAACCAATTAAAACTCACACCATTCGTTAAGCCAGTTTTGCTATGTGCTGGGCTGGTTGGGATTGCTTAACAAGCAGAACAATGTTTTGCCGCAATACTTTAAATTAAACGATTTAATTTTTTTTTTAAATAAATGAATTTTATTTAGCAAGGGTGCATTAAATTGACCAAAAGTGACAGTAAAGGCTATTACAATATATATATATATATATATATATATATATGTATATATATGTATATATATATATATATATATATATATATATATATATATATATATATATATATATATATATATATATATATATGTATTTATATATGTATGTATTTATATATATGTATTTATATATATATACATATATATATATATATATATATATATATATATATATATATATATATATATATATATATATATTAATCAGTAATAAATATTTCTTGAGCAGCAATTCAGCATATTTAACACACACAAAAACAGTTACACAATGTATATATGCATTGATTTTAACATGTAATTGGATACTAACCTAAACCAACAAGAACAGCCTTCATTTTTGTGCAGCCAGCAATTTCAATCAATGGACGCTCCTATTAACGCTAACTATTTGGCAGTTAGCAACTGCATCGTCACTTGTTTATTGCCTCTCATTCTGCTTCATTTCCGAATGTGCCATTTATCTCGTATTAAATAGAAGCCTACCTCCCTTTCCCTGGCATGAAAGCTCACTTTTTCATCCTTACGCCCCACCATCATGAGGCAGTGGCTAACTGGTAAAAAGCACCAATACAGAGGCTAATCTTAGCAGTGTTTAGCGTGAAACAAAAGGCCCTATTAGAGAATGATTGGTTAAAATAGTCACGCAAAGTGCCCAGCTTGCTTAACAGGTGAATTTATATTGATTGTGCAGCCTAAATTTCCTGCAGTGAAAAGAAAGAAGTAAACAATAATTGCTAGTGCTTTTTTAGCGTTTGTCGCACAGGCAATTATTAAATAGCACTTTAACCATTCCGTTAGAAGGAAAATAGCACTTAGGACATCTGCTTGGTCACCGCAATGGCCCTTATACGGTTGGGATTATCTCTCCGATGAGCCTTGTCTATGCGTGGAGTTTAATTCCGTGATCATTTCGGTGATGTGGACCATCCATTTGCCTCTTTTCATTTCCATAATTGTTTTCAGAGTGCAAGGCTGTCCCGCTCTTTGCAGAGGACTAGGTGTGGACTAATGGACGCTAGATTGGATTCTGCCTTTATACATGGTGAAATGATTTCTTCATTCTCTGTGCTGGATCACGTCTCTCTTTTGGACTTATGAATAATGGATGGGTTTAAAGCGTTGCCCTGCCCAGGCTCTCTCTTATTGAAATCTGTGCTCAGAGAGGTGCTTATTTACTGAGACTGATCCCACATCATTTGAGTCAGTTTCTATGCTCCTCTGCTCTGGCTTTCTCACGCTCGGTCTCTCGCTCTCTCAATGCTGCCCTCCATCTCTTTCTGTGACTCTCTTTCCGTTTATGACCCCACTCATACCCTTACAGTCTCCTCGTAGGCCGCTCTTGCTCATCTCTCTCTTATTAAAGAGCCACAAGTCTTTCAAACATATCCTATCCTTGGTAACGCTATTAAGACCGCATGAAATCAAAAGAGCTTTGTGGCTTTTAGTCCATTTCTATTAGCTTTGAAGCCTCTGTACATGCACGGCTTTCATGTTCAGTTCACACTGACTTTACTGTCTTTATGTTTGGAGTCCAAAAGACTATAATGATGTTTATGTAAAAATAACTATAGTAATTTCAAAATAAACTTTATATGAGTTGTTACGTCCAAATCGAACTGGTTTGACATACGCTACCGTTCAAAAGTTTAGGATCATTATGTTTTTAAGGGGGCATTTACACGACAATGTTTTCAACTAAAAACAGAAAACTTTTTATGCGTTTTGGCCATTACATGACAACAGAGTTTTGGAACCTGAAAATGTACACATAAAGTACACATTTTTGAAAATGTAAACTACAAAAATGTGAATTTGTGAAAACGGTGGAATCATGTGCATACATATTACATGTTTAGTCTATAGCAGTGTGTATGTGCAAAGGCGTGTAATGTTTCTTTATAAAGTGACATTGCCAACTGCTGGCCTGGCATGCATACTACAGCATTTTTAATTGTGTGATATTTCTGAAATAATGCTTAATATTGCAAGGCTTAAAATTTAAAGAAGGCTTAATAATTCTGTGGAAACAGTATATTTTTTCAGGATTCTTTGATGAATAAAAAGTTCAAATGAACAGCATTTTTTCAGATAGAATTCTTTTGTAACATTATAAATGTCATTACTGTCACTTTTGATCAATTTAAGGCATCCCTGCTGAAAAAAAAAAATTAAATCAGTAATAAATCTTTCTGACTACAAACTTTTGAACAGTAGTTACATTACTGAAGCGTTATCCCAGTCCAAAATGTCCTTTTTTTAATACACGAGAGAGAGAAAAAAACGTACCAATAAAGCAAATTCTGTAATTCACCTTAAGCTGTTGCAAATAATAAGCTTTTTCACAATGACCTAATTCTCGCATTGGATTTCTTCTAAGCAACATAAGTCAACTGAGGTTCTACAGCAGCATGACGCACAATGAACACTACAATTACCCTTTGCTCATTGTTGCTTTTTGCATAACCACATCCAGCATTTTATGTGACAGTCTCTGCATTGCCTTCACTGAAGAGCTTCTGCGTCAAAGCCTTACATGTCCTTTCTAATCATGCGACTGCGTATTTCATGCTCTACAAACATTTACCACACTGACTGAGCCATAAAAGCCGAGAGCATATCAATGAATGGAACTAGGCTTGTTCCCCTGAGAAGCCATTGTTATCAAGTCACCTTCCCTGGGCATCTCCCCTTGAACTTTTAGCGTAAATGCACCACGCAAACCTAGGAATTATCTTCAGAAGAAACGTACCACAATACCACGAGTCCTATCTCTTCTTGGCTGAAGCTTTTACTGCTTTTTTCTTCCTTTCTTTCATCTTGTCCCCTTCATTTTCCCTGGAAATAACAGCTTCCATTTAGTCTGCCTTGCTCTTATGCAGAGTCGATCAGGCCCAGCCTTAATGAAATGCTTCTACCCAGAATCCCTCTCACTGGTGGAATCGGGACCCAGGGCCATTACTTGGCTGTCTTCGGGAAAAAGGCACATCTACATAAGTTATTTCATTATCTCCCTAGGCTGTAAAAGAGGCAGCGGCGTACTCACTCGCTCTATCTCTCTGTGTGGATTGCACCATGGGGAGGTCATTGGAAAGCCGGTGGAATTATCTGCAAAATAAGGGGAGGCATTCTTTAATGGCGTCCCAGTCCAAATATTTAAAATGATCACCTAAACTTCCATTCGGCTCTTCCATTTCGGCTGATAGAGCTCAAGTGAGTTTGTCTTCATCTTGCCAGCAGCTTACGAAAGAAATTGGTGTGAGTGTGTGTGTGTGTGTGTGTGTGTGTGTGTGTGTGTGTGTGTGTGTGTGTGTGTGTGTGTGTTTGTGTGTGTGTGTGTGTGTGTGTGTGTGTGTGTTTTGCACATCATACTGCCAGCAAGAAAATAAGGAATAAAACTCTGCATTGCCTTTCTCATGAGACTCGGCCATAACAACACAATGGAAATCAGCAGCCAGAGTAGCCTATCGAGAAATAAAAATACATTAATAATTTACAAAATGGGACGCATGGCAAAAATAACATTCATAATCTGGATTTTCATCTTGATTTAGGAATGCAAAGGGATGCAGAACTGCATAAATAGAATATCTCTTTAATTAATTTTTTTTTTTTTGTTTATTTTTTTTTTTTTGTTAACTCCATTGCCAAATAGTGTTCTTATTTGTTTGTTTTTCTTGTATTAAACATAAATGTAACCAAATTTAGCAAAGTCTGATACTAAAAAATACAAGATTTGATATAATGAACAGAATACAGGGGTCTTGAGCAGGGTTATTTTAGTATTACTGATATACTATTATAGCTTTTGTTAATATTTTAAATCTGTTTTATATATATATATATATATATATATATATATATATATATTCCATTTTTATTTTCATATTTGAGTATGAGTTTCAGTGATTTTGTTGCTCTTTTTTCATTTGTAGTAGTTTTTTAACTTGTCTATATATAATTAATTCATTTTTATTTCAGTTTTAATTTTACTTCAGTACATCAAGTTAAACTAAATTAAAATGAGAAATGTTGCATTGTCAACAGGCTGAAAGAAGTTTTTTTTTCGGTAAACGTTTATTTTGTTTCAAGTAATGAAAATGTCTTTTAATTTCAGTTTAAGTTTTAGTTAACTATAATAACCCTGGTCTTGAGATTTTTTAAAAGAGGAACTTATGGTGATCTTAAAAAAAGCAAAGCTCAAGGAATAAGGCAATGAAAAACACTGCAAGATGCAGCATAACAAACCAACACAAATATCTATAAAACACTTTTGCACATTCAACTTGAAATCTAAAAAATATTACCTTGAAATGTATTATTGAAAGTGTTCAATTTTTTACAAAACCATTGCTTTGATAGCTGTTAACAGTAGAGCATTAAAGTAGAGAAGATCAAAAACAACTTCACTGAGAGAATTTACTACACTGATGATTTAACAGCATGCAAAAGCTAGCATGCTGTCAGCACACTAAAACATCTCCAAATTTCTCCTTTTAAATGCACCACCGCCAAAAATATCAAGCTAAAACCAAAATTACAAAAACTCTTGATAAACTAGCCCTCGCTAATCAACTAGTCAGCCATCCAGACCCATCGCTAACAGCAGCTAATTGGCTAATCGAACTAGAACATGCAATGTTGATCAAAATACCAACTCTGAAGCATTTAATCATAGCTAAATCTCTCCAAGAGGACTGAGCCAAGCACGGAGCTAAAAGACAATCCTCCTGGTAGCAGAGAGAAACAGCATGTTTTGCACTACGGAGCATGGAGGCTGGCTCCGCGCTGCAGTTGGCTTTATAGATAAGAAAGAACAGACCCATCAGATACCGACTGCCAAGAGCAAGTTCTGCCGTGAAGCTGGCACTTTCTACATGTACGCCCGAGGAAAGACATAGAAGGCACAACCTATGCAAATGAGGATTCATTAGTCAGTGTATGGGGAAGTGTTTGTGTATGTAGAACAAGCAAAGGGTTTGTACCGAGGTAAACGCATACACGAGTGGGTGATCTTTCTTGCCTGAGCGAGTCTGTGCATCCTCGCAAGCGTACGTCTTCCTCTTCCTCTTCCTCTGATCTGTGACCATTCCCTTTGATTCGGGCACGGTGATCCGGCTTAAACGTGAAGCAAACACAGGATTAGGCCTCAGCCACGCAGATAACGCGCTGATCAAAGTGCCCTCTGAGCGCCTACAGAGGGAGCGAAAATATGTTAAAGAAAGCAGCATGCTAGCCTCAATCCGCATTTTATCTCCACTCAGACAGGTGGAGATCACCCTCCACCCCCTTCGTTCCAGAACTTTCCGTGGCTGGCGGAGGATACTTCCGCAATCAATCTTTTCATGCCAACTCTCTGGCAGCTCGAGATGAAACAATACAAATGTGATTTCTGATGAGTTTCTATTTTAGCGTTGTTGTCTGTGCTTTTCTCGCACTCTCTAAAACATGGAATCACACGTTCGGTTGCGTTACACGGTCCTGTACAGTACAGAGTGTGTTTCATGCTGGGTGATTTATTTCAAGACGCGCCGCTAACAGCTCTTGTCATCTTTTTCTATCTCTACTCGTGTGGTTCTTGAGGGGGGTCTTGGCTCGGGCACAAAATTGCACACTTTATAGTGGACGTGTGGCATTCGTTCTATGACTCAAAAGGGTCTTGTGTGTCTTCATTGGAAGCCTGCACTTGTGAGAACTAACAATAATTCGCTAATCGATTCATTTGTCAATTATTTCTTCGATTTTATTGAAAAAAAAGCCACATTATTCCATATCTTGCCCAGTACTTTACTTCAAATAAGGTGAAAACTGAAGCTTATGAAAAACGTGCAAATGTATGAATGTTAAGAGGAATAATTTAAACCTAAATTTAACTTCTGACAATTATTATATCAAAGTGAATTACGTCGCTCCCTTTATGGGACAGAATTACCAACAGCTTGCGCCAGCGCAAACCGTCTTTTGGCATTAAAATAGTACTGTCAGGATTTACTAAAGACGCGCAGTGAAGAATTAGCGTTGAAAAGACGTGGACAAAGTTATTTTGCGCTTGACCTTACTTAATATGCATTTTTAGAAGTTTCCCTTTCAGACGCAACATTTATGGGAGGAGAGTAATAAAATGATTCGCGCAACGCGATTTACTTGCGTTGATGCTCATCAAATTACTGGTATTTGCGCCATTATTTTACGCCCAAAAAAGCATTTAACGCCCAAAAAACGCTCAAATTTGCGCTGCTCTTGGTAGGTCGCGCTGGTCATTATGGAAATGATCTGGCTGCGCCTGTGTTCTTTAATGTGCACATTATTAGTAAATCACCCGCAGAATATTCCCTGTCCATCTGCGCTTTCATGGAATTGCGCTCTAACGCTAAATTGCCCTGTTTAGTAAATCTGGCCCTATGAGTGAAATTCTGTTAGATACATATGTACAGTATGCGCACACATACTTCAAAATGTCTTTGACTTGTTTGCCATTAGGACAAGCAGTTTTGTAAAATGGGAATACTTGACTTCAAATGTATAACATTTACTGCTCAGAAAGTTATGCACTGTGGTAAAACACCTCTAAAACATCATAAAAACCATAACCACTCTGTCAAAGCCCTAAGTGAGTCAACCTGGCCATATAAAATTATATTCTTATGACCTTCTTTAAAGTGTTCGAAATAAAGTGTTCATATGGTTGGACTTTCTGGGTCATGCACTTTTTCCTCTGCAACTCGTTGCATGGCTATGGAGGGTTTTTAAGATTTCCTTCTTACAGAAATGCAGCTTTCAATACTGTAATATGAAAAAGGACCCAACTAACTGACAAAGAAATAAATTTTTGACTATTTTCATTTTCATTTTTAGTGATTATCCCTGATTTTACAGTTGTTGCCCTAATATAAAGCTCACAGCAGCTTATTACCCACAATCTATGTGACATTGCATCACCAAAGTGAAATCGGAAAATGGACTGCAAGGGTTTTGTGCCCTTCGGTGCCCTTGATGATTCACTCCAGGAAGCCACTGATTGAATGACAATATTTTAACAGAATTATACCTAACCACCATTCTGCACGTGCCAACAAGAGTTCAAATCAAGAGTTGACGCAACCAAATCAGTCAGAGTCAGAGAGAAGGGTTTTAAAAAGATAGTTCATGTAACTTTTATCAATAATTTCTCACTCTTATGTTGTTTCAAACTTGTATGACTTCATTTTTGAGCTTGACAGACTCCTTTTATTTCCTTTATAAAAGGAATCCCTTCAATAATAAAATTGACTAAAGAAATTGAAATTGTAATTAAAAACACAATGTTACTTTTTACATTAACTACCCCTTTAAAATGAATTTTATCCAACCGTATGGACAGAGTACCAGAGCATGACATGGGCAGTCCTTCTCCACCTCACTGATTGATGTGTCCACCATTGACGCAGACCGGTCCTCATTTACGCTGGATGAGTTGAACCTAATTAAAATATTTCCTTCACACAGCTCAAATGCATTTGTCGATGTGGAGAAGGGGAAGTGGTGCGTGACGACATGCTCTGCAAGTGCTTGTGACGTTTTGACAGGGAGCCTTGAATCCATCCATGCAATGCTAACTTTAGCTGAGTTCTTTGCCTACCAGCTTTGATTTCACTACTTCTCGGCACAGTGGCAGGAGGCTCAGCCAAAAATCAACTCCGTTCTGCATCAACCTAGACAGAGTTTTAACAAGAGGAAGGTCTGAGATGTAAATCCTCCTGGTAATATTATAATAATCGTTGTTATACATTTGCATTGCAGAATATAAACAATTGCAAGCATGATTATTTAAAGTTTAAGATTGTCTATTCTTTATCCCAGTGGTCTTTGACTTTATACTTGCTGTGGAGATTGTTTAGAAAGTTAGTAACTGCTGCTACATTACTTAATTTTTGTCTTGTTCATTTTCACCTATTTTTAAAAGTACTAGTCATTTCTTAAAACTTTGTAAACAGCGAAAATAGGCTGATTGAACCTTTAAAAGGAGATGAAAACTTATGAATTTGCCAAACTGAGGGAATACATGCGAGAATATGGGTACTAGAGATCTGAAAACTTGGATCTTTTGTAGAAAACAGAAAAACATAACATTTGAACTCGTCTCAGTGGCACACATACAAACCGCTCACAGTCTGTGCACTAACTGCACAATGCATTTTTTGCACACAAAACTGAAAAGCAAAAAAGTTTTTTTTCAGTCTGTCTGGTGACAAATTTTTGTCCATAAAAAACAGGTTAGGGTTTGCCAGGTTATTTGTTATCAGAGTTTTATTTCTTAGTTTGCAAGATAATCAGAACCTGTCGCCAGTGTTACTTTTAAAAGTAATGCATTACAATATTGCGTTACTCCATAAAAATAAGTAATTGCGTTACATAATCTTTATGGAAGGTAATGCATTACGTTACTTTTGCGTTAATTTTGTTACCTGGGATGCATGCTTATTTGTTGTTGTTTTTTAATATCAAAAAACCCAAAAGTTATATATTTGGCAACTGTCAAGTCCCTTTCACACCAAAAGTGAAATTTATAAGCCTGAGGCTGAAGAAAGTGCCTCTGCACCTCACTTCCAATTTCTCTCAACACAGGGACAGGAGAGGTGTCAGTGAATTAATGGCAAAACAAAGTAACTTGGATTACTTGTTGAAAAAGTAATTCAGATATTTTGTTGTATTACTAGTTACTTGAAAAAAGTAATCTGATTATGTAACTTGCGTAACCCCTAACACTGCCTGTTGCTAAATAAAATCACAAAAATATCAAAATACAACAAAACAAATTCTAATTCGTCGATTTACATGTCAGTGGGCGGTTCTCAGCTAGAATAAGCTACAATGTGGAATAGACTTATCAAATTCAAAATTCTGGTCAAATGAGACTGCATTTCCTCTAAACTTTGGTAAACCACCAGAGAGCAAGATCATTTGAAAGCTTACCGGAAGCAAAGCCCACAAACATCATTCAAATATCACCATTATCACCAGAGGAGCTCGATATTTATAACTGTATTCGATGCTGGTCACATCTTTACTGTTCTGAACAATTCAATCCTCAATATAAGCAATAAGAGACAAAAACAGGAGACATGGAGAGAGAAAGAGAGAAATAGAGAAAGAGAGAAAGAGAGAAAGCGCTGTGTGATATCTTGGGCTGCAGAGCCACTTAGCAGACAAAGAGGGAATAGCAGAGGCTGAATCAGAAGAAAGATGCAGATGATCATCATCATTTTGGGACCCCAGCGGTTCTCTTAGAGGTGATTTCAATGCTTATACCCATCATCAAACACTTTGTTACTCTTTTTATGAATAAGTACTCAAAAGTAAATCTCTCTCCATCTGTCAGGATGGATTTTTGATGGTTACAGAATGGGACACTTCTTTGATTTTCGTCAAATCTTTTGTCAGTCCCAAAAAAGTGCATAAAGAAAGGCTAGCAGTCATAATAACCCTCCTTCCCAACTTTTATAAATTTATACTTTCGTTCCCCCACTTTTCTAATCAGTCCTACAATAGTGCCTTCAAATGAATCACCAAATCCTAATTCCAGCGAGCATCACTATAATTATGGCACATGTTATTATCATTCTGCACATACCCTAGGAGCAGTTTTGTGTTACGGAACACGGATGATACCTAAAATCCTGCACCCTACTGAGCAGAGGTGTGTTATTACTTGTTAAAGTGAGCAGATTTATGCTAAAAATATCCAGTAGACTTTAGGTGATGATACACTGGGCAACTTTGGGAAATATTTCATGTAACGATTCATATCATGTTAGTCTCTCCCACATTAAAATCTGTGAAGTAAAATTTAAAAGTACAGTTCAAGTATATGATTCCGTACATAAATAATGATTACTTTAATGGCTTTTCAGTGTAAAAATATAAATACTACTGTTCAAAAGTTTTTAAAATAAATTAATACTTTTATTCTGCAAGGATGCATTAAATTTATCAAACATGGCAGTAAATTTTTACATTTACTTTTACATTACAAAAAAAAACCTATTTCAAATAAATGCTGTTCTTTTTGAACCTTCTATTCATCATATCATCTTGACATAAATGCATCACAGTTGTTTAGCTCAGTTTTTTGTGGAAACTGTTTTTAACATTAATAATGAGAATAAAAAATGTTTCTTGGGCACCAAATCAGCATATTAGAATGATTTCTGAAGGATCTTGAGGCCCTGAAGACCGGAGTAATGGCTGCTGAAAATTCAGCTTTTCCATCACAGGAATTAATTACATTTTAAAATATATTCAAATAGAAAACAGTTATTTTGAATGGTAATATTATTTCACAATATTACTGTTTTTACTGTATTTTTGAGCAAATAGATGCATAGTATGTAAAATATGGTTATGAACAAGGTCTTTATCACTGACCCACTGAGCCTGACACCAACTCCATGACAATCATTTTAGCAATCTAGACCCAATCACCGTTCTGCATGTACTGATCTTAGTAAGGACCCCCCTCCAGGCCCCTTAACTATGGCTCTGACCTGGTTTGCTTGCAAATCAAGCGCTGACTCAACCAGATGAGTCAGACTGTGCAACAGCAGAGTGTATTTATTTGTGACTGCTGCTGCGCTGCAGGGGCGATGCAGAGTGGTTGAGAACGTGGGCGTTGTTTGTGCATATTTGTTTATTATTCATAATCACTCTGTCCCACCAAGTCGTTCACGGGTACTGTACTCCCCGAGGGTCTGTACTACTGGTCAGGAGAGGACGTGACCCAGACAGCACTCTCTAAATTAGGAATCAATAGGATCACATTAACGATCAGCCGGACAATGGATAATGAAGTCTTGCAGTGGAGATTCGTTTTACTGCCTACATGATCAATCGCAAGAGAAAAGGGATTACAGTTAAAGGAATAGTTCTCACCCTCATGTCATTCCAAACCCTCTAAAAGAGAAGTTTTAGGTGAACATCTTGGTCACTCTTTTTAATTTAATGAAAGTGAATGGGAACTGGGGTGTTTGAGCTCCAAAATGAACAAAAATGAACGATAAATGTATCATAAAAGCAGTCCATGCAACTCATGTGTTATAATCCAAATCATCTGAAGCCAGAAATTTAATTCGCTAATCACAGAAAATCTTGCATACCTGCAAACTCCAGACCATCAAAAAATGGAAGAATCAGCAGTTAAAATAGTTTCAGAACGTTTTTATATTATAATAGAACTCTGAGTAGAAATCTTATTTTGAAACAACACTGAAGTCTATGCTAACATTCTAAACTGTAAAAAAGGCTCTACAAAAAAGGCAGATGGCCTGAAAGGTTTGCAGTCCTAATCTTGATCTGCCAAAACTTTCTTAGTCTGTTCATGAGAGAAGTAACAATTCATGAATGAATCATTCTTTTGAGTCAGTGAATCGAGCCAGTTCACAACTGATTGATTGGATTCTCCAATTCAGTCATCCAGTTGCAATAGTTTTGACGTGTTCCTCACAAAACACTGTTTAGAAGATATGGAAATATAGTGCATGAGTCATATGAACCATTCTGAGGGTGCTTTGTTTTGTCATTTTTACTTTTTTGTCATTTTTATGGAGCTTTTTTCCATTCGCTTGAGTCCCAGTCCTCATTCTCTTTTATTTCAAGAAAAAGAGCAGCGTGAAGGAATACATGAACATTGAAAGTTCATCAAAAAACCCTTAGCTGAGAGATGTCAAAGTAAAAACACCCAACATCTTTTGAATACACTGGGAATTCTGTTTTGTTTTTTCATTTAATGTTTTTTCTAGTGTTGTCAAATGATTCATCGCGATTAATCGCATCCAAAGTTTTTATTTACATAATATATGAGTGTGGGTAAATTTATTAGGTAAATACACACACACGCATGTATATATCTAAGAATAATACGTTAAAATTATATATAAAATATTTATATGTATATATAATATACATTATTTATGGATATAAATACGTAAATATTTTAAAAAAAAAATATATATATATATATATATATATACACATGCATGTGTGTGTATTTATATGTACATAATAAATATACACAGTACACACACATTTATTATGTAAAAAAAGCTTTTATTTTGGATGCGATTAATCGCGATTAATCGTTTGACAGCACAAGATTTTTCACTTAAAGGTCCACTTAAAATTTTTGTCAGTTTTTTGTAATAATTTAACATTTTGATCCCTCTAAAAGACTATTAGCATCAGACTGCACAGTACTCAACAAAACTCGGAGACAGATCTGCGGTAACCGCAAAGCCATGAGAACAATCTCTACTGATGGCTTTGAAAGCCATTAACTGCTGCCTTTCCATCCAGAGAGGAAGTTAAGATGGTGCTTTAAATAAAATATACATCCCATTCTTCAACAACTAGTTAAGTAAATTTCTACAGAGGCCCAAAGGCTGCTGCAATTTGTAATGCGAAGTCTATTTAAGGCTGAAATGCATGGTCTCGCAGCGGACGCCATTAACAGATTCCCAGGCCGTTTGAACAGCAGCTGATGTGTATGTATAGGTGGGACTCAAGCAGATAACTCACGTTTACTGTCCGGCCCACACTATTACAGAGCCACGCAGGGAACGCACCCGAAGACTAGAACGAATGTCGAATCAATATATAGGAGAATAATATGTCTAAGGGAGGAGATGAGTACAGAATGGCATTTCATTACAGATCGATGCGAGAGTGCTTTTCATTGCCTTGATGCTATAGAACGTCCCACAGGGTCCACAGAACCAGACCGGCTCCCTTCTGCCACACTGAATGCAGAATGCAGTGATGTTATGGACAGGCTGCTGTGGGAATGTGTGTGGATTGAATAAGTATCACAAAGCGACAGGACCTTAAAAAATTTGCCATAATAACCATGGTTTTTGTGACTGTTTAATTTGTTACTACAAATTTTACAGTTATAGTTTTTAAAATTAAACTGTTGGAACTTGGTGTTAGCAAAGAACAAAGAAATGAAACAAAATTCTTATTAAATCTTTGTGCTGTTGTTAATTGCAGAAATATACCATCTTAAATATAATTAAAAGATATCATTAGTATTAGTATTATTATAAAATATTACATAAATGCTAATAAATGCTGATCAAATAAATGCTGTTCTTTTGAAATTTTCTGAAAATAAAATGTATCATGATTTCCACAATATTAAGCACCACAACACTGATAATAATAAGAAATGTTTCTTGAGCACCAAATCATGATATTAGAATGATTTCTGAAATTCAGCTTTGTCATCACATAAATGCATTTATAATTTATATAGATAAATTATATAACTAATTTATAAATGTATAAATTGTAGCCTATAAATTAAAATAAATAAAATAATAATATAATAATTTGTTATATTGGTATTTTATTATTATTATTATGAAATATTCATATAACCTATAATAATATTTATATATTATTATTTTATTATAAAACCTTTATATTAAATAATGATATAATCATAATATAAAATATTATTATAATTTATAATAATGGTTTTCATAGCTATAAATTACATATAATTTATATATAAACACATATAAATGTTATACATATATACTTACATATATTTGATATAATGATAGAAAAAAATCTCCAATCAATTTCTGCAAACTATAATAAATCAGAAGAATGTGATTAAATGCATTTTCTTTAAGTTTCCAATTGCAGACTCATAAACTAGATTTTTGCAATGTAAAACTGAAAAATCCAAACTCACCATGATACTACAATGTTTTGAGTGGTTGCCAAGGCTTTGCGGTTGCTAAGGTGTTCAAAGTGGTTTTTACTTGCTTTAATTCCCTGTTGGAGGAAAAAGAAATTAGCTAGTTTGCTGTCTTAGTTGGTCTCCCATGTCCTTGGGCCGGTTTTAGAAGAGTTTGTGTACTTTTCAACTGGTTAGGCTAGGAGACCAGCTTAAACCAGCTATACGACTGGCAGGGTAAGGCTCATTTATGGAGTTCAGTCGCTTTGATTGACATGTTCAAATCATTCTTTGTTTGTGTTCTCCTCAGCTGCTTCAGAGGCGCTTTCCTTCCCACCTCACTTTAATTACACTCTCAGGCCGTCCTGCCACCTCAGCCCCTGCCAAGCCTCACCCTGTCCTCTCTCTTTTTCTCCCCCCGTCACCCTCCAGGAGATGGAACGGTCCACGGTTATGAAGCTTCCTCCTTTACCAGTCTCTATCATCGCCTTGGCCTGGTACAATGAGAACGACAGATAAGAGTTTTCATTATCTGGCCCCTCTCTTGGGACTCTCCCCACTCTATCTCTCCCTCTCTTTCTCTCTCTATCAGACTCAAAGGGCTTTTTTAAATAGGGAGACTGTCCAGTTGATGGCCGTGGCATCTTTTTGTCTTTTGTTTTGATTTCCCACTCCCTTCATTTCTTTTTTTTTCCCCAAACAATCACTTCGAGAGGGCATGGGAGGCCTCTACAGCCTATTGGTTGTTCTCCCTCGTTCTCTTTCTAATTTTCATCCTGCTCTTCCCTTCCATTTTCAACAAAGTGGCGAACGTGCAAGGGCGATAACTGCGTGCAAAATGGACAACTCCCCTGTTTCTGCTCCTTTGAAATTCACTCCATTGTCTGGGCCGTGGAGTGATAAAGCCAAAGCAAAGGCAGCCTCTCTTATCTCGCTCTCTCAGTGAAAGGGACTTTCCTCCATCGCAACGGTTGTTGCGCATGTTTGTTGTACGTGCGACGCTACGTGAGGATAATAGCCTCAGACAATGTCTCTCTATTCAAAAGACTGTTCGGACCAGGCTTCACGTCTCCCGCTTTGAAACGCCCTGTCCTCTCTCTAAGAGCAAACAGACAATCAATCGCGGCCAACCTTATTGCATGCGTTTTGTGTCTAATCAAGGTATTAGAATAATAATGGGAGGCTTGTTTCGGAGAAGTTTATTGAATTCGATAACGACAGCAGGCGAGTTGGCTCAGGACAGTGAAGGCAGCATCTGCTGTCAGTTTAGTTGGCCTTTGTGTCGTGGATGTGACAAAAATAGAGCCTTCTGCCATGAAATGCTTCTCGAAAATTTGCATCATCGGAAAAAAATGTCAAGAAGGTTGTGCAATAGAGCGCAAGTCAGTGACCACCCAGTGCAGTATTTTTCACATTCATTTTCTCCATAGAAAATCAGAAATGTGTTCAATTAACCAATAAACTAAACCAACCAGGTGCAATATGCATCACAAGTTTGAAGAGGAAAAAACTAAAATCTACATTTATAAAAAACAAACAAACAAAAAACTGTGTACTGAAAATCTAAATGTGAGGAAATAAACTACCCATAAAGCACAGTGAATGGTGTAATTGAAGTATAAATAATGTTACTGTATGAAACAACTGACTTAAAAGTCATTCAATTGAATACTGGGTATTTCCAGCCCCATTAGCAGCATAAAATAGAGTGTTTGAAATATGTTTGAAAACAATCATACTGTAATTTTAATCATATGTAGCTTGCTAGTGGGACAGAAAATAAAAAGAAATTAATAAAATCTTTAAATAATTTACAAAAATTACAATAAACAAAATATATATTTCATTATATTAATTATTTTAATTTATTAATTTAATATTGTTAATGAAAATGAACGTTACTTTAATCATTTATATTTTGATAGTGCGAAAGAAATTACATGCAGTACTTCACCTTTAAGTTTATTGCAATGTATTATTTATTTATTCATTCATTTAAATATAAATAAGTAAAATCTGTAATAATGTATAGTTTGCTAGTGGAACAGAAATTACACAGTACTTCGCCTTTAAGTTTATTGCTAAGTATTAAACAAAAAATAACTAAATAAATACAATCTTTAATACTGTATATAAAAAAACAAAAAATAAATATATAAAATAATATTTATTTAAATGGAAATATTAAAAAATAGGGAAACTAAATAGATTATGCCATTCAAAATGCTTTATGTATCTTTCTTCAGGAAAGTGTATAGTTCTGCTGTATGTTTTCTAACACTCATGGTAGGTCTGTCTTGAAAGGTTACGTTATCGTAAAAATCAGTCTCTCTATGGAGAAAATCAATGAGCGCAACCGTACCATAGAGCTCTATTGCATGATACCCACTAGATAGTTATTTCAGCAATCAGTTTGACACAGATAAAAAAAAAAAAAGGTTTGATTATGACTGGAATATCTAAAGTTCCAAGAAATCCCATTTTAGTATCTGAGGGTCTCTGTTTATTCTGGTACACTGGGTTTAATGGAATACCCAGTGATCCCTGAAAGAATGTTCTAGAATTCATCTGAAGCACAACAGCAAACAGTGAGAGATAACAACATATGTGAACTTCAAATGAGCTGAGCTCCGCTGGAAACGGTCACGTGTGCAACCTTCTGTCATTAATTTCATGTTTGAAAATGTCTCGATGGCAAATGAGAGACGTCTCCAGCCTCATCATTACATCCGGAGATATGGAGGAGTGTCAGATTTTGTCATTTATTAGCATCTGAGCTGATTCCATCAGACAAATGTTATATTATGGAATCAGCTCTAACTTATTAGGCCTTCAATCGTTTCCAGAAAGCTGAGAGCATGAGGTGATTAAGAACAATTACCGAATACAGCACCGATCATGCAAACAAGAAGGTATGGGCCTGAGGAGACGTATTGTAGTATGTGTGTGTGTGTGTGTGTGTGTATTTGCGCGCATGTGGCACACAGTCTGTTGCACTAATGAATCTCTGTGCTGATAGGTCTGGAGATGCAAGGTGACAGATCATAAATAATCATTTATGCCGTTGTGTCTCTGTACTGCATAGCAAGCCACCAAGCACTGACACACAGCAACCAACCACAGCTGCTCCGCTAATGCCACCACACTAGAGAGAGAGATGAGGGGGAAAAGAAAAAAAAACTCTGTGCATTCATTCCAATACAGTATTTTCTACACAGTAAAAACTCTACTCACTTGAAGGAATATTTTGAGTTATTTTTGACTTTTTAGGGAATTTTACCATTTTCACAGACTGTGGTGATGCATTTCCAGTGTTATAAACATAGTAAAATTTGTATTTTCTTTTTTTTTTCTTTTTTTTATGTACATTTATAACACTATACTTGTGTTATACTACACTTTAAAAAATGTAAATAAAACAGATTATAAAATATAGGAGTGCATTTTACTGGAAAATACTGTTTCAGCCTTTTTACTTCAAAATTTGACATTTAATTCAATGTGTTACTTTCAGATTTGTTGTAAATCTTTTGTGAGATTTATTATCAATTTCTGGGTGAAAATGCTTACTACACTAAATATTTTTAGTATATTTTGTCTCTCATTTGTAAAGTCATGGAGACTCTATCATGGTTAGTTAGTTAGTTGGTTATGTATTTATTTATTTATGTATTTATTTCTATTAGATCGAATGGAGATGCAAAAATTATTTCTGTTGTCGTTTCCATTCACCATTATAGAGATTCACCCAACTAATATCGAGAGACTTCTGCTTCCAAGAACCCTGGAAATGTGAAAAGGGTCCATAGTTTGACCAAGCAAAAATGTATTTTCATATGACTGTTATTCTTCTGTGGAACACAAAAGGAGATGTTTGGCAGACTGTTCATGCTGCTCTTTTCCATACAATTCATATAGATGGACAAAAAAGTGACTTAGTACACTATATTGCAAGTCTTCTGAAGTCATATGATCACTCTCTGTGAGAAAATGACAGAAATTTATTTTATTTACTGAAATTTTTCTTCCATCACACTTCTGTGTATTCAAAGTTGCTGCATCATAATCTCATGTTTTTATTGTAAATTTAACTATTTATAATTTTATAACTTTTTAAATATTAATTTAAAAAATATTTAACTTTTAGTTTTTGTTTAATTTTAATGTATACTTTTAACTTGGCATTGTATAAAATATTAGACAAAAATATCTTTCATGATTGAAAATTGATTGAAAGACTGGATATTACTTGGCACAAAGAAGGTTAGTTTATCACACTGATCTCATGCTAATGTACATTATTTTTGTGTTATGGTCAAAGTAATTATGATTTTATATATCCCATTTGTGTCTTTTGTATCTCATAGAGTGCTACTTTATTTTCATTTTAAACTTTATCTTACAATTACCTTTTTTTTTTACTCTGGGCATAAAGGGGCTTCCATATGAAATAGTGTGCATATTTTACACATTCGCACTTGCACGCTGAGCTTCCATTATAAGTGTACTCACCATAACGCATTTGAAGCATATACTCACAGAGGGATGAACTGAAATAAGTGTCTGTGGTAACTGACAGCAGGACTTGGATGACGTCCAGAGACATGAAGTTTAAAAGAGCCCAACATATTCCTTTAATCTGAGGTGAGAGGACAAAAACTGTGAGAGATTGTCAATACACAACACAGCAGGAGAGCGAAATCTTCAAAGATACCCTCTCCAAAACGCAAATTATTTCTACAGGTTGAAACGGTATCAGGCTGAGCAAAACACCTTAGAGAGAAGGGAAAAAAAGAGTTTGAGAAAAAACAAAGCAGATGAGGATGAAAAAAAAGAAAATGGCATCATAAAAGCCAGCTAGAAAAGAGGCGTAATGAGAGGTAAAAGAAAATCAAAGGCCTCTGTATTGTAATGTAGGTTATTTACACTATAATCAATAGTTGACATCCCATTAACGTTTAATGTGGACCTCCGGTAGATGGCAGAAATTGGAGATAGCACAGAGGATTCCCCAGCGCTTGGTCATTAAGCAGAGAGATGTGCTTCTCACTACCACGATTATTAATTAAAAAAGGAAATAGATTTAAATGCTGGTTTCTAACCGGCAGCTTATAAAAGTGCAGCGCTGATTTCTCAGAGGAGACGAAGGAGACAGTACCTCAAAAAAATTATGATGAGAAGTTAATCAACAACTCAAAATCAAAACTTAATATATGACATTAAGAGTGTGCAAAGTGTGTATCACTGTACAATCAGTGGATACAATGAAAAACAGACTAAAGGTGCATCTATGTCACTGTGATTGACCGATTATCCTGTCAATGTCAATATTGAGTATATGTTTTATGTTCACAACTGGTTCTTAAATCTGCCCTAATGGATCAAACTTGTTGAAATTAACAGATTAAGTATCAAATAAAAAAAAATAAATCACTTACTTGAACGAAATCGCTCATTTATCTAAATAAATGGGCAAATGATTGTAGTTATTGTGCTGTGATCAAGTGTTTGAGGAAGCAACACAAGAAGAAAATAATAATAACCCGAATTAATCAGAATATTTAAATAAAGTGAAATTATATTCAACATTTTTAAATAAAATCACTATAAGTTAAGATAATTGCACAGCTTACTCTAAAATCTTTACAGCTACCCTTTTAAGAAAAATGATTCCTTATGATAATTCACAGTTAGTTTGCATGGTTTTACACATTGCCAATTCAATGGCATGATGTTTGGTTTATATTTTTAGGCCTGGAAAATTTGTTTTGGCATAAAATTAATTTTACCTGCCATGAAGAAAATTGACTCTGACATGCAAAAACAGTTTTAGCTTTTAAAAAAAAAAAAAGCTTATCCCTTTACTCAATCACAGGCAACTGTGAATGAGGGAAATATATGGTGACATGACAAAAATTCTGCACAGTTTGCTCGATTTAGGGGGCGACACATCTTACCCCACTCGCCCTTACCTTTTTATTTTCCATTCTGTCTCGGGAATAGCTAGTTGAGGCGCTGCAGTATGTGGGTATGATTCATTCGAAAACTGGATCACTCTACAAAGAGACTTTAAATGAGAGGAGTCACACTATATGAAAGAGAATCGTAAAATTAAATGCAGTCAGGATTCATGAATATATTATGACGAGAGTCACAGAGCCTGTATTTGGAAAGCCAAGTTTTTGCAACAGATCTCCTATCTCCCTCATCGTCTCCATTCTCCTTCATTTATTTTGAAAACTAAGCACCATCGTTCTCCTGCATTAATAAGTTTCCATTGTTCTCTCTCACTTTTTCACTTCCTCTCCATCTAAGTGAAGTGAATAAGGGAGAAAAAAGGGTTTAGAGGAGAGAAAACGTTCTTCTTTAATTTATAGCTTCCGCCACAGTGGTAGAACACGCCTGACTACAGCGCTCACTGGCGTTTATGATGTATAAAATTAAATTACACAGGAACACCAGCACGCATAAAGCCCAACACACCTTCTTTCTGTCTTCACTTCACTGCCTTTTAAAAGGTGTCTTATTATTGCAGTGGATTATCAAAGTCTTCACTCCACTACTCTCTCTCTCACGCACACACATTCACTAACCATGCATTTTCACAAAGAAATCATGATTCATCAGTCTTACTTATTTTAACCAAATTGATGTGCACTGTAGCCTGATCTAAGAACAGTTTGGCTTTAAAACGCTGCCATATAGAGTCTAAGGGGCCGTTCACACAGAACACATTTTTTATTCGTAAAACGTAAGACGTAGGCGGTGGAATGGGAAAAAAGGTTTCAAGGAGCATTTTAAAGAAAGTTGGACTATGGTACATTTAAGTTGGCACCGCATTTTTCGAATGCCGTGTCAGGGGCCGTTCACACAACGTGTTTTCCATTTCACTATGCTTTTCCATTGTTTTTCTATGTGTTTGACCATTGTATTTACATCTTGCACATGACACGCCACTCAAAAAATGCTGTGCTCAAGTAAAAAAAATAAATAAATAAATAAACTTTTAAACAAACTTGCCTCAAGACCTTGCATTTTCAAAGCAAAAACGTATTCTGTGTGAACGGCCCCTTGAAGGCACATATTAATACTTTAAAAGTACATTTTAGTACCTAAAATATACACCTTTTGAAAGTGTACCACCCTAGTGATAGCTTTGCACCTTTTTTTTACTTGGGCGCCACGTTTTTAGAATGCTGTGTCATGTTTTTCAATTCCACTGTGGTACTTTTCCATAGTTTTTCTATGTAAACGCTATACGAATGTGTTTCACTATTGCACTCATGCTCTTCAGCAAAATTTTCTAAAAATACGGTGCTCAAGTTAGTTCAACTTTTAAAAAAGGCCATCTCGAGACCTTGCATTTTCCCCAATTTCACTGACTGTGTCTCGCGCTTTACAAAGCAAAAAATGCAGTCGTGTGAGATGCTAACAAAAGATTCGAGCAAAACAAATCTGTCTAGTGCACTTACATTGTACACAAATGAAACTGAAAAATGCGTTCTATGTGAACAGCCCCTTATAAGGTGTTATTGTGCTTATTATACTAAGGATACGTTTGCAAAAATGACACATGGAAAGCATACAAAGATAGTTATAAGATCAAATGACACATGACCTACAGTACAACTGTACAATGCCAAAACGTCCTGCCACACAGTGTAGCTACAGTTTTCGAGCTTTCAGGGTTTTTACTCACTACTATATCAGTGAGACCTTCTGGCGGGATGAAATCTCAAACCACAATCTAATAAAAAAGAACCATGATGGATCGTAAATATTTTTGATTGGGTGACTACAGAACAGGGAAGCCCCACAGGTCTCTGAGACTCAGCATCAAGTAATATAGCAAAACATCAGTTCTGACTCAATTGACAGCTCGTATTGATGGGAATGCCAATGTTTGCACACATCAAGCCTGAGCTGTGATTATAACAAGACTGAAAAGCAAGATCCCAAATTCTTCTGTATTATGTTGTTTTATTAGGGCTGAAAAAGTTATCGTATTAGCTTATTTAACACAGTTAATGCATTTAATTATTTTGACATTAGAAGGCATTTTTGTTGTTGCTCTTGTTATAAGACTTATTTGATATGTTACATAAACTATAATCTAAAATAAAATGGAGCGGGCATGAAAATTAGCTGGTTTTAAACTCATTAAATATTTAGACGTTTAGTCCAAAACCAGTAAATAAACAGAAAATAAAACCAGTATAACATTAAGCATAACCTCCTGCACCTCTTTTCATTGATTGTTTGTTGAAAAATACAAAAGTATTTCATTTTTAGCTCTATCATTTTCATGCTCTATTTTGTACCCTATTTTCGTAGAAATCCATGTTTTTAACAGTGATGTGAAAAGCATTTTTAAAGCTATTTTTTTTAACCTACATGGGACTTTAAAAGTGAAAAAAAAGTACTTTTGACAACTGTAAAATGAAGTACACTTACATGACATTATGTCCTACATAGCAGTTTTTCTCTTCATAAAGGTGGTCCTCCTCTCAGGTGGCCACCATGTTGAGATCACATGACCAGCTCAATTCTTCTCACTTTATTAGTGACTCCCCTCTTGACTGCACAAAAAAGCCAGCCAAACATGAACAAAAAATTACTTGGTTCACCTTTAACAAAAACAATCATTTGCATTATTTGCATGATGGGATTTAATTATCATCAGAGCTCATAAAGTATGAAATATCAGCTGCAAGCAAATCAAAGGTTCATTTAATCCCTGTGGTATCAATAAAGTAATCTTTGTTACGTATAATGCTATTGTCATTCATTCAAAAGGAATTAAGTGCAGTGGTTGTCGAAATTTCATGCAAAATACCTCTGATCAAATTAAAACATCCACCACCCTGACATAACAATATTCTCTCTACTTGAATTATGTTTATAGTACAATCTTAAAGGAATAGTCCACCCAAAAAAGCCAAGCAGTTTTGGTTCCCATTGACTTCCATTAGATGAACAAAAGAATTCAATGGAAGTCATGGGAAACGGTTTAGCTAAAACATTCTTCAAAGTACAGTATCTTCTTTTGTGTTCTACAAAAAGGGAGTCATACAGGTTTGGAACAATATAAGGGTGAGTATATGGCAGAATTTGTATTTTTAGGTGAACTATCACTTTAAGGACTGTGAACATACAGTACACATCACACCATTTATTGATTAATATTCATTTTCCTGTAGTTGCTGTCTGCCTAACCCATGTCAGCATCTAGTTTAGGACACATATTAGAAATATAAAGCAATATTACACACTGAAAAAAATTACTTTCAACTAAATTTGTTTATTTAAATGTGGCTAAAATAAATTGTTTGCAACCACTTACCTTAAAAAAGAAAAAAACCTTTTTTTTCAGTGCACTGTAAATGAAACATTACAAAATAGTAACAAATAAAAATAAAACAAGCGTTTCATTTTCAATATATTTTTGTGCTATATGTAAAAGAACTTCAAGGGTTTCAGGCCCTATTTTGTACCCTTTTTGTGAAAAGCTATTGTTTTGTTCTGTTCTTTCTTGGTGATGGAGAAAAGCTATCAAAAACAGCTAATTTGCATTTAAATTAAATCTAGATGGGACCTTTAAAAGTGCGGTATTTATATTTTGAGAAACAAAACAAAACAGAAAACAGAAGTTAAATAAAATAAACTTTAAATAAACCAAACTAAACTAAACTAAAAAAAATAAAATAAATAAAATAAACTCTTCTACAAGGCAAAGGTAACACAAATGTAATGCTACACCGGGTGAACTACCGAGCAAGCTTACTACGTCAGAAAAGTCATACATTTGGAGTGGATTATGTAATGCAAATGATTACATTTACATTACATTTAGTCATTTAGCAGACGCTTTTATCCAAAGTCTGTTAGCTTAACATCAGATATGAGAAAAGTATGAAATCGATATCTCAAAAATTAGATTTTTTTTTATTTTTTCATTTTTATTTTTGAGTTACCTATCCCTTTAATTAGTTTTTTATTAATATAGATTTTTTTTATAATACCTAAATATGACTTTTTAAATGAAATTACACTATAAAAAGAAACTAAAACTGCCAGTAGGTGGCAGTAAAATGTCTTAATGAATAAATCATTGAGTCATTTATAAATTCATTTGATTCGTTCAAATGGCTGATTCATTCAGGAATGAAGTAAATCTTTATAAATGGGTAACTGAATCATTGGTTCACCCCATTCGTTCAAAACGTGGATTCATTCAGAAATTGTGTGCTTTTGTGTGCTTGGAAATGCACAATGCTTGTGATGTGGTTTTAATAGGTAATATTTAAGTTGGAAAACTGAGCAAAAACAAGCAATATTTTGTTCAAAATATAACACAGTATTAACTTCTTATTTACGTAACTGCTGTATGAAATCACTCATGAAATCACTTTTGCATGCTATTGGGGACAAAAACAGCACTCGTGTGATATCGCTTATATAAAAATGAGAAAAATTCATACAGCGGCATTTTTCTGGCCTAATATCTTGAACTTTGGGAGCACATAACTGCATTTATGGACTACGTAGTTGTTGTCCTGCATCACGTAAGTTAGTCAACAGTCAACTGTATGAAATATAAGACGGCGAACAGGTCTAGGTGCGGGGCGGTGCGTTAATATATTTTAATATTTATTTTTCCATAACTAATTAATTAAATTAAGGTTGTTACAGTTCTTGCTGTGATCGGACCTGACGCGTTACGTCACACAGAGGAACACGTCAGAATTGGTCTCTCTCTCTCGCGATGTTGATTGGTTGACGAGAATTGCATCTTTTAAACTGTCATGCCTCTGATTTTTTTTTTTTTATTATTATTATTGCAATAACTTACATTCCTTGAGGTCTTTGATTTTTGAAACCCTCATTATTATTTTCAACCCTCATTCTGATCCTATGTCCAATATTATCCATTTTTAAGGGGTGGCTCCAGTAAAAGGCCACTGTTATGATTGTCTAACGTCATTCAATAGGAAAAAGTATCATCCACTATATAAATATAATGAACTCTCTTATAGATCAAACGAATAAGTGTTTAAAAACATTATACATACAAAACAAGACAAAGCATTATGAAATTGTTTACTCACGGTTTGCAGCTGGTGTCAGATTCAATATAGTTGGCTGCTTCATCTTTCAACGAATGTATCTTTGCGTGAACTCTCCATTACACCGTACCTCGTTTACAAAACAATATGCAGTCAGTGCCCCGAACAAACACACGACGCGAACTGGGACGGCCTAGGCAATTAAAAATAAACCATCCCTTCCTCCCCAATACTGAACCCTTCCAAAGTCCACACAGAAGCACAAAAATGATAAATGTATTAATTTGCAAATCATGTGCTGTGGTAAAAGTGTTTTGAAATAAATAAAATAAAATATAGCATAAAATAAAATAAAGCATTTATATTAAAGTAGAGCGGGAACTGTGGACCACTGATGATTTACAAGACGTGTCGTGCTCATGACACTTAGCGTGGGTGGATTGTAAAGGTGGCTTTGGGCCATAATGACTAAGGTGTGAAGTAGACAGCCCATGTCATGCACTGCTGCTGTAAAGGCAAGGTATAAGCTCTCATCTGGCAAAACCCTGTCTGATTAACACCCTGTCTTATCCCATCACCCTCCCCACCCCTCCTCCGTCTCCTCGTCTCGCTTACCGCAGGCCACTTCCCTGCCACTCTTTCAAAAATCTGCTGAGTAATTCTCCCTCCCTCCGGTGCCCAGTTGGAGAGTAAAACAGAGAGAATGTGAAAGAGACAGAGAGACAGTGAGTGAGAGAAAAAGAGAGATAGAAAGAGAAATGGAGAAGGGGGATGGATAAGGAGCGGACGATGCCGACGTTACCCTTCTCGCAGGACTTGGCCGTAAATGAACTCATTTTTCATCCTGCCTCCGCTGTTAATGACTGGCACTTTCCTCACGCAGAGTGCGGGCCTCTGAAGAGCGGCCCAAGTGACAGAGCTCCATTCATCTTCACATGACGGGAGCACAGGGCCACAGGACACAACGCCACGCCGCGCCATGCGGCCAGACGCATGCTCACATGCGTCTGGACACGGACCCAGCGAGGGACCGTGGGGACAGTTGGACAGGAGAGACGCGGACGGACTGGCAGGGATTCTATCGCTGAGTGCAGCTGCACCGAAACAAGAGGGAGTCTGTCCAGGAGGCACTTCCTGTTCTCAGCAGGACGACCCAGTCATTTATACTCTTATAGAGAAGAAATTAAAAAAGAGAGAGATAGAGAAGGAAATTGCAAGAGATTAGGGTCGTTTCGTGTCTATTGATATTTTTATTTTTCCTTTTTTTTTTTATTTACTTTAAATATTTTTAATTGGTCTCAAGACAAAACATCACAGGTAAATAGGGTACAAATTTTATCTAATCGATCTGAAATGTTAGGTTTGAATATTCAAATGAGGCATTATCTAATTAAATATGGGTCAAGGATGAAAAGGTTTTCAAGTATCAAAGCAATTAAAGTTTAATAAAGCTTTACATTTTTTTCCCTTTACATTAGAATGTGTCCTGTTTAGTTTTTTCTGAGCAAAAAATAATGACTATCATACATTTTTACCATGATTTACAGAAGACACCCAATAAAATGTCATTCAGTGTAATAATAGTTTACGTACCAAAACATTTTGTCAGGCATATTTCCAACAAGAATCAAAAACTACTGAATTCTAATTTTAAATCTTTACCAATCTTTGCCCCTCCTTCAAACCACTTTTTGTCAGCAAGTTTTTAATTATTTTACTTATTTATAAATTAAAAAAATTGTATGATCACTTCTTCATTTATATATTTTAATAAGTACAGGTCGTAATAAGTATGTTGTTTCATTTTAACATAAATATATCTATTACGCTGAATGATGACATTATTTCACCCATATTTTGATGTTTTATTTTCACAAACGTTATTTGAAACAAGTAGACACTTGCGTTAAATATGCATTCTGTGAATATAAAATCACTTTTGTAAATATGAATTGACACCAAATGGGACGTCTCATCTTTGACCCATTTAAAGTCATTTCTATACATTTCCAGAACAGAAATCTGAACATTGCAGGGATTTTGGATATCTATCACTCCATAAATCACTTTTGAACACAATAATAGTACACATAAAGATATTAGCACATACAACACATTAATATTAGCATTACAAAGTTAAAATTAGCTTTACAAAGTACATAGACTTAATCATGAGGCCCTGTTACTATTTTTAAATAACCACACATTATATATCACACCAAAACACTATTTTCAGATAAATAAATAAATGAAGCCAGATCACTCACTTAAAGTAGGATAAGGCATCCTAACGTGAGACAAGGCCTTGCAGGACCTTGATTCCATGTGCACCTGCATAATATCAAGCATATTATGAGAAAAAAAAAAATATTAAACATGCAATAATAGTAATCAGAATCAGAATCAGAATCAGAATGAGCTTTATTGGCCAGGTATGCTTACACATACGAGGAATTTGTTTTTGTGACAGAAGCTCTACAGTGCAACAGAAAGACAGCAACAGGACAGGGCACAGATAATAAAAGAATAATTTACAAATAGGCAATGTACAAATAGCAAAAACACAATATATAGACAATTATGGTGTACAGGTCTAATATGTGCAAATCTGAAATGAAAAAAATAAGTATGTGTGTTGAATAAATAATTTATAATAGTGTTGTGTGTTCCACTTTTAATGTCAAGTGTTCATGAGATGGATTGCCTGAGGGAAGAAACTGTTCCTGTGTCTGGTCGTTCTGGTGCTCAGAGCTCTGTAGCGTCGACCAGACGGTAACAGTTCAAAGAGGGAGTGTGCTGGATGTGAGGGGTCCAGAGTGATTTTGCCAGCCCTTTTGCTCACTCTGGATGAGTACAGTTCTTGGAGAGTGGGGAGGGTTGTACCAATGATTCGCTCAGCAGTCCGGACTACCCTCTGTAGTCTTCTGAGGTCAGATTTGGTAGCTGAGCTGAACCAGACAGTTATTGAAGTGCAGAGGACGGATTCAATGATGGCGGAGTAGAACTGATTCAGCAAGTCCTGTGGCAGGTTGAACTTCCTTAGCTGGCGAAGGAAGTACAACCTCTGCTGGGCCTTTTTCACAATGGAGTCTATGTGATTGTCCCACTTCAGGTCCTGGGAGATGGTGGTGCCCAGGAATCTGAATGACTCCACTGCAGTCACAGTGCTGTTCATGATGGTGAGTGGGGGGAGTGCAGAGGGGTTCCTCCTGAAGTCCACGATCATCTCCACAGTTTTGAGCGTGTTGAGCTCCAGGTTGTTAAGACTGCACCAGACAGCCAGCTCCTTAACCTCCTGTCTGTAGGCAGACTCGTCACCGTCCTGGATGAGGCCGATCAGTGTGGTGTCGTCTGCAAACTTCAGGAGCTTGACAGAGGGGTCTTTAGAGGTGCAGTCATTAGTGTACAGGGAGAAGAGCAGTGGGGAGAGAACACAGCCCTGAGGAGCTCCAGTGCTGATCGTACGAGTGCTGGATGTGTATTTTCCCAGCCTCACTAGCTGCTGCCTGTCTGTCAGGAAGCTGGTGATCCACTGACAGACGGAGGTGGGGACGGAGAGCTGAGTTAGTTTGTTCTGAAGGGTGTCCGGGATGATGGTGTTAAAAGCGGAGCTGAAGTCTACGAACAGGATCCTCACATAAGTCCCTGGTCTGTCCAGATGCTGCAGGATGAAGTGCAGTCCCATGTTGACTGCATCATCCACAGACCTGTTTGCTCTGTAGGCAAACTGCAGGGGGTCCAGTAAGGGTCCAGTGGAGGACTTCAGATAAGCCAAAACCAGTCTTTCAAATGACTTCATGACCACAGATGTTAGAGCCACAGGTCTGTAGTCATTAAGTCCAGTAATTTTGGGTTTCTTTGGGACGGGGATGATGGTGGAGCGTTTGAAGCATGAGGGGACTTCGCACAGCTCCAGAGATCTGTTGAAGATCTGTGTGAAGATGGGGGCCAGCTGGTCAGCACAGATTTTTAGGCAGGCTGGTGACACACCGTCTGGGCCTGGTGCTTTCCTTCTTTTGTTCTTCCTGAAGACCTGGCGCACCTCACCTTCGCTGATCTGAATTGCAGGTGTGGGGGAGACGGGGGTTGCTGGAGGTGTGAATGGTTGTGTGAATGGTTGTGTGGAGAGGTGTTCAGGGCGGGTGTGGGGTGTTTTTTCAAACCTGCAATAGAACTCGTTCAGGCCGTCTGCCAGGTGTTGATTCTCCAGAGTGCTGGGGGATGGTGACTTGTAACTGGTGATTTCTTTCATACCTTTCCACACTGAAGCAGAATCACTGGAAGAGAATTTTTTCCTTAGCTTGCCGGAATAATTCCTCTTTGCCACTCTGATCTCCTTTTCCAGTGTGTATTTGGCCTGTTTATACAAGACTTTATCCCCCTTTCTGTAAGCATCTTCTTTGGCCTGACGGAGCTGTCTGAGTTTTGCAGTGAACCATGGTTTGTCGTTGTTGTAAGTTAGATGAGTCTTGGTAGGAATGCACACATCCTCACAGAAACTGATGTAAGATGTTACAGTCTCTGTGAGCTCATCCAGATCATTTGCGGCAGATTCAAAAACAGTCCAATCAGTAAGGTCGAAACAGGCTTGTAAATCCCACTCTGTTTCATTAGTCCATCTTTTAACAGTTCTTAATACAGGTTTTCCAGATTTGAGTTTCTGCCTGTAGGTCGGTATAAGATGAACCAAACAGTGATCAGAGAGTCCTAAAGCTGCTCGTGGAACAGAGTGATATGCGTCCTTTATCGCTGTGTAACAGTGATCCAATATATTACTGTCTCTGGTGGGACATGTAACATGCTGTCTGTATTTTGGCAGTTCACGGGAGAGATTTGCTTTATTAAAGTCCCCGAGAATGATTAAAACAGAGTCCGGGTGTTGCTGCTCAGTCTCTGTGATCATATCAGCGAGTTTCTGTAAAGCGGAGCTCACGTGCGCTTGCGGAGAAATGTAAACACTCACGAGAATGAACGAGTGAAACTCCCGCGGCGAGTAGAAAGGCTTGCAGTTAATGAAGAGCGTTTCTAGATCAGAACAGCACATCTTCTTTAACACAGTTACATCTGTACACCACCTCTCATTGATGTAAAAGCACGTCCCGCCGCCGCGTGATTTCCCCGTTGATTCTGCCTCCCGATCCGCTCTAAACAGCTGAAAGCTCGGAAGATGTAACGCGCTGTCCGGAATGGCGTCGTTCAGCCAGGTTTCCGTGAAACACAGAGCAGCAGAGTTTGAAAAGTCCCTGTTTGTCCGGGAGAGCAGAAGGAGTTCGTCCGTTTTGTTGGGTAGAGAGCGGAGATTCGCCAGATGGATGCTAGGCAACGCCGTTCTAAATCCGCGCTGTCTGAGCTTCACGAGCGCGCCGGCTCGCTTCCCCCGTCTGCGCGTCCTGAAGCGTTTGACCAGAGCTACGGCTCCGCCAACAACAATGTCCAGCAAAACGTCCGAATAATCAAAAACCGGTAAAAGATTCTGTGGTGTGTTCTGCCGAATGTTCAGCAGATCATCCCTGGTAAAACTGATGGTGTTTGAGAAACAAAAAACAGGAAAAACGAACAAAAACAGTACAAACACTGAAGAGCAAAGCACAGTAGCTGCCATTTGCGGCGCCATCTTAGATTACTGTCATCTTAGATTACTGTAATTCAAACCTGACGACAACAGAACATTTTATTAATAATTATTACCAATTGTAATATCATGTTTCGAGATCTGGCTCATCTGGACCCTCTCAAAATAAATGTTTCATCTGTCTAACATTTGCAATTTCTCATCATTTGAATATCTAATAAATGCTAATGACAAGGTCAACCACTGATCTTATTTTAAACCATCCTTGGCTTTCAAGTGCAGGCCGAGAGTTTCAAAGACAGTCTGTCGGCGTGGGAGGGGTACTTGTATTAATATGCAAGTGTGCGAGGGAGACAAACATGTCCCACTGTCAAACACAAACTTAATTGTGCTGCCTGTAGGTCCTCAGTATTGTATTACCTTTTGGGAGGGTGATGAATCACTGCCATAAAAACAATGTTATTATGGGATGACAATAGCACAGGTCAGGGTTGAGGAATGACAAGAAAAACAGCATACAATTCTTTAATTTACGAGCTGCACTCATTATATGTAAGAGCACTTCTTGTTTTTTCTTGCCATTGAGCTTTTATGCTGCTCCAGTCTTTCTCTGCATGTTGACGCAGAGCATTTCTTGCCCTTACATCTGTTCTTACAGGTCGCTTGTAACCACAGATGACAACAACAAGGGCTTGCTGTGCACTTGTAAATTATAGAGTTTTGCAAATGCAAATAACAGAAGCGAATGCAATGCTGTACTGTGTGGACTCGCGTCACCATAATGAAATGATACAGTAATCATGCTCTTTTATCAGTTTCACTGCCATTTGTGTATAAGCTTTGCAAAAGCTTTCTAACCAAAGAAGCCTATGAGACTGTATCTACAGCAGTTTATTATTATTTTCTGCCCAGGTTTTAGGACCATTTCACTATTGTTCACAAAATTATTCATAACTCTGGAGCCTTTGAAGAGACGACTCTTCGAAATATTGGGTAAAGTAAATACATAAGTAAATAAATAATTACTTTTCTGAATTTAAACCTAAAATACAAACATAAAGAAAAATAAATAAATAATAAATATATATATATAAATATTTAAAAATACATAAATAAAATAAATGTCTCTCCAAAATAAGTAAATAAATAATTCTGAATTTAAACCTTGAATACAAATAAAAAGGAAGAGTATTAATAAATAAATATTTCTAAATTTAAGTCTAAAATACAACATATAAAAAGTGGTAGGTAGATAGTGATCTGGCTTCATAAGTAAATAAATAAGTAAGTAAGTAAGTAAATATTTAAAAGCATAATAAATAAATAAATAATAATTTAAACCTAAAACACAAATATAAAGAAAATAATAATAATTATGTATTATTATTATTATTATTATTATTATTATTATTATTATTATTATTATTATTTCTTTATATTTGTGTTTTAGGTTTATTTATTGATTTATACATACATAGGTTTCAAATTAGGAATATTTAATAATAATAATAATAATAGCAATAATAATAAAAAATAAACTATTATTATTATTATTATTACTTTATATGTGTTATATTTCTTCATATTATTATTATTATTAAATATTCCTCAATTGAAACACAAATAAATTAATGTTTTTCTAAAATATTAAGACAAATGTACTGTTATTATTATTATTATTATTATTATCATCATCATCATTATTTTAGACTATTATGATGTACATTTAGAATATAGTACTACAGAATCAATGTGTATAACATATCTCAGATTATTTGGTCTTGGAAGAACTTGAAATATGTGCATTTGTATTGTTACATCCAGCTAAACCCATTGCTATCAGAGAAAACATTAGAGATACTGATGAGAACTCATGACATTTCTTTCGGATATGGTTAGTTTTAAAATCAGTCTACGAGAGTGTATTTTAGAGTAAAACTGCTTTATATCCTGTCTATGTGCTAAATCTGGTGGATAAACAGACATCATCCCTGCATGAATGTGACAACGAGAGAGATGAAAGATCGAGAGGAAGAAAGTAAACAGGAGAGGTTGGGATCTACACGACTTTCGGTGGCAGATGGAAGCATCTCAGATTGACACTCAGCGGTGAGGTTACACCTGGAGGAGAGCGAATGGCCACAACCGCACCTGTGACCATCAGGAACAGCCGCTGTCATGCCAGCCGCGCTGGCACCGGGGCCCGCTAGGGCCATGCCAACCTGGAGCGGGTATGTGCCAGAGCACATGGCAAACAAATCAACACTGAAGTGATGTTTGAAATACATTAACAGCTGTGATAGGGGATATAACACACACACACAAACACACACACACACACACACACTGAGAGCTGAGGTGTAAAACCATTCAGACAGGGTACACATTACTGATATTTGCTCTTTGAGCACGTGAGCAATTATGATTAAAGTGGAAAACGTGTATCACAATGGATTATGGGTACTGGTCACCGTGACTCACAGCTGTTCGATGATCAGTCACATCATGCCAAAGAGGCTCTTGAATCATTAAAATCGTGATATCTATTAACTGAATACAAAAAACTGCAGCTATTACATGAGATTACCTCAAATATTTTTAGCTGACGTGTTTTGAATAAAACTGAAAGAGTGAAAATTCCTCACTTTTTCCTTCATGTTAGAGTTTTACTGAATTATTTGCAGCACTTTATTCACTTTAAAAGCAATGTCATGGAATCAAGTTAAACTCTATGGTAATGCTATATTTATGCTGTGGATTACCGCATAATGATTTGTAAAATAAACAAAAAATATTGTTTGCAGTAAAGCACTTAAATTTGAGGTCTATGGAAAGGCGCTGCACAGGAATAAATGTTAAAATACGCACAGTGTAATGCCATTTTATTAACATTATCATGTTATTAATAAAAATATTGAACAATTGTTTCTTAATAATATATAAATATTTTAAATATATACTTAAATATTACAAATATATTTTTAATATAGTAAAAAATTAAATAAATTTTAATCATAATTTAACATATACATAACATCTATATTAATATGCAGTCGTGTAAACATGATTTTTGCTTCAGAATTTTTAATTCCTCCATTAAAAAAAGAAAAAAAGGAATGAATATCATTATTTTAAAAATAATATATTAACATTAACTGTATGTATGGAAGCCCATTGTCATCATGGAATAAAAAAAAAAAAGTAATCATCACACTTCTGACTTTTTCGCAGTTCCAAATTTTTTCTCTGAATTCTGAGTTTTCATACCGCAATTCAGTTTTTTTCCATCACGGAATATAAAAGGTAGCTGTGACTTCTTATCTCATAATTTGGACTTTGTTCATGCGTTAAGTTTATATCTTACAATTATGACTTTTCCACTCAGAATTAAGAATTTATATCTCACAATTCTAAGTTTATATTTCACAATTCTGCTTTTTTATCTCGCAATTCTAAGTTTATATCTCGCAATTCAGACTTGCAAGAAAAAAAGTCAGAAATATAAGATATAAACCCAGGTATTTGTGTTAACGTGACTAGAGCATTAAAACGGTTTAGTAACTTGGTAAACCTGTAAATATTTAATATAACTGCCTGTTTTATGAATTTCATTGTACATGAAATACTGTAAACATAATTTTTGCTTAAAAAATTTCATTCATCCATAAAAAAGCAAAAAAATATGTTCTTGCCAAATGCATTTTACAGACAATAGAGCTATCTTTCCATTATTACATTGTTTTTTTCTGAACTTTGCCCTTTAGTCCTTATCTACACACAAAAATAACGATTGCTTTTATTTCCTGTGTGATTTGGAGTGGCTGATCTGTGTTTAGATGGCTGTATCTACACAGAGGACATGCTGCTGACAATCAAGTATATCCACCAGCTGACTAAACGGACAAAGTGTACCGGATACTCACAAAGGCGTCCCTCTCAGAACAAAGGAGCACATTAATGTAGACAGGAATTGCCATTTGATTTCTTTCAGGTCTCTTTCTCCTCTCGTGGTGGGTCAGATAGGTCCCTGAATAAAAACAGACAAAGGCAGCTTTTCCTCTATTTTGAAAAGGAAGGGACTGGAGAGAAAGGTTACAGGCAATGATAACATGTTTAATAAGACAAGGCCACAGCGGCAAGCTCTGTTATCTCACAAAAGACAGCAGAGAGAGGCAGAGGGAGAGAGCGAGCGAGCGCGGAGCCGTATGGTGTGCGTTAACCCCTCCCCACCCCTGCTCCGGTGGCCCAGCCCGTGGTCCACTCCAGAGCCCGGTCAGTCAGAAGCCATTACACCCACTATTAACTCCTGCTCAGCATCATTAAGCATGCAAATTGAAGGGGGACGACGGCTCGGAAAACTTTTTACTGCCCCCCTTCCCCCTCCCCATCTCGCCGTCGTCTGGCGCTCCGCAGAGCCGCGGATCTTGCCCTGATCACTGTCAGTCCAATGTTATCCTTAATTTAACTCCGTTCCCTCTCTTCTTCTGCTTCACCCTGCTCTTCTATGAGATCTGACCTTCTGCGATAAACACGAATCAAAGCGTCGAATGCAGAAAAAATGAAGCATCAGAACATTACAGCCTTTTGAGAATGAATATATTGATTGCTTACACACTCAGTCTCTTTTTTTGGGTTGGCATTCACATTAAAGAATCTAAGCTTGCCTGGTGCAAAAGGGACTCGTAAATTTACCCTTTGAAAAGGTTCTGCTTGTGTGCGCCTATACAGAAGACTGGTGAATTATGAAATATTTTTATGATAGTTTATCAACAGCTAACAGTTCAAATCTGTGCATGTATGTATTGTTATATTGGTGCATTAAAAATTATGTATTTTATTTTTTTTAATTATATATTCTTCATTGACTTCATGTAATAAAATGGTTTGGACAATATATGCTGACTTTCTTTAACTTGATTTTTATTACATATGTTAGATATTGTATTATAGCTGTTACAGTAAACATACATACACACACACACACACACACACACACATATATATATATATATATATATATATATATATAGACACATACATATACACATACACACACACATATAAACATATATATATATATATATATATATATATATATATATATATATATATATATATATATATTTACACATTATTTATTTCATGGTTGTTGTTATACATCATGGCTCAAAAAATACAGGTCAAAGGAAAATGCCAACATGAGAACCTATTTATGCTACACACCTCCATAAATACAGAACATACATCACCAACAGTCAAGAAATAAGGACTTCATCAACAATTTGAGCACATATTATGAAGGTATGGTAATATGGAAGCAGTTTATGAGCAGGGGAAACAACCTTATTGACTTAATCTTTCCATTTAGCCTCATTGCATTGCATTTCATGGGAAACATCGCCCTCCGTTGGTGGCTGGTGGAAAGGTTATATAGGTATTGTGTGTTTGAGACTATAACAATAATGACAAAGATTGTGCTGAATTCTAAAGACGGTTACGTAAAATGCATTTTTCTCATTAATGGACAATAACAGGCATAAACAGAGGTGAACTTTAGTGTTGGGCCAAGTTGGGATTTCATCTTTGATGAATTTGTTTTCTTGCTCTTATCTTGTGTTAAAATCACTTCCAATCTTCTTTTCGCCATTCGCATTATAAGTGAGCTTAATTATTTATGGCTTCATTAAGGCAAATGACCTTTTAATATTTCTGTGCATGTTTAATTTTGACGATAAGCAAGACAACCCGAGCTGATTGGAATTGCAGACGAAAGATAAACAGCTTTCAAGGCAACAAGGCAGATAAGTAGCATTTAATTTACTTCACTGACAGGTGGAACTTCCTTTGAGAGAAACTCTTTGAGTAGATAGAAGACAATTGATGTCGGTGGCCCCGCCTTTTACTGATTCGTAAAAACACTTTAATTAAATGGTTTAAATAGTATCTAATTCATCTTAAAGTAATTTCACTCACTAATTAGTTATTAATTATCTGCTTAAACTATCCCAAACTTTTTCTAACCCCGTCTTCAACCTTTAATTTGGACTAGTTCACAAAATTCTGTCATTATTTACTCACCCTCATGTTGTCCCAAATCTGACTTTCTTTCTCCCGTTGAACACAAAAGGACTTCTTAGGCCGAATCTTCTTCTGTCAAACTTCAAAAAGAAGAAAAATAAAACACTATAAAAGTGGTCAATACAATTTATGCACTGTATTTGTTGTCTTTTGAAGCAATGTAATAGCTTCATATCAAGTAATTAAAGTCACTACTGGAAATGTCAATGCCTGGTCCTCAACTGTCATACAATAAAACACAACATTTTTCCAATGCAAATGTTACGCAAGTGTTGCATTCGACTCACGTTTTGCTCTCTCCCTCCCACAAAACTTTTGAAGACTTAGAATATGTTAAATATGAGATATCGATAAATTTGCAATCTCTTATCATTTCTGTAACCTGATAACACTAGTGCTCTTAGCTTCTTTGACAAACAAGTGTAACTTTGTCAAGACCATCTGTCTTTGCTTAAAAAAAAAAGGTACTGTTGTTCTCCTTTATCTGGTTGCTTGTTTACCGCAACAAATCAGAATGATTAAGACTAAGCGAATCTACAAAAGTGTTTTGGCACTTCTAAGCCATGCCACTTACAACAGGTGTCACATTTGCAACAATGAGGGCCAGTCAGATTATTTGGCTCATTGGTTCATTTTACAGGGGTGAAATTAAAGGCCTGGCACAGGTCCTTTCATTCTCTAGTAATTTGGTTGCGGGCCAAAGATGCCTAAATGATATTTTGGCAATATGAGGGTTATTATGCATTACATGGACAGGTTTCAATATCAAATTAATCAGAGATGGAACTGAAAAAAATAATTACCAAATGCATGTTTACTTGAAAACAACACTATTTATTTTTAGAAAGCCACCATGTTTGCTACTAAAGAAAAGAGTTCAATAAAGCGACACAAAAAGCACATGTATAACTAAATGAATGCATTATTCTTTCAACTTCATATTTTAATTTTATTCTCCCTTTTCGGTTTCATTTTGGTGTGACTCAGCTAAAAACTTGCTGGTGTTAATTGACGGTGTGTTGGAGCCCAGGCGAGGGCCAGGGGCCAAGAGCAGGACAGGTGGAGGCCTAATCATGCAGAAAATGAGGCCTTTGGTGGAATGGAGGAGGAGAACGAGGAGGAAGAGAGGAGTAGACAGATGAGGGGGCGACACACCTGGGACCTGACCCGACTGGAACAAAACCAGCTCCACTGCTTCATATCCTCTCAGTTCAGAGATGAACCCAGCCCACCAGCATACAGAAGTCCTCTTCCGTCCGTCCTCAGAAAGTCTGACAGAGGCTGATTCAGCTCATTGCACCAAAAAAATGCATACAAGAACAAGAAGAAAGACCATTTTAATTCTAGACAATCAACAAAAAATGCAAATCACTTCTGAACTGGAATCAGACACATTTACTACTAAACTAAGATTTTCACCTAGACTTGTAATAAAACTTCTAAACTAAAACTTGCCATTGCACAACTTTCTCCATTTGTCTTGTTTCATCTGGACCAACAAAGACTGTACAAATTGAGATGAGATGTTTAATTTCACAGTGTATAATTATACACAAAAATGTACAAATTTTAAATTTCATAATTGTGAATGTGACTAGCATACCATACACCATTTATTTATTTATTGTTTGTTTGTCTGTCCATGTTTTATGTATGGATTTGTTCTAAATTCTTTGTTGTTTCAGAATAAAATGTTTCCTTTTTATCTTTCTTAATTAACATGCTTAAAACCAAATATGGTGGACTTGAGAGAAAGGGCTAAAATAAAAAAAAAAATGAATTTATTTAGTTAAATAAATGTACTTGATTAAATTCAAAAAGTAAAAATAAACATTCCAAAGTAAAATTTATTTAAAAAGTAAATATAATATACACAATATTAACATCTCTTTCTAGACACATTAATTTTGCATCCCTTTGGCATGACTTTGTACACTTTTGCAGAATAATAAGTAAATAATTATAATTTATGATAGCAAATAAGTGAATTGTAGGATGATAATAATAATAATAATAATAGTAATAATAATAATAATAATAATGCAATTTATCTGTATTTCCGTGACCACTTCATCATCTTCATCATCATTATTTTATATATATATTTATATATATTTCATCTTCATCATCATTACTTTTATATATATATTTTTTTTACAATTATTCTATTATTATTTGTATTATTAATAATAATTGTAAACAATACTACTTAACATAACTAAAAAACTCCATTTCCATTTTTAAGGGCAGGGACGGTGTGAACGCAAAAAGTCCTGGGTTCTTTTTTGTGTCCATCAAAAGAGGTTTGAGTTGTTTTCATTTAACGAGAATTCAGGCAACAACAACAACAAAAAAAACACTAATAATATGAATTTGCATCCATCAGTGTATTTGCAACCATCCGCTACTGTTATTCACATCGTTCCCACCAAGTCTATAGCACATTCAAAATGACCCCGGCCGTCTGCAATCCTGTCACGCTCTGCATTTCCTCAGCAGCTTGTTTAGACTGTTGTACATGACATCATATTAATCAGAAAGCTAAAAATCACACCAGCTATTGGGTTCTATTACATTAGCTGAGAGAGCACATTTCCAATATGTGCAGAAATATTCTCTGAGATGGCATATGCATTGAGAGAACGTCCTTATTGGTGCAGAGATGGAAGTTGACAGCGGTAAATTGGTAATCAGCTTCCTGGATATTGAAAAATTTCTCATTTATCAGGTGGCAACGGTGGAAATCTTTTGGCTGCATGTTTGTTAGTGTGCCTCGACCATGGGTATGCGATGCTGTGTGAGGGGATATTGTATTATCCTGATAAGATCTTTCTTCACACGCTTTGGATTTTTACAATGAATGTGAAAGTATTTATTTTTACAATACATAATAAGAAAGGAGATCTTTATCAGTGCAAAAATGCCACAACATAAACATACAAGCTGACACATTAAGACAAATGTGGAAATGTTTTTGTAGTTAATGTATGCATTGTCTATGAAATAAAACCTAACACATCTTGGGCTGCCAAGATGAGGGATTAAGAAAAAAAATGAAAGCTATGAAACACTTGGGGGAAAAAAGAAAAGACTGGAGTTATAAAGGACGACAGAAAGGAAATCAACTTCCTCAGCTGTGGCCATATGTTACCAAGGTGATGTTCCATGAAATCGATCCCAGTCTTAATATCTGCCAGCACTTGGGCTTCCAGAGTCTTAGCTGGCTCTTTGCATGCTGATCTGGGCATGACTGAAAAAGTGTGAGTAGGCGTTACAGGCTACTGAGAAAAGAAAATATGCATCTCTGATTTTTCATCCTTATTTTAAGTCATGTTAGATGTACTGATATCTCACTTTAAACATCTTCTGAAGATCCCTTTTATATGAATTTGGAATAAGTTTCTCCAGTGGTTTTGTGGCAAGGATCATCTGTCATGCTTTATATATCAATGCATATACACAGAGATAGAGTAAATTCCTGCCTCGGCGTTCAAAAACACCCTTGCCAAGTTTTTTTGTTTGTTTGTTTTTTTTTGTTTTTTGGGTATAACTCTTGAATTGTATCACTTTCATGGTAACAACTGCAAACTTTAGCAGAAAAAAAGAAAGCATTATTTCTGGGACCCTATTTATGACGTGTGCAGAAACTATGACGTGTATTAATGCTTTTTCTCTAGTGAATATATTGATTCTTAGTGTTTTTAAACCTGAATTCTTGTTAAAAGAAACCAATTTGAACCTACTTTGATGGATCCAAAATTAACAGAGAAACAAAGAACACCATTGTTTTTTGCAATCATATTGTCCCTGACTTAAAAATGGATCTGAGTTTTGACAGAGATGTTTAAGTTAAGTTACAGAGTTGTTTAAGTTGTTAAGTTGTTATTAAGTTGTTATAAGTGTTAAGTTGAAGTGTTTTATTATTATTATTATTATTATTATTATTATTATTATTATTATATTCAAGTAATACTTATTTTTGTATCAATCAATCAATCATTAAATTTATTTATTTTTTATGATCATTTGAATAAAAATGATTATTATTGTACTTGTTATGATTTGACCACATTGTTATTACTATTAATAATAATAATAATAATAATAATAATAATAATAATAATAATAATGAAGTGCTCAGTCAATATTACAAAAATATATAAATAAATAAATAAATAAATAGAGGTTGTTATTAATAATAAAAGTACTCCAAAATCAAGATTACTTAAATAAATAAATAAATAAATTTTATAATTAAAAACATTATTATTATTATTATTATTATTATTATTATTATTATTATTCATTTTAGGAAAAATATTTAAGTAATACTGATTTTTACTGATTAATACTGATTAACTTTTTTTTTTTTTTTTTTTTATTTATAATAAATTTATAGTTGTTCTTGTTAATAATAATAATAATAATGATGTAGATTTAAGATTTATGACAACATTATTATTATTATTATTATTAATAATAATCATGACGTGCTCAGTCAATATTATGTAAATAAATAAATAAATAGTTGTTGTTGCTGTTGTTATTAATAATAATAATAAAAGTGTTCAAAAGTCAAGAATACTTAAAAAGAAAGAAAATAAATAAATACATTTATAAGGAAAAATAAATGTATTATTATTATTATTATTATTATTATTATTAGAAAACTTTTGAGTTTCAGGGTATAGTTTTTTAAAATACCTGTCATTCCTTATAAATAAAAAATGCAGCACATCTCATTGCATGTCATCATTACCTCTGCATGGTAACCTGTAACAGCCAAAAACATCTGAAATTATGCAAATGTAAGAATAAAGTGAACTCTGATTGCTCTGCATTCACAATGCAATTTAACACAAACCCCCGCACTTTCTCTCGGAATGATCAAAACGGTCAGTTGGATTACACACCCTCAGGAAGTTACAGCGGCTCATTCCTTTATATTGCACCGTTCTCAGAGTTTATCAAATTCAGCAGATATCCGACAGTACATCTCATCACAATGCTAATACGAGGAGCTTTTCGACGCGAGTCTGTAGGAGGCATGAGAGACGCTGTCGGGGAGAGCCAGGGCCTGGAGACATGCAGCCAGACAGAGCAGGAAACAGCGGGCAGGAAACAGCAGGCAAAAAAAGGCCTTTTGTCCCCGTCCCGCTATTAATCTGAAGACTGTAGAGAAATCCCAAAGGGATTAAATGTGTTACTCCTAAAGCTTTTTTGCTCTTGCCAGTCTGACTGCAAATTAAAAGATGGGGAGGGGGGAATAGTGAAGAGAGAGGGACTGTTAATTGCTCGCCAATCGATAATTCTATAATTACTTTGTGACAAATGGCTGGCTTGCAGTGCTGGAACTGGTGAGGAAAGGGAGGGTTCAGGTGTCGGTGGGGACGTGTAGAGGGGGTTGGGTACGACCAGGAACGGAAATATTTGCTTTTGTGCCTGCAAGCGCCGTCACTCTAGGCATTGTGACATGGAATTTGTGTCAGGTTTAAACAAGAAGCGAAAGTCTCCAAGGAGCTTCTGTCTGGGGCTTCAGTGAGAGTGAAAAGGAAGAGAACAGCAGCAGGCCTGCATCCCTGATGAAATCACACGGTGAAATTCATTCACAGTGAGATCCGAGGTGGATTTAAAAGGAATAGTTTACGCAAAAATGAAAAGTGTGTCATCATTTACTCACCCGCATGATGCTCCAAACCTGTATGATTTTTTCAAAGAGCTTTACTGCGCTTCTCCGTGCAATTAGTCTCTACTGGAGCTGAGGCTCTCACACTTCAAAGACGATGCAGAAGCACTATAGAGAAGGATCATAAAACTGGTCCACGAACCCTATATTTCCCCATAGGTCTTCTGAAGTCATATGAACAGTCTGAAAATGAAACAACAGCAGGGAGTTTATGAGATTGCAATAGAAATGCTGAAAAAAGTATAATTAAAATAAAATAAAAAATTATGAAAATAAAACACTTGTACGTAATTCATAAAAATTTTAAATGGGTTATTTGATAAATAAAAAGATTTCACAAAACGGTAAAAAAAAAAATTGTCATTTTGTTGTGTGATTTTTGGCATTTTTAGGATTTTTTATTGTTTTAAGTATGTCTACAGGTTTGTTATTATTATTTCAGTTTGTTTGTTATTTTAATTTCAGTTTGTTGCTTTGGTAAAATTAAAATGAGAAATGTTGCCTTGACACAAAAAAAATTTAAATAAAAAGTTTTCATATTTTATTTCAGTTTACATTTATTTTATTTCAAGTAACAAAATTTTTCTTTTTTTATGGTTTTAATTTTAGTTTCAGTTTTAGTTAACTATAATAAGACTGATATGTTGTTATTTAAATGTATTTATATTTCTTCATCTGTTTTTCCAAAAGATAAAGACTAGAAATTTTAAATGTGTATATCAATTAAAAAATTTAATTTGTGAACATTTAGAAGTAAAATAGCATGTACTATAGATGTCCTCGAAGCTAGTTAGTTTTAAAATTTATCGGGTCTTTAAAAGAGTGAGTAATTATTCCAATGATTATATAAAGATTATATTGCAAAACATTTTTTTAGAATCTCAGTTGGTTCTTTATAAACTACTGGTAGAATTTAATATTTAAATATAGATGTAAGATTTAAATGTATTGTTTTTATTTACTTAACATTAAAAGTATTTTAAAACTGATTTAAAAATCCTTATTAAAAAATATTTTAAAGAAAAAATTTAAAAAAAATAATAAATAAATCTAGGGGGGGGGAATAGTGCAGTTTTATTTTATATCCAGGGCCTATATTTCTGTGACAAATCACCTTCGGTGTCTTTGACACCAAATACATTTTATTGCTTGTCACCATTAACCTTGAAGCAATTAGATTTATTTACCTTCCCTTCAAACCGGACACCGACCTTTGCCCATTGTTACCAAACCCCTGTGTGGTTTTTTGTCTGCGTTTTTCCTTTCAGGGTTACATTTGCATTATAACAGCATAGAAACTGAATATTTTCAATACGAAACCATTTAACTGAATGCAAACCCTTTCAAAGAACTGATTTGCATTCCTTCAGCTGACTCTTATGCATCTCTTATGTTTCTCAGCAGGTGAAAGAGCTTTTGTGTGCCTAAAATCATCTCAATTTCAGAGTCGCTGGTGGACAATTCTTTTGAAAGAGCCTGAAAACAAGGAAAGACGTCAAATGTACCAAGCCAGCGTGGGCCAATTGATCCTGGGCTTCTACAGACTGTTCAGATGCCACCCGCCCTCACAGAGCTGTTTTATTTAGCGCTACTGAGTCTGTGTGTTTGCTCTTAAGTATCACAGGGAACTAATGAAGTGCGGTGGGAGGCAGCCGCACACACTGTGGCATAATAAAGCCAGGCATGGACCACCGATCTCCTGACTGCCAGAGAGCTGCAGGAAAGGGGGGCACTGCTTGTCATTTAGCACAAACCCTTTCTGGAATATATTAGCCATATTCTTACTGCTCAGACATCAACATAAACCTCCCAAATGTTGTGAGGCAGTGACTGTACATTTTGTACCAATTAATCATTGATAACGTGTGGTTATGTTAGTATGTTGTGTACTGTATGGGATAGTATTTTAAAGGAATAGCTCACCCAAAAATGAAAATTTGCCAGAAATGTACTCACCCTCAGGCCATTCAACATGTAGATGAGTTTGTTTCTTCATCAGAACAGATTTGGAGAAATTTAGAATTACATCACTTGCACCAATGGATCCTCTGCAATGAATGGGTGCCGTCAGAATGAGAGTCACAGTAATCCACAAGTAATCCACACAACTCCAGTCCATCTTGTAAAGCGGAAAGCTGCATGTTTGTAATATATATATATAAATATATATATATATATATATATATATATATTTTTTTTTTTTTTTTTTTTTTTTTTTTTTTTTTACTTCAAACTGTTGCTTCTGGCTAAAGCATGAGTCCTCTATCCATAAAACTGTTTTCTCTAGTGAAAAACTCATCTTGTCTGAATCAGGAGAGAAATATGCACAGATCAAGAACCATCCAGAAGTGCATGTTTAAAGTAAAAATGCCTTTATGATGGATTTGTTTATTACAAACATGCAGTTTTTCACTTTACAAGAGGTTAACTGATGAACTGGAGTTGTGTGGATTATTGTGATGTTTTTATCAGCTGTTTGGACTCTCATTCTGACGGCACCCATTCACTGCAGAGGATTCATTGGTGAGGGAGTGATGTCATGATAAATTTCTCCAAATCTGTTCTGATGAAGAAACAAACTCATCTACATCTCAGATGGCCTGAGGGTGTGTAAATGTTTTGGCAATTGTTCATTTTTCGGTGAACTATTCTTTTAGACACTACAGGCAAAAACATAGTTTTTTCATGCACTGGTCAATTTTGAGATTTTATAGGCTATTTTTTTATAGCCTCCAGATCTGTCGATTTCAATTATAATACATAAAGGCAGTTTTCTCAAAATGAGTTTTTTCTTTCATACACTATGCCAGAAATTTCCACTTCAGTAGCACAAAAATACACCAAACTTTTTTTATTAAGTTTTTAAAGAGGGGTTTGTTAATATATCATTTGTGTGATATGTATTTAACATTTTATGTTTTGTATTAAACATTTAAAGAAAATACTATTTTAGTCTCTATACTCCAGAACATTGAACTTTAATTCAATGTGTTACTTGCATGTAATTATTTGTGAAATTTACTAGCAATTTCTAAGGGCAAATTGTTTCAAAGTAAATCCTACGCCAGTGTATGATCTTCTGGGACAGAAGTTGGGAGAGAACATCTTGTGCAACAGTAGCAGCTCTGTGGCCTAAAACCGAAACAAAGGAGCTGCAGTATTAATAGAAAAGTTTACATCGGTCATTTCAAAGGCTTAAGGACGTGGAAATGTTGAAATGAAGGAAGTAACAGTATCGGAAAACTGAAAAAGGTTATTTGAGGGCAGGAGGTTGTGTGCTTAGTGTAGCAATGATCAAAGACCCTCTACCAGTGATTCCAGTGGCTGAAACCTTCTCACGAAGCAAAGAGGCCAGCGCTGTAGCTCAGGGCCAGCTCTTGATGGATACTGATTAGTGTGAGCATAAACACTTCAACACTCCTGGCGTGATCCCTTTGTATCAAAACCAAGATGGAATGATTATCTCCAATTTTTCGCCACTCCTTTGATGCTAAATTGCGCCACCTTTGGTTCTTCTGTCCGATTATTGGACATTATTGTATCTCGCCTGTCGTGGCTCCTTTGAAACATCTTGGTTTGTGTGACATCTTTAGAACTCTAACTCACTTCCCCTAGGAAACCTCTTGAGCTGCTGCATGCATCTGCACATGCATTTTTCTAGCTTCTTTTTAACATATACCGCTGTAAGTTTTTCCTTGTCAAAGTTACTCTTGAATAAATTGGTTCTGGCTCAACTTGTTAAAGAGACTGAGCTGATAAAGTAGTGATTTTGTTTCTTGCTGAACAAGAGACTAAACATCCTTACAAGTTCCTTGTCTGCCTGAATTAATTACTGCATTTCCATTAGAATACAGTGTATGAGAACTGCAGCTAAACACTAAATCGATTATATAATCAATTATATAATCAGAATAATTAAACTGAACATTTTACATGCATTACAGAATTCCTTTGTACATTCTACTATATTCTTGGTAAACATTGATTATCATATTATCCAGCATAATTTGAAAATGATCCAAATAGCAATAAATGAATATCACTAGTGCACTGTAAAAAAAAAAAAAAAAAAAAAAAATGAATCCATAAAATAACAGAAAAGGTACTGGCAGCTCATTACACAAGACATTATATCCATTAATTTTACGGACATTCCATTAATTCTAATACACAACGCAATGCAGTGTAAAATTCAAAATTCTTGTAAAACACATGAAAAAAATACACAAAAATTCTTTCATGTTATACAGTACATTGTGCCCTATTTTTACAGATTTTTTTTTTTTTTTAGAGTGTGACCTAGAAATAGTGTAGAGTCTTAAATATACTTCTTTTATACACTACAGTTCAAAAAGTTTGTGGTCGGTAAAATTTTTAAAAATGTTTTTTAAAAAGTTCAACGTTTGATCAAAATTTCATTAATTCTTTAAAAAAAACAGCATTTATTTGATCAAAAATGCAGTCAATCCGAATTTTATGAAGCTACGAGAATACTTTTTGTGCGCAAAGAAAACAGAAAAAGAAAGAAAATAACGTCTTTATTCAACAATTCATCTCCTCCGCGTCACCCTATAGCGCCATTTTGGAGAGTATCACAACATATGCGCGTGCTTTGATCTGAATGTAAACAACGTATGTGTCAGCGTACATGGTGCTGCTGACACAGAACAGCATATGTTGTTTATGTAAGTGATACTCTCCAAAATGGCGCTATAGGGTGACGCGGAGGAGATGAATTGTTAAACAAAGTCATTATTTTCATTTTCTTTGCGCACAAAAAGTATTCTCATAGCTTCATAAAATTCTGATTGAACCACTGATGTCACATGGACTACTTTGGCGATGTTTTTGGTACCTTTCTAGGCCTTGAACATGTAAGGACCCTTGCTGTCTATGGAGGATCAGAAAGCTCTCGGAAATTCATCAAAAATATCTTAATTTCTGTTCCGAAGATGAACGAAGGTCTTACGGGATTGGAATGACATGAGGGTGAGTAATTAATGACAGAATTTTCATTTTTGGGTGAACTATCCCCTTAATATTTTTGTGGACAAAAATACTTAATTTCTTTTACTTTTATCTGAAATACAAATATTTTATAACACTATACTTTAAATATCTTTACTGTCACTTCTGATCAATGTAATGCATCCTTGCTGAATATAAGTTAATTTCTTAATTTCTTGAAAAGAAAAGAAAAGAAAAGAAAAGAAAAGAACACTGATTGATAAGTAGTGTACATATTGTTAAAATTACATTTTGTATTGTACTTTTATTTTTTTATACATTTTTCCTTGTTTTAATATTTCCCAAAATATTAAAACTGTTTATTTGCCAGATTTTAATGCTGTCTCAGACTTCTGGACGCCACAATATATATATATATATCTTACTGCTCATTTCAAGAAACTTACTTCAGTTCCGAGCATCAGTCATTGACCTTTACACTGTATAGGTCAATATTCCCTGCACAGCTTAACAAGTGGTTGCGGATGACCTAGCTCATTAATGTCAATAGTCTATTCACTTTCTTCCTGGAAAACATAATGAAAAGCAAACGATGTCTGAAATAACATCTGCCTTCTTTTACACATCAGAATGTACTCAAAGACCTCAAAATCATGCAGCGAAAACGTACTGCGCAACCGCAAACCCAACAACCTCAGCACTGACTGTACATGCAGTATATTTAGAACGTATGCAAATCATCCTTATCTTCCCCTACCTGGTGTCTTTTCTCTCACTCTCTAAATGTAACGTACATATCTGAGTTTCCTATGAAGTTTTAATTGGAGCCCCAAAAGCTTCTTAGTTCCCTTGCAGAGTCGTTCCGCAATACATCTATGGTGCAACTAATTACTTTTCCGAGCCGGCATAATCCCCAAGACAGATTCTCAAGCATTTCTAAAGATATTTATGACCTTTTTGAACACAAAGTGTTAGGTCACAGTGCCACGGACAGGTATCATCTAAATATTCAACATCCTGGAATTAATTGAGGAAGAAAGTACGTTTTACAAAAAGGTTATTTGGAAGGCTTACTAAAACACGAGTGCGAAAAGTCGACGGCAACACCCGGCATCTCTCAACAGAGCGGTCCTTTGTGCTGTACAATTTCCATTTCCTCATTTATCTTTCAGATACATCTTGCAGACTGACATGACATTAATGAGCAAAAAATTCTCTAAAACTAATTTGAGCCTCAAAGTTATGGGGGGTTTTATGCTAGATTTAGATAATGATGGAAAACCGGTTTTGAGTGGCACATCAAACTTCCCCTGGCTCATTTGTGCTCAGATCAGCACAGAACTCTCATTAAATGGCTTGCGTGCTGCAGACCGGAGTCTTTCATTGGCACGGGCGACCAGCAGACAGCCTGGAAAATAGCTGCTCAGAAACTGAGCGAGTGTTGAATTCTGGCAATACTTACTGTCTGAGTCACTCTCTTTAACTCTGGAGATGATATGCTTTGCTCTGACACAAATAATGTGGCTGGATTCACGATGGCGTGAATAAAGAAACCCTCTTATTGAGGTTTCAATTCATTTACAAAGTATTACGATTTGCTCGCCCTGATACAACATCATCAAACATGGCCAGTTAATGTGGACCAAAGCCACTGCAAAGTACCTCATCAGCTTTTGATGAAAGTAAGCAGTCATTTAACAGACAAGGACAATCCCGCCGGATCATTCCAAGCTGAGCTCGAACCAGCAATGCTGATTTGCTGCTGGCACAATAAAGATGCAAACAGTCCCAAACTCTTCAGATGACCTGTGATATGAAAGACAGAAGACATAGATTATACATAGATTGGGGTCAGCAATTTTGTTTTTTAAAGGAAAAGACTGGAGTAAAGACTGCTGAAAATTCACCTTTACTATCACAGGAATAAATTCAATTTTAAAATATAATAAAATAGAAAACAGTTATTCTTAATAGTAATATTATTGAACAATATTACTGCTTTTTCTGTGTTTTTGATCAAATAAATGCAGGCTTGGTGAAAGAAAAAAACATTATTAAAGCATTATTTTAAAAAATCATTAAAATCTCATTAAAAAATAAATCTTATGATTGATCCCAAACTTCCGAATAGTATACATTTCAAAAAGTACATTTCATGCTTTTGAGAGGATAGTTCATTGAAAAATTGAAGATTTTCATCATTTACTCACCCACGTTGCTGGAACCAGGGTTATAATAGTTAACTAAAACTGAAACTAAAATTAAAACCATAAAAAATTTTCCTTACTTGAAATAAAGTAAATGTTAACTGAAATAAAATGAATATTAAAAAATATATATTTCAGCTAGTTGTAAAGGCTGTTTAATTTAAATTGTACTAAAACTGCACTAAAATAATTGTACTAAAATAAATAAAACTAAAACTGAAATAAAAAGGAATAAAAACTATACAGATATATAAATAAATGTACTAAAAAAATGACAAAAACACAAAATAAATATTAAAACTTTAACTAAAAGTAAAATGAAAACAGAAAATATAAAAATAAAAACTGATTCAAAATATTATTTAAAACTTTAATGATACCTCAATTATACTAAAATAGCACTGGTTGGAACACAAAAAACTATTATTTTTGAAGAATTTATTAACTGTTTCTGTCCTTTTTTCCCTAGAAATTTCCACAGAAGAAAATTATGGTGGTAAATAATGACGGGGTTTTTTTTGTTTGTTTGTTTGTTTGTTTTTTTTGTTTGTTTTGTTTTGTTTTTTTTTTTGCTAAACACCTACTATCAAATAACACAAAATACTAGCAATATATACAGGTGCATCTCAATGAATTAGAATGTCATGGAAAAGTTCATATATTTCAGTAATTCAACTCAAATTGTGAAACTTGTGTATTAAATAAATTCAGTGCACACAGACTGAAGTAGTTTAAGTCTTTGGTTCTTTTAATTGTGATGATTTTGGCTCACATTTAACAAAAACTCACCAATTCAATATCACAACAAATTAGAATACTTCATAAGACCAATAAAAAAAACATTTTTAGTGAATTGTTGGCCTTCTGGAAAGTATGTTCATTTACTGTATATGTACTCAATACTTGGTAGGGGCTCCTTTTGCTTTAATTACTGCCTCAATTCGGCGTGGCATGGAGGTGATCAGTCTGTGGCACTGCTGAGGTGGTATGGAAGCCCAGGTTTCTTTGACAGTGGCCTTCAGCTCATCTGCATTGTTGGGTCTGGTGTCTCTCATCTTCCTCTTGACAATACCCCATAGATTCTCTATGAGGTTCAGGTCTGGTGAGTTTGCTGGCCAGTCAAGCACACCAACACCATGGTCATTTAACCAACTTTTGGTGTTTTTGGCAGTGTGGGCAGGTGCCAAGTCCTGCTGGAAAATGAAATCAGCATCTCCATAAAGCTTGTCAGCAGAAGGAAGCATGAAGTGCTCTAAAATGTCCTGGTACATGGCTGCGTTGACTGTGGACTTCAGAAAACACAATGGACCAACACCAGCAGATGAAATGGCAGCCCAATTCATCACTGACTGTGGAAACTTCACACTGGGCTTCAAGCAGCTTGGATTCTGTGCCTCTCCAATCTTCCTCCAGACTCTGGGACCTTGATTTCCAAATGAAATGCAAAATTTACTTTTATCTGAAAAGAGGACTTTGGACCACTGAGCAACAGTCCAGTTTTTTCTCCTTAGCCCAGGTAAGATGCTTCTGACATTGTTTCTGTTTCAGAAGTGGCTTGGTAGCCCTTTTCCTGAAGACGTCTGAGCGTGGTGACTCTTGATCACTGACTCCAGCTTCAGTCCACTCCTTGTGAAGCTCTCCCAAGTGTTTGAATCAGCTTTGTTTGACAGTATTCTCAAGCTTGTGGTCATCCCTGTTGCTCGTGCACCTTTTCTTACCCCATTTCTTCCTTCCAGTCAACTTTTCACTTAATATGCTTTGATACAGCACTCTGTGAACAGCCAACCATTTAGTAATGACCTTCTGTGACTTACCCTCTTTGTGGAGGGTGTCAATGATTGTCTTCTGGACAACTGTCAGATCAGCTTCCCCATGATTGTATAGGCTATTGTGTAACCATTTTGAAGGTTCAGGAAACCTTTGCAGGTGTTTTGAGTTGATTAGCTGATTGGTATGTCACCATATTCTAATTTGTTGAGATAGTGAATTGGTGGGTTTTGTTAAATGTGAGCCAAAATCATCACAATTAAAAGAACCAAAGACTTAAACTACTTCAGTCTTTGTGCATTGAATTTATTTAATACACAAGTTTCACAATTTGAGTTGAGTGAGTGAAATAAATGAACTTTTCCACGACAATCTAATTCATTGAGATGCACCTGTATGTTGTTTGTAAAAAAAAAAAAAAAAAGCATTTTATTTTTTGAATGCCTGTCAATGTGGAATAATGCTGCTTGCCCCTCAGATGGTGTAGTTACAGCATCAACCAGCAAGAGGCAACTCATCATCTAAACCTAGATCCCTTGGACCCGTCTTCACAGGGACCACAGGTGGGCAACTTTCAGGAAAGAAGGGTGAGGTGGATTCTGTTCAGAGCAACTGGGGCAATGTGGCACAACGGGAGAGGAACTGAGCTTGGAGCAGCTCGTTCAATATGTAGCGCAGTCATGGGAAGCATAGCGAGCTAAGACTCTGGGCGCAAGGTGCCATCTCAGAGGGTCCGAAAGCAGATGGATGGGGGGTGGGGTGTGCGGGGAGGCCTGGCAGACAGACAGAGAGCTCAGGCTGTCACACACGCAGAGCTAAGTGACAGCCACCAGCGTGCAGGACCAATTGCTACAATATGGCACCTTGGCCCAGGCCATCACGGGCAGCCTGGCAGGCCGTTCATCTCTAAGGAGATGTACGGCCAGACAGAACGGTGCTTTTTTCTCCAGCTTTTCCTTTATACAACAAATTCCTCATAAATGCAAGCCTACTTGGCTCCAACTTCAACCTCCATTATCAGCTGTACAGATTGACCATTTGTGTATCCTGTATTCTCCCTCACTCAATAAGCAGCTTTATTATGTTGAGTGAACAAAAGAAAACTACAACAGATGTTTGTGTTGTGCAGCAGGGGGTCTGAATGAGAGTAGGAAATTGAAAGGGGAAAAATCTCATGAAAACAAACACAAATTACATAAAATGTACTCAAAAATAATGTTTTTAATGAGTTTAATTAAATTAGGGGAAATTTTTCAATTAAATTATGCTTTTTAAACAACAAAAAAGGAAGTTTAGTCTTGTTGTTAGAACTTAATGTTTAATATATTTTGTTAAGCTTTTTACCAAACACTGGCTGCTGACAATATGATATAGAAAACTGAAAGCATATCTTATTTTAGCAGAATACTATATTAAACTACATAATGAAAAGGACAGTTGACGTTGAGATTAAAAACGTCTGAACTTGTATACATTCAGTTATGAACCCAGATGATGTTGTATGTAGATAGATAGATAGATAGATAGATAGATAGATAGATAGATAGATAGAGAGATAGATAGATAGATAGATAGATAGATAGATAGATAGATAGATAGATAGATAGATAGATAGAAAGATAGACAGATTTATATATTTATAAAATAAATAAATAAATAATATGACTGAATGCTCTAGGTGTTGGATAACTTTTTAAAAATAAATAAAAACTGTATGCATTTACTCAGGTTGCCTTGGTTTTATGCTGTATATTAAAGATCTAAAACTATTTAATATGAGATATACACAAAAAAAACAGGATAGAATGAATAAGTAATAATATTATGTAATTTTTATTATATATATATATATATATATATATATATATATATATACACACACACACACACACACACATATTTATTTATTTATTTATTTATACATAATATTTATTTTATTGATTAAAATATTTTTTACTATGGATTAAAATATTTAATTACATTATATTATGTTAATTATATATTAATTGTATTATTAATTAAATTATTATATTAATATATTTTAATATATTTATAAAAATAATTTATATATCATATAATACTTTAATGAAGCTTTTAAAATTATGTTCTTTATAATATAATTTATAATAGATTTTATTCAATATATATAAATATAATTAATAAATATATATTAATATAATATAAATATAATTAATATATATTAATAATTAAATAATTATAATATTTTAATATATTATATTTTTAATATATTGTAGTATATTTTGTAATATTTGTAATATCATATCCTATAATTTATAATAGATTTTCTTTAATATATATGTGACCCTGGACCACAAAACCATAAGGGTCAATTTTTTGAAACTGAGATTTATACATCATCTGAAAGCTGGATAAATAAGCTTTTTGATGTATGGTTTGTTAGGATAAGACCATATTTAGGACAATATTGAGATACAATTATTTGAAAATCTGGAATATGAGGGTGCAAAAAAATTAAAAAAATATTGAGAAAATCGCCTTCAAAGTTGTCCAAATAAAGTTCTTAGCAATGCATATTACTAATCAAAAATTAAGTTTTGATATATTTATGGTAGAAAATTTACAAAATATCTTCATGGAACATTTACTTAATATCCTAATAATTTTTTGGCATAAAAGAAAAATCGATAATTTTGACCCATACAATGTATTGTTGACTATTGCTACAAATATACCCGTGCTACTTAAAGGTGCCATAGGTGATTGTCTTCAGAAACATTTTTTGTTATTCTGGTTGAAAGTCTCTTCACATCCTGTTAACAATCATTAAGTTAAGTGGTCTAAATGTATTTATCTGTATTTATGTATTCTGTGGAAAGTGTAGGACCAAGAAATGTTCGTCCAATCAAAACGCTCGGTCCGAGCGTTTTAATTGTCTCTCCTACCTGCCTGTCAACGTATGTATTAGCATACCTCTCCAACTGCACCTCTCCAACTGCACCTTTAGGAGCGTCCCTCGAGTAGGGTTTATGTTTAAGGTCCTTGGGGTCAGATAGACCCCAAACTTTTACAGAGCGATTACGTAAGGAAATATACATTTTTTATATGACAAACTATATGTTGTTTTTTTAATTTACTTCTCAACTATATGTTTATGCTGTGTTTTTGTGGATATTTGATAGTTTTTTTTTTTTACCTATTTACTGCACAATTACTCAACTACGTCAAAAATTGGCTTATGAAAAAAAAAAATTTATGAAAAAATCACTTAAATTATGACCTAAATTAAAAATAAATGGATTCTAGATATTGGCCCATGTGTTAGGGATAGAATACTGCTATCTGCAGGTTAGAATAAAAACTTTAGGGATTACAGTTAAAGAAAGAAAGTGCAATGACCACATATATCCAGCAGAGGTCCATAGAAACTCTTTCATTTTCAGTTCAGTTTCAAGTCATTTTTTCTTCATGTTTCAGCTTCTCCTTGCAACTTTTTGATATATATTTTGTGAAAATATATTTAAAAATTCTAAAAGATATTAAAAATCTATATTTTTGTCAAAGGTTAGAATTTGCTGTTGTCGTCTGGTGTCTTCTGAATTGTCTGCTTTTGCAAATTATGTTACATAAATTTGCAGAAATGTCTCTCTCTCTCTCTGTGTGTGTGTGTGTGTGTGTGTGTGTGTTATGTCTAGCCCTTCACATTGTTATGCATTTATGTTCTGTGCATTTTATTTGCCAAAATCTAAAAAATGCACTGGACACCTATGTCATACCTCTCTCTGTGTGTGTGTGTGTGTGTGTGTGTGTGTGTGTGTGTGTGAGTGAACATGCTTGTTCCATGTTGCATTTGTGCTCTAGTACCAGTCCTTCATTTATGAGTGGAAATTTTCAGATTTATGCCAAATTTGTTGATTTTATATGGCAATTTCTATAAAAATGCACTCTATTGAAGTCACACACACGTGTGTGTGTGTGTGTGTGTGTGCCTGTTTTTCTATTCAGGTGGGGACTTAAACCTGAATACACACAGACTCATGGGGACTCGTGTCACGGTGGGGACCTAAATTGAGGTCCCCACGGGTAAAGAAGCTTATAAATCATACAGAATGAAGTTTAGGTGTAGCGCATTAGAATATATGGTCTGTACAGTAGAAAAATAATTACGCCTATGAATGTCCTCACAAGGATAGCGAAACAAGTGTGCGTGTGTGTGTGTGTGTGTGTTTGTGTGTGTATTATTATAGTAAACAGCTACTTTCTAATGATCATCAATGAAGAAAGATGCTTGTATTATGGCATCTAACAACAGGAGCTAACAGTGCCATGCTAATAAACCCAACCCTGACTCCTTGGTCATGGCAATGTATATAAAAATACAGTATGTACAAATATCATATCGAGACCAGATGTTTAATGGTTTCTGAGGCATGAAATGGAGATGGCATGAAAACTAGCAGAGTGCTATTCTAATGATTAACTGTGGGCAGGTGGGGTCTTAGTGGTACTATGGTGTTGTGTCTGCTTGCTTATTATTCACCCTCTGCTTTCAACCAACCTCATCCTCTCCAGCACGTCATTCATTAAATTTACAGCCGTCCACGGAGCAGGTATGCTAATGAGATTTATCCACAGGCTCTTTGGAGAAAACTCCCACATGGTTCATCTTTAGTTTTAATCCGCCTGACAACCGTCATTCCATCAGCATGCGAATCCCACCCATTGGCGTTTACCTAAAAATAAACAAGGTGGAGAAAGAGGGAGACAATCAGACAGATGGATGGATGATGGCACATCATACATTATGGGGTGGGCACCACTGTCCAACTTGCAATAATCAGTTTGCAGACAGGACAACCATGTTCTGACTTAATCAGCGTCACATACTGGCAAAGCAGGAAAAGGGGCTACAGTCACAATGTGATCTAGCACTGTCTTACGGTCTTATTAGATATAATAATAATAATATAAAAACACATCATCTTAGCCATCAGAACGACTGAATCATTCATTAAACTCAGAGTGTTTCCAGAGTGCTTATTAAAGCCTCATCAAATCAGCGTATGCCCGCGGAGGGCGCCGTCTCAGCTGAGAGATGCTCACTCAGTATGCAACGCTGAAATCATTGCTAAGTCTGTTGCCTTTTATTTCGTGACTTGCCCATCGATCCCCTGTGCCGCTGAACCTTTGTTTGGCCTGCAAAGCCCGAGACATAAATCAAGGTCTGGCTACAGAAAGTTTCTCCACAGGAAGTGGAAGAGGGAGGGAACTTCATGAGGCTGCAGCTAGGATGGAAACAAAGCAACCACAAGCCATTTTTTTGGAGTAATACCATCAGCTTTTTATAATGAACAAAAAAAAAAAAAAAATGCTAGGTGCCCTGACAACATCTGGTGAGAGCTATGGAGTGGTTTTTGTTTTATTGGTTGAATACAAGAAACCTGTCAAGAAAACGTCATATTTCATCCAAATATCAAAATTTTAAAAATAAAACATCAACAACAACAACTACTACTACTACTACTATTACTACTACTACTACTACTACTACTACTACTAATAATAATAATAATAATAATAAGACATTATAATAATAATAATAAAAGTTAAAATCTCCTTACTGGAATGCAAAAAGTCATTTATTTGATATTTTATTCAATAAAGTTATTTAAATTTCACGGTAGTACTTAAGTAAGTTTTTGTTTTAAATAAAAAATATATAGTAAATTATGGAAAAACAATACTGAAATAAATGAATCACTCACAATAATAAAAATAATAATAATAATAATAATAATAATAATAATAATAATAATAATAATAATAAATACATTTAACAGTAAATTTAAAAGTTAAAACCTTTTTTTTCTCATTACCAGACTGCAAAAAAGACTATATATATTTTTAAATGTTATTTTTTTATAGTTAATTTAATTTTTAATCTTTATATTACAGTACTTTGTGCAAAAAGTACTTACTTAAACTGTTTTGTTTTTGTTTTGTTTTGTGACGTGGACATGATTTGGTGAGATTCATTCTTGAAAAGTTGTCAAACAAGCTCCTTAAAGAAACAGCTTGTGTTTTTGGAACACAAAAAGTATAATTCTAAAGAATATGTGTGCCGCACAATGAAAATGAATTCAGAAAATGATGCAAAAGCCCAATAAAAGTATCATAAGGTGGCCCATACAACTTATGTGCTATACACCAAGCCTGACGTAGCCATATGATTGCTTTCAAGGAGGAATGAGCCAAAATTTAAATCATAGTTAACTGAAAAAATTACAGAATTTTCATTTTTTTTTAGGAGTGTACCATCCCTTTAAATGCTTGTGAATTTCTGCATTTCCCGTTCTAAAACTTTGGACAGCATGACTACAAACAACAACAGCAGTTCCAGTACTCACGGAGTTCGCACATTTCCCAATTTGCATTGTTTCACAAGCAACCTAAGGTTTTTCTCTCCTGTGCACCATCCGCAACACAATTCACCACTGCTGAAGCTCCATGAGCTATAAAATCACCATTATGGCACAAGTTGAGCTGATAGGAAATTCATTTGAGAAGCACATTAAGTTGGAATAGTATGCATGTGTTCCTCCCTCCGCAACCCCCTTCCTGGTTATCTTCAGCTTTGCTCAGTAGGAAACTCATTAGCTTCTTGTGCTGGGCATGGAAATAAAACTCTGGCACACTTTGTCTCCATTTCTGAGAAAATTAATTAGAGCGAACAGACACCATCGCCGATGTGCCAGCCTCTATTCTGACAGTTGCTCCTTTTTTTCCCCAAGTATCATTATTTCCTGCTGTTGTTGTCGCTTTAGAAATGCTCTGTGCGTCTAAGGGATTGCGGTATCGATCCACTCAGACCTGTTAAAAAACTCTGGATTAAATTTGCTTGTCTCTGTGTTTTCTGGTCATGCTTTTAAAAAATACTGTTTACTGTGTGAGGGGAGACGGTATTGAATTTTAGTGTCTTGGTAGTATATTGGGCCATTTACACAACGCGCACGCTCCATCTCTTTAACACAGGCGGGCAGAAAATTACATGGGATATCTTGGATCTTTTGTTTATTTATTTATTTATGGGTGTTAACAGAGAAGCTTGTGGCACTACACAAATTGTGCTACACCTTATCTTTTTGGTCTGTAATATTCCTTACTGGATACTCCAACTCTATCTGTGAATGCAATACATGTTTTCCTCGTATCGCTAAAACCAATCACGTTCCCTCCTTCCTCACCGCGCGTGTGCACTTGTTAACAGATAAGGCCAAACTCCTTCACCAAAGGACAATCATAAAGAAATAACAGCATTGTCTAATAATGCAGACACCGTAAAACTTAGTTCATATTGTTAGTAGGGCGATCAGCTGAATATGTTAATATAATTTCACTGACTAAGACATGCTCTTGATTTCAAAAACAACTAGATATAGCACAACAGAATGAAACAGAATGCACTGTTTTTAAACTTGACACACCGTCATAAAAATGTGCTGTTCATGGCAAAAGATGCTGAAAAACAAGACAAAGCAATGGTCAAAGATATCTTTCTGCATGTGAATGTTTTTTTGGAATAATATCATGAGCTTTTTATAATTAAATAAGTGCTAGGTGATCTGACAACAGCTTGTGAGAGTTGTGGAAAATCCAAATAAATCAATTATTGAGAAAATTTGGGGTCATTTAGATTTGAATTCAGCATAAATACTTTGTTCACAAAAATATTAAGCAGCATAACTGTGAGAAATGTCTCTCAAATCATCATATTAATATAATTTCTGAAGGATCATGTCACTAAAGACTTAAGTAATGACTGCTGAAAATTCAAATTACCTTTTAAAATATATTCAAATTTAAAATATTACTGTTTTGACTGTATTTTGATTAAATGCAGCTAAACTTCATATAGGTTTTCATATTAATATAAAGTGGCCTCTATATCTACCTTGGACAGATATAGCTAAATGGACCTTGTGGACAAACTTATATTCATAAATATAGAAAAATAACAAACAATATAAAAATATTTTATCATGGTTTGAAAGGTTTTCTCAGCAAATGTTGATGTATGTGATTCACTGACATACTATATGTTTAATATTAGTTATTATCAATGGACAAACTTGTACCAACCTTCTACATGCCTGTTGAGTGTCCTCAGCTTCTCCTTATTGTTGTCCTCTTTTCTCATTCTTGATTGAGGGTGGAGTGGGTTATTGAACTCTGGGTAAAACACCAGAGGGACTTGACGCCCTCCTGTAGAAGAGGTGATTGGGAGGTGGGGTTTTTTCCCAGCCGGAGCAGGTCGAGAGGAGCAGCATCTTGGTGATATAAAACATTGATCAGCATTGATTTTGTGTGTCTGCAAGTGCACCGCCCTCTTTGTCTCTCCTCGCTCGCCTCCTTCCTGCCTTTCAGGCTAAGCTATGAAACGATGTTTACTCCACGGTTTCTTAGTGGGCGGCATTTTGTCTGAACAGAAGATGGTGGAAAAATCTATACAATAGATAAATAGAAGAAAAAAATGTAACCTTCTCAGGGAATGAAGAAAGAAGAGGGATCCAGGGACAAAGGGAGGGAAGAAAATAGAACAGGTCCATTTTCTGCCCCGTGCCACAAGGCGTGCAGGTGTCCTCTTAGCGTCGCTGTGCAATTCATCCTCCAGAATGTACAAGTTCCATCAACACCATCCTAAAATAGGCATTAATCAAAACAGTACTTCAACTGAATGTTTACTGCCAAACACGCAGTGGTTTTGTAGTTTCATTGGTGTTAAGTCTCAAACTGTTGTCTTAAAGTTAACATCAGGAACTGACTGGATCGTGAAAAGTAGAGTCATGTACTAGTATGAATCAATTTGGTTGGAGAGGAGGGGTTAATGAAAACATCCTATGAAAACAAACTTTTTTTCTGAAATTACATCCAGTTATGAATTCTCTGCAATAAGACAAGAAACCTGGGCTGCGTTTCCCAAAAGGATCATAAGCCTAAGTTGATTGTAGCTCCATTGGTTTCAATGGGTCTACGATGTACTTAAGCTTACAACGCTTTTGGGAAACGCAGCCCTGGACTAATAAAGTAAATAATAATCATTTACTATTCTTTATTTACTATAAAATAACATTAGTACTGATAAGGTACTAAAATAGTGCTAATAAGGTAGTTTTTATTTCATTTTATTTCATTTTGACATTAAAATTCTGTCAGATATGATAAGTAGAAAAAGAATCTCTTGTTATGGCCAATAACTGATAAATGGCTAATATTAAAATAATATACTATTTTGTCTAAAAAAATTAAAAGCAACAACATTAAATACTAAACATCTCTCATTTCAAATACTAATATTGATTGGAGGTGTCACATTACAATACACATTAGAAAAAATGAATATTCATTTTGAGATTTGCTAAAGATTACATTTAACAGTGTTATTAAATTATTAGTGTTTTTAAAGGTTAAACATTATAAGTGAGTGTAACATGATGGCACAGGTAATTTAAATGTAAAAATAGATGAAAGGAGCATAATTAAAAATCCAACATCAATTGATTTGGCTAAATTAAAATAATCTTGCATCGGATGATAACTGTACCAATATATATTTTGCGCACCCCTACTTTAAATACTGCAGAACATGGCTAAACATGCATAATTACCCACCAATGAGTTAAATAGCTTATCTTTAAATGCATCCTGCAATGTGTTTTTTAGTCTCTGCATTGTGGTTTGGGATTTAATACTAGTGAGTTGCCTAATATTATTACAGAAAAAAAACATGAACAAAATCTTCTTACCAGAATCTAAAACCAGTTTCTGATGACTGGTCGCGTCCTGCAATTGCTACCTGTCTGATATGCGAGGAACTTGAAAACTTCTGTCCATGCATTAATGACTCAACAACTGCACCAAAAACTTTATAAAGTTCAAATTCATGGTTATAAAAACACTTATATCTATTCAACTTGACCCTGTTGGAGTCTGGCTAGAGGCCCAACAGGTAATTTGAGTTTGAGCCCCTGGGTTTCAGCCATACTTTTGCATTCTACAACCACAGAAAATGTGAAGTTGCATTTCATTTCTCATTCTTGCAGAGCTATTAAATCCTGCGCTCTGGATTTTCTTCTGCAAGTTCAGGCAAAGGTGGCGCAGTGTTAAGGGAGTCTGAGACTCAGCGAGGGCATCAGCGCTTTGCCGCAGAGCTCGGGAGCCTGGCCTTAGGCCCCCCGACCGCTCGCTGGCGAGGCATGGAGGCCACAGTGCTGAAAATCCCATCAAGCCGCAGTTCCAGGTCCACGCGCAAGAAAGATGAAGCATGCTAGCTCATCAGGGGACACGGCCAAGCGCTGATGCCTCTCCTCTTCTTGTCTCCCTCCCCAAAACTCTCTCCACCTCTCTTTCGCATTCACTTCCCACCACTTCCCTTCAGGGAGAGTGTTGCAAGGCCAACAAGCCGGAACCCCATGCGCTGGCCTCAGGGGCTGTCGCTCGCTTGTTGAATAAAGGAGCTGACTGGCTGATTGATAGACCCGCACCAGTCCATGCCCCTCGCACGTTTCCTGGTTCACTGCCTTAAATAAGAATCCTTTGCTGGGCGGCCCGGTTTCAGCGTTCGTTAAATCTGGTGCTTGATGGATGGCACCAATTTTCTGCCAAACCCGGATGAGCCACCTAAGCATCCCTCCTTCCCTTCTCTGCCTCAGGTAAATCCCCCAGAGCCCGGGCGAACAGGAGTACTCTAAAACGGTATCAATCACACCAAAGGCCACTCTGCCATGGTGCAATGTTTCAATTATACCTCCCGCTCCCTCTCGACCGTATCGCCCTGTCCCGACACCCCCGTCGTGCCCTCTAGCCAAAACGGAGAGCTCTCCGTCTCCTCGGCAGCAGGCGCCTCTTTATCTCTTTTAATTCATTTCAGGGTTATTTATAAGCAAGTCTATCATCCCCGCAAGGGCTGTACCAACCCCAGAGCTGACAGATGCTGCCAAAACCAGAGTAAGCTGCTCTCGCCTGCTAGCGCGCCACTCGGTCTGAAAAGAATCGTCTGGAGCCCACAGGGCCCTGAGCTTTGTCAGTCTGGCGCGATGGGAGACAGACGGGTGAGAAAAGTTAAGCAGGTGCAAGCACAGAGTCTCTGGTGTGTCAGGGTCATTTGTTACCCAGCAAGGACAGACAAGTTCCCCTCAGACACGACTCGGCAGATGGGAGGTCACTCTTGCGATGGCGGGAAACCTTCGACTCAGAGTGGTTTAAGCAGCCCTGTGATGTTACAAGTCTGACCGTTAGTTTCAAACAAAGAAATCTGAAACATCATCAGAAACAATAATTTTAGAATTGACAGATTATTCAAAACAGCTTCTGTCATTAAAGGGACAGTTCACCTAAAAAATACAATTCAGTCGTTATTTACTTACCCTCATTTAGTTTCCAAACCTAAAGAGTTGCATCTCTTCTGTTGAGCACAAAAGGAAAATTAAAGTGTTAAAAATTAAATGCTACCATTTCCTCACCCACTTGTTGTTCCAAACCCATTAGACTTTCATTCAACTTCAAAACATAAATTAAGATATTCTGATGAAATCTGAGAGATTTCACTCCATACATTGAAAGTCCATTCCACCAAAACTTTCAAAAGTAGCGCCAAGTAGTAAACTTTCAGTGTAGCGCCATTTTGGAGAGCATTCGATGGATGCAAAGTGCGTACACTATTCTCTGTCATCAGTAACACATGGATACACGGTTTCCGTTCAAATCAAAGCATAAATACACGTACAATATGTATCCATGCATTACTGATGACAGAGAATAGCGTACGCACTTTGAGTCCATCGGATGCTCTCCAAAATGGCGCTACGCTGACACAGAGAGACAGAGAGGAGACGAATTGTTGAATAAATGTCGTTATTTTTATTTTATTTGTGTACAAAAAGTATTCTCGTCGCTTCATAAAATTCAGATTGAACCACTGATGGCAGATGGACTATTTTGACAATGTTTTTTTATATTTCCTGTGCCTTGACAGTGTAATTTACTTGGCAGTCAATGGGACAGTCACAAACCTCCCGGTTTTCATCCAAAATATCTTAAATTGTGTTTCCGAGGACAAACGAAGTTTTTACGGGTTTGGAACGACATGGGGGTAAGTGAGTAATGACAAAATTTTCATTTTGGGGTGGAGTATCCCTTTAAGTTCTGGGTGAGCTATGCCTTAATTATAGTACATGGCCTGACTTAAAATTAAAATGCATCAGTAGAACTGTGCCTCTGGTTGTTACGAGAAATTAAAAGCTCCCCACCCTACCATCTGCATCTACCTAAAAACGAATAATTAAAACGGTACATTTAGTTAGAAGATTTATAATCCACCATCAAAAATAAAAAGAAAACATTATCCATTCAATCAAATACATTCCACCATTACATCAGTGTAATTCTGAATGTTATAAAATTGTATAATTAATGAAACAGTCCTTCATCTTTCTCTATTGCTCCCTTGGCTAATCAATGTCACATTCAATAAGCACCCATTTATGACATTTTCAAAGTTTCAGCTTCAGAAATTACGGCTAATTTTTCTCAATCTCCTCATTTCTTCAGACACTGATTTTGAGAGGCATCGCAGTTGGTGACCCAGAGTTTCACTTTGGCACAGTTCATAAAGTATGACATTACTCAAGGTCAAGTAGCACTCGGAGCAGCCAAAGTCCTGTTTCCAGCAGTAATCCCTTCCTTCCATTCCTCGGTATCAAAGCTTAGTGTGCTCGTCCATCAGAACAGCTGGGTCCTCAAACAGGAATGATCCACTGTGGAGATCCTGCCCATTACCAGTCTCATTAATTGGCCTCATCTTTATTATCTCCCTCCAGCCATGACTATTGATTAAAAATTCAAAACGAAATGAAGCTGGATCGATGCACCTCTCATTAAATCATCAACCCTTTATGACTGAACTACCAGAACTTAAGTTTACCTTTCACACAAGGCCTGGCATGCGTCATCGCTCAGGGAACTCGTGGATGTGTAAAGATGCTAAATGTGGCATGTCCCCACAGGGGATCTTCATCTGTAACTATGAAGCAAGAAAAGGAATCTATTAAAAGCATGCTTTTAACCACTCATTAGTACCTGCTTCAGAAAAGAGTCCATGAACGGAAATGGTTTAGCAGGGCCACAGGTGCTCTAAAATGTCTCCACACACAGGAGTTATCATTTAATGTACTATTTCACCAGATGAGCTTTTTAGATAGTTATACTCAATTTTCATTAGCTTGAGTGTATCATTCAGGGCTGCTCATTTATTTTATTTGCTATGCATATCCGAATGTCCATTGATTTTAAAATAAATAAAAAAAATATTAATTAATAAAATGAAAGAATTGCCAAAATTAAAAGTCTCCACTATTCCTCTGATATAAAAAAAAAAAAACAAACATAAGATTGGTTAGCTGGTCTCCACCTGGCCAATCTAGTTAGACTGCTTTAAAGGTTTCAGAGGGTTTTTGGCCACCTTGGGGCAAGCTGGTCTCGATGCAAAATTAACTAAACCACCAACCTGGTTTTCAGCTGTGTCCTCACAAATTGGCACTTCCATAACTTAGCACGGCACAAACCTATAGACCAAAACACAATAGACCTTAAATTCGACATTAAACTGATACAGCAACTTTTTTTTTTTTTAACGTAGCTGATGTATTCCTTAGAAAAACTAAATACATTAAACTAAATAATTAAACAGAACCTAAATCAATGCATCAGTATCTTTTTTGGATATTAGTTAACTTTGCACTGTGCACAATAAAAGCAGGAAAGTGTTAAAGTAAATCAGGTCAATTTTGATTTCATGTTGACTTAAAGGTCATTTTAGACATTTAGGCATGTAGTATGAAAGGCATTTTGTTTTGGGGGGAAACAAGTATATGTGACGTATCTGTCATTGCAATTGTATATTGCATATACATATATGACATAAATACTGCATATATTAAAGAGCATAAAAACTCGCCTTTGCTTCTCTGATGGCATATAAATTAAGAAATTATTCATTTTTCAAAGCTCTGAAGCCAAAACTGTATTTGGACCAGCCAGCACACAATCTGGTTCCATTCCTTTTCATAAACCATAATCCAGCAAGTGGACTTTTGGACATCTGATCACTGGTTCCTCCCAGGAAGGCTAGTAGTATGCTCTCAAGGGGGGTTGAGGAGGGGGACACAGCCAGATACACACCTGGGAGTGAAGCCGATGGGCTTGATTCACCCTGGCACACAAACAGAACAACTGGCGGGGCTCTTCTGCAGATGGGCACGCAAGTGGGCATAAGGCAGGGCAGGAGGGAGCGCAGGGGGCCTTTGCCAGGTTTGTGTCGTCCTTGTAGCTCAGAGTAGGTGCACTTCTTTTTTCCAGTTGATCACATCTGGGCTGAGGTCCACAATCAAACAGGGAAATCAATGTGAAGCTGTACTGCCCCCTAAAGGAGCTTCACGCAACTGCGTGGAACCACCAACTAGCAAACACTGTATTATAATCATATAATACATATATATTTCTCCACGCAAACTTTACGCCTCCGGATGAAGCTACCTTGAACTTCGAGGGGAATTTATGCAGTTCCACAGCAAACAAATCCATTTATAGCGGATGAAAAAGATATGAATGCACAGTTGGAGTAAATGTTGAACAGATTTCATCTAACAGGTCATTCCATCACCAAGCAGTGGAACGAGCGCTTCAGTTGGGTCTAAATGAGAACAGCCGCCTTGTTTGTCGTTTTTGGGCACAAATGCGCTTACTCACAATGTGTCATCATGAGTCACTGAGCTTCTGCTGGTATAAACAACAGCCGCGCAACAGCAAAACTGTTTATAAGTGAAGAACGCGTGGCACGTTATTAAAGCCGCGGCTTAACGCAGACTCCGCCCACTTCATTAAACCGACCCGGCCACGACGCGTTAAACTTAACCTCAAACAATATTAGAATGCGGTCTTAAATCCCAATCGCTTCACAAAAATATATCATTGTAGAATGGCAAAGCCACAAACAGCATTGATTTCTGAGGAATGGAATACAGACAGCTAATCGATACGAGTGTGTATCTGCGCAGGCCGTGAGTGCAAATCAATGTCGTGGAGGCGTCGCTGCCAGGCAAAGTAAACCTGCTCTGAAGCACAGTTAGAGACCTGGTTAGCACCAACATTTTAGAAGAGCCACATGTTGTCCAAATCACGCTGTAACTTCAGGTGAAACCATGAACAAAAATTGATCGTTTTAGGCAAAAGACTTGCTGAGAGATCGCTAGATCAAGCGATTGGGTCAGTTTCTTACATATACCGAAATAGTTCAGCCTAAAATGAAAATGCTGTCATCATTTACTGACCTTCATGTCGTTTCAAACCTGTATGAATTTTTCTTATTATTACAAAATAACAACAAAGACAGTCACACAGGTTTGGAATGATATGAGGGTACCTAAATGACAGTTTTCATTTTTGGGTGAACTACCCCTTCAAGTAAATATGAAATGCTGTTGAATATTATTTTATTTCTGTAATGTGCATTACAATGGGAAATAGGATATTCAATGCAAGACTGGACTTAATATTATCCTGAGGCATCATGCACCTATTTTTTTGAGGGGGCAGCACTGGCTCTCCTGGTGCCCTAGGCAAGATAAGACGTGACTAGAGGGGAAAAAAATACTTTAATAACTTGGTAGTTATCCATATTCGTCTATGACAGGACTGTGTAATGGTATTGGACTGAGCAAATTTAAACAGGCAAATGTGTGATTCATACACATGTAAAAATCATGCAACAATCTTAAAGATTTTTTTTGGAAGCTGCATTTAAAATCAATATGCTTAACATTTGAGTGGTAAGCATTTTTCTGAATTTGTCCATTGGGAATTGATTGAATCATGAAAAGGAGTCTCAAATTTACCGAGCCCCAAAGGGACATGTTGACGTAAAAAGTATGAGACGGGAGAATTATATTCAATTATGTTTCATTGCTTTTGCATTCTCTCCCAAATGTCTTGCATTCCCCTGAGGTAATAACTGTTTTGCAAACAAATAAAAATAAAAAATAAAAAGTTTCTCTGTGGAATGCAGAATCTTTGGGAGAGAACACAGAAGCATTGACATTTTTTCTCCCATAGCCATCTAGGGGTTTCATACAAATGATAGGAAAAAAAAAGCATTGTGACGTCAGCTAAAAGTTGCTTTAGAGAAGCAAATAATTATATCTTGACATGAAGACAAACCATTGTTTCTTTTGCAACAATAATGCATGCACAATTCAACACATGAAATCAAAAATGAGAGTTTCCTGTCTAATTACATGTTGACTTGTGTATTCAGAGTATTAAATCTTAGATTTTAAAAGAAATGCTATAACAGAGAAAACTAAATTCTCTTAATGTGGTATTATGTTGTAAGTCTTGTCCAACGAATGGCCCAAACATATTACTGTCAGACCACCCTTGGTCTTTGCCCTTTCCTGCTCATCAAATCACTGCTCCACCTCTGTCCCAAACTCAACTAAATGATTTATTGATCCAGGGCAACCTCCATATAACCTGTAAATTACCTCAACACTGTGTCATTATCTACCAATGATGAGCAGGGCCCAAAAAACCAAGAAGACGCCTCTCTGAGGAGACTTCATTCAATGCTGGACCAAAGTCTGATTCAAACTTTGATCAGGCTTAACCTGCTTTGCAATAATTACTATTCCTGTGAGGGGCTAGAGTAGGTTGGAGGTTCAGTGAATGCATGGACCCATGACCGCCCTGCCTGAAAGCCTCGTTTGAACTTAGCGAAGAGATGTAGCCCAATCCACCAGTAAGGAAAATGAGGTGGAGACAGAGCAAACTGACATTCAAGACTGCTTTGTAAAACCTGTGGACAGTGTTTCTGGCATAAAATATCTCACTTAGATCTAAAGCATTTGTACATGCAATTACAATAGGGCCATTTGGAATTGAAAACACAAGAGGTGTCTATTTTGTTACCATCTCAATTTTAACCATAGAGTCGTTACTTTTATTAAACCTTTTTTAATTACAAACTTTGTGCAAACTAGTTTTGATTGGGTATTAACATTGAAGTTGCTATTCAAGCTTCCCTTACTTCTGTCATTCTTTAGTTGTTCATAAATCCTACAGCCTGCACTAACCTTACAACAAAAGTCAACAAAGTTGTTCCATAAAATCATTCATTAACTTTTTCATTTACTGCCCACAAATTAGAAACACGATGGAAATCCATACTGAAGTATACAGAGGGCCGAGGCTGGCAGAACCAACTGCATAATGCCAAAGAAACTAAGCTAATAACCACTGGAAAGACGAGCCAAAATTGCATCGCATAGCAGTGCCAAAATCCATGTGCTGTTCAAGTCCAGTAACACTATCAAACGGGAAAATAGTGAACTGAATAGTGAGTGGGTGGCATCATTCGACCACTGAAGACACAGTCTATCGCTAATGTAGGGCAGTACAATTAATGCAGAGGAGAAAGTACAATTAATAACTCATAACTCTTGAGAGAGGTCAAAAGTTTAATGGTACCATTTTACTTCAATATCAGGCTAATTATATTCAGTGAGAGAAAAATACTGAAATAACAAAGTACAGGATTTTCTTGTGCCATGCCAAAACACTTCAACAAGCTTCAAGTGAAGGACTACAAAAGCAGGTGAACACTGCCCTCCTGTGACGCTCTGGAGAACGATCCTATTTTCAGTGCAGCTGGTCAAACTTAGCATTTGCTTCACCAGGACATGTGAAATGCAAAGCAAAATGCAGAGTTTTATTCACAAAATCAATAAATACTTTCATTCACTACTATCTGTTATAGAAATTTTGCATATTTTCAGACATTTTTAAAAGCCACACACAGATGACAGGAACACACACACACAAAGTCAAACAAAGCATTTTCTCTTCTGAGAATTTATATGTTAACACAATATCAATCTTTTTGACCAAAAAAAAACATGAAATTCCAGTCTGTGGAAAGCTGACGGTGGCTATGCTCAGTCAGCAGAACATCAGCAGTCTACAGTCTGTTTGGGTCAACCAGGGGCCCACTGTCAGGGGCCGATTAACAAGATCTCCAACAGTGTAAAATCCATAAGCATACAGTCCCAGTGAAGAAAATCACCCCAAATGCCTCTCCTCAAATAAGTTATTAAAATACCATGAAGCAACACTAAATGGTTATTTGAGGTACACGAGTACTGGAAAGGCAGCTGCCATATGTCTACATACTCTGTAGCTACTTTTATAGCAGACACTTTGCTTGACAGATTCATTGTTTCACCAAAGTAGATGAGTGCGATTTCACAGTTGCGTGAGAAGAGCTAAAAATAGGCTTGAAGGTCGTAGATTAGAGAAAGCTTGCAGTGTGAGTTGATTGTCAGCCTGCTGGTAGAGCGTTAAACAAACACAACAAACACAAAGGTGACCCTTGCACAGCAAAAATACAATCTGATAAAGATTAACTGACTAAGCATTTAGTGTTGTGCTTTTATTGCAAAACAAAAATTAGGCAGCACAGCATAATCTTCAAAACAAGATGAGCAGCACACATCAATTTAATATGAAAAGACAAACAACTGTATTTTATGTGGCAGGAAACGTTTCTGTAAATGTGGCAGTAATGGAGTAATGCTTGAACAAGGTCTGTTGGTGATGTATTTGGCACTACATGATGACAGTATAGCAAGTAGAGTGAAAAAAAAACTGCACCCATTACACATACAAACTTCTAATGTGATTATATCAAGTATTGGTGCTTTACGAGACAAGAGTAAAACAGATTATGCTCAAATGTGCTGCATGCATGGCCTAATTTTACTGTAGTGCAGAATTGCTATTGCTTGCAGTTAAAAAAAAAAAAGTCATACACTGTTTTAAATGCAATCGCAAAATTGAACATTTCAGAGAAATCAAGCTGATTTGCTATGAGAAGAACATTTGAAAAGTAATTAATATTTTATGCCTTGCAAGAGGAAGACTTATGTACAGTACTGGTAAAATTTCCCTAGTTAAAAATGCAGATTAGAGAACACAAAGCATACATTGTGCAAAATTACCTGTCACAGTCCATTAATACATCCTTAGCATTCTTAAAGTTAGTTTATTTGGCAAGATGCATATGTAAAAGCTTAATTGTGTCAAAATTTTGGGCCGGTATCTCAAAGACATTCACTGTTTAAATGCAAGGCACGGATTAAGACATTAGCATCAGATATCTAATGCATGTTTAACTGTCGTAATGACACAAAACATCACAGCCAAGCTGATGAAGAATGTCAGAATGTGCAAACGGAAGCTTACTTCTTAAACAGTCCTGTTTTACATTGTAAAATTTAAACCCTGGATTAATAACTTTAGCTAATTTCCCTGAAGAAAAAAAAAATCAACACCTTCACAAACGCTTTCAATGGAAGACATGCTCAAAACTCCAGATGCTTCCCATAAGTCTCACTGAACCCATTCAAAGTAAGCAATTTCATCAAGATCAACTGGATAATCTGTTAGGTGTATTGGCTCTTTGTTGTCAAATCGTTCTCCTTTGTAGCTTTTCCAGCGTCCAGCTGGTAAATAGATATCCCTTTCTTGCTTGCCCGGCTCCAGTACTGGTGCCACCATCAAGTCATCTCCTATCAAAAACTGTGAGTCAACTCTATAAGCCGTTTCATCACTGGTGGCGATCCACCATAATGGGCGAATTATGGGGTCCCCAGTGTCCAGAACTTCTCCAGCCAGTTCTATGACCCTGGGAGCCACCAGTGTCTCATGTAGTTCAGTGAACCGTTGAGCGATAGCCACCACTTCATCATCGTACTCCCATGGAGGAATGGAGAACTGCATGGAGGGCATGAAAGCAGACAGCTCCAGCCACCGAATATAGAGCTCACGGTCTGGTAGCTTGCCGTTTCCATCAGTACGGTTGGGATAGGCATTGCCTCCAATCATGTCTGGCAAGATAAACTGGTAGCCCAGGATGCTGATGGTGAGAACGGTTGGGATCAGGGACTTGAGGCCAAGTTCATAGCCCCACACAGAATCCCGGTCAATTAGACGGAAAAAACAGGAGATATTCTGAGAGCTGTAGCCGGACCGAAGTTCAGCGCGTTCGTTGAAAGGAATGGCCATTTCGGTGTAGCGGCGAGTGAAGGTGCTTGGGTCGGGGAGGTGGACTCGAGTTCTGAACTGCCAGGGCAAGTAGTTGGTCTCGCCTGCATCCAACTTGAAGGAAGAAATGCCATATTTGTTGCGTAAAGAGCGAAGATGGGACGTGAACCAGTTGCGAGCTTCTGGATTGGTAAAATCGAGGATTCCACCGATGCCATTCCACCACTTAACCAATGCAGGAAGTTGGCCTGTTGGCTCCATCACGAACAGGCCTTTCTGTACACATGGCCCAAAATTAGCAGAATCATAATTCACAAAGGGATGTGTCCACAGGGATACCAGGAAGCCATCTGCCTTGAGCTTTTGAAACATGGCAGAAGCATTTGGGAACTTCTGTGTATCAAATTCAAACTCCCCGTATTGACTAGAATAACGATCATCAAGTTCTAAGTGGCTACAGTTAAAACCATGTTTTCGTATATTCTCTGCATAAGTTAAAAACTTTTCCTGGTTGATGTCAGTCTTATGTAAAGCCCAGGTTGACCATATTGGGTGCCGGAACATTTCCTTGGCAGGGACTTTGTTGGGTTTGGGGAAGTATCGACGAACCATGACCTTGTGGATAGAGGTCACATCTGGGCCAACGCAGACTCTGTAACTAAGTTCAGCATAGGGAGGTCTTCCAGGTGCAGGTTTGTATGGACTGTCCTGATATCGTGCCTGGAAGTACATGGTTTTCTCTGTATCATTCCAGCCCAGGTGGAAGGGCACAGAGTCATTGATCTTAATGGCAGTTGCATTGGACGAAAGCCAGTAGCGCTCCAGGATGCCACCGAAGTCATGGCGATTGGAGTACACGTCGCTAGTGACAAAAGGTTTGGGTGCCTGCTGACCTGAGATGGCGATAGGCCAATGCTGAACAGCAGTCTCAGCACCACCATACCAGTGCGATTCATTGTAGGACATGGCGTGTTCCACAGGTCGGTCTGACTCCAACTCTTCCCAACGCACACGGTAACACACCACCGTCTCCTTTGGTTTCACCGTCATAATGAAGAAGTTCACCTTGCCAGCAAACGAACGCGAGCAGCGAAGGATCACTCCCTCCTTTGAGCAGGAGTCGAGATCAAGGGTGCCAGATCTGAAATCAGTAAGCATAAATCAGTTTCTTTTAGAACTATATTTGTTACAACTCCCTAAAAACAATGGTATGTATTAATAATTCAATATATTTGAAGAATGACTTGAACCTGGCATGTGTTTTAAAGTACTTTTTCTCTTTTTCACTGACTCATTTTGCTGGTGTCTGAAGTGCCAGCGGTACTATTTTCCGAAGAATATAAGCACCGTGCATACTGACCTGAAGCCCATCTTCAGGACAATCCCCCCAGCCTGGTTGTGGATGAGAAAGCCATCCTTATTCAGATCAAGCAATTCTGTCTTCAGCAGGTCAGCTTTACGAAGAGAGGCAATATAGTAGCACCATGCAGTCACTGCTGCAATCACCAGAATCCCACCAATAACTCCAGCCCCCACCAGAGGGCGACTGTCCTTGTCTATCTTCTTGATGGGCATGCCATCGGTAATTGTTCCTCCTGCACCTCCTGGGACTACTTGGTACATTCTGAGTCTTACTTTTTGAATTCACAGTTGAAAAGCAGATAAAAACTGAATGCTAAAATTTTATACAGTCTATAGAAGACATTTGGTAGACAGAGAACAAAAGTGAATAACTTGCTAAATTTGTACTAAATGGAGTCATGCATCCATTTTTCTTCTCTCAGTGTAGCATTTTCCTCTTGTTTATTATCCCTTATGAGCCTGTGGAAAAAGGAGTGGCAAAAAGTGTCAATGTAAAAGGCTGAAACAAAGTCCAAACAGAAATCTACTCGTTATGCAGATGTAGGAATCACAGTACAAATTCTAGCATCAAGTATTCAAAAAACACTATCATTTTAGCTTTGATATCGGACAGAATTGGTCTGCTGGAAGGTAAAGGCATAAACAAAAGCAGTTTATTCATGCTGCCAAGATTTCTCACTGTGGCAGTGTGTGAATTGACTGCACCAGAGGACAACACAAGGGCCTCTGAGTCTGCAGTATGCAACGCCACCTGCAAAACTTTGAGACTGGATAAGTGCCACCAGACACACTTGGTTCAAATGAAAAGCACAGTTAATGGACAATGTTTTCTCCTGAAGAAAGACCTAGAAGAACTGAACAGCCCATGCAGAGGCGCTCTCTTTATGTTTTTGAAGGAGATGTACAGCACACTAATAAGGTGCAACAGTGACTGCCCACCTTTTTAGTGGCCTTGGGGAAGTCTCATTTTGTCAATAATCACAAAAAAAAATAAAGAGATTTGAATAAAAATAACCAAATAAACATTTTGAATCAGAATATTATATTTGATAAGTAAAAAAGGTTGTTCTTGTAATCACGCATTTATACTTGTCCCACAAAGCACTGTAAATGACACAACTAAATCAAGAAATAATGGTAAAATATTAAATTATTCACTATAGTTGTTTGAAGGTGTACGAACTGGCTCAATGTCATTCGCAATGCTTTATGAAAATGTGCGTTCAGTTTTTCTTCAGCATTGTGATGTATATCTGAGTGTAACTGGTTAGAGATTAACAAAAAATGTAGGGCATGGTCTTTGTTCAATGCATGTTTTTAAAAAATGAAAAATATACATGGATTAATTGTTTATAATAAGATTCATAGTATGCATTTAAAATAGGGCCCATTTGTTTTCATGCCAACTTTAAAATTGACTAGTACGGCTGTAGCAACAATGCTGAAGAAATTGGAAAAAGTAAAAGAACAAAACTACTCCTAAAAATACAAATAATGCTATCAAAAGTCTAATAAAATATAATTGAAAAATCCTAGAATAGTATTATTCTACCGTCCCGCTCTATTCAGTACTGCTGATAATGGACATTTTCACTAGTAACGAGGCATGTGATTCTCTGACAACAGAAACTTTAGTTCTTCCCTAAATGAAAGAAGATTTTGGAAAGTAGGTTGAGTAATTGTCATGCAGAGACACTGACCGAAGAAGAAACAGTGACTGACAACAAACGGGTATGTTCAACAAAGATACTTTGCCAAGTAAATGAATAAATCTAATAGTTAAATGCCTATCTTGCCTAAGCCTGTCCTAACAAGTCTTTGCTACCTTAATTTATTCAACAGGACACTGACAGTACATACATGGACATGTAAGAGTTGTATCACCACGTTGTATGATGAGTGAACTTTTACTAAAATAGACCAGGACTGGACACACGATTAATATTGGCTGACCTCTTAAAGAGGCTTGCATGCTTCATATTTTAATAACTCAGGACAGATGAGACCTAATACACAGAGATCACATCGGTCAAAGTGTAACAGCCGGTAGTCCCCACTGGTCTAAAACTGCTTAAATGGTCACATTACTAGAGAATAACGACTAAGAAAACCTCTTTACAAAACAGTTCTAGTATTTTATCACAAAAGGCAGTGGTCGATATCAGGCAAAGGGGAGTCGACTGTAAAACACACGCAGTGTATTACCGAGGCTGACTGGAGGAATTCGCTATTTAAATGCCTAAACATGAATAGTTGCGTGAAATAACATACTTACCAGCTCGAGGACTGTTGGTTTCGTGTCTTGTTGACATGTTCTCTCCAATAATTCAAGACGTTGAAGTCCGTGTCTTGTTGTGGGAGGAGTTTATGTGGCGACTCCTCTTCACACAAACTCTGCAACTCTGGGAAATTGAGTTTAATGGGCTACTCAAGCTTGAATTTGTTGTGCTTAGGCTACTATGGTTCCCATGGTAATGTTTGTAAGACAAAATAACAAACATTTAACAGGCACATCATAAAAGTTGTTTATTTGTCATGTAATGCACATTTAGATCCAAAAATACATTATACGGTCAATAAAATGAAGCTGCACCCAAGCATATTTTACAAGGCAGGATCTCCAAACACATAATGTAGGCTACCTCAATAATACACTGTAAAATGGCATTATTAAACTGACAATAAATAAATAAAAAAATTGATATAAAATGCCCAACACTGTGGCTTTTAGTAGTGCTTTGCTTCTGACACAAACTCTGGGTGGATGATGTAGTGTCCGACTTTATATGGCTGCACCACATGGAAACAGCTGTGTCCTTCACTACAAACCAAAACATCTGGATTTAAAAGGGATAATCTCAGACATTCAGATGCATTCACAACAGAGCCATGTTTATGCTGAAACACACATTTATATCTTAGCAGAATGACATGATTACATTAAAAGCACTGAATCAAAACATCGAGTTATAATATGTTTGAAATCTGATCAATCTCTAGTGCCTGCTGTTAGTTAAAATTGGATTTGTAGGCCTATTTATTTATGTACTTGATTTGTGTATTTATGTATTTTATTTAGTTAGTTTTATTGTTATTTTGTTAAATTGTTTTGTTTTATTTTATTATAATTTTTAAAGACTTTTTTTAATAAGAAATGCTTCTTTAGCACCAGATCAGAATATTAGAATGATTTCTAAAAGATCGTGACACTGGAGACTAATAGCTGCTGAAAATTCAGCATTGTCATTACTGGAATAAATTATTTTTTTTTTAAATATAATAAAATAAAAACTATTTGTTTTAAATTATAATAATATTTTTAAAAATTTTACTGTTTTACTGCATGATCAAATAAATGCAGCCTTGGTGAGCAAAGGAGACTTTTTATTTAGTTTGTTAGTTAGTAATATTATTGTTTTGATTTATTTGTTTGCTTGCTTTTTTTTTTTTTTTTCTCTCAAGATTTTGGAATAAAATACCTGCAATCAGTAGTGGATTTTGAGCGTGATCTGTGATGATGGGTAACCTGGTGTTTGAAGGTTTTTAAAGATGGCAAGATGTCCATCTGTTGGTTCCAAACTGATCTGATACGATCTGTGTCTGAATATTTCCTGAGTATAAAAAAGAAATTATCCTAAAACGTATGGCAGATATGAACTTGAGGACAAAATCATATAATGATCTGTTCATAAACTGATAGTGTAATAGTCAGAAAAATACTACAGTTCAGGTATCGGTTTGGATTGGATATATATCTTGTTTATTCAGGCACAAAAACATAAAACAATGTCATAAAATAACATTTAGGTTAAACTAAAACTAGTTATGCAATGCCCATGCATTTCAAATATAGAATTGCAAAAGCATTACCCTTGTGTGTTTGGGAATGTTGCATGAGCAAAGTTGTTTGGTTGTGGTTTGAGAAGCCAGGCAGCAGGTGGCAGTGAACAAACTGCAGACGAGACCGCAGGTGGTTTGGAGTCTCTTTGAGATGAGCTCTGCATCAACTGTCCATGTGCTGTTTGTATGTCTTAAAGTGAATACAGAGCAAAAAGAAAATAGTGATATATTGTAGATATATATATATATCATATTATGTTCCAATATATGCAAATATATTTGTCTGGAACAGGTACTAAACACTCAGTTATTTACATAACGAAAATCAAGTGATTTTTTGACTCAACCTCAGCTGTAGTGACATAGATTGTATTGATACCTGGATACTGGACTGATATGTGTCTGACTGGAGGTAGAAAAGAGGTAGAAGAAGTCGTTGTCTGAAAGTATTTCCATGAGCCGTATCCTGTCTGCAGCGTTCTTGGCGTCAGGAAGTCCTGAGTGGCAAAAGGGATTCATAAAACCAAACCTAAGTGGCACTTAATAGCCTGTAACACTGACTCAACAGAGGTTAGATTGTTTTGCTAACATAGTGAGAGTCGATCCCAACCTCTGATCCCTGTTTAGTGGTTTGGAAACAGTGTAACCGGAGCCTCCTGTACAAGGTCCCCCACGTGTAGGTTGTTTTGCAGAATCAAGTGGCTACAATGCTCTCTGAGTTGGTGAATTATTAATGTTTTGTCAGGGAAGTTAAATTCAAGTTAATTGAAAAATATTGGTTGCTGTTTACAGTGCTTTTCTTACCTCAATATTGCATTTTAACCCAATTGTTTTGCTCATTCAGATGTGGGTCATTCACACATTAGCAGTGAAATAATGCTAATTGAGGGAATGGAAACAAACAAACACCTTACAAAATTTCAAAACAAGTAAATAATGAATGTAACGCACCTTAGGAGCTATACATTTCACTTTACATCCTATACGCGACATTAACCTCCACAAAAGACTTTGATTCCGAATTTTCTTGTGGTTAGATCCTTATAGCAAAATAATAAGGCATAAACGCTTATTATTCATCTCTAACTTCTAAAATATAAATTTGCAATTATAATTTCTTTGATATGATCAAAAACTTAGATTTGAATGCAATGCTGTTCTTTTGAACATTTATTCATCAAAATATGTATGTTCAAAATATATATGTTCACAAAAATTTGAAGCAGCACAACTGTTTGCGACATATATAAGAAGAAATGTTTCTTGAGCAGCAAACTGGCATATTAGAATGATTTCTGAAGGATCATGTGACACTAAAGACTGGAGTAATGACTGCTGAAAATTCATCTTTGTCAACACGGGAATAAATTCAATTTTAACATATATTAAAATAGAAAACATTTTTTTTAATTTATAATAATATTTCACTATTTTATTGTATATACGGCATTTTTTTACCAAACAAATGCAGCCTTGGTGAGCCATAGAGACTTTTAAGAAAACTTATCAACCTCAAACAAGTGAATATATAGCTCTCTCTATATAAAATGACTAAATTTATATATAAAGGAAATATAAAACCCCTAATGCTAAAAAGAGACCCATATAAATAGAACAAATGCTCATTTATAGTGATGATCATGTGTTAAAGTATTTCAGGAAGCTCTTACCGGCTGTGGATGAGGATTGTTCCTGCAATATGCAGAGGATGGTCTGGGCCGGGTGGGTTTGACCCGAGCCGGGTAACTGAACTCCTCTGAGTAGGTGCTGCTGAAGTGTAGCTGAGGACCCATTTCCCCTGTGTACGGTGAGAGTGTGTCTGCAGCTCATAGACTGATCAACCCTACCTCACTCCCTCCCTCTCATCAGCGCCTCTGCTCTAGTGCTGTCATGCTCCTCTTCCTCTCTTCTCTATCTTAATCCCTCAGTCCTTTCATCTTTCCATGCATTCGGATTTATTGACTCAAAAATGAAATTCTGCAATTGTTTACTCATCCTCAGATTTGTAACAATATAAAGTTGAGAAAAAAATTGACAGCATGTTTCTTTCAGCTCTTCTATTTCATCCATTTATCACTCTACCCTTTTTGGCTGTCACTGACTTTGAGATCAAACAAAAGGTTTAAATCACATTTGAAATTGTAGTACACACAAATCACGTCCTAAGCAATCATATGTGATGTCATTCTGGCGTTCTGGTCCTTTTCTGTATTACACGCTCCAGTGAGGAGAGAAAAAGAGAGCTGGCAACTGGATAATCTGCATAGATATCCGTCTGTCACCAGGATTGAGCCGCCCCAGGTTTCATTTCCCCCTCAGCCAGTGATCAATAATTCCTTAGATCCTGTGTGTTTTTTTGTGGCCCCTGTTCATCGGGGCCTGACTGAGAGTTGAACAGGTGAGGTGAGATCTGTTTGTTGGTCTGGACAATTGCCAGAAATAGAGCTGGAAAAATAGGGATGTTGCTCTCACATAGACTAATACAGAAATAAAATTATATTTTAAAAAATCCTAAATTTAAAAATGAAAACTATGGATATTATTTATTTAGCATTTCATAAACTTTTGAAAAAGATAAAAGATATTAGCAAATAGTTGTGTAGGATAGGAAGTATTTTCTTTAATATATAGAGAGAGAGAGAGAGAGAGAGAGAGAGAGAGAGAGAGCTAAATAACAATAGATAAATGTGGCTTTTTAATATCTCATATTTTATTTAAATTAAATAAGGCAGAATTTATTTGATTATAAAAAACAACAGTAATTGTGAAATATTATTAAAATTTAAAGTAGCTGTTTTCTATTTTAATATAGTATAAAATGTAATTTATTAATGTGATGATAAAGCTGAATTTTCAGCAGTCATTACTCCAGTCTTCAGTGTATGATCTTTCTGAAAAGATCATTCTAATATGCTGATTTGGTACTCAAGAAACATTTATTATTATCAATGTCACAAACAGTTGTGCTGTTAAATATGTAAATTGTAACTGTGATAAATATATTTTTTCAGGAAGCCTTGATGAATAGATCATTCAAAAGAATGGCATTTGTTTAAAATAAAAATCTTGGTAAAACTTTTGCAACATTATAAATGTGTACTTGCTGAACACAAAATTAAAGTTAAAAAACACCTTACTGACCTTACTTTGTTGATCTTTGAATAGTCTGCACTCAAGAATACTGAACGTAATTTCCCTTTTTTGTGAATGAATCTACAGTTGTAACTTCAGAATGTTAGTGTTCAGACATCAAATTCCACAGTAGATTATAACGATTTGATACATTAGGGGAATTTGCTCATGTCATCATAGTAGATATATTGTGGATGATAGTAATGAATTACTGATCCTGTATGAATGAAAGGAGTTCTTCATTCATAAGAGATAATCAAGAGAGTCATCATTTAACTGAGCATTTGGCACTTATCCACAGTCACTGTCAGCACCACAAAATATCCTCTGTGGCCGTGCCAACACAAGTAAATCAAATATCCAGTCAAAAACCTATTATGCACAGGACAGCTTTCAGGTTACTCAGATAGTTCCACAGGGAAAAATGTTCCATACATACAGAGCCGATCCACCCTATACGCAGAATACGCAAACTGCGTAGGGCCCCCGAAACACCAGGGGACACCCTTGCTCTCAAAGATGTTTTAATTTTAGTTTCGTTTTTGAATTTGGCCAATGGCTATGAAAACATGAATGATCATTTCTTTTAATGCGGTGCGCTGTCAGAATGAGAGTCCAAACAACTGACAAAAACATCTCAATAATCCACAAGTAATCCATACGACTGCAGTCCATCAATTAACACCATGTGAAGTGAAAAAATGTGTGTTTTGGCCATAAATCATAATAAAATCCACCTACATATTTGTTTTAGACTGATTTTGCTTCTAAACAGTGCTTGATCTGTTGCGAGATGACTTTTTCACTGGAGAAAACAATAATTAATGATTGATTTGTTTATTACAAACACAGCTTTCTACTTCACAAGACATTAATGGATGGACTGGAGTCATATGGATTACTTGTGTATTATAGTGACGTTTTTATCAGCTGTTTGGACTCTCATTCTGACGGCACCCATTCACTGCAGAGGATCCAATGAGCAAGTGATGGAATGTTAAATCTCTCCAAATCTGTTCCGATTAAAAAATAAACGCATTTACATATTGGTAACTTGAGTTAAAATTTTAATTTTTGAATGAACCAGTCCTTTAACAAAACAGTAATATTTATCTTTGAAACATTATCAACTGGTGTTCATAAGCTTCTCTTTCAGTGACTATAATTCCACTACATATAGGTGACCCAGCCCCGCTCACTCTTACTTGGCATCAGGTTCCTTTTTTAAGTGACTCATAACTTATCCATGAGTTCCGTTCTACTCCCGACATATCAAATTTACATCTAATTTAGTCTCTTTGCCTTCATTGACCAAAGTGTAAACATACAGTCAAGCTCCAAAAGGATTTCTGATTGCAGAATGAGCGAAGTAGCCAGCTACTAAAAGAGAGAAGTGATCTTTAATTTAAAAAAGGGAATCAAACGGAAACAGAAGAGACTGCAAAGGAATATAAAACACAAGGTAGCCACTTTAAATTCTAGATGTGAATTCCAAAAGTTTTCAGTCCTCACAGGCATTACATTGCCTGTGTTGTAGACATCTCTGTGCACTGGTTCTTTGATGTGTCTGCTTTACTCCAGTTTATTGGTGCTTGGCTTTCACGGTTGCTTTCAGTTTAGTGTAGACATTGCCAAAGGTCTGCAAACAAAAAGAAATGATTAAAATAAATTAACCAAGCCACCCATTAACGAAATATGGGATTACAGATTCTGATTACTGATAGACTTTCAATTCCAACCTACAGTATGCAGGTTTAATTAGCATACTGACCCCAGCTCTCTAATTAGTTTGGTATACATACCCACGGCTCACCTGGATTGCATAATAAACTATTCCAAGGTACCCAGCTATACAGCCACCCAAAAACAGGTCAAAGGTGGCAGGCTTCACCCTAAAACAAAAGTGAATAGTAAAAAGAAAATTATTAAAATAAAATAAAAAAATATTAACAAACTAAATTAACACTAACTAAAAGAAAAAAAAACAATATTACCGAGAAAAAAAAAAAAAAAAAAAAAAAAAAAAAAAAACTTACACTAGAATACATTTTAAATTTTTAAATGATTTCATAATAACTCTTTCTAAAATAATAATAATAAATGAATTCATTTTAGTTTTAGTTCTTAATACATTGTTTATTATTAAAAAAAACTTCTTTAAAACAAAAAAAAACTTATTTTAAACTAAACTAAAATAAAATAAAAACTAATATACAAAGTTAATACACTGAATGTAGAAACTGGAAAAATACAAAAACTAAAGTAACCAAAGAAAGATAAAATGGAAAAAAGAAAAAAAAAACTCCATGAAAAATAACAGAACAATAACAACAGAACAATAAGGGATTTTAAGTTAACCTTATTTACGTTATCTTTTTGAATGTCCCGTTTCTTTTGTAAATGCACCATATTACTAACGTAATAAGGGTTTTTAATGCTGTTTCAGGTTGACTTTAAAACCATCTTCAAAGCCTCAAAACAACAAATGTGAAGACTCACCTGTACATCATCATTGGCTGTTTCATTTGATCAAAGAATGTGATTTCAGGATCCCTAGAAAAGTCAGACAAAACAGGCTTAATATGTCTGTATCTGTGTGTTTGGGTGGGTGTGGGTTTGTAGTTTTGCTGTTTTCAGAAAGTGGGTTGGTAAACATTGTTTGAACTTTTGCTATAGGCAAGGTAAAAAGAAAAATTAATCCTGGCTCTGTGAATTTATGCGTATTTGAAATCTGCATCTGTAAAGTCTTTTGAAGTCTTGCTTCAGGCCACTGATGAGGTGAAATATTTTGGCCATCTGTGTGTGTGTACCTTCGGTCCGGGTGGAACGTGTGTCTATGGACCTGCTGTAGATAGTGTTTGAACTCTTGCTCCAGGCTGCTGATCAGGAGTGTGTGTTCTGGCTCTCGGTCCATCAGCTGAACGGCTCGAGGAACAGACGTTATCATGGACATTAATGCAGACAAACGGCTTTCTTGAATATCCTACATAGCAAATAAGGGTGCACAGTTTTAGGTTTACTTTATAAACTTAATGAAGTTCAAATGTTTAGGGTCAGTAATTTTTTTTTAATAAATTAGCTCTTTTATTTAACAAGGATACATTAAATTGATCAAAAGTGACAGTAAAGTCTTCTTTCTTTAGCCTGATAAAATGAACAACAGAGTAGAAAAAAATGTATTACCAAACTGCCCTTGAAAACCTGCATGTCCTTAGCAGACCCCTACAGAAAAAAAGTATGTATTAATGAAAAGTGCAAACAAAGACAAAAGTGGTCTGTGAGTGCTTTCAACGTTAAAGTGAACGTTTAAATTTGGTGAGACACTCCAAATGTTTGACTCACCTTGTCTGAAAGATTGTACATGAATCTTGCCAAGGACTCAGCAACAATAACGGTGTTCCGCTTGAGTTTTCTGATGTCCACCTGTGCCCTAAATATACAGAAATAACAGTGAGATGAGAAGCGCTGCATCTATCATTTAAAATGTATTCTGAAATGTCTGCTATAACAGAGCTGCATTGGACAGATAACTTAAATCACACTTGTTTTCAAGGATTAAAGATGTTTTAAAGGTATAAAAGGAGATTTGTTATGGAATGGCACTGGAAAATATAAATATAATCTGACAGATATCACTAAATTAGTTGAAAAAAAAAGTGACTGTAGACCGCACTCTGAATCTGTTCAGCCAATCAGTCAATCATTTTACATATTCAAAAGGCAGCCATTAAATGTGAAGTTCAAGCAGGTTATTCAAGTTTACACCATATTCAGCTTCAAGCAGGTTTCAGTTGTTAATTTATCATGCAAGAATGCTATTTTTATATCTTGGTGGAATGGAGTGGCTAATTCATTGACTACATCTGACGAGTTCCAGAATAGAATTTTCTGAACTTTTGAAAAAAATTGTTAGGTTCATCTCACATGGTGTCCAATATAGAACCTCTTAGCTCAGATTTAGGGTTCTCGATGTGTGACAGAGTGAATCCTGGCATATGTTTCATTCCGTAGCGCTCGTGCTCCCAAGCCAAGGTGGCCTCCTGCAGGTTGATCTTCTTATGGACAGTTCCAAATCTCACCCAGGGGAACCTGGCAGAGATGATCTGAAAAGACAGAAAGGAAAAATGTTCAAGAGGGTCAATTGACAAGCAACATTTAAGTTCAAAACAGTATTTTCATAGAACATTGACTGAATCCAACTCTGCAATTCATCCTAACCTGCTCCAGCTGTTGAATGAAGCTGTATTGAGGTGTTCCAGGCTTAGGTGGTCGTGAAACATGTAAGAAAAGCTCGTCTCCAGTGCCAAGAGAGTCCAGACATAGAACAAACGCCACATTGTCATGCAAAAGGCTGGATTCTGCAAAGACAGATCCAGACTTCAAACTTTGGTGTTTTTATTGTATAAGGGCTCATAATTCTTACACTCTTAAAACTAAAGATTCCAAAAAGGGGTTTTCGCAGTGATGCGATAGAAGACCCATTTTTGGTTCCCAAAGAACCTTTCAGTGAACAGTTCTTAAAAGAACCATTTTTAGTGTGAAGAACATTTTAAAAATCTAAAGAACCTTTTTTTGCTATAAAGAAACTTTTGTTGAATGGTTCCATAGATTTTAAAGGTTCTTTATGGAAGCATAGATGACAATAAAGAATCTTTATTTTTAGAAGTGTATCTATGACCGAATGTGATACTCAGACAATGTTTTGACTTTGGGAGTGAAATACATGTCAAGAATACATTTTGGCAATAATTCACGCACCTGCGTGGTCCATATTTTGCTCCAGCCAGCGCTTGGTGCCCAGGAAATTATATTTACCACCACCAGTCAGGGAGAATAAAAGATGGTACCTAAAAGATGTTGATTAAAAAAAAAAAATCCAAAAGTAAATTCTTATGATGAATATGAATCAGGTAATACAAGCTATTGTGTTCATGTTACCGGTTTTTAAATGATTTTCCCAACGCAAACATTTTAGTTTATAAACTACAGAAAGAACTAACGGAGCCTGGCTTCGTGGGTCGCTGTAGAGGTGATGAAAGAGTTGAACCAGCTCGAGAAGAACGGTGACGCCACTGCCATTTGAGTCTGCACCATATGCCAGCCACTAAACACACATACACAGATTTACATTTACATTTATGCATTTAGCAGACGCTTTTATCAAAAGCGACTTACAGTGCATTCAGGCTAAACATTTTTTTTTTGTCAGTATGTGTGTTCCCTGGGAATTGAACCCAAAACCTTTTACGCTGTTAACACAATGCTCTACCACTGAGCCACAGGAACACTCACAGATCACACAATCTCATAATACACACTAAAAAGGAAAAAGAAAAACTCATGTACTTTAAGAAAATATATCAAAAGTCCCTATTCTTTTTAGTAAAGAAGAGACAGCTGAAGTATCAGCAATATACTAAGCATACAGCCAAGTACATTGTTTCACTTTATGAATGGATGTGATCTGCCAGGTGGTGACTGTAAAACTCATTATTACCAGTGGGAAATTTTACCATCTGAACCCGTAAAACACAGTGGTAATAAAATGCTTTGCTGTGATTACAAGATTACCACAGTATCATTACTGGTACTTAAATCAAAGGTACTGGATTTCAACAAAGCATGAATTCAATTATGCATGGGAATCATATGGAATTCAATGATCCAGATTCCATTTATTTTTTATTTTATTTATTTATTTATTTTTTTAAAGAGAGTCAAAGAGTAATTGGTTATGGAATCTGTTGGACTACACCAGTCGTGCTGCATGGATATGATTCAATTTTTAAAAAAAATTATGAGTGTCACTCATTTGGTTGTGATTTACTAAAAAGAACAGTCATGTGTTCAGGAATCGGACTGTACTGGCTGAGCTCTATGCAATAGATTTACCAAAAAGAACCGGCTCATAAGAGTCATTAGTTTGGAGACTGGACTGATTGCACTGTATGTTTCTGATTCACAAAAAAGAACTAACTCATAAATGTCGTTAGTTGCAAATCATACTACATTACATTGATAATGCTTTTTTGATTTGGTTTTGATTCACTAGGAAGAACCGGCTCATAAAATTATTTGTTCAGGAATTGGATAGGTTGCACTGCATGTTTTTTGATTCATTAAAAAGAACTGACTCATAAGACTCATTCTTTTAGGAATTGGACTGGTTGTGCTGCATGTTTTTGATTCACTAAAATGAGTCATGAGAGTCATTCATTCTGGTATACAATACTGTATGTTTCACACTGAATAAAGCTATGGCAGTTCTGAATTACAATCATCAGTTCCCAACACTAAATTCAATACAGTTTTCACTGGTGGGGCTTTGAGAGCCCGGCAATGTGAATATGTTCATTTCTGACCAAGGTGTTTGAAAAGGTCAGTTCCTACAGCAAGTGAACCATGCCAGTAGACAACATACATTAGTCATTCCGAACCATGTTTGGGGGAGTGTGATGTATTATGTGACCAAAAAATGATTAAGCATTTATTAATATACACTCAAAAAGGTTCCTTCAATCTAGTTGATCTCCCTGTGTGTGTGTGGACATTAATGAGGGTGACTTACAGGAGCAAGACCGAACGAGTCATAATGGGCCGTAATTACAATAGTGGGTGGGTCTTCTCCAGCTCCAGGAAGTACTCCCTTGAAATGAAGCAATAAATCGACTTGACTGACAGGTTTAATTATAGCCCAACACTATTACGTTGTACTGAAAAGGGTAAAGTTGCTGTGTGTGGGTAGCTGTCATTCTCACCTCTAAAGTAATGATGGTGGTATCAGTAATAGGCTTGATGGGGGAGTTGTTGCTTACTAATATTTGGAAGGCAGTGGTGGTGATGATACTACGGAGAACTGAGAAAAAAGAAAGTTGATTCACATGACTTAAAATTTACACAATCTGCTTAGATTAATATTTACTTAGTATAGCACTTGGTATACTCAAAATATGTAGGCCTAAGATTTATGTATATATAATTTATGCATATATAATTTCCATCTGGATTGCAGTTTTAATCTAACTAAAACTAAAACAAAAAACAAACAAACCAAGAAAAACAAAACAAATGAAGTTAATGTAGTAATGTAGTCTGTAGTACTAATAAACAGAGTTTGTTTCAAATACACAATAACCAGGTTTATACTGTATATTTATCAACCGGAAATTTGAATATTTCATTTTAATTGAATATTGCTTGTTTCATATATTTTAACCATGTTCATACTTTAACAGATTAAATTTAATTGCTTCCAGAATTAACAGAATTATGCTAATTCTAAACCATCTCAACAAATACATTTTTAAAATAAATTTAAATATTAAAAAAAAAAAAAAATAATCAGCTAGATGCAAAGGTAATAATAAACAATGACTTAAAAAAAAATCCAGAAATCTCTTTCCTGTTTCATGCATGTATGACTGAGAATTTGTTTTTATGTTAAAACAGTGTAATTCAAATAGTTGGAAGCTTTAGATCCAATTCAAATATATAAATCTTAAATTTAGGTATAAATAATTTACTTAGCGTTGGTGTCTAATTAATAATTGTGCAATTTTTTTTATTTTATTAGACAAGTCATTCACTCACATGCACCTACAATGGCATTTTTTGTTATTATTGTTTAATTTTATATACAGTGGTGTGAAAGTTTTTTGGGCATATGTCACACTTGAATGATTCAGATCAAACTAATTTTAATATTACACAAAGATAACCAGAGTAAATACAAAATGCAGTTTTGAAATAATGATTTCATTTATTAAGGGAAAAAAGTGGTCCAAACCTGCCTGGCCCTACGTGAAAAAAAAATAATTGCCCCCTAAATCTAATAACTGGTTGTGCCACCCTTTGCAGTAACAACTGCAATCAAGCATTTGCGATAACTGGCAATGAGTCTTTCACGTCACTGTGGAAGACTTTTGGCCCACTCTTCTTTGCAGAATTGTTTTATTCAGCCACATTGGAGGGTTTGAGCATGAATGGACTGTTTAAGGTCATGCACAGCATCTCAATCGGATTCAAGTCCGGACTTTGACTTGGCCACTCCAAAACCTTAATTTTGTTTTTCTTAAGCCATTCAGAGGTGGACTTGCTGGTGTGCTTGGGATCATTGTCCTGCTGCATAACCCAAGTGCGCTTGCCTTGAGCTTGAGGTCACAAACTGATGGCCGGACAATCTCCTTCAGAATTTTCTGATAGAGTGCAGAATTCATTGCTCCAATTATGGCAAGTCGTCATGCAAAGCAGCCTCAGACCATCACACTACCACCACCACTTTTGACTATTGGTATGATGTTCTTTTATGAAATGCTGTGTTGGTTTTACGCCAGATGTAACGGGACACACACCTTCCAAAAAGTTCAACTTTTGTCTCATCAGTCCACAGAATATTTGCCCAAAAGTTTTGGGGATAATCAAGATATTTTTTGGCAAATGTGAGACGAGCCTTTGTGTTCTTTTTGGTCAGCAGTGGCTTTTGCCTTGGAACTCTCCCATGAATGCCGTTTTTGCCCAGTCTCTTTCTAAATGTTGAATGATGAACACTGACCTTAATTGAGGCAAGTGAGGCCTGCAGTTCTTTAGATGTTGTTCTGGGTTCTTTTATGACCTCCTGGATGAGTCGTCATTGCGCTCTTGGAGTAATTTTGGTAGGCCAGCAATTCCTGGGAAGGCTCACCACTGTTCCAAGTTTTCTCCATTTGTGGATAATGCTTCTGACCGTGGTTCACTGGAGTCCCAAAGCCTTAGAAATGGCTTTATAACCCTTTCCAGACTGATACATGTCAACTGTTTTGTTTCTCATCTGTTCTTGAATTTCTTTAGATCGCGGCATGATGTGTTGCTCTTTAAGCATGCTTCACTTTGTCAGACAGGTTCTATTTAAGTGATTTCTTGATTCAACAGGTCTGGCAGTAATCAGGCCTGGGTGTGGCTAGTGAAATTTAACTCAGCTTTCTAAAATAATGTTGTTAATCACAGTTCTTTCATGATTTAACAGGAGGGGGCAATTAATTTTTCATGTAGGGCCAGGTAGGTTTGGACAGCTTTTTTCCATTAATAAATGAAATCATCATTTAAAAACTGCATTTTGGATTTTGTTTGATGATCTGAATCTTTTAAGTGAGACAAATATGCAAAAAAATAAAAAAATAAAAAAATAAAAACAGGAAGGAGGCAAAAACCTTTTCACGGCACTGTATAATATAACGTATGTGTGTTTGATGATCTGAATCTTTTAAGTGAGACAAATATGCAAAAAAAATAAATAAATAAAACCGGAAGGAGGCAAAAACCTTTTCACGGCACTGTATAATATAATGTATGTGTGTATTTTATATATTTGTTTTTTTCTTCTTTTTTTTTTTGCTAAATATGCCTTACTATAATGTATAATAATAAATTTGAGTGGCTACAACATTTACAGCCAAAATGTTACATTATTTTGTCTTTTTTATGACTGCTAGTACTCGGTAGTGTTCCTCTCACCTCTCACTAGAACAGAAGCGGACTTAGTTCCTGCAGCCTGAGTGACTTCTTCATACATACAGAGCAGCTGGTCATCCTCTGGGACCACATACACAGGCATGAGGGTCTCCTTCTGCAGGACCTGAGATTCAGCCACCATAAAGCCCTAGAGACAGGAAATTCATTTTCTGACCTTTAGCTAACCAGTTGGGGATTTGGGGATTACTAATGTAATCTACTTCCTTCATTGATCACAAATAACCTACAGTTACTGGAAGAAACAATGAATCAGCAGCTATACATCAAGGGCAATTGTGCACAACTGCAAGAGATGTTCCTGAGTGACCTTCACAATATCCTCTGGTACTGATGAGATGTTTTGGGGTAGCAGTATCAAAACCGCTGCTGCATTCTGATTTTTGGCCTCTAGGTAGCGCTCTGTGGAGAAATCAGGCAGCTTCATGATCACACATCGGCGAGTCAGACTTGTATCCACAGCCGATCGTGCTTCTGCCACTACAATAGCTCCACGGCAACCTGAGGGTCAAAGGTCAGAGTCTAAATATCATGATCACCTTTGCACAGATATAATGAAACTACTGTGTGCCCTTTTCAAATGAGTGCATTCTTAATTAAATTAGGAAATGAGATTTCCAGTGGGGTGTTTTTCACGTCTTGCTAAATCAGTAAGGAATTCAGAATAAGTTCAATTCTGTGGTTTGGCATTTAAAAAAAAAATAATAAAAATACATCAAAGCCATTGCTGAATTCAGAACCGCATACTGCTCTTACCATTTTTATTTTACCTTAGGTTTCTATGAAAGGAATAATATTAGTATACAGTTCCGAATTTAGCATAATGTTTGAAATAGCATACTGCTTGTTTCCCACAATGTATTGTGCTTGACTTGTTCTTCCATTTTTAGTCTGACAAAAAAGTCAAGTTTGGAATCATTAAGATTTTTTTTTTTTTTTATTTTTTTTTTTTTTTTAAAGTCTCTTATGCTCACCAATGCTGCATTGATTTGATCCAGTAACACAAGTATTATCTGAAAAGTCTGCAAAGAAATAAGAAAATAATGTGTTGTGGTAAATGCACAACTGTAGACATTAAGATGTATTTTATCATTTAAATTTATAATTAACCTAAAAAATAAAAATTATGCTGTAAATTATACTATTCCTCACTCTCGTGTCATTCCAAACCTGTATAACTTTTATCTTTTGTGCAACATAATTAGAGATATTTTGAAAAATGTTCCAGTGCATTTTGTCCATAATATGTAATTCAATGGGCACCAAAAATTTTTGGTTACCTACATTCCTTCTTCAGTATCTCCTTTTGAGTTCGGCAGAGGAAAGAAAATCACTCTAAATATGAGAACAGATGACAGAATTGTAGTTTTTGTGTCTTTAAACTGTGGTGCGTTACCATGTTTGTCTTGATGTAAATTGTACTGCTGCATCCTGTATGCGTTGAACTCATAGGAGGATGCAGCCGGCAGGGCAGACGCATGCAGGAGATGCACTGACAGCAGCAGAAGTGCTGCCACTTTCGAGATTCGAAGAGTCATGCTGACACCCCACATTTGAGTCCTCAAAAGACGTCTAGGAAAAATGCAAGATGGAATATTAAAAACAACAATAAACCTGTTTTTTTCCAAGTGTGTGCATCCTTAGAATCCATGGACTCCTGAGTGTCCATATAAAATAAAATATATAGACATTTCAAGACAACTACTTGAACAAACTTTAACATGTACAGTAAAAAATTAACAACTGCAACACAGTATTTTAAAATATCACAAAAATTATTTTAAATTGGCAGTTTCTGGGCCTGTAATGTTTGCAAATCCCTGATCTACACAATAATCAGACATAAAAATGTCTTTTAAATACTGACATTTTCATTCAAATAACTAATTATTATTAAACTATTATCTTACATAAATGCCAGAATTAGCTTTAAACACAAATGTGACCCTGGACCACAAAACCAGTCATAAGTAACATGGGTATATTTGTAGCAATAGTCAACAATACATTGTATGGGTCAAAATGATTGATTTTTCTTTTATAGCAAAAATCATTAGGATATTAAGTAAAGATCATGTTCCATGAAGATATTTTGTAAATTTCCTACTGTAAATATATCAAAACACAATTATTGATTAATAATATGCATTGCTAAGAACTTCATTTGGTCAACTTTAAAGGCGATTTTCTCAATATTTTGTTGTTTTTTTGCACCCTCAGATTCCAGATTTTCAAATAGTTGTATCTCCGCCAAATATTGTCCTATCCTAACAAACCATATATAAATGGAAAGATTCTTTATTCAGCTTTCAGATCACCCTTATGACTGGTTGTGTTCCAGGGTCACAAACAGCAATACATCTAAAAGCAAAAAGATATTTTTATCAAAAAGATCCAATATTATGCATGGTGTAAGTTATTTAATCATGGAGAATATGAACACAATTTAATGAGAAATAACCGTAATTGCTGAGTATCGATTGCAACCTTAGCACTTTACATCAATACACTAATTATATTAAGATTTGCTGCCATTTGTAAAACTTGATTAAAAGTACAATAGATGTAATGAGATATTATAGCAGTACTAGGCCCAACATGGCCCTAGTTTGAGACTGGAACTCACCCAAAGTCCACGTTAGATTTTCCTCAGTGTGGAAAAATGATCTGTCTTGTGCTCTGAGCAGGATGTGATGTCCAAAGCATGGCCGGGACAAGGCTTAGAGAGGCCCGCAGGTAAGCCTAGTGCACCATCTGGCCCAGACGGGATAAAGCCAGGCTAATCAGTCCTCTCCTCCAATCCCACACAACCTACAACACTTCCACACCCTGCTTTCCAGTTGTTACAATTTCCTGTTTTAAGTCACTGAAGTCTAAACCCCAAAATTGAAAGAAATATGGTTGAAGACAGGAAAGAGCCAGTCAAAAGTTGACACACCTACCCATTCTGTTTTATGACTATTTTCCTATTAGTATAATATAATACTCACATCACCATCAATTGTGAAATAAATGTGTGACCAAAAATGTTTAACAAATCCATTTTACCTTCAGAGTAGCTGAAAAGGGTTGATATTTTTGTTGGACACTTGCTGGCTGCTTTTTCTTCACTATCTCCTCCAATTCAACTATTTTAAAGAAATTTGTAAAATGATAACAGTAATAAAATAACATACTTCAAACAAATACCATTTGATTTCATAAACATTATTTTTCGAATTCAATTTCTTCTCTTTTTTTTCTGGTAGCATACATATGCATAATAATACGCAGGACAAGGGTGTTTCAATTGTAATTTCAGATGTATTTACTGATATGATTCACTACACAGAACAACAAACATTATTAAATACTGCTATGGAAACTGTTCATGTCTTTACAATCATATTTATCGACAGAAGGGGGGAAAATGTAGGAAATAAAATAAACCAAATAATAAAATGTTGAACAAAATCCTGTATATCAATAAATTAAAAACATACCACTGACAATAAATAGCATTACCCAATTGTATAGCTTGACTTAAGGCATACTCTACTTCAGTGTAGTAACAGAAAGTGAATTAGGCGTTACACAACAAACAAGTGTTTATCTTGAACCAAATAACCAAAGCAGAGACACAGGGGACACATCTTCATTCATCACTACACAGATCATTCAGTCTTACGGCACGTCTGTAAAGTAGCATGACAGCTTAGAGACGGCGGGCTTAAGACAACTTGCCATCGAATTCTCCATCTACTGTACATATCTACGGTAAGTCTACTGAACAGGCATTCTATAGGTTAACTATTGCTGCGCTAAGGGCTATACCACTGAAACATGGCCATAAGTGGACATTTTCCCTTGTGGAATAAATTAATGGCATTGGCAAATGAAAACATTTGTGTAATGCTCATGCTGGTGTCAATGACACCTCAACATACACAAAAATACTGAGTGAATGCACCTTTACATGGCAGTGTAGTATGAAATATTTGTCTGCATATTAATATAAAGAAAATGTAAGCATTTGGGATATGGGCTTGGGGAGTTGTTGTGTTTTGTATCCATATGAGAAGCAGTAAAAATAAAATATGTAACTGGCTAATGTCATCACACTGTTCTAAATGAGTTTTAAAATGATATACTGATCCACAATATTCAAAACAAATGCTTGTCAATTCATACATCAGATCTACACTATTGTTCAAAAGTTTGGGGTTGATAAGATTTTTTAATGTTGTTGAAAGAGGTCTCTAATGCTCACCAAGACTGCATTTATACAGTAAAGTACAGTAAAAACGTGAATACTGTGAAATATTAATACAATTTAAAAGAACTGATTTCTATTTGAATATATATTAAAACGTAATTTATTCATATGCTGCAAATGTTGAAAACAGTGGAAGTTTGTTTCAACAACAGGATAAAAATAGTTAATAAAAGTAATTGCGACTTTTTAATCACACAATTCAGACTTTTTTCTCACAATTCTGAAGAAAATTTTAAATTGTGCGAGAAAAATCTGAATTGCAATAAAACTGTCTAAATTGTGAGATAAAAAGTCGCAATTAACTTTTTTATTTATTTATTTTTTTCCATGGCAGAAAAAAGCTTCCATAGTTGTACTGTTGAATATTTCTGGAAAAAATTGTTATTGTTATTATTATTTTTTTTATTATTTTATTTTTGGGGGGATTTTAAAAAGAAAATTATTTGAAATAGAAATCTTTTAACATTATAAATGTCTTTACTGCCAATTTAACGCATTCTTGCTGAAAAAAAATTAAACTATTTGAAAAAATAAATAAAAATCCCACTGACCTCAAACTTTTGAAACAAGATAAGACTGTTATATTGTAATCTCTCTTCATACATTCTCTTAATTTGCCAAATCAGATGAAAACTGGAGTGTTACTAGGTTATGTTCTTAGTGCAAGAGCATCTAATTACAGCTGGCAATGGCAACTGGGTGGCGATGTACACGCAAGACAATAAGGTGTTCTGAAAGTTGCACAAAATAAACAACAGTTGCATAACAAAAAGAATATACAAATATTGTAGAGAAAAGTACAATCTTCAAATCAATCCAAGGATCTTCATTCTATGAGTGTTCAATGTTGCTTATCAGAAGTGATAGTGATTTGGCCACTGACTGAAACAGCTGAGATGAATTTATAAAGACGTTTATAAGGAAAGGCATCAAATTGAAGGAAAACAGCAAACGCAGAGCATCCTGTTCTAGAGTACTACACTTAATGTCTCACAAAAAAGTATTGCACTTTAAAATTACTATAAAAGACGAGAGCACTAAAGTGTAAAATTGATTTTGAATGCAGGCCATAACAACGCATTCTATGCATTTTGGCACAAACTAGATTAACTAAATTTATAGTATTTTTGTCCTGTTAATGACAGAGATTATGGGATATGTATCTGGCAGCTGCTATTATCTTCAAGTACATTAACACAAGCTTTCTTCCCTTCCTAATAAATTGCAACAATTCTCAAAACAAAGAGCTTTCAAAAATGAAATGCACTGAATCAGAAAATTGTATTGAATTATCTTGTTTGTCCTATGTAGAGGCACATTTTTAGTTTATCTTTGAACACTAACATTTAAGTGATTACAATTTCCTTAGTCTGTTGGGTATGTGTGCAGCAACTCTGACCGAAACCTAATGATAAACAAAACATATGTTCAAAAAAGTCTCTTAGTAAACACATCTTTACAATTCAATGAGATTTCCCTGACTTAACAATTACATCTGCTGTCAGTTTTGTAGCAGATCAGTGTCTTCTGTATGGATATCTCAATTTAAGAGTATTCTCTTCATTAGTGTTTGCTACAAAGCTACTCATAATATATTAATATGCAAGTTTGCAATGAAACTGATCTGAGAAACAAACTCACCTGGGGCCTGTTTCATAAAACAAGTTTACCAAATAAGCCAGGTTTATTTCAGTTACACTTGTCAATTGATTTGGTTCAAAATAAGTCAGACTAACTGAAATAAGCCTGGCTTGTTTGGTAAACTTGTTTTATGAAACAGCCCCCTGGTCACTATACATTCCCCTTCATTAGAAAACAAGCACACCTGTCCTAATAACATCAAGCGTCTGCTAAACAAAAGCGGATATTCTAGAGCAGTCAATCCCAAAAAAGGAGAAAAAAAATTGTTGATTTTGCTTAGATAAACCTATAAAACAGAAACTGAGTTTAAATAAAAAATAAAATAATTAGGGCTGCGAAAAGACATTACTCTTTAAGCATTTTTTTTCTCAAGTAAGTAGGCTTATTATATAAGTTAAAAGCGACACGTTTCTTGTTTAGTGTAAAGGGGCCCTTTCTGATGGACTGTGAGGATATTTAAGACAAAAAAGGTTGGGAAAACTGTTCTATAGAAGGATAAAATGTTCAGTTTTGTTCCATTTTAAAAGATACTTGAGCAGTTGTATTCTTCTAATGTTGCACCATGCATTTATATACACCTCAACGCATCTTACAGCTATACACACCCAAGTCTAGCGCCCTCTGGTGATACAAAGACTTGCGTCCTACCATAGGAGGAACCAATGACAGTTACATACTTGTGCATTTTTATTCATTATGTTTCCCTATTTTATGTTACTTTCAATACACCCATTCTATTGTTTTTAAGTTCTTTAGTAGTTAATCTATGCTGAGGGTACTAACTGTGAGCTTAACCCACAAGGTTGGGACTGGGGGGTTCAAGGGAAGCTGGGGTTACTGAATTTGACAGGCTGTGGAGGAAGTGGCTTGGCAGCACATGCAGGTGGGGTTGACTGATTTTGGGGGGATGAGATCAAGGTCTTCATCATCTGGGATTTCATCCAATCGGTAGCCATCCTTCAGCAGCTGGATATTCAAGTCTTGGTTTATTTGCTGTAGCAAAAGAAAAAAAAATAAATATATATATATATACACACACACATACATATACAGGTGCATCTCAAAAAATTAGAATATCGCGAAAAAGTTCTTCTTTTTTTTTTTTTACTTGTTTCAAAAAATGAAACTTTCATATATTCTAGATTCATTACATGTAAAGTAAAACTTTTCAAAAGTTTTTTGTATTAATTTTGGTGATTAGAGCTTACAGCTAATGAAAGTCAAAAATCCAGTATCTCAAAATTCTAGAATATTTCCTAAGATCAATCAAAAAAGGATTTGCAAATCAGAAAAGTTCAAGTTCTTTAAAGTATGTTCATTTATGCACTCAATACTCAATTTATGCACCTTGATCGGGGCTCATTTAGCACAAACACCAGCATCAGTGAGGTGTGGCATGGAAGCGATAAGCCTGTGGCACAGCTGAGGCACTATTGAGCCTTCAGCTCGTCTGTATTGTTGGATCGACTGTTTCTCATCTTTCTCTTGAAAATATCCCATAGATTCCATATGGGGTTCAGGTCAGGCATGTTGGCTGGCCAATCAAGCACAGTAATATCATGGTCAGCAAACCACTTGGAAGTGGTTTTGGCACTGTGGGCAGGTGCTAAAGTCCTGCTGGAAAAGGAAATCAGCATCTCCATAAAGCTTGTCAGCAGACAGAAGCATAAAGTGTTCCAAAATCTCCTGGTAAACAGCTGCATTGACTTTGGACTTGATAAAACACAATGGACCAACAACAGCAGACGTCACGGCACCCCAAATCATCACTGACTTCAGAAACTTCACACTGGACTTCAAGCAGCTTGGATTCTGTGCCTCTCCAGTCTTCCTCCAGACTCCAGACCTTGATTTCCAAATGAAATGCAAAATTTATTTTTATCTGGAAAGAGGATTTTCCAGAGCAACAGAAAGCAACAGTCCAGTTCTTTTTCTGAAGAAAAAGAACTGGACTGAGCAACAGTCCAGTTCTTTTTCTCTTTAGCCCAGGTAAGATGCTTCTGGCATTGTTTCTGTTTCAGAAGTGGCTTGGTAGCCCTTTTCCTGAAGATATCTGAGCGTGGTGACTCTTGATGCACTGACTCCAGCTTCAGTCCACTCCTTGTGAAGCTCTCCCAAGTGTTTGAATCGGCTTTGCTTGACAGTATTCTCAAGCTTGCGGTCATCCCTGTTGCTTGTGCACCTTTTCCTACCCAATTTCGTCCTTCCAGTCAACTTTGCATTTAATATGCTTTGATACAGCACTCTGTGAACAGCCACCCCTTTCAGTAATGACCTTCTGTGTCAATGATTGTCTTCTGGACCATTGCCAAGTTAGCAGTCTTCCCCATTATTGTGGTTTCAAAGAACAAGAGATACCCCAGATTTATACTGTAGGGATGGTCATTTAATGAAACTCAAATGTGAATATTCTAATAGTTTGAGATGCTGGATTTTTGACTTTCATAAGTTCTAATCATCAAAATTAAAGCAAAAAAACTTTTGAAATGTTTTACTTTACATGTAATGAATCTAGAATATATGAAAGTTTCCCTTTTTGAAACGTTACCAAAAAAAAAAAAAAAAACCTTCTTCACGATATTCTAATTTTTTGAGATGCACCTGTATAATTTTTAGGTGAAATGAACTTTTAAAATATATTACACAAAGCCACTTAGAAGCCACTTTAGAAAAAAATGTGATGACTTATATATATATATATATATATATATATATATAAAATAAAATTAAAATACTAAATTAAAATAAAACATAACACATACATAAATAAATAAAATGTAAAATAAAATAAAAACATCTAAAAATAAAATAAAATAATAAAACTTACTAAAAAATATGTGTGATCACAATAACTAAACTAAACTATACAATAAAATGAAATAAAAATAAAATAAAATAAATATTGAGGCTAATGTAAAGTTGCCACTGAATTAGCAGTTAATTTATTTTAATTGTGTACTGTAGAGACCAGTACTGGACCTGGTCCTTTAGACATCTCACCTCAGCTGAGGAATATCCAGATGATGAATATCTTGACATATCGAAGTCATCGTCACTAAAAGACAACAGGAAGTACACAGTCACAAACTGGCACCTTAATTTCATACAATTGCTACAGACCAATGAAATCTGCCCTTCTGCAGCAGTTTCGAGAAGAAATGACTCACTTAAAGACATAAAATAAAGTCTGCGCACAGATCTACTGAGGTATTTCAAATATATCTGCCATATTGAATGTTGATTTCCCTCATTTATTTTTCAACATGCGCTATAATGATTCTAGTACTATTAGACAAATTTTTATAATTACAAAAGAGACTTTGTTTAGTCACAGTAGAGCGAGAGAGAAAATGCGAAGATGACATTTCAGCCAAATTAATTTATCAGGAAAAACCAACAGCGACAATCTGGAGCCTTCTGCTGATTGCTGCAGTAATTACAAGTTGTTTTAATGAAGCTGAGCTCTCCAAGAATGAGTATGACACGAACTAGTACAAGCATGTGATGGACAGAACGCCTGAGCATGTAACAGACAGTGGGTGTACGTACTAAATGTCAGGGGATGAGTGTTACATACAGCGAGGCTGAAATGGAAAAACAGAACCAGAGAGACAATGAATGATGGGTGACCTAAAACATGACTTAATCACAACTGCAGGCAGCTGAGGTCACAGAGATCCAGCAGACAGCTGGCAGCACAGAAAGCATTAAGTTAAGAGACCCATCTGTGTGAGACGCTGCACGCTGTGCCTGATCATCTGAACCAAACAGCAACCACGCTATTATGGCTGAACACATACTGTGACACATCTCATTACAGAAGGGTGTAGGCTACACAAATGATACCGATGATTTCAAGTGCTTTGGACTTCTGTCAACAAACATGTTTTCTTGCTTTTTTCCAACTCTCAGGGCAGGAAACTTAGAGACGAAGCAAATCCTGACTAGAATTATACTGTAAATGGTGATTCTGCACTAAGAGCATGCCATAGTCAGGAATCCTTAAAGGGATAGTTCACCCAAAAATGAAAATTCTGTCATTATTTACTCACCCGTATGTTTTTCCAAACATCTATGAGTTTCATTCTTCTGTTGAGCACAAAAGAAGATATTTTGAAGAATGTTGGTAACCAAACAGTAGAAGTCAACAAGCTGTTTGGTTACCAACATTCTTCAAAATATCTTCCTTTTGTGTTCAAAAGAAAACTTATACAGGTTTGGAACAAGTGGAGGGTGAGTAAATGATGACAAATTTTTTATATTTGGGTTAACTATCTCTTTAATCTGTATTAAAGGGAAGATTTCATAAAAAACTGTATTTTACACTCGTTTTTAAAATAAAATTCATTCTAATTACGAAAATGAAGCTGCAGAACACATCATTAAGAAAATGCATCACAGTACGCATGTTTGCATACACGATTGTTCAAAAGTTAAGGTCAAGATTTTTTTTAGAAATGAAAACATTTAGCTCTTTTCAACACTGATAATAATAAAAAAAAAAATCCTTGAGCAACAAATCAGCATATTAGAATGATTTCTGAAGGATCATGTGACACTGAAGACTGGAGTAATGGCTGTTGAAAATTCAGCTTTGCATCACAGAAATAAAATACAGTCATGGCCAAAAATATCGGCACCCTTGGTAAATATGATCAAAGGCGGCTATGAAAATTAATCTGCATTCTTAATCTTTTTCATCTTTTATTTAAAAAATTCACAAAAATCTAACCTTTCATTGGATAATAGGAATTTAAAATGGGGGGAATATCATCATGAAATAAATGTTTTTCTCTAATACACGTTGGACACAATTATTGGTACCCCTAGAAATTCTTATGAGTAAAATCTCTCTGAAGTATATTCCCATTCATATTCACAATTTTGAGCACTCCAGAGTGATTATGAACATGAAATTATCCAGCCATGGCTTCCTGTTTCACAGAAATATAAATAGGAGGGAAAACAAAGCCCAAATTCCCTTAATCATCCATCACAATGAGAAAAACCAAAGAATATATTTCTGATGTGCAGCAAAAGATTATTGAGCTTCACAAATTAGTGAAGTGGCTTTAAGAAAAGAGCTATAGCAGTGAAAATTCCCATTTCCACTATCAGGGCAATAATTAAGAATTTCCAATCAACATAAAATGTTACGAAACTGACTGGAAGAGGACGTGTGTCTATATCGTCCTAATGCACGGTGAGAAGGAGAGTTTGAGTGGCTAAAGACTCTCCAAGGACCACAGCTGGAGAATTGCAGAAAATAGTTAAGTCTCAGGGTCAGAAAACCTTAAAAAAAAATTGTCAAACAGCACCTACATCACCACGTTATTTGGGAGGGTTTCAAGAAAAATTCTCCTAACTCATCCAAAAACAAACTCCAGCATATTCAGTTATCAGACATGACTGGAACTTCAAATGGGACTGGCTTCTATGGTCAGATGAAACTAAAAAATGAGCTTTTTAGCAGCAAACACTCAAGATGGGTTTGGTGAACACAGGGATAAAAAGTACCCCATGTGTACAATGAAATATACTGCTGTATTTTTGATGTTGTGGGCCTATATTTCTGCTGGAGGTCCTGGACATCTTGTTTAGACACATAGCATCATGAATTCTATCAAATACCAACAGATAAAAAAATCAATAAGTGTCTGACTCTGTTAGAAATCTTATAATGGGCCATGTTTGGATCTTCCAACCGTACAATAATCCAAACACAAACCTCAAAAACAACACAAAAATGGGTCACTGAGCACAAAACCAAGCTTCTGCTATGGCCATTCCAGTCCTCTGACCTGAACCCTATAGAAAATGAGTGAGGTGAACTGAAGAGAAGAAGCACCAACATGAAGCTGGGAATCTAAAGGGTCTGGAGTGATTCTGGATGAAGGAATGGTCTCTGATCTCTTGTCAGGTGTTCTCTAACCTCATCAGGCATTATAGGAGAAAATTTAGAGCTGTTAAACTGGCAAATGGACGTCTCAAAAGTATAGAATAAAAGGGTGCCGTTAATTGTGGCCAATGTGTATTAGAGAAAAACATTTATTTCATAATGATATTCCCCCCCCCATTTTAAATTCTTATTATCCAATGAAAGGCTAGATTTTTGTGATTTTTTTAAATAAAAGATCAAAAGGATTAACAATGCAGATTAATTTTCACAGCCTTCTTTGATCATATTTACCAAGGGTGCCGATATTTTTGGCCATGACTGTACATTTTAAAATATATTGAAATAGAACAGGTAATTTAAACTGTAATAATATTTCACAATATTACTGTTTCTACTGTATTTTTTCAAATAAACGCAGCCTTTGTGAGCATAAGAGACTTCTTCCAAAAAAAAAACAAATTAAAAATCATACTGACCTCAAACTTTTGAATGGTAGTGTAAATATTAAAGGTAAAGAAAAAAAGCCAGTTTAATTATTAGGATCAGAGAGAGGGTAGACAATGGTCATGTGAAAATAAATCATTAAAAATTATGTTAATTAATTTTTAAAAAATTACATTTTTGGTTTCAGAAGCTTTTACATCATATGTTTACTTAAGGGGGAAAATAGCAAAAAACTGTAGAATATGTCCACTTTGAAGTGAAACTGCTCCCTGAAGTTTAACACAAGAGATAACATTATGAAAGATACTGCAAAACAGAACCAGATAATGGCACTTGCTTCTGCCTTTCTAGACAATTTTGTTCATATTTAATAGGGGTCTCTGCTGTGATGGATGAGAAAATCTCTGAAGTGACTTCTCTTTTTTTTTTTTTTTATAAGAGCAAATGTTGATTTATTTTGCCAAAGCTAAAGTGTCTCGCTTTGCCTTCAGGAAAGCACATTAATTTTAAATCCTTTATGCTTTGCCAGTTTCTCACGCCAGTCTGAAGGGCACCAGCTTTACTCGCTTTAAAATTAGCTGGTATTCTGATTAAATGTCAGGTCCTTTTTAGATGGAGATGGCTGGCGTTGCGTCTGCTAGGAAAATGGCACAAAGCTTTAATTAGAGGATTTATTTCCATTTCTCGGCATTTGATACATTCTAATCCTTCCCTTGAAGTGAAGCATTCAGAAATATTCACAAAAGAATTCTACAGGACTTCCCAGAGAATAATAGAATGACGTTTTTAGTGTGAATACCTGTCAGTGTCCAGTGCTACAAGCGGCTTCTCATCTGGACTCTGGTCTAAGGATGAATAGCCTTTATTAGGGACAACCAACCTGTAATAAGTGTAGAAAAATGGAAGAGACTGTCAGACCAGTTCAATCAAACATGTACATCTATGCTTGAATAGATAGATAGATAGATAGATAGATAGATAGATAGATAGATAGATTTTTTTTTTTTTTTGCCAATATCTAGAGAGCAGGGTGTTGCTGATGGTTGATGTAATAGAAATATAAACTCTCTTTTTATCCACAGGCACAATGCCAACAATATAAAAATGGCCAAATATTATCTAAATTATATATCTCTCCTTATTAGAAACCCTCAAAAACAAAGGCAGTATTTTTTATTTTTATTTTTAACCTTTAACCTTTAATTTTAATATCTTCTTTTCCCAAATTGTACTAGTACTAGGACAAATCTGGCAAGGGAAATCAAATAAATAAGAGGCATGGCTGAGTTTAACATGATCAAACCCTGTTACATTAGCCAGAGCCGGCGCTAGACATCTTTTGTTCCTCCTCTCTGGGACAAAAGCTGAAGTTAATCTTTGGCCCTCAGGCTTTTAAAGTAAGCAGGCCTGTGTGCAGCTAATCTTCAGGCCTAAAGCTGTGCTCTAAACCAGGCCTGCGGACGTTTCCTCGCATTTGAGCTAATCCTGACAGGGCACTAGGGACCGATGGGATGGCAGAAGTCCTCATACGGACTGCACTAACACTAATTAACATTCACAGACTGGAAAGCCTTCATATAAAGCTGCTGTTTATAGGATTTGATGTTGTTGATGTTCATATTTTTGATGTACTAACTAAACAAATCAACCATTATTATGAGGCCATAAATTTGTTTTTTTGAGAAAAAAAAAAAAAAAGGAGCCCTTAACATATATTCTATGGTGTTTCTCAGTTATTACTTCACCTTGTTCTGGCCATAACGTTATTTTTCTTGGGCTGCTGATTGACTGGACTACCCACAGTTCCATTCTTCACCGAGCCCTTCCTCGCAAGCTCTCGCTGTTTCTCTACCGAAAGAACAAATTCAAGACAAAAATTACATATTGTAAATCTTCTACTGATAGAACGGTCAGCATTCAAAATGTAATCAACAGCGATGGTGCGATCGTAATATTTGCATATACGGAATTGTTATTGGTCTTCATTGTCATATTCATTTGCATACTGAAGACTGAGTCTTCCTTGCATAAATGTAATAAACTGCATTTCTTTTGAATCCAGATAAATACCATGGCAACACACAAAGTTTTATTATGCATTGAGACTACAGTCTTATTAATATTCTCCATTCTGCGTGGTTCTCTGGCTGGAGAACTGTTTCTTCAGGCGTGAAGTCTGAGCTTGACTTCCGTGTGACTTACACACACTGATCTGCGTGTGTGTGTGGGAGATTTCTCTGCAGTGCTACAAGTAATAAGGCTGTCAGAGGGAGGACTGTAAAGTGAAGTTTAATTAACAACAGCAACTGCTGTATTTCAGGATGCCCTAACCAAGCAACACTGTGATGTGAGATACAGATGCAGGATGGGAGAGAGAGAGACAGCGGAAGAGAGGGCTAAGCAATAAGCAATGTTGTTTTTCCTGTTATTCGTGGGGAAGTTGACTAATTTTTAATTTTTTGTGTGTATATGTATATATATATATATATATATATATATATATATATATATATATATATATATATATATATTTAATATATAAATGTAACATATTTTTCTTAAATATATACATGCATGTGTGTGTATACATAATATATGTGTGTGTACTTTGTATATTTATTATGTAAACTAAAACTTTGATTTTTGGATGCGATTAATCGCAACAGCACTAGAAATTATTTAAATAACTGAAATTTAAATATCTGAAATAGTACTAACTTAAATAGTGCTAAAATTACTGAAATAAAAATAAATTAATACTAATTTGAAATATTTAAAAAACTTACAATTAAAATAAAAACAAATAACAACATTAATAAAACTTAAACATTAAAATTAAAAATAATATAAAATAAAAAATAATATTAATAAATACTACAATAGTATGTAAAATAACACTGCATGGTTGGTAACAGACTACCAGTAATTATTTTTATGTTATGGTTGATAACTGATAAATGTATACATTTTGCATTATACCAAATTACAAATTTTTAAATTATTCCATTAATTATTATATTATTACCAGTGACACAAAGTAAAGTAGATTGCTTTAAATGTAACTGAGCATTAAAACTTTTTTAATATTCAAAAAGATGGTCAAAAATATGAATGACTATTTAGATGCTTTTGAAACCTGACAAATTACATAAGGATGGTTTTTTACACAGAAATTATTATGCTCATATTTCAAATTTCTTCGTAGAAAAGGAAAGCCCAAAAAGGCTCCACAATTGTATTTAAAAAGCTGTAGATATGTTATCTGAGAGAAACATTCAGACTTGAAGATTCATTACACTCCTGCTTATCGAAAACCACGGTCATCCATTTCACACGGCCTACTGCGAATCGCTTCTTAGCTCTCGCTCCAAACTGTATGCTTCACAATCACAATATCAAGTGGGAAAATCAATACAGTCGTTTTTACACTCAAATGAACAAATTACACTGGTGACGATATGGCATCAGATCAAAGTGCCTCACCTATCTTCACTTGTAGAGGAGAGGGCTTGTAGTTGATGGCGACTGACTCGGATTCTCTCGTTCCTGTTTCAGCCTCCAAAGTGGACGTTCCTGCAGGATCCTTGAGACAAAAACACAATCACACTTATCAGGTAGATGCAACACTACAGTCTCAAGTGCAGATGCTAGATATTAGCAATGTGAAAACTACACAATTCCAAAACTGACTAGTTGACAAATGGATTTTGAGGAAGTTGTGGTTTCAGAGTATAAAACTAGAAAACCCTTTCAAATTTGAAACCGTGTAATGTAGAAAGGATCCCTTTGGTACAAAACTCCAAGCATGCTCAGTGTGCTGATGAAAAACAGACAGCAAAAATCGGACTGGTTGTAAGTAATGGCATCTGGTGAGGCAGGCTGTGTATCAAGGGTGTTGATTTTACTGGGGTTGGGTGAAATAACACGAGTCAGCACAATGTCACCATGCTGTCACAGGAACAGGTCATTTTAATACATCTCTCTCAAAACGTCTCAGATTTGCTTTCACAGCTGTGCTCCAGCAACTTATTGATTCTGGGAGCAGAGATAGATGTAGGGACTGTGTAGTCGAAAACTCCCAATGTACTGTAAAGCTACTGGTTATAAGACTGATCCTAATTTTGCGTGAATTTATACAAGACTTTATTCCTAAAAACATGGTGAAAATGATTTTTTCCTGATGGTTGACAGTATTTTCTAATTAATGGCGTGATAAAAAGAGATATCCAAAACTTTAATGAAACAAAATGAAAGAAGAATTTTCAAACCTGGCTTTATCCAATGTTCAGACTTCTCTTCTGGAAACATATTATATAATTAGTGCATATTTAATTAGATAATGTATTATTTTCATATTTAAACAATTAGGAAACTTGTAATACTGTAAAAATATTTTGTAATTCTTAAACGTAGTCAATGGGGAAGTAAGATGAATTAATAAATTAATCTATTAGTTAATTTTTGGGATGTCTTGCCTTAAATGATAATGAATAAGTCTTTTATTTTATTTTATTTAGGCTATAGTCATGGAAAAGAAAATCTAACATTAAAAAATACATTTAATATATAATTAATATTTGACAGAAATTTAAATTTTTTGGGGGTTAAAAAAAAAACTTCTGTAATCCATTACTTAAAGGCTTTTATGTATAATGCATTATAAAGGGTTATTAAAGGGTGTAAGGCATTATATTTATTCATAATATCTTGTCGTAAATAATAATAACCAAATTTAAAATGCATAGTGTAATAATGAATTGATTGATTGAAGTGTCATAGCCCTGGTTTCATAGACAAGGCTTAAATCTAATCCCTGACTAAAATGCATGTCTGGGCTGTTTTAACTGAAAGAAACTTGCACTGACTGAATTAAAAATGTCAGTTTTATTGTTATGTATCAAGATGCACACCAGTAGTATTTTTTATCTAAGGCATGTTAATAAAAGCTACTTAAATGTCGTAATTGAACTATGGCCTAAACCTGGCTTAACCTAAGCCCTGTCTGTGAAACCGGGCCATTGTGTATTAACTGTGATTACAGTTATTCATGAGATTGTAAAATGCATTATAAGGTGCATTACAAGGCATAATTAATGCATTAAAACATTTATAATGCATTATACATAAAGAGTTACCAAAACATCTATTGACAAAATTTCTGAACAAAACTGTAGTTTAAAATTAAAAGTATGACAGTCCAGTAAAATGTTTAGTAGTCAAAGGTCTCTTATAATATGCAAGTCCTGATTCTTTATTAATTTCTTTTAGAAATATGCATAACTATTGGCACTACAGTTGGACAGATGGATAGACAAATCTTACAGTCTTGTTGTACAATATAAAATTTACAACAAGCCTTCAAAGTCCGAGCCAATACACACCCTCCTTTCCCCACGGCCTCTTTTCTGCACAGCTGCTTGGTGGAGAGATGGATGAAATGAGAGCGATTCTAGCTGTCATAGTAACCAGCCGGTACTTCCTGCATAGTTGGCTCAAATAACACCAGGCATGTTTTTTTGCTCCAGCCTTCAATACGTAGGGTCGGAGTGCTCTGTGACATCACTTGGGACGGGGAGAGGCAGAACAGAGGGAGCTTGTTGGAGGAATGTTGACAGCACACCCAAGCTGCCTCTGCCAACAGAGCGCCTATTATGACCTAAAAAGCCTGCCTTTATTGGATGTGGCCCATGTGGCCATCTGAGAGTCTTTAGGCCACCATCAAGAGCCCCTGGAGCCATACGATTATAGCAATGCTATGTTTTTGGTGAAGTTCATGACACATCAGATGACTAACTGAAACGTCAAACCACAGACAACAAACAATCTGGTCAGTAGATAGAATGGTATGAATTGTGAAACACAAGGGTTTTCAAACTTTCTGATGTCACAGACACCCAAACATGATGATACCCTTAATCTGAAAATATAAAGGCCACTATATAATTTTATGTATATACACTATTATTAAAATATTATAAAAGTGTAAAATTGTATCTATAAAATATTGTTTCTAATTCAAGTTAACACTTTTTTCCGTATATATATCTATATCTATATCTATATATCTATATCTATATCTATATCTCTATATCTATATATCTATATCTATATCTATATATCTATATCTATATATCTATATCTGTATCTATATATATATATATATATATATATATATATATATATATATATATATATATATATATATATATATATATATATATATATATATATATATATATATAAAATATAGTAAAATATAATACAATAAAATATGCAAGTAAAATATTTAGAACACAAAACATATAATTGCTGATGCACAAAAAAAACTATCAAAACTATTTATATATACACATGTATATATAGACTACTATACACAGAATACTAAAAAGCTATATAGAGATTTTGGGAAAAAATAAAGCATAAAAAGGACAAAAGAATACAGCACATAGCAAAACTACTAAAACTAAAATCAAAATGAAAACTAAAAATATAAAAATGAAACACTACTAATAAAATATTATAAATGTGTAAATTTGTATCTATAAATTATTTAGTTTTTATATTAAGTTGACACCGAATTTTTTGTAACATATACATATACACATATATATATATATATATATTTGCAGACAAACAAAAAACATTGCTCCACATTCTTCATATAGCACATAGCAAAACTACTAAAATCAAAATGACTAGCAAATTAAAATGACTATAAAAACATAATATTTCATACCATAATACAGGTGCATCTCAATAAATTAGAATGTCGTGGAAAAGTTCATTTATATCAGTAATTCAACTCAAATTGTGAAACTCGTGTAAATAAATTCAATGCACACAGACTGAAGTAGTTTAAGTCTTTGGTTCTTTTAATTTTGATGATTTTGGCTCACATTTAACAAAAACCCACCAGTTCACTATCACTAGTCCAGTTCTTCTTCTCCTTAGCCCAGGTAAGACGCACAAGAGGAATACGACAACTGTAGCCAAATTCCTTGACACGTCTGTGTGTGGTGGCTCTTGATGCCTTGACCCCAGCCTCAGTCCGTTCCTTGTGAAGTTCACCCAAATTCTTGAATCGATTTTGCTTGACAATCCTCATAAGGCTGCGGTTCTCTCGGTTGGTTGTGCAACTTTTTCTTCCACACTTTTTCCTTCCACTCAACTTTCTGTTAACATGCTTGGATACAGCACTCTGTGAACAGCCAGCTTCTTTGGCAATGAATGTTTGTGGTTTACCCTCCTTGTGAAGGGTGTCAATGATTGTCTTCTGGACAACTGTCAGATCAACAGTCTTCCCCATGATTGTGTAGCCTAGTGAACCAAACTGAGAGACCATTTTGAAGGCTCAGGAAACCTTTGCAGGTGTTTTGTGTTGATTAGCTGATTGGTATGTCACCATATTCTAATTTGTTGAGATAGTGAATTGGTGGGTTTTTGTTAAATGTGAGCCAAAATCATCAAAATTAAAAGAACCAAAGACTTAAACTACTTCAGTCTGTGTGCACTGAATTTATTTAATACACAAGTTTCACAATTTGAGTTGAATTACTGAAATAAATGAACTTTTCCACGACATTCTAATTTATTGAGATGCACCTGTATATAAATAATACTAAAATAACATCGATATACCTAGATTTACATGGTTTTTTTTTACACCATTTCAGAACTTTTCCACTGAGCACCTATCAGCAATATCAAATATCAGTATTAACATAAAATGTCTGACATTAACAAAACAAACATGCTTAGCTCATGTTAGCAGTGACTAAAAGATGCTAAAACTTTTGGAGAGTTCACTGGATGTACAAAAAAATGACCCATACCATAAAGAAATCCACTTGTGGAACAAACATGAAGTAGACTTGTTGTTGAAGGAAACCTCTTTGCCCACTGATTCAGTCGTGGCATAGTGCCAGCTGTAGGCCTGGCAGGGCTCTCACAAACCCTTTAAGCTCAGCACCAGCTAAAGAGACCAGCGGGGGATTGTGGGTAATAGCCCAGCAGGATATCATCAAGCTCCTGAAGCATCTAATCATATGCTGGGCATAAAGTACATTGTGATTCATCTTTATCTCCAGCTGTTGCTCGTCCACAATGTAATTTTCATTTTTTTCGAGCATCAGACACACCTTCAAAGCAAGGTAATGCTTCACGTCAACATAAATTTAAAAATGCTATCTGTCTTTGTACTTTGTGGTCTACAAAGGACTCTGTTGAGTAAGCCGATGTTATTGAGCTTTCCAGACAGCCTTTGTTGGACTACACAGGCTACACAAATCTCAGAGCAACACCACAAAGAACAACATCAAAGTCATGCATATTCCACCAGCTACAGGTACAACTGCCCGTGAAATTTATGCATGATCTACTGGAGAAAACCAAGCCTCAGAGCATACAGAACCCAATCCGATGCAACCCTAATCTCTGGTCTCATTGTTTAAAGCTAATCTACAAAATTAAAGTGATCAGAAATCTATAGGAACTGAAACACATAAGCAAGTCTGCATTGATCTAGAGCAGTGCAAGTCTCACACATCCACAGAAACATCAAAAACAAGATTACTATGATGAATCCATTGACACATTGTACACCTGTAGGTCTTGTGTAAAATCTCTTACAAGGACTAATGTTTGTCCTCAAGAATGTCAATGAGAAGGTCAACTTTTAACAACACGAAAAGATTATAGATTATAGATTAATGGCATCATGTGGGACCTTACGATCTGAACTCCAGGATCTTTATGCCCATTCTGACCTCATGTCATGTCAATATGGCATTTTGTTGATGTTGGTTGATGAAGGAGATGAAGATGAGCGAATGCTGACACAGATGAAGCAATGAAAAGGATTGGTGGGATTATATGACAAAATGTACTCTGGACCAATCACAGCAAACTTTTGCATGATCCATAAGGTGACTACCCGATGAAAGTGGTTAATCAGAATACCAACAACAACCAACTGATATATACATACATATACAGGTGCATCTCAGTGAATTAGAATGTCGTGGAAAAATTCATTTATTTCAGTAATTCAACTCAAATTGTGAAACTCGTGTATTAAATGAATTCAATGCACACAGACTGAAGTAGTTTCAGTCTTTGGTTCTTTTAATTGTGATGATTTTGGCTCACATTTAACAAAAACCCACCAATTCACTATCTCAACAAATTAGAATACTTCATAAGGCCAATAAAAAAAAACATTTTTAGTGAATTGTTGGCCTTCTGGAAAGTATGTTCATTTACTGTATATGTACTCAATACTTGATAGTGGCTCCTTTTGCTTTAATTACTGCCTCAATTCGGCGTGGCATGGAGGTGATCAGTCTGTGGCACTGCTGAGGTGGTATGGAAGCCCAGGTTTCTTTGACAGTGGCCTTCAGCTCATCTGCATTGTTGGGTCAGGTGTCTCTCATCTTCCTCTTGACAATACCCCATAGATTCTCTATGAGGTTCAGGTCTGGTGAGTTTGCTGGCCAGTCAAGCACACCAACACCATGGTCATTTAACCAACTTTTGGTGTTTTTGGCAGTGTGGCCAGGTGCCAAGTCCTGCTGGAAAATGAAATCAGCATCTCCATAAAGCTTGTCAGCAGAAGGAAGCATGAAGTGCTCTAAAATGTCCTGGTACATGGCTGCGTTGACTGTGGACTTCAGAAAACACAATGGACCAACACCAGCAGATGAAATGGCAGCCCAATTCATCACTGACTGTGGAAACTTCACACTGGGCTTCAAGCAGCTTGGATTCTGTGCCTCTCCAATCTTCCTCCAGACTCTGGGACCTTGATTTCCAAATGAAATGCAAAATTTACTTTTATCTGAAAAGAGGACTTTGGACCACTGAGCAAGTGGCCAGTTTTTTTCTCCTTAGCCCAGGTAAGATGCTTCTGACATTGTTTCTGTTTCAGAAGTGGCTTGGTAGCCCTTTTCCTGAAGACGTCTGAGCGTGGTGACTCTTGATCACTGACTCCAGCTTCAGTCCACTCCTTGTGAAGCTCTCCCAAGTGTTTGAATCAGCTTTGTTTGACAGTATTCTCAAGCTTGTGGTCATCCCTGTTGCTCGTGCACCTTTTCCTACCCCATTTCTTCCTTCCAGTCAACTTTTCACTTAATATGCTTTGATCCAGCACTCTGTGAACAGCCAACCATTCAGTAATGACCTTCTGTGACTTACCCTCTTTGTGGAGGGTGTCAATGATTGTCTTCTGGACAACTGTCAGATCAGCAGTCTTCCCCATGATTGTATAGGCTATTGTGTAACCATTTTGAAGGTTCAGGAAACCTTTGTAGTTGTTTTGAGTTGATTAGCTGATTGGCATGTCACCATATTCTAATTTGTTGAGATAGTGAATTGGTGGGTTTTGTTAAATGTGAGCCAAAATCATCACAATTAAAAGAACCAAAGACTTAAACTACTGTGCATTGAATTTATTTAATACACAAGTTTCACAATTTGAGTTGAGTTAGTTAAATAAATGAATTTTTCCACGACATTCTAATTCATTGAGATGCACCTGTGTTTGTGTATATATATATATATATATATATATATATATTTATATATAATTTATTTATAAAAAATAAAAGGGATGGGATGGGTTCATCTACTTCTTAAATTTCCCACTGATTTAAGGGGTATTTACTGTTTAGGGTTTGTGTCAGGACAATGTTTGTTCGACAGGAATGATATTCTAGAACCAACAAAAGATGCTGATCCTGGAAAATGGTCTACTTGGCAAAATTACAGTCACCGCAAACTGACAACCGCTGTGGCAGCTAACTGTTATTGCTGCCCTCCTTTTATCCACATGGCATTCTGAAATTAAAACTAGTCATTGTTTTTGTTTTGTTTTTTCTTATTTATGTGACCTAATAGACTGTCATCTTCATCTAGTACAACAAATCAGAAAGCCAATAACTAGTAAATTCATGAAAGGAAGGAGTATTCTTCTCTCAAAAACAGGAGACATATTGCAGTGGGTGTATGTCCTTTTCTGCTCACAGAAGAATGAATTAGCTTGAGAAAGCACAGTTTGTTATTTAGGGTAACAGCTGGGTCTTTGGCACTTTGGGAATAGTGGGGCGCCAATGAAAAAGGAATGACATTATCACTCTGGGCCATATCTCACCAGTCCAGCATATTCTAAAGTGCACACTTCACTCCAGCCAGAAAATGCAGGCATACTAACCGAATGAAAACATACTTACTTCACTGGAAATCAATGTGTTTACACAAGCTCTGAAACAAATAAGCCATTCAGGAAATTCAAGATGTATGTGTCTGCTGCTACTGTCTGACGAGTTCAAATCTACTCATGTCAAGTACTTTCCGGCTTGTATTGTTTGTAATTACAATCCTTGTGCTTTCTTACAAGTTAAATTCTACAGTATTGTGTTATTTTAAGAGTTTACTTGTTATTTTACTTTTAATTGTATTTAATGTTCAAATTCGAATTCAACTTAAGCTTAAAACAATCAAAACATTTAGGAACTGGTTTGTCATATCGTATCATTTGGTGGTCTTAATATTACCACAAAAAATAAATAAATAAATAAATAAATAAATAAAAATAACATTCCAGTGCAGTTCATTTGTAACATTTTTGCTATTTGATTTTGTAAAGTAACAATTTCACATAATCACTCAAATGATATTAGTAAGAGCGCACTCATTTGGTTCTCGGCGATTCATTTGAATAATAGCCTAGACGTCTTTTCCGATCCGATTCAGACTGATTCAATATCAATAAACAGCGCAGACCGATTCACTGAAAAGCTCCGATTCAAAAGAACGTAACATTCACGAATCGGACACCTAATAACTATAATATCAAAAATAATATCATGTATATAACTTGTGTTGTGAGAGCTTTTATTTTGTCTCATTAAGGCAGGTTTACGAACATATAAACGCGACTGAGTACATGTCAGTACTATAACAACTGGCATAGTACCAACATAGATATGTGGGTTTTGTCTAAATAACGCCACCGATCCTTTAGATGACATCTGTGGGTCAGGTTAAGTTAGGTAATACAGAATTACTGTCTTCTCACACAGTGTCATTTCCCACGACCTGTAAAGGTACACCGTCTTATTCTCTATGTAGTGAGAGTGAGTGATAACGTTACTTACCAGCAGCTTCATCTCTGGATTTACTGGTGGCACTTGAAATCTGTCAATTTCTTCCATCATTTTGCTAAAACGTCAGTCTTGTAAAGTAAAGCACAAATGCTCAAGGTGATATCCTAATTGAAAAACGCATTTATTCACTCTCTGGGACGGTTCAAAGATGCCGAGCTCTCCAGCATCATCTCTAGCTGTTTTCCGCTATCAGAGGTGACTCAACAGCAACATCAGACTTCCGGGTCCGGAACCCTCCCATAATGACGTGCGATGAATAATTAATGAGCCTGAAAGTTTGATTAGATCGTGCAGGCAAAACAACAGAATACACAGCTACTGAAAGATTTAAGGTAGATTTGTAGATCAAAAGCAGCTTTGGATTATTGGCAAATGAAATATGATAGTCGTGCAGATACTGTTATCATAATAATTTAATATTTCTAACATATTACTTTTATAGTTTATTATTATTTATATGAATAAATTGCTTGTTAAATACTGTGGTTTTGTTTTATATTTGTAAATCAAGTAAAAAATGGCAAGTGGCAACATTGTTGTTCTTGTTTGTGTTAACAAAAACACTTTCTGCATGTGTCAGCTTTTATGACACTTTGAAAGACAAGCGTCAATGAAAAACTAAATACGTGTCGCTATCACCATCTTGTGGTGTTTTAGGCAGGATTTACACTTTGCTCAAATTACGCCTTTGCATGACTTTTATTTTGAAACAACATCCACAAGAATACAGTCAAGTCTCTTCAGCGGTCTGCAGCAAATCCATACAGGTGCATCTCAAGAAACTAGAATGTCATGGAAAAGTTCATTTATTTCAGTAATTCAACTCAAATTGTGAAACTCGTGTATTAAATAAATTCAGTGCACACAGACTGAAGTAGTTTCAGTCTTTGGTTCTAGGATCAGCATCTTTTGTTGGTTCTAGAATATCATTCCTGTCGAACAAACATTGTCCTGACACAAACCCTAAACAGTAAATACCCCTTAAATCAATGGGAAATTTAAGAAGTAGATGAACCCATCCCATCCCTTTTATTTTTTATAAATAAATAATATAATATAATATATATATATACATATATATACATACATACATATACACAGGTGCATCTCAATGAATTAGAATGTCGTGGAAAAATTCATTTATTTCACTAACTCAACTCAAATTGTGAAACTTGTGTATTAAATAAATTCAATGCACAGTAGTTTAAGTCTTTGGTTCTTTTAATTGTGATGATTTTGGCTCACATTTAACAAAACCCACCAATTCACTATCTCAACAAATTAGAATATTTCATAAGACCAATAAAAAAATAATAAAATTAAAAAATAAATAAAAAAAAAAACATTTTTAGTGAATTGTTGGCCTTCTGGAAAGTATGTTCATTTACTGTATATGTACTCAGTACTTGGTAGGGGCTCCTTTTGCTTTAATTACTGCCTCAATTCGGCGTGGCATGGAGGTGATCAGTTTGTGGCACTGCTGAGGTGGTATGGAAGCCCAGGTTTCTTTGACAGTGGCCTTCAGCTCATCTGCATTTTTTGGTCTCTTGTTTCTCATTTTCCTCTTGACAATATCCCATAGATTCTCTATGGGGTTCAGGTCTGGTGAGTTTGCTGGCCAGTCACGCACACCAACACCATGGTCATTTAACCAACTTTTGGTGCTTTTGGCCGTGTGGGCAGGTGCCAAATCCTGCTGGAAAATGAAATCAGCATCTTTAAAAAGCTGGTCAGCAGAAGGAAGCATGAAGTGCTCCAAAATTTCTTGGTAAACGGGTGCAGTGACTTTGGTTTTCAAAAAACACAATGGACCAACACCAGCAGATGACATTGCACCCCAAATCATCACAGACTGTGGAAACTTAACACTGGACTTCAAGCAACTTGGGCTATGAGCTTCTCCACCCTTCCTCCAGACTCTAGGACCTTGGTTTCCAAATGAAATACAAAACTTGCTCTCATCTGAAAAGAGGACTTTGGACCACTGGGGAAAAGTCCAGTTCTTCTTCTCCTTAGCCCAGGTAAGACGCCTCTGACGTTGTCTGTGGTTCAGGAGTGGCTTAACAAGAGGAATACGACAACTGTAGCCAAATTCCTTTACAAGTCTGTGCGTGGTGGCTCTTGGTGCCTTGACCCCAGCCTCAGTCCATTCCTTGTGAAGTTCACCCAAATTCTTGAATCGATTTTGCTTGACAATCCTCATAAGGCTGCGGTTCTCTCGGTTGGTTGTGCATCTTTTTCTTCCACACTTTTTCCTTCCACTCAACTTTCTGTTAACATGCTTGGATACAGCACTCTGTGAACAGCCAGCTTCTTTGGCAATGAATGTTTGTGGCTTACCCTCCTTGTGAAGGGTGTCAATGATTGTCTTCTGGAAAACTGTCAGATCAGCAGTCTTCCCCATGATTGTGTAGCCTAGTGAACCAAACTGAGAGACCATTTTGAAGGCTCAGGAAACCTTTGCAGGTGTTTTGAGTTGATTAGCTGATTGGCATCTCACCATATTCTAATTTGTTGAGATAGTGAATTGGTGGGTTTTTGTTAAATGTGAGCCAAAATCATCACAATTAAAAGAACCAAAGACTTAAACTACTTCAATCTGTGTGCACTGAATTTATTTAATACACGAGTTTCACAATTTGAGTTGAATTACTGAAATAAATGAACTTTTCCACGACATTCTAATTTATTGAGATGCACCTGTAGACTGTATGAAAAGAGCAAACCTTGATTTTGTTGATGCCAAAGATGTGAAATGAGTGTTATTTATACTGTGGAAAACATTATAGTCAAACAAACTAGATCTTTTATTTTTTATATCTTTTACTGTGAAATGTACTTATAATTTTAACTTTAAAATTGATTGGTTTAAACAAACAGATTACAATTTTTAAAATATAAAAATTAGTTATATATTTACTCATTCATTCATGTTGACGCTTTTATTTTGAAAGGTAACTCTTCAAGGTTTTTAGGCTTCCTCACGTTTTCACATGTTGCTGTAGCCGTCGGTTTATTAACGGGCGCTGAAACAAAATAATAGATTGCAATTCCACAACTTGTTTATAGTTTCTAGTTGAACAAAGATAATCACTGGAATGTCGTTAAACAGAGATTCTAAGCTTTGTTTGTATTCTTGACAACAACTGCAGCTTGGGCCTTTGTTAGGCTTGGTTTCTAGGGACACCGTTGCTATAGACAGCGTACTACATAAAGCTGACCAAGGTCAGGCGATTTCCTCCAATCACGATCACGCACTTGCAACGAAACCTTTTGAATCAGCCAATCAAATGAAAGACCGATTACCCACCGGAAGAAAGAAAGGGGTCTCGAGACTCTGGGATGACAAGAAAGCTGAAGTAGTTCGTAATTATTTTAATGTACATTTTTTTCCGTATCGACGTTTGAATGTTTGTAATTTCGCATGGTAAGATGGTTTGCAAATAAATAAGTTTCGCTTCATGTTTTAACGACTTTGTATTGTAGACATCTACAACTATACTTCTACTGTTTTATGGACAATTCTGCTCTATTTGCAGCTTCTCTGTCTTACTCATGATTTCTGTTTCATTTCTGTTTTGCTGTCTTTGTGTTTATGTGCTGTAAAAGCAAGTTTCTGCTTCCTTAGGAGGTTAATTGCCTATTAGCTTGCAGCTCAGTGTCCTATTTGGCTTTCATTCACTTCTGAATCCATTTGTGGTGTAATGCTGGTATATGGTTATGTACATACAGGTTCTTGCATATAGATAATTTCTTGTCACCTTTACATTAAGCCAGATGTCAGTCATGATTGTAAGAGGGTCTGTTATGGTGGTCTCAGTTTACCTCTGATAGTCTTGAGCACACTGTCCTCTGAAACATGACCTGAAGATGTGTGACCAGTAAAATGATCCTTCAGACATGTGTTCCCTGATCCATAAACAAAGACTGGTACTTTACTTGAGTAGTTAGTGTGTAGTTATGACTGGATTTAATTTGAAATTCAAAAATATTAAAAGAAGTGATACAAAAAAAAAATGTATATGTGTGTGTGCACATATATATGTTTTTATACCTTATTATTTATATATTATGCTTTTTTTTTTAAAATTTGTTAGATCATCAGACATCCAATTTTTAAGAGCACAAATATTACATGCAACCTACTAATTAATATCAGTGATGTAGATCATGTATATTAATTATTATGACAATGCATTAAATTATATACAGAATTGTATGTTTCTTAGTTAAGTTCTAGCAGTCGTGCAATCTGGACGTTTTTAATAAATTAATTTACGTAGGCCTATTTATTGATATTAATCTTTTTTGCAGAGAAAATCGACGAGAACCAGCTCTTCTTCCCCACCTCTGCATGTGCATGTGAACGAGACTACGCCTGTGCACGTGCATGTGAAGAAGAGCACAAAATGCAGCCCTACCAAGACAGCCCAGGTATACCATAAGCTTGTAGTCTGTGCATAGACACCCATCCTCAAAATACACTTAAATATATAATTACAATGATTATTACACAAGAATAAAGAAATGTCTATAGAGGTGTGCAGCTTCAGTTCTTTTAATGCTACTGAGAAATACTCCAAAGTTCCATGAAACCCATCACTCACCGTGTATGTCTTTTATGTTCCAGGTTAAAACAAAAAGTAGCTTGCATCCTACTGCTAAGGTGAAGACGAGGGTCCCATGGATCCCACCTGGCAAGGTCTCAACACGAGAGACCTCATATAAATGGGAGGTCGGTCAAATCTTACAGATACATTCCTATTTGTGCTTGTGCACAATTCATGTAAAATATTGCACATTATGTAGAAAAGAAAACCATTTTTATTGTTTTAGGTGTTTTCATATTTATGTATATTTTAGGGGCCATCTCATCGTTTGGAGATAACACCTCCACAGGAACCAGAACGTTCCCAGTCTCCTCTCCGAATAGAAGATCTCTCCACGGATGAAGAAGAGGCACTGCATGGACGCATCAATCAGTACGAGAGGAAGATCGACAGCCTTATGACTGAGGTCAGCTCTCTGAAAAATGAGGTGAGAAATTATTCAAAGCCAATATTATTGTCATTCTTTTCTTTCAGCGAAATTATATCCCAGAAAATATACATTCACCAATTAGAAACAAACTGTTTCTATTTAAACACATGTATACATAGTTTTGGGTCTGTAAGATTTTTTTGTGATTATGATTTTGAGAGAAGTCTCTAATAACAGTCAAGGCTGCATTTATGTGTTAACAAAATACAGTAAAAACAGTAATATTGTGAAATATTATTACAATAACCATTTTCTATTTTAATATAGTATAAAATGTAATTTATTCTTGTCATGTCAAAGCTGAATTTTCAGCAGCCATTACTTCAGTCTTCAGTGTCACATGATCCTTCAGATATCATTCTAATATGAATCTAATATTTATTATTATCATCAATGTTGAAACCAGTTGTACTGCTTAATATTTTTGTGGAAATCATTACTGTCATGTTTGATCAATTTAATGCATCCTTACTGAATAACTTTGTTAATTTCTTAAAGAAATAATTGTTTAAAAAAAATACAAAAAGAATGTACTTTAAAATTTTATTTAAATTTTATTTTTTATTTAAAAATAAAATAATTATAATAATATAATTATTTTGCACACACACACACACACACACACACACTCACACACATATATAGTGAATAGAATAGTGTGTTATAATACAGTTAATGTGGTACACGTGTGAAATAAATAAAAGTGTGTGATATTTGTGTTTGCAGGTAGAACTTCGTAAGAAGGAGCAGCAGCTAGAGCGTCAGTCGGAGAGATTGAGCGCATCACAGCGCGTCATCGCTGAGCAGGAGGAGGAGCTTGCAGAGGTCGCCCGGGAGCTGGAGGCCACAGAGCAGGAGAACTCTCGCCTACGGGAGTCCATGGAAAAAATGATGGAGGGGAATGATTTTGGGAGGTATGATGAAATTGTTGACATTTTAACATTTTGCTATTACATATAACAAATTTCAAATTCAATTTGAACCATTTATTCTTGTCTAGAATAGAGAGAGACAGTTTGCAGCCAGACAAAGATGTTCTACTCAGGAAACTGCTGGAAGCAGAGATGGACAGCAGTGCAGCTGCCAAGCAGGTGTCGGCCCTCCGTGAAACGGTCAGCCATATGTCCAGGAGTGCGAGTGTAAGTGTGAGCAAAATACACCTTTCAAAACATTTCTGAGTGGATTTTTTTTTTTCTTTTTTGTGAAAATTTGAAACTAGAATATCTTGGAAAAAGAGCCAGAAACAGATATGAATCAAAAAATTTTCATACCTTTGTCCAGGAGAAAAAGATGTCAGGATCAGATTCAACGCTCTTGACCCGACAGAAAGAGCTCTTGCTGCAGAAGCTGGAGACTTTTGAGAGCACTAACAGAGCCCTCAGACATCTTCTGAGAGAACAGCATAGTCGAGAGGTACTGCTCTGCACAAATTCAAAGAATATTATCAGACAACTACATTTTATTGTACTTAAAACTGTTATTAAGCTTTTCTATACTTTGTTTTATAACAGATGGAATCACTAAGACTCTTAGAGCAGAAAGACGTGCTTCTAAAAAAACTTTCTGATGTGGAAGCAGAAAATTCGGTTTGTGTTATGTTTGCATAAAGCATGTTGCACTGTAAACAGGTGTTTTTGATTTTTTTTTTTTTATAACATTTAACTCCTTTCTGTATTCCAGCATATTCTTGTAAAGCTTCAGGACAAAGACAGAGAGATTAACCAGCTCACTTCCTTGTTAGAAACCGAAAAGGTAAACTGTATTTTTAAGCATGTTTTTTAGACATGACTCTGACAATTATTTGTGAACCTTTATTAATCCCCATTTTAACAGGACAGTGCAAAGACCACCACCGAACTGTCCAAAGTCTTGGAGTCCACTCGAGCACATCTGCAGGGTCAACTACGCAATAAAGAGGCAGAAAATAACCGTCTCAGTGTTCAGATCAGGGTAATGCATGCAGCATTGGCTTACAACTTAATGGTTTTCAAGCAGCATGTGCCACTGTCATTTATTTTATAGTGTTTATTCTACAAGATATGTCTAGTTGATAGATAAATAACTTGATATAATGAAGCATATATGGTATATGAAAGTGTGTTCATTTGGTTCAGAATCTAGAGCGATCCATCAGCCAGCAGCAGGGGGAGGTAGAACACCTGCAGAATCAGTTGCATGACCTCAGACAGCAGGCGGAGGCTGATAAGGAGGCCCTGAAAAAAGCCACGCGGGCACAGAAACAGCGGGCACAGCGCAGTGAAGACACTGTGGGACAGCTCAGTGCCCAGCTCTTGGAGATTGTGAGTTGAATGAGCTTACTGTGTACTGCTTACACAGGTTCTTAAAATAACAGTTTGCTACATTAAATGTTTCAAGCAGTAATATGCTGTTAAAAAAAAAAAAGCACAGTAACTTGCATCTGATATCAATTGTGGTTAATTCATGACTCTGGAAATGGACGGCTTACTATGTACAGTAATGTTCAGAAGTTTGGGGACAGTAAGTTTTATTCAGCAACATTGCATTAAATTGATCAAAAGTGACAGTAAAGACATTTATAATATTACAAGAGTTTTGTTTTTTTTACATTTCAAATAAATTCTGTTCTTTTGAACTTTCTATTAATCAACAAATCCTGAAAAAAAATCATGGATTACACAAAAATATGAACTAGCACAGCTGTTTTTAACATTGATAATAATATGAAATGTTTCTTGAGCAAATCAGCATATTAGTATAATTTCTGAAGGATCATGTAACACTGAAGACAGGAGTAATGATGCTGAAAATTCAGTTTTGCCATTTTACATTTTACAATATAATAAAATAGAAAACACTTATTTAAATTTTATTAATATTTTACAATAATATAATTGTTTTTACTGCATTTACTTACAAATAAATGCAGCCTTTGGGAGCAAAAAAATTCACAGACCCCAAACTTTTGAATGTTAGTGTAGATTTGGTGTCATTTTTCTATGCCAGTATATGATATAAAAAGATCAAATTATCTTCACAGGAAGCACAGTTGGCAGATGCTGTGTCAGCCGCAGAGAACTGGAGCAGTCGCCACGCAAAAGAGATGAAGGAAAAAGAACAGCTAGAGATGGAGATCACATTGTTGAACAGGTCAGCAGTGATTTGTGTCCTATGTATAATAATGCAAATCATAATTCTAAATTCATGTAACCTAGAGAGCCTCCCAGAAAGCCATGCAAACCATTCTTGTGTGTTTTTTTAGCCGTATTACAGACCTTACAGAACAGGTGCATGGCCAGGAAGAGAAAGCCCGAACAGAGAGAGATGGCCTTTTAGATCGCCTTCATGAGCTCAATACAGAGAGCACTACAATACGCCTGGAGAACCAGAGCCTCAAGGTTCGTCTGTTTGCAGTTGTACTGTCCAAATCACCAAATTGTGCATTTTTACAATTGATAACCAGTCTCATTTTATCCATAATCCCTCCATATGCCTTTATAATAAATATGATAAATGAATACAAATGAAAGCTGAATTGTTGTGCTTGTGCAGGCCACTTTGGCTGCCTTGGAAGAGAAGTTGACGTTGTCCCAGTCTGAGGTCCAGCAGGTCAAAATTTCAGTGAAACAGTATGAGAGCTTGGTGGACAGCTATAAAGCCCAGGTGTGATCATAATACTCTAACTTACAATTATGAATTCCATATACTACTCTTCTGGACCAAAGTTTGGAATTATGTTTTTGAAATAAGTCTCGTATGCTCACCAAGTCTGCATTTATTTGATTAAAAATAGAGTAATACTTTGAACGTTTTGGGACTTTTTTGTGTCTCATCTTTAAACGTAGGTTCAGAAGACCCGTGCCGAAGCAGATGAGTACTCTGCACGTCTACAGGTGGCTGAAACTGAAGCCCAGGCTGTAAGAGACGAGCTAGACCAGGAGATCCAGAAGGTCAGGAAGCAGCTTCAAGGTCGTTTGGCGGAGATGGAGCCACTTCCTGAAGCTCTGAGACATGCTGAACTCCAGTTGCAGGAAGCTCATGAGAAAGAGCGTTTGCAAGAGAGAAGAAACACAGAGCTTGGCACCTCCCTTGCAGAGCTACGCATCAAGGTATGTTTAAGTATAAGTCCTTGTAATCGGTTTGCATTTAATGTTAAAAACAACACAGCCAGTTTTTTCATGAAGAAAAACTGGTTGAACACAGATGCCTTAACAGAAAAGCTCTTCATAGTGTTAACACCACTACTGTGAACATGTGACTGCCAACATTTACCATATCAATGGGTATTCAGCATTCAGCAATTTGGCAGGGCTGTTGTGTCTTATTTCATATGCAAATAGGTTAGCCGTTCCTAACAAAGGTTGTAAAATTTACATACAGAATCATTGAAGATACATTAGCAAGAAGAGGGTCAGTGTTAAAGAACAGAGTGGAAAATCTAAATGATGAAGTTTCTGTTGCAAGAAACTTTGACTATGAACATAAGATTTTAAGAAAGTGTACAATATGGCCAGTTTGGGTTAATTGGGGATTTTTATTGTATTTTCCAATTAAAACAACAGCAAACACAAACTATAAAAGGCCGTTTTATTTTTACTGATCTCCAGTAGTACATAGATTATGTTTTTATTGATAGAATTTTATTTGTTTTGGTGGTTTGTGTTTAGGCGGAGCAGCAGGGAAGTCTGGCAGAAATGTTGAGACACAAGAACATGTTGCTGCAAGAAGAAAACAAGCAGCTTCAGCACAAAGTAGAGGGCCTTGAACGGTCTGTCACTGTCCTTTTATAACTCACAAATTTTCTGTTATTCATTTTAATGTGTTTCATGATTTATAGTGATAGTTCACCCAAAAATGAACATTTTGTCAACATTTTCTCAAAACTGTATGAATTTCTTTCTTCCGTGGAACATAAAAAGATATTTTAAGAAATATATTTCTTGTTCATGGGCTCAAATGTTGTTTGGTTCCTAACATTCTTTAAACAGGGTTTCTGCGGGTCTTAAAAACATCTTAAATCAGAGCAGAATTTATAAAGTCATGGCATTAAATATCGCATGCATTGCTTAAAATAATCATACATGTTTGGAATGACATGAGGGTCAATAAATGATAGTGTTTTTATTTTTGGGTTTCATTTTATCTTCTGTTGTCAACAGGAAGCTAGAGGAGGCTAACTCCCAAAATCGAGACCTCATCCAGGTAATTTCAAAACGTGAAGAAACAATTCATAGCAACCAGGTGCGTCTGGAAGAAAAGTCTCGAGAGTGCAGTATTCTGACTCGACAGCTGGAGGAGGCCCTGGACGATGCTCGTCGCCAGGTCTGTACCACTACATCTTTAAAAACGCATGGATTTAATCATTTGCATTGCTCAGTTTTTTATTGAAGATACCCTGTTGATTAACAGGTTACCCAGACCAGGGAGCGAGCAGCCTCTAAAGAGCGTGTTACACAGTCCAAAATTGTAGACCTAGAAACTCAACTAAGCAGAACAACAACTGAGCTCAACCAGTTACGACGAGCCAAAGAGGAGGTCAGTGAAAATTCTCCATGTGTGAATTTCTGTTAGATATTTCTGTAAAAAAAATTGTCAAAACACCCAAAACTTTCTTACAGGCTGAGCGGAGGTACCAGAGCCGTTTACAAGACATCAAGGACAGACTGGAGCAGTCCGACAGCACAAACCGCAGCCTCCAGAACTATGTCCAGTTCCTCAAATCTTCTTACGTCAATGTGTTTGGAGATCCTGGTCTCACTGGATCCTCGTTCCGCACACCTTCACCAATCTGAAAACTCTTTCAGGTGTCTTTTTAGACTTCCTTTACATGGACAGACATGTATTCATCTAATTGTCTCTACTGATGACCTCTTGACTTTGCTGTGTTTTGTACTTTACTCTTGAAGGATTATTTATTTGACATGGTCATTGTACGTGCTACTGGTGAGTACCAAGAAAGATCTCTTTTTAGTATTATATATCCATCCTAGAATGAGAATTCTGGTCTTATAGACAAATTCTTGTGTCATTTTGCCCTGTCTCAAGTTGGCTGTTATGCAATAAAGAGAGTTCAAGATATTATCTTCTTGCAAAACTTTTCTTCTTTAATTTACATATAAAAAATGAAGGTTGTACTGCACTTACAGTAATTTGGATATTGTCTTTTTTGAGCTTTTGCTTGTATCTGGTTTTAAAACATACACTTTGCTTTGTAGTTGCAGTATATGATTGTCAGTTTAAATAATATCAGTATATACAGTATGATGATTGTATAAAGTACAGTAACAGTTTGTAATTTATAATTAATCTCTTAAATCCGTAAAATACCATTTAAAACATCACAATCACCTGTTTAAATTTGTATTAGCTTAATACTTGAGTTGGTTTAAGAGACAAAATGACAACAAACTCAGGATTTACCATTTTATTTTTCAGCCAAAGTTGTGTTTAATTATAACAGGGCCACTATGTGAATATATCTATCATAACAATGCAGAAAGCATCTTTTTAGTCAATGTTACATTGTTGTTGTCAGTACGCTGAGAGCAAGGAATTCCAGTAATAAAATGTCTATTGGTGCTATACATTACTGTAACCATTCATCTTTTTTGTTTAAAGTTATACTTGCACTTTTTTGTCTTTTATTTATCTCATGACCTGTCTTGTGAAATATCCAAACAGTAATGTTTCACTGTTGCTTACATGAAATGCAATAGTACATGTGTTTTTTAATTGGTAAGAATATTTTGTATACATATAAAGTGTATAATATGTATTTATGTGTATTAAAGTATTTTGAAAACTGCTATGTGCTTCAGTTTGCAAAGAAAGGCCATTTCTCCATTTAATCCTCAATGTAAAAATGTGCTTCAGTCCAAATGATTATTTTTAGGTGTAGATGCTTTTCTTGATGCAGGTATTGACCCCCTTTGTTTCATCGCTCTGATTGCGCTCTGCAGAACTATTGCTCGCTTCTGCCATTGTGTTGCTTTCCGTGACTCCTCTGCTAGATTCTTTTTGTACTCTTTTATCTGAAGTTGAGCAGCAGCTAATTTCAGCTGGTAATTTCTTTCTGTGGCCTGCAGACCTTTATAACAGTCACAGCAGGATGATCTGGATGAGTCGGTGGACTCAGTAGGTGTCCCTTGGTGTGGAGGGAGATTTTCAGTGTCCTTTAGCATCTGATTCTGAAACACAAAAGGTTTTAGCGTTTTGAAATATAATTGTTTATGGTTTGTTAAAACCTTCTGTTGAAGGTTCTGTGTGAATAAAATAATGAAGGCTCTAATGATTACTCTAATAAACCTATAGTAATTTTAAGTCTGTCATAGATAGATAGACTTACCTTAGATTGTGTGAAATTAAATACAGTCGGAATCGCGTCTGAGTGTAAACGCGCTGATTCAGATTCAAAGCAATCCGGAGTGAAATGAACGGAGCACAGAGACGAGGATTCAGATGGAGTCCATTCCGCGTCCTTCCCCATATTCACTATCCAGTGGCGACGATGTTCCTCTTTTAAAGGGAATCTGAGAGAAACGAGATAACCAGTAACTTAACTGAACGGTTTTGTTTTACCACTAAACAGCAAACTGATCGCAAACTTACTTGTAGAATGAGACACCGTGGATATTCTCGCCCGGGCCGCATCCGCAGAAATCACACGATTGCATCTCTTCAGCTCTGTTTACAGACCTTAACCAAAGCTCAGAGACCAGAGTAATGATTCTGCATGTCTGCATGCACAGGCTTTATGCACAGTGCGACGATTGCAGGTTCTCGTTCATGTAAAAGGTGGTAATGGGCGATTTACTCATCACCTGTGAATAGATACAGTTGTGTTTCATTTACCTAATGGTTGTAGGATGGGCTTTTCTTTGCAGCAGCATTCAGACACCCCCAAAAAAAGTTACAAAAAAGGATAAAAAGTTAACTTACTAGCTAATATTGGCGATTCTTCATTTATAGGGTATCTACGGTGCAACGTGCTGTAACTTCAGAAAACACATGCAAATAGAAAAAGCACCAGCAAATCAAGAAATCATCTTCATTAATTTGACAGCAGGTGATGCAAATGCTCACAACACAAACAAATAAAGAAACGCACTGCAAATGCTCACAACACAACCAAATAAAGAATTTTATTTGCAGTGCGTTTCTTTATTTGGTTGTGTTGTGAGCATTTGCAGCGCATGTGTTGTAAAATTGAAGAAGTTGTTTTCTTAATTTGTAGGTGTTTTTTCTATTTGCAGCGTGTTAGGTATCTGAGTTTTAACTTAACCAATTAAACCAATTCTTAACTGAACTTAAACCAATTCAAGTTAAATAAAACAATAGAATAGATTTAGCTTACATTTTTTATTGATTGTGATTAAGAGTCATGACACATTTTCATGACACATTGTTTTCCTTTTATTATAGGCCTACACTTTTTTTTTTTTTTTCATTTTCCTAAAGGCAGATTTTGCTACATTGCTCCTCCCTGCTAAATTCTCTGTACCCTCCCTTTTTCTCTTGCACATATTCAAGAAATGAACATTGACATTCTTAAAATGCCAATTATTTCAAGAAAAACTGTTAAACAGAGCAATTCTCAACTACAGAAACAACTGGGCTGTGAAAGAAACTGGTTACCACCTTGAACGGTCCTATAGGGAGACGACTTGGGTGATTTGCAAGCCATTAGCTGGCAAAGTCAAAAGAATAGGCTGTTAACATATGTATAGGCTACATAAAATGAGGACTGAGTTTAATTTAAAACATGTATTCTATGTATTGTGTGTCATTATTATTTCTGTTTACAAAAGCACCATACTCTCTCTTTATGATATTTTGTTTTCCTATACTTTAAAGATTATTAGCTAGCCTATATTTACAAAAATGTCTCCTTTAATACACATATTACTCTCTTCCATGAGGTACTACCAGAACATTTTGCTTTAGTCAGAAAAGAAAATTAGTCATTCAGATGATCTCTGTCAAGCTGTTTTGACTCAGAAACTGTTTCATTTGGTCTTTTTTTTATTGTTGTCTTGTTTTATTTATAGGCATTCTTGGAAATTTCACTTGGATGTGCCAAGAGACTGTGATACAGCAGAAATCCTAGAATGTCAGCCAGATTTATTATGGCAGGAGTACTGCCAGGAATTCATCAAATAGACACAGAATCAATTAACTTCATTACAGTCAGGAAATTCACCAAATTAAATTGATCAACTATCCAAAATTGACGTTCAGCAGCAAATTGCAAAATCAAATGAGCCAGCATTTATATTATATACAGAAATATAAATAAATATTTTACATATATTTATTTTGTTTTATGTAGAACACAGCAGTTCAAAGCACTATGGGGCGCGCTAGACAGCTTCGGCATTTTCCGTCAGCGTTCGGCTCGTTGCTGCAGTGAATGATGTCACTGTTCGCGCTACGCTGCTATTTCATTCGTTGAGGTCGCCACCCGTTGCCACCCAGCCACAGAAAAACAGAGCAAATCCTTCGGCAAGGTAGGATATTATACAGCATTTCAGTTGTACAATTGTGTATTTTTACAAATAAAACACAATACCTGAACGTTTTAGTGCAAAAATAAAAGAATGCTTGGGTTTATGTCGCGTTTGCTATGCTGAGGGCCGTGCTGGGCGTTTCAACGACCGTTTTCATCTGTTTAATGGTATACAGGACAGCACGTCTCTCTCATTGTACTATAAATGTACTGTTATTACATTGTTTTGCCAATATCATGAATTATATACGTTTTTCAGACAAGCTTTTCATTGCCCTGCCCAATGGAGTCGTTAGCTGCAGAGCTAGCCTACATTCACGGCTAGGTTATAAATTAAACATGCGCGGATACACGGCAGTGTGCAGGATTCATTTAAATCTATGTGACTGCATAGGTACATTTTAAATTATTAAATAAAAACCTAACTTAATTATATTAATTAGGTTTATAGAGAAGACATCAGTACTTGCAGATAAACCAGCAACCTCCAATTCCAAATGCTTTTCCAAACAAAGACATGCGTGTCAACAGTGTACCTTGTTCTATCGATTCAGAATACACAATTTGTGTATTTTAATTGACTTAATGTGAATTTATAGAGGTATGCATTTAGGCTATAGAGCAGGGATCTCCAACCCTGCTCCTGGAGAGCTACCGTCCAGCAGATTTCAGTTCCAACCCTGCTCCAACACACCTGTCTGAAATTAACAAGTAGCCTTGAACAGTGGTTCCTAACCACGTTCCTGGATGCCCCCCAACACTGCACATTTTGCATCTCTCCTTTGTCTGACACACCCATTTCAGGTCTTGTAGTCTCTACTAATGAGCTGATGATCTGAATCATCATAAATGCTCTGATATGAGGCCTGGGCTTTTGCTTGGCTTTTATTGTTTCCTGATGGTCTTCTTAAATGTACAGTGTTCATTATAAACATGCATAACCATAGCTTTGAGTTTTGGTTTGATAATGGTTTATTCCTATAAAATGTGTGAATATTGGAAAAACTCTGGTAATAACAATGTTTGGAATGTTATTAAAATAAAATATATGCTGTATAAACTCTTTGGCCATAATTATTTTATCTGGCTAAACTGTGTGGATGGAGTAGGCCTAATGGATAGTGTGTTATATTGTCACTATATTATATTCTGTACTGCACTGTCTTCTGGCTTATGCAAGTGTTTAAAAAAAAAAATATCAGCCTCAGAAAATGCCTGCAAGATTTTAACGCTTTACACTTTGGCTTCAAAAAGCAATAGACTTTTATAGTGAAGAAGAGACTTAATATGCATGCCAACAGCCCTGCTGTGCAAATAAAAAAGCTCCTGAAGTCAAAAAGATGAATGTTTTTGTGTTCAGACATTAGCATGCATTGCTTATAAACCGCAATATTCATACTGGGCCCCTTATTCATTATAATTTGTAGAGACAGACAGATAATTGGTTTGATATTAAAATCAGATAGATATTAAAATCAGACCTGCTGATAATAAATGGAGAATAAAGGAAAATAAAGGAATAAATGACTTACTCAAACAAATACAATACATTTTTTAAAATAAATTTAGTTCTGGATAATTATTAGTAATTGGCACCAGAGGTGAAAATAAATGTGCAACCATTTAGATCGCAAAATAATTTTGCGTAACTTCAATGGCATAAATAACACCAGTATTCATATATATTTATATTTATTTAAATTTTTAAATGGTGCAGTGTTATTTGTGCTAAAAAGCAATAAAACAGTAGTTAAATGTTCTGAATGTTACATAAAATGTTATGTTGTTAAAATCAGACATTTAAACTAACCTCTAGCAGACGTAAAAGCTATATCTCTAATAATATGACTTTTCCAGTACATTTTTAGTCTTAATCAGCACTTGAGGCCTATTTTCAGATCTGGTGCCTCCGTGCAATTGCGCATTATGAAATAACCTTGCACTGCCTGTCATATCAGCATCTGGACTTTTACACTTTTGTCGGTCTCTGTACAACAGCGTAGACAGTCTAGTGTGTTTCGGAAACAAGTATATCGATGTTCATTGTTCTCCTCGTCCTGTTTCCTCAAAGGCTGACGGCATGTATTCTGAAATTGTTGAGAATCTTTCAAAGGGTGTGGTCTTCTGTCTCATAACGTAACTCATAACATGCAGGGTCTTCGTAAGGGTGGGTGGGGGTTTCCTTTGGGACATGTTGCCTTTGTGCAGCTGTGTAACTATTTTAGTTGACCCCACCCAAGTGTCAGGGTCTCTTACTTTTAGTTTTGCAGTCAGTTTTTGCATATAAATAAGGCAAGTACCATATTTTAGAAATTTTCTTGGTTTAAGCTGTTGCACCAATCCTGACGTTGAAATTGGTTGGTGCAGGTCATTATGGTGCCACTGAAAAAAAAAAAAAAAAAAAAAAAACTTGGTTTTTGCATTCATAGCAGCTCTGTTTCTATAATGATGCAGATATTATTAAGAGACCAGTTACTGTTGCCTTAGGATGATGCCTTGTAAGGCTGATAGAAAACAGGCCAACGGCTGTGTGTTATGCCATTGTCTGTTCTGGTTTCACATTGCATCCTGGTGTAACACAAACCTGAAGTCTCTATTTTATTTACCAGGCTCTAAGGGACACCCTTATTTTGCATTCACGTCTATTGTCACTTTGACATGTATCAAATGGACTCTTTCCTGTGGTCTGTGTTGTGTTATTGCATGAGCTGATATAATACTGCATGCTCTACCCTGGCTCAAAAAGGCCTGAATTTAACCAGGCCTTGATTGTATTAAATGGTTTATGCTGGGGCTGCACGATAATGGTTGAACTGACAATCACAGTTATTTTGCTCAAAAATTATAATTGTGATTTTTAATCATGACTGTTCTTGTTTGATATTTTTGTTGTTGTTGTTTTTACATTTGATTAGAATTATTGCATAAAATTCCAGAGAATGTTAACTTATACACAGGATTTTTACCATTTTTTTTCCTGAATGATTATATTTATCATATGTACATAAACACACTCACTGACTACATTATGAACTGGTAAAACCTTAAAAATATTTCAAAACCTGAAATAGTGAAATTCCTAATATTAATTTTAATAAATCCGAATTATGTTATGGTATTTCTATTAAAACAACAAAGACTTTGTATTGTAGCACAGAGGTTGCATAAGTGCATTTATTCTGCAACCACATTCACAAAACAATGTAGTCAAGATTCATGTTTGGATTTAATATAGGGGTGTGCGATACGATGATTTTTGATCATGGACGATAAAAATGTCTCCACGATCTGCTTTTGAAGAAATATCGTAGTATCGTGCTACAGCGCACATTCTATCAGCTGCAGTTCTGGCACCTCCGTATCAATATACTGTACAACGCCACATACATTCACCTCAGCATTAACTCAGCAGTAGAATTACTCTCATAGGACACTGCACTTATTCGCAATCACAAAAGTACATTATTTGCATCTGCCTTAAAGCCTTGCCAGTTAAATGTTTTATTTACGCGCTGGTCTGACGTGCGCTTTTTCTGAGCCCGTACACCTGAAGCCCGCTTGCTAAAGCCTGTCAAACAGCGCCTGATTACTGAACTAAGTTATCTTTAGCGCTAATACTGTCAAAACACACAAGGTTTACACATAGACTCAGTTGGTTATGTCTAAAATGAAAGTAAACAGTTGAGAGAAAAACGGATACATGCTATTACATTAGATGCGTGCAGGTCTTAAAGGGACAGTAAACATGCTGCCGACTGTCATTAAAGGGATAGTTCACCCTAAAATTTAATTTCTGTCATTATTTACTCACTCACATGTTGTCTCAAACCTTTATTAATTTCTTTCTTGTGCTGAACACAAAAGAAGATATTTTGATCAACGTGGGTAACCAAACAGTTGCTGGTCCACAATGAATTTGATAGTAGGAAAAAAATACTATGGAAGACATTAGGGTTGTGTCGATAGACGATAGTATCGTATATCGACGATAGTCAGAGATATCGACGATAGCAGATGTCTTTGTCTATAGTCAAGACGATATTAGGCTCATTCTCCTATTAATGCATAAAACTGTTTTTATTATTATTATTAGGCGGCCTGTAATTATTGGGCTATTATTATCAAATTGCCCCGCTATTTCACCTCAGTGCTGCACTTCACACACACGAGCAAATGAGGATTAGGCTTCTCCTCCTCATTGGAAATGTTTTAAAAACGGACTCTAAAACTAAGCCTACATCAAAATTGAACTGCAGGGTAAGGGCTCGCAAAATAGTTTTATTTTTATATATTTTTTTTATTTGGGCTAGTTAAATTAATTTTCGGGCTACCAAAATCTGAAGAGTACCTGCCCGAAGGGCTACCAGGGATTTTGAAATTTTGCGAGCCCTTAGAGTGATAAACCTTTATTTACAAATTAGGCTATGTCAAGAGTGCAAAAAGAGACATCTTTTAGACATCTTCTTGAACAGCTTTGAGCTATGAATGAACGTGACGAAACTGCACCGGCAGCATTTCGTTTTCTTTACAGTACATTAACAAAAAACATTGATGCTTATCCTTCATCATCGTTATTATAAAAAAAATATGCAGTTAATAAGTTATCAGTCTAAAACAGGGCTCGTCATGGGGCGCGCGGTCCGGATCGCTGTATGACTGATGTATCCTTTTAATTTAACTTTACTCCAAAAATATGAACTTACCTGAAAATACTTTTATCTTTAACATGTTCGTTTATGTCCAATATTTAGTGTTAAACTGTTGGTCTTTAAAATAAATCAACTTTTGATTTTCACCTTGACTGAGTTTTAGACTGATAACTTCCGCGCCGATGCGGCAAACTTGTCACAGTAGGACGCGTGCTCCTAATAGCAATGTATGACTGCTGTATCCGAATATATGAACTAGCTGTTTTAAATATTTTTATATTTAACATGTTAGTTTTTCAGTTTGTTTGAAAGTATATTATTTCGGTTATTGGTGCTTCCAGGCTCTCTCTCTCTCACGCACGCGTGGTTTAAAATCACCAAATTGTTATGAAATAGCCTATGACAAGTACAGAGAGTCTCTCTCTTGCCCCCACCCACCCATGCACGATAAAATCCTGTATCGGCGATCTCATAGACTGGCGATGTGACAATATGAAAAATGACCGTATCGCCCAACACTAGAAGTCACTGTGGATCAGCAACTGTTTGGTTTTCCACATTCCTCAAAATAGCATTTATGTTCAGCAGAAGAAAGAAACTCATTCAGGTTTAAAACAACTTTTGAGTGAGTAAATGATTGCATTTAAATAAAACACTATGACAGAATTGACAGATGACAGAATTTTTATTTTTGGGTGAACTATTCCTTTAACATTAATAAAACAACAAAACGCAAAGAGAAAAAAAACTCCCTATTCTTGACTGAAGAACATTAATACAGTTGCTTTAGGAATCAGTCTATATAGTGTTTTATTTTTGTATTTGTTCATTCAATTTCTTGAATGCTCCAGCTAAATAAACCTATTGTACCTGGAAATAGGGGTGTGCGATACTGACAAAAAAATAATATCTTGATATTTTCTGGGATTTTATCGATAACGATAATTTTGCTGTATGTTATTGTGCTGGTACCTTAAGGACTATCGTGGACAGCTGACTCCTAAAGTTTTTGATATTCTTCATATTCTGTGTGGTGATCAGTTCACAGCAGTGATAGAAATTAATCTTTTCCAATAAGTTTAAACTGATTTTTACATTTTATGGGCATTTTTACCTTTATAAAGCCATTTTTTCTAAAAGTGTCCATTATCTTTTGAGTCAAATTCTTACATTTAATCAGTGAATTAGAATAATAAGACTTTTGGGCTGTTACCAAGCAAATGAAATCAGTATCAACAAAATTCATCTTTGCAATGCAGAGAAAACACAGAAGCTGCATCTGAAGTGGCATTTAGATGCATTTACACACTGTTTATTGCAAGACATGAATGCATTTAACCTGCAATTACAAATGCATAAATCATGTTTTGATATATTAACACAAAACGTTAAATACCGATATTTGAAATTATTTAAATAATAAAAGATACTTTGAATGTGAAATTAAAATTGCCAGCAGGTGGCAGCAAGTCACTGTTAATAAGTAAGTCATAGCGATTGAACTGAATCATTCAAACGGTTGATTCCTGCAGGAACGAAACACCCTCATGTTGCTCAGAGATGCAAAACAGTGCTGTGGGTGTGTTTGGAGTGATTTTTGTTGTCAAAATAAAGCAAAAACAGGAAATATGGTGTCTAAAACGTAAGTCTCTTAATTAACCTCTTGTTTATTGAACTGTTGTAAAAAAATTTAATATCACATTTGTAATCATGGTAATTTTTGGAGCGTTATGTTTCGTTATTCTTCGTGTGAAATTGTTAGGCTATATGAAGTGGTATAAAATAGCCTATATACATTTTCTGCCCCCATGTCTTTAATTTTGTGTTCATTCTAAATGTAGTGAAAGTGCAGTGAAAGAACACTCTACGCACGCGCACTAGTCTAGACTTCACGTAATGAATGCGTGCACTCTTTAGGTGTGTTTTGAATGGTTTTTGCAAAATACTCGATAATGTCAAATCGCACATTGTTTAAACAACAATTGCGATATTATTGCAGACGATATATATCGCACACCCCTACCTGAAAATAAAGCACTGTGTGTTTTATTTGTATATTATGTGTATTTGTAATGTGTATCTTTGTTCTTATTTTTTAATAACAAAGATAAAATAATGACACACAGATTTTTATCTTCGCCCACTTTGGCCTAAATATCTGCCATTCTTTTTTTTTTCTTTTTTTTTGTTACCTTAAAAGACTGTCTTTATAATAGGGAAATTAGTTTGGCTGTAATGCTCAGACAGCTTGCAAAATAGTAAAACATGACGAAGAATCGTGATATTTCTAAAAAAAAATTATGAAATTTTTTTCCATATCGCCCACCCCTAATTTAATATACAGTAGTTTGTCATTAGTAGGTTTGCATCAAATGGCTCTTCAGCCTCTTAAAGGAACATAGACTGGCTGTATAGCACTTCCATTTGAGAAGAATTTCGCAAGTGGAGATCGGTAACATTTTTAGGAAATATACCCAGCTGGCCAATATCGCAGACGATCATGACTGATTAATTGAGAGGAGCCTAAATCATGATTAAAATACTATTCATGCAGTCCTAGTTTATGTGCATTTGTCCCAGTTCTATTTTTATTAACCAATCTCAATGTTTTAACCAATAATGTTGTTTTACATTACGCCTTGTAGCCACCCCCGAGACACCTGTTACCATGTCCAAGTTTCTTAAGCCCAAACTGAAGGTAAAATATGTGACTTTGTGTGTGTCTCTGTCCTGGTTTGCTGTGTAGTAGCAATGAGAAAATAAACTGAAAATTGTCAATGTAGGAAGGAAAAAACGGTGTGTAGTGTTTTTCTCCTTATTCTCTGGAAAAGAGAGCCGCATGGGCTGGGCTCTACCTTGGCTGTCTCCCCACACAGGCCCGTCACTGCAGCGCTGATGCTTTTGTCTGCACTGCAGCGAGAGGCCTGAGGAGATTGTTAGACAAATGCAGTCAGAGAGAGTTTTTGTTTTCTGCATACTCATGCACTCATCATCATCTTAAGAAACATCATCGCACTTACCTGAGCTGAACGTAAGTGGTAGGATATGTGACAGGAGGATACAGGATTTTTTGAGGTCTGTGAATGCTTTTTTATATATAATGCATGGAAATGCTGGTTTATTTCAGGTTTTATGTGTTTGTTGCATGGTTTGTCTGGGTGTTTTCTGCATGATGTAGCCTAGTTGATATGCTACCATGGATTAAGTCTCATAAAATCTGACTGAGTGTGATGTTTTGATCCCTGGCAGCTGTGATGGGAGAACATTTTTCCCTGCAGCAAACTATAATCATAAATGTTGCATGTTTTAAAATGGACACAGTTTCAGTGCTTTGTCATTCTCAAGGTTAATTTAGCTTTCAACTCTTAATCAATAAAGTAGTCATTAACAGGATATGCTTTAAAGGTGTAGTCGACTCAAACATGAAAATTTACTTACCTTTCGGTAATTCAAGATGAAGATGAGTTTGTTTCTTTATCAGAACAGATTTGAAGAAATTGAGTATTACATCGCTTACTCACCATGTAAATGGGTGCCGTCGTAATGAGAGTCCAAACAGCTGAAAAAATTATCGCAATAGTTATAATAGTTCGTAATAAATTCATCAAGATTTTTTTCAGATGTTTTTATCAGATTATTGTGAATTTGAATTCTCATTCTGACGGCACCCATTCACTGCAGAGAATGCATTGGTGAGCAAGTGGTGTAATTCTAAATTTCTCCAAATTTGTTCCAATAAAGACCAACTTGTCTACATTTTGGATGGCCCAATGGTGAGTAGATTTTTTTTTTTTTTGAGCAAATTTTTATTTTTGCCAATTCTTTAAGTGTAAGGGTTTAAATAATATAGGCGCTTTTATCTGTATCTCTATCGCTGTTATTTCAGCTTTTTGGTCTCTTTGAACAGCTACTATTAGCCAAGCTAAATCCTTGGAGACAGCCCACCCGTTTCCTCTAAATTCCTTAGGCCTGCATCCTCCCATTCAGACGTCAGCTCCTCTCGGATACAGATGTGTTACCATGGAAACTTCCAGGCTTTCAGTGTGACCTCACTGAGTTCTCAGTATTCCCAGCTTGATAGTGGGAGTGCATTTAATGATAAGTGTTTCACTCGTGCTGAACACTGATGTTTGGAGTATGGGATCCATGTTGTGAAATATGAACGCTTGAGGAAATGGGTGTCTTATTGCAGCACTTCATTTTTCATGTCACCTTGTGATCTGATAAGAATCTAGTCTTTTCAGCAATGCAGCTGCATGATTGACTTTCATGTTCTAGTTTTCCTGGTCAGTGGTTCTTTTTCACTGTCTTCTGAATACTGCTTTGTAAATCTGTGTCACCTTCAGGCTTGTGGTTATTAATATCCTAGCTCTTCTCCAAGAGAATCTTAAGAATGTCTATCAGGACAACCTTATTATCAGGACAGCGGGAATAGGAGCCTTGATGCTATTAGAGAGTCCTGATTGCCTGGTTGGAGTGGGAATATCCTAAAACAGTAACAAAGGATCTTAGGCTGAAAACAATTGGTTAGAGATCCACTGATATTAAAATTCTGGTCAAGTGATATGTTTAAATCTATATTTTTGCCAATCTATATTTTTGCCAATTCTTTAAGTGTGTAAGAGTTTAAATAATATAGGCGCTTTTATCTGCATCTCTATCGCTGTTATTTCAGCTTTTTGGTCTCTTCGAACAGCTACTATTAGCCAACTGTCACTTTTGATCAATTTAATTCAGCCCTGCTTAATAAAAGCATTAATTTCTTTAAAAAAAAGCTCCCTGACCACAAAACAGTAGCGTATCCAATGTCAGCCAGTACTGATATATATTTTTAAAATCACTAATATACATAACAAATGTGATTCCAATATATTGTGCATTTCTAAAGGATGGTTTATTATCTTCTCTTCCTTTTTTGGTTAGTGGGTTTGTGGTTTTGACCATAATGGTTTTAGTATGACTATAACAAAGATGGTTGGTTTTACTGTGGTTTTTTTTTTTTTATTACACAAACCTCAAGAACATAAAATGGTTTTCAGCATGTCATATCTTAAAGCTCTTGTAATGGTTGCCTGTTCATAAATCATAAATGGCCACTGTATTGCAGCAGGGCAAGAGGTTGGACTTTGCCTGTGTCATCATGTGTTGCGAATGTGAGAGGCAGTTACTGAAGCACTCTGCTCAATGAATGAGTGTGTGAGAAAAAGAAGGGAACATTCCAGGGTGCTGCTGTACTGCTGTATTCATTTGGATTCAGAAGCAGCAGACTAAGACAAATGATAGAGAGGAACGGGGAGGGAGAAGAACGTGTGAGTTTGTGTTATCACTAGTACGCAGTCGCGTTTAGAGGTGCTATCTGTTGCTACAGCTGGACTGCAGTGAGACCCTCGTGAACACGTAGCTTTATATTCTGGTGAGTTTTATTACTTTTTTTTGGCATTTTAATTTGCAAACCTTTTATTTCATGCTTAAGCATTTTGAAAAACATCACAACCTAGATATTGAGAATTCATGTTTATTAAAGACTCATCATTGGTTGACATCTGCTGACTCTTTATCTGTGCATGGGTGTGGCCTATTGCGTTTTTTCCGATGCACATTTGCCGGCTTAATTTAACGGTAGAGTCCGTGGTCATGACATCTATCCTCGCAGAGCTGTCTGAGTAAAACCAAGCTGAGCTGTTCGTAATACCCTGTCTGATCTAAGCGGACATGGAGACGGGATCGTTTTGGGAGAGGCAGGGTGGGGGGAAGGGTGGCATGTGTCCAGCTGATCTGGACAAAAACAGGACATATTCACAGTAGAGCACAAGCTGTGCATTAGATCATCGGTCATTCATCACATTTCTCATCTGGATGTGTTTTATGCTATTTTAAGAGGTTATGATTGAGTCAAGGACCTCACTAATGGATTAGCCATTAGCTAATCACTTCCTTATCTGCTTTCTCTCTTCTCCTTCCTTCTGTCATTATTTCAAGCGGATGTTTTGTACAGGGCTGATCTCCTGCAGTTAATTATCCAACTTCTTCATGAGACTTCATAAGCCATTGCCATTTCTGTCTCATTTATATTTAGCATTTTCTTCTCTTTGCTCTTGTTCCACCATCTTTATTTATTTATTTATTTTTTCTTCTATGTACATGCTTGGAGGGTTATAGTGGAAAGATGGCAGTTCTGTCCAGCATAACAAAAGACTGTATTGATCCAGGCTGACAGTGCATTACATGGCTGACTCCATTGTCTGGTCCCTTTTCACATTGTTAAAGTGCTGTTTTGTTAGTTTTCCTGACCTTGGATTAGCCTGCCCTGAACCCTTTCCAAATGCATCCTATGATGGATTCGCTTCAGCAAATGGAGCACAGTGTGTGATTGTCAGTCAACATCCACATGCAGTCACACAGTAATGCTGTTGTTGAATAAACCCATAGAAATAAGTGGTAAATGAATTAGCTTAAAGATTTTATGAAGAAATTTTTTAATGAATGTTTCTGTCATAATATAGTTTTGTATATAGTCAAGGCTGGAATACACTACATGACTTTCGCACAGAATTTACAGTCTGGACAAATCAACACTGTAGTTGCCAGAAGTCATTGCTAATCTGAAGATTTTGGGTAGTTAGAGTTGACAGATTTCACAGAAAATCACGTAGTGTATGATGGGCACAGACTCAATTTTTTTAGCTTTAGACTTTAATTCCATCCAGTTGGAGGATATCAAACATATCTGATATTTTGAGCTGATTTTAGAACAAATTGTTTTAATTTGTCTTCTGTCTCCTATCAACAAGGTGCATGTTTTTGGTAGTGTCTTGTGTTTGGAACAACAGCAAGAGAAGAGTAGCCTTTAAAATCTTACAATTCATTTTTTTTTTTTAATTGTAATTTAAATTACAATATTCTGGTCAAGAAAATAACCTTTAGCCTTTATCATTAGATGAATAAATAAATAACTAAATAATCCTCACAGAAAGGGTTAAAAAGTTGCCATGCTATTTCTAAAACAGATGAAGAATGCTCAGATGTTCACACGTCAGCGTGGAATGGCTCCAGATGTTCACACCTGTGTGTGAAGTGAATTCTTCTACTCTTTGTCAATAAGTTAGCTTTTTATCACCACTTTGAACATCATTTTGATTTGAGCCAGATGTGTCTGACTGCATTAACAGGGTATTTATTATCTGGGTGATTCTCACGAAATGTTGGTTTTAAAAATTTCAAGCATGAAATTTTAAAAATGCTTAAATTAACTTTTTTTTTTTTTTCAGATATTAGCAACAAAGTCTGGAACGCTGTGAACATTAATAAAAAAAATTTACTTACCATTTAACACCTTTTTGAACATAATTTCCAAAATAAGTCCTAAAAAATCTCATTACCGCAACAGACTGAAAACATCAACACTCTTAGAAAAGCAAATACATTTTCACATTTTTAAAAATGGATTATTAGTAGTCATGCACAGTTACTTGAAATTCTGAAATAATATTTATTTTTAATTTAACAGTTTTTTTAATTTTGATTGATTTCTCTCATTACCGCAACGCCTTCCACAATTTACAACCAATTTTTTAAAAATATTTAGATGAAACCTGACATTTTTTCAAAATGATGAGACAAACCTGAAAGAACATAATTTGTAGATTCTGCACATGGATTTAAAATCAAAGTACTATTTTTCTATGAATTAAATTAACATCTAATGAACATCTGTTGCGGTAATGATACATAGGTTTCGGAAATGAGGTTAATTATTTCGGTAATGATAATAAGTATACTAGTGTGAGATTTATACTGAGACTAGTATACTAGTCTGAGATAATGTAGAAAAAAACTGATAATATTTGAACAATCATGCATTCAAGTTCAAAACAGTTTTATTGTGTAGTGCTTAAAAATACAAAAGCCAAAAAAATAAAAATAAATAAAAATTAGGAAAAACATTACAACAGGAATAAACAGGGCAACATTTCAAAGTGTACCTAAAAAACTTGAACCATTTTACTATGGCACTAAAAAAAATAACTGACCAACAAATACCACATTCTGATTTGTCAGAACTTGTCATGTATATTAATTATTCACGCTACACATGTTCTGCACAACAAGAACAGTGTACATGTAATGCTACACAACAGTTCTACACAACAAGAACAGATGTGTAGTGTTCACACACCTAAAACATCAAACACACCATACACTTCTAATTTATGGAAGTTGTCTATTTCATAGTGGTTGTTTCAAAATTAAAAAAAAAAAAAAAATCAGTATGAATTAATTGGCAAGGTATTGAATTAATTGGTTGTGGTGTAAGCAGGAAAATCCAATGCAAGAGAATCAGTTAACTGCAATTAAGGAGGTTAAATGACACTCTGCTTCACTGTGTTGGGATCATCTTGGTGGTAGCATGCAAATGAACATTGTATGGTGTCAGTGTTTTACACATGTTTGTGTACTTTGCCCAGATCTCAGGCAACACACAGAAGTGTCGAGCTGAGGATGTGGCAGGTTGTGGTTCTGGAATGATGCCCTTTATGTCATCAAAGTAGTACCAGACTTTTTCTCCCTCGTATTTTACGGATGGAATGAAAAATTTGTTTGGTCCAGCACAACTCATTGTGTCAACTTCATACTGACCATCTACAATCTAGAGAGTAAAAATAAATAAACAAATACATAAATAAATTAATAAACGTAAGGATTTTTCATAAACAACAACACATCCATAGCACCAAATACTTCTTCATACCTGCGTGATGGTGCCAGGGAACAGTTCTCCATCATATTGTACAAGGACCCACTTTCCTACTTCCAAAACTGACTCAGCGTTCCAGTGTTGTGGGAAATTTCTTATTCTTGCAATTGCTGCATGTCCTGTACATGCAGGACATATCATTGTCACTACACACACTGGCCTGCACAATGTCCCTTGGAGAGGATGTGGCTACGATTCCTAGCTGATGCAGCTTTTTAATCTTCAGGCCAAAATTTTCATGTGTTTTACAACATGAAATATATAACTTAAAAACACTAAAAAGCTAAAATGTTAAATCTTAGTAACAAATGGTTTGTCATCATAAATATTTTGGCAAAAATACACAAGTTATTCAGGAGCATAATCTGTGATCAATTAGTTGGACCTGACCATAAAACCTGACATTTTAAGATCCTGCTTTTTAATATTTTAATAACATAAGTTGTTCCTACTAAATGAACTATAATTTTACGTATTTATAATGTTGACTTCAACATTTGAAAGTTCAGTCAACCTTTAAAATAGATTTATTTGACAAAATTGGAAACTGGATTTTTTTTTTTTTTAACTGGGACATGTACCTGCTGAGACAAGAATGGCTGTTCTTTTGGGGCAGCTTCTTGAAGATTTTCTTGAACTTCATTTGCTTCTTGAATAAGCTGAAGTGAATCATCTTCCTCACTAGATGGTGTTGTGTCTAGTACAGCTTTAAGCTGTTTCTTTCTTTTATAATAACGCTTTGAGTTTTCCCGCCACTGTCTTTTTTTCTTTTCATGTTGCTTCGTAGTCAGCAATTCAGTTTTCTTTATTTTGCCAGTTTGTTTTCGTTTTTGATACCTGGAACCGGAAAAAAAGCATGACATTAAATTAGCATGTCTCATAACATGGGAGAAAAACATTTTATGTACACATCTTCATATAGTATAGACTTGATGCTTGTGTGTGTGTGTGTGTGTTCTATACTGGTCCTGAAGTTGTGGGGTGGGGTAGAGCTTAATTTTATTCTTTGAAATGAATTGAAGAATTAAGTAAACAAGAAAATAAACAAACAAATTACAAACAGAAGAACAAATAACTGTTTATTTATTTAATTCAGTTACTACTAAATTATTACTAAATTGTAACAAATTTATTAATTTAAACTACTGAAGTTTGTTTTTAATTAAAATTAATGACAGAGTGCAGCAAATTTATTAGGCTGCTGTCACTTTAAGAGTCACACAACCAACATGCCTTAGTGTGGCGGGAATTTCCCACAGTATGAACAGTACACTTAATCCAGCATCAAATCCCTGTTATAGTAGTGGCTAAAGGGTTGTGTGTGTGTGTGTACTCTCATGTACATTTCCTAACACTGTAGGGTGTTTTTTGCCAATTACACTTGCTGTAACATCTCCAAACCTAACCTCTCTCTCTCTCCTTCCTTCTGTACTCGTCGAGCAGTTCTTGGTTACTATGTAATTTCTCCCTGAATTCTGTCAACCTGGCCTTTGCTAAATTTTTTTTTCTCGCTTGCTGACTGTCTACAATGAAACAAATCATAATGCAAAATATCAATATTTAGCAAATTTTAAATTAATATTAAATTTATAAGAGATATTTAAAAGTCATACACAATATGCTTAAATTCTCATTCCCGAAACATAAGTTCTCTTTACCGCAACTGGCCTTAAATGGTTGCGGTATATGAGAATGGTGTTGCGGAGGATGAGGTGCCTCAGTATGTTTTGCTAACAATAGAGAAGCCATGATGGCTTTGCTAATTTTTTCTCAGTGCATATAATTAGACCTTAATAAAGTACATTTTCATTAAAAAATTGTAAATCTAACAATTTTCGAAATGTAGAAAACTTCCTGTTTCGGTAATGATAATCAAAATGTTGTGTTAACATTCTGACAATATAATTTTTAACATTTAACTGGAGAGATATAAAAAGATGATCTTACCTGGTAGCCATCTTGAAGTAACTGGCCCATGTGCTCCTTCACTCAAAATCAAAATGGATTTAAATTCTGTATGTGTGTTTAAACAGTCCTTAAAAAATGTTGCGGAGGATGAGAACATCAGGCATGGACACATCATTTTCCTACTTTTTTTCATTATTATTATACATGAATATTCAGTAAATAATTTTTTCTGTCATCTAAAATAATATAGTAGAACATCCATTTATTTATTTTTTCTAAATATTTTTGTTAATTTGTTTAAACTACAACATAACACACATTCAAACACAGCCGGACGCATTGCGGTAATGAGAATTTCAGCAGAAAATGCAGTAAAATAGAAAAATAATTAATTCTCATGTTGAAATTACACATTGTGCAAGGTAGAGAACTGTATTGTCTTCATTCTGATGTTTTTTTATTTTACTAAATTACACGTTTTATATTTAAAATCATTAGTGCCATGGTGTTTTAATGGTTTCGTGAGAATCACCCATCTACTCTTAGACTCTTCTGAAATGGACCAACAACTTGACCCTGCATTCCCAGAAATCCAGTCAGTCTGGCGCTCAAAATCCGCAAAACTCTTTGAGAATCAGTTTACGATTCTCCTGACATAACTGCTTTTGTCATTATATTACCTGACTGCAATAAACATGACACATAATGGTATTATTTACGAGTATAAAGAGTTTTGAGAATAGTTTTGAGCCATTTTCCAGTGTTTCTTCTGTCAACAGCTTTGTTGATTATAATGAGAGCAATTTAGTTTTGTTTCACATCAAAATAACCTGCTGTTGAGATTATTCCATCCCCCAACCTCTGACATTAGCAGTTTTGTTGTGACAATCTTTCTGACCCAGAACGAACGGAACAGTTCTAGATCATAAAACGGCACCCTATTCGTAGAAAAAGAGCTAGTGACATTTGCTGTAGCCTGGGTGTGACCTGTCTTTCCCTGGTTCATTCATTCTGGACACAAGCATAACCTCGTTCCCTCCTCCCTTGACTACAGCTGAAGTCACACAACCCCCTCCCCACTGACAGTATGGGACAGATGCCATTGGATTGGGGTGGATGTAGCTTTGGATTGGTGGGGGTTGTGTTCAATGTCAGCGGGGGGCTGATGGCAGCACTCTCTTTGTGCCGGTTTGCTCAGAAGCGTTAGGAATTTCCACCGGGCCCCCCATGTGCTCAGCTGTTGGCCATTGCTGGGGAGAGTTGTGTCTTTTAACTCATGAAATGTCTGCCTGGTTTTAGGTACCTCCCTTGAGTGAGTGTTTGTTCCATGCAGACTTAGTGGTGTCTTTTTAATTTAAAAGTTAAAACATGAATGTTGCTGTATAAACTCTTGAATTTGTCCCTTTTGCCTATTACCTGGAAGTTCCCATTGTTTCCGTGGAAGTAACCTTCTTGCTGTACTCTTGTTCCTTTCTGATCAGGAAGCCATACTAAGGTTCTTCAAAAGTGTATTCACATTTTTGCTTTTGCTTACTAAGCCCAAGTTCATGTGGAAGGACTTGGACTTTGGAGATTTATTCATTATCTTTTCCCTATTTTAGAAAATGGATATCAGTGGAGCTAAAGTTCTGGAGTCAGCCGAGGACATCCAGGAGCGCCGTCAGCAGGTTCTTGACCGTTACCGTCGCTTCAAGGAGCTGTCCGTTGTGCGCAGACAGAAACTCGAGGACTCTTATCGGTTCCAGTTCTTCCGTCGAGATGCAGACGAGCTTGAGAAATGGATCCAAGAGAAGCTACAGATCGCCTCTGATGAGAACTACAAGGACCCCAGTAACCTACAGGTGAGAGTAAAAATAAGCTTCATAAGCGCCCTTTCTGAAATCGCATTTAGCGAAAAATGTGCTGTCACCTCTGTTCTTGAAGTGACTCCTCCCTTAAGCTGTAAATTCCTTGGCTGGGTCTGTCGGCTGTAATCAGCAGTGAATTACTTTATAGAGTCATCAGATTGTTATAATAGCTGAATACAGTAAATGAACACATGCATGCAGTGACTTTGGTCACAAGGTTTGTGTTGTGACATGCAGACTTTTAGAGAGATAATTCTGCAATTGGTTGAAATCAGGCCTTACAAAGTTGGAAACTTCTCAGAAGAAATGCATTTTCACTATATACAGTGTTTATTAATAAAAATCTGCATATGATGGATTTTTGTCTCATATTGCATTTTTTCCCCATCTCTTAGGGAAAGCTCCAGAAACATCAAGCCTTTGAGGCAGAGGTGCAGGCTAACGCTGGGGCCATCATTAAACTGGACGAGACCGGCAATCTCATGATATCTGAGAGCCACTTTGCATCTGAAACCATTCGAGTAAGGCTTTTTTCTTTTTAATACCACATGCTAGAGTTCCATAATGGAGAAAAATGAAATTTATAGTGTTTTAACTTTATCCTATATGGAACAGTCTTTCACGCCTTACCGGACCGCTCAGCGACCAATAGTAAAAAGTGTCAATTATGGCGCTTTTATTCCAGTAGGTACTTGAGTGCGGTGAAATTTTCATTTGTTGTAGTTCATTTTACAATGCATGTCCCTTAAAAGAACTGAGTGCTGTGTTCCTTTTCATTCTACCTCAAGTTCCTTATTCAGTCTTTCTATTACGGTCCAAGCTGACTTTATTCTGTTTATCCTCATTTTGTGTTTGTTTTTCAGAAAAATACATTTCTTGATTTAATCTGAGCTGTCATTGAATAATGTTTTTGTTTTGTTTCTCTAATCACGTTTTGTTTGATCCTAATTGTCTGTCTTTGTCCCCTCTTAAAATTCAGACCCGTCTAGAGGAACTTCACCGTCTGTGGGACCTGCTGCTGCAGAAGACTAAAGAGAAGGGCGTGCGTCTCCTGCAGGCCCAGAAATTGGTGCAGTACCTCCGTGAGTGTGAGGATGCCCTGGACTGGATCAGTGACAAGGTGAGAAATCACAGTAGACATCATATATTACGCTGTGTATATGTTTGGTCAATACTGAAAAATAATTTCATGCAATATTTGAAGACACATTGACTATATTTTATTGAAGGAAGCTATTGCCACCTCAGAGGAGCTTGGCCAGGACCTGGAGCATGTGGAGGTTCTGCAGAAGAAGTTTGAAGAGTTCCAGACAGACCTGGCGGCCCACGAGGAGCGTGTGAATGAGGTGAACCAGGCAGCCGGTAAGCTAACCCAAGAGAACCATCCCGAGGCTGAGCTCATCCTGAAGAAGCAGGAGGAGGTGAACGCTGCTTGGCAGAGGCTGAAGGGATTGGCTCAGCAAAGGCAGGGCAAGCTATTTGGAGCTGCTGAGGTGCAGCGTTTCAACCGGTGAGTTATTCAAGGCATTTGTAATCACTACTATACAAATTTGTTGATTTGAATGTGTTTAGTCACAAATTTTCTGTTCTGACCTACAGGGATGTGGATGAGACAATCAGCTGGATTAAGGAGAAGGAGCAGCTGATGGCATCTGATGATTTTGGTCGTGACCTTGCCAGCGTTCAAGCCCTGCTCCGGAAACATGAGGGGCTGGAAAGAGATTTGGCAGCTTTGGAGGACAAGGTCAGACTCAGCATATCCACAAACTCTCTTTTTCTATCCCTCCATACAGACCTGCCCATCACATTTATACACTTAATCTTTTATTGTTTTATTTATGTACATTTAATATGTTGCAGAGATGTACAACAGAATGTGTAAGCATTGTACAGTCAATCAGTATATATGATATAGACATTCTGTTCTGTCTTCAGGTAAACACTCTTGGGGGCGAGGCAGACCGTCTGCAGCAGACGCACCCCCAGAATGCCTCTCAGATCCACCTGAAAAGAGACGAACTCATTACCAACTGGGAGCAGATCCGTACCCTGGCAGCTGAACGACACGCTCGGCTCAATGACTCCTACAGGTAGGCTAAGATACACTTTTTTGCTTTTGATCACCACTTCAAATTGATTGGTTGAGATTTTAAGGTCAGCTTACACAGTGCTAACTTGTGATCTCATGGTTCTCTTGCTTCTAGGCTCCAGCGCTTCACTGCAGATTTCCGTGACCTGACCAGCTGGGTGACAGAGATGAAGGCTCTGATCAATGCAGATGAGCTGGCCAACGATGTGGCTGGAGCTGAAGCCCTGCTTGACCGCCACCAGGAGCATAAGGTATTGAACTTTGAAAATCTAAACAAGTAGAGCAACATAAGAAAATTATTTTTGGATAGTAAATATAGGATCTTTTTCAAAACTGATTTGCTGATTTAGTATTGCACTAATAGTATTGCTCTACCAAGGATGCTTGACATTGAAAGACCATAATGTCCATAATGTTTTACCAGGGTGAGATTGATGCTCATGAGGACAGTTTCAAATCTACTGATGAGGCTGGGCAGGCTCTGCTGAACACTGGACATTATGCTTCCGAGGAAGTCAAGGAAAAGGTGTGTCTGACCTTGGATCTGTGATTTTGTAGGCTATTTTCAAATCATCATTCATGCATTTTTAATTCTAAAGTGAGAATCTGAATGACCCTCATTTTGTGTTTGTTGGTGTAGCTGGGCATCCTGTCTGAAGAGAAAGTGTCTCTTCTGGAGCTGTGGGAGCTACGCAGGCAGCAGTATGAGCAGTGCATGGACCTGCAGCTCTTTTACAGGGACACTGAGCAGGTCGACAACTGGATGAGCAAGCAAGAGGTACAAATTCATCTAGGCTTATTATATTATGACGTGTAACACTCTGAAACATGTTACACTTTAGTTTTGTTTACAACTGAGAGCAAAGATTTAAACATTTCAAACTGTTTTTCTCAAAGGCTTTCCTGCTGAATGAAGATTTGGGTGACTCTCTGGACAGCGTTGAAGCTCTTCTGAAGAAACATGAAGACTTTGAGAAATCCCTCAGTGCCCAGGAAGAGAAGATCACCGTAAGAAATCACAGTTTGACATAAAATCCAAGGCCTGTTATAATCAGGATTACAAATCTTACTCCGTTTTCTTTTTAATTCTCTACTGCAATATACAGGCCCTGGATGAATTTGCCACTAAACTGATCCAGAACAATCACTACGCCAAGGAGGATGTGGCCACTCGCAGAGATGCAGTAAGTGAAGATTAGCACCCTGAAACGTCCTTCATTTCAACCCCGCAAGCACTTTCCTCCCCTCAATTATTGCTGATAGAAGTGCTGAATCACTGGTAATTCTATGACTTAAACACCTTTTTTTCTACTTCAGCTGCTGAGCAGACGCAACGCTCTTCACGAGCGCGCTCAGTTTCGCCGTGCCGCCCTGGAGGACTCTTTCCATCTGCAGCAGTTCTTCCGGGACTCTGATGAGCTCAAGAGCTGGATCAATGAGAAGATGAAGACTGCCACTGACGAGGCCTACAAGGTACGTTGTCCTAAGAGTTGTTACACATTTGGAATCAATTGTTTATATTTGCTTCTTACTCTCACCCTCTATTCCTTCTCTATCAGGACCCATCCAACCTGCAGGGGAAGGTGCAAAAGCACCAGGCCTTCGAAGCTGAGCTCTCTGCCAATCAGAGCCGCATTGATGCCCTGCAGAAGTCAGGCCAGGAGCTGGTTGATGGAAAACACTACGCCTCCAGCGAGATGTCCACCCGAATGGATGAGGTCAGCTCTCAGTGGAAGAAACTTCTAGAGGCAACTGAACTCAAAGGTGAGAAAATAGCACAGTGTGACAGTACTGCCTATTTCACAGGAAGAGAGTTATCAGTAGTTAAAAACTATTTTTTTTCTGATTTATTATCGGTAAATATGAAACAAAAGGCAGATTTTTCAGTGATCTCACATTATTTACTTGTTCAGGGATTAAGTTGCGTGAAGCGAACCAGCAGCAGCAGTTCAATCGTAATGTAGAGGACATCGAGCTGTGGCTGTATGAGGTGGAGGGACACCTAGCCTCCGATGACTTTGGCAAAGACCTGACCAGCGTCCAGAATCTTCAGAAGAAACATGCTTTGCTGGAGGCTGATGTGGCTGCCCACCAGGTAACAATGTCTGAATGATTTTCAAAGTTACTGATATTAGATATTTACAATGTTTCTTGTATGATTCTGTGCAGCTGGTAGTGTTTTTCTTTTAACATCTGAACTTCATTCATCTTAACTCTCCTCTTTACAGGACCGCATTGATGGCATTACTATTCAGGCCAGGCAGTTCCAGGAGGCTGGCCATTTTGACGCTGATAACATCCGCAAAAAACAAGAGGCTCTGGTGGCACGCTACGAGGCCCTAAAGGAACCCATGGCCGCCCGCAAACAGAAGCTGTCAGACTCTCTGCGCCTTCAGCAACTTTTCAGGGATGTGGAAGATGAGGAGACCTGGATCCGAGAGAAGGAACCCATTGCTTCCTCCACCAACAGGGGTTTGTGTGATTAAATTACATGAACTGAAATCTGAAATGACTATAAACTGTTGATATTTTTAAAACAACCACTTTCTCGTACTCTCTTCTCGTAGGAAAAGACCTTATTGGAGTCCAGAACCTTCTGAAGAAACACCAGGCTCTGCAGGCGGAAATCTCTGGCCATGAACCCCGAATCAAGGCTGTTACTCAGAAGGGGGAGGGCATGATTGAAGAAGGTAGTATTTAATTCTTTCATAAGACTGACTTTCTATTAGGCATCGGTTCAGAACACCACAGTCATTATTCATAGTAGAAACAATAAATTTGAAATATTGTAAATGTAAATAAAATGGGTTTTTTTCCAAATTTCAGGTCACTTTGCAGGGGAGGATGTGAAAGCTAAGCTGCAAGAGCTGCACAATCGTTGGGATGGACTGAAGGGAAAAGCGGCCCAGCGTAGACAGGATCTGGAGGACTCCCTTCAGGCTCAGCAGTACTTTGCTGATGCCAATGAGGCTGAGTCTTGGATGAGAGAGAAGGAGCCCATTGTAGGAAGCACCGACTATGGCAAAGATGAAGACTCTGCAGAGGTAAACAAGGAGGAGGGCTGGATCTAGAATGAAATTAGTTAGAATATTACATTGCATTTTATGGTAATATTTGAGCAAAAAATGCAATATAAGGTAAAAAAATAAATAAATTTTGTCTCGTTTCTGGTGATCGTTTCATACAGCATCCCTCATACATCATAAGATGTTTAAAGTGCTTAATTGGCAGAACTAAACTCAGTTGCTTTTGTCGTGTCATCGCAGTTCTGTATAAAAAAAAAAAAATTGGATGGCTCTAACATGTCAGTGTTAACATTTACAGGCTCTGCTGAAGAAGCACGAGGCACTGATGTCTGATCTGAGTGCGTATGGCAGCAGCATCCAGGCCTTAAAAGAACAAGCTGAGGCCTGCAGAGTAAGAACAGATAACAACACTTTTGCATTGACCAAAAGGAAATAACGTAAAACTTTTACATTTCATGGAAATGAAAATTTGGTCCTTTTTCATTGATTTAATCAACAGCAACAAGTGGCACCCACTGATGATGAGTCCGGCAAGGAGCTGGTTCTTGCTCTATACGACTACCAGGAGAAGAGTCCACGTGAGGTCACCATGAAGAAGGGCGACATCCTCACTCTGCTCAACAGCACCAACAAGGTGATTAATAGGGCACGCTACATGTGTTACTTAGCATGCCAGTTTGAATCCAGATGAGTGCTTGGACTTATGTAAGTAATATATATAATATATACACGCATGTATATGTATCTTGTTCTCAGGACTGGTGGAAAGTGGAAGTGAACGACAGGCAGGGCTTTGTTCCCGCAGCGTACGTGAAGAAGTTGGACCCGACTCAATCTTCCTCTCGTGAGAATCTGCTAAACGAACAGGGCAGCATCGCTCTGCGACAGGAGCAGATTGATAATCAGTAAGAATTATTCTGCCTTAGGTTTTCATTCATATGATTGAGGCCAGACATCTTACTTTGTCTAATATGCATTCGGGCTGTCAATGTCTCAAAAGTCTGAGGTCAGAAAGAATCTTTTTTTCAAAGAAAAAAGAAATTTATATTTTTATTCGGCAAGGATTCATTAAATTGATCAAAAGTGACAGTAAATACATTTATAATGTTAAAAAACGATTTGTTTCACAAAGACAATTTGTTCATCAAAGAAAAAGGTTCCTTGAAAAAAAGTATTACAGTTTCCACAAAAATGTTAAGAAATATTAATTCATAATTTTAATTGATTGATGGCCCTAATGTGAACATTTTTAATTATTTTTCAACCTTACTACTTACATTCCAACAAAATCATTTCTTTTTAACACAAAGCCTCTTAAGATCTTTGCATCTTTACTCTTCCTGCATCTCAAATAAGGCATCTGTTAAAAACTAACTCTTAATAATGTTTCTGACCCCTCGTTACTCCTCTTTTTCCTTTCTTTCTTGTTTTCTTTCTTTCTTAATTTAAATGCTTGCATGTGTCTGCTTGCCCTGCCCTGTGGCAGGACTGTGGTCACCAAGGAGGTGTGCAGCGTATCTGTACGCATGAAGCAGGTGGAAGAACTGTGAGTAGGCCCAACCAGTGTCATTTATTTGATCAAAGAAGCCTCCATCATTGCAAAATGTTCATCCACATTCCCCTCATCCATCTGGCTGTTTTTCTCATGCTTTAGGTCTTCTATCATTCTCTGTCCATCAGATCATTGTCTCATTCTTCCTCCTCTTCTATTCCATCAAGGGATAGACGTTCACATCTCTTCTGAGGATGTTTTCATTCTGAGCTTTTCCATTTGTAGAGTTGGTGTCTAGATGTTTCACTCTGCATTTTCGATTGCTGACTATGCCGATTTCTCGCTGTTAGTTGAACCCCTGTCCGTGTTTCCAGCTCCTATTTCCTCTCCTAGAAGGAGATGTTTCAGTCCCAGTGTTGAGGTGGGAGTTGCATTAAAGTCTCGGATCTCTCTTCGTAGGTATGGTACACTGCAAGAGTTGGGAGAGAAGAGGAAGGACATGCTGGAGAAGAGCTGCAAGAAGTTCATGCTTTTTCGTGAGGCGAATGAGCTGCAGCAGTGGATCAATGAGAAAGAATCAGCGCTTACTAATGAGGAGGTCGGCTCTGATCTGGAGCAAGTGGAAGTGCTGCAGAAGAAGTTTGATGATTTCCAGAAGGTATGTTTCTCATACACGTTTATGACTTGTTTATCACTGGACACTAGCATTAGCTAATACGTGTTCCCTGATTCTAAACTCTTGTATTTTTTATTGTTTTCTAGGATTTGAAAGCAAATGAATCTCGGTTGAGGGATATAAACAAGGTGGCATCCGAGCTGGAGTCTGAAGGACTGATGGCTGAAGAGGCTCCTGTTGTGCAGGCCCAGGTATGAAGACAAACACTTTACACACAGTGAATTTGATTAAACAACATACATTGCCATTGAAAGTTTGGGGTCAGTTTTATTTCTTTGCTAGCATGCATTAAATGTATAAAAAAGTGATTGTAAAGACATAATTTTAGATTTTTTTTATTTTTAAATAATTGCTGTTCTTTTGAGCTTTCTGTTTATTAAAGAATCCTAAAAAATAGCAGTTTCCAAAGAAATATTAGGCAGTACAACTGCTTACAACATTGTTAATAAAAAGAAATGTTTCTTCAGCATATTACAATGATTTCTAAAAGAAATGAAAATAGTTATTTTTAAATGGTAATAATATTTCATAATATTAATGTTTTTACTGTATTTTGTGTTTATATAAATGTAGCTTTGGTAAGCATAAGAGATTTCTTTCTAGAACTTAAAAATCTTACCAAGCCCAAACTTTTTGACAATAGTAAACATCATGATGTTTTCTAGATTTTGAGACATTCCACTCATCAATTTTATGTTTACGTTTAAACTTGGGGACTATACATCAGAGTAGTATTCTTATTTATATGCCTGAATTTATGAGATTTATAGATTTGGTGATGTTACCTATTTTTCCCCTTTCTCCTTCCGACCCTCCATTCCTTCATCACGCCACCCCTTCATCCCACCATCAGCAAGTAGAGATGCTGGGCTCAGCTCCTGGCAAGGTCATTATTGTTTTATACCATTCATCACGTCTCTACAACAGTTGGGGTGTCTGCATGAAACAAACATTTGAATATCATACTTTTTTTTTTTAAATTTAAACTGATTTTATTTATTGGATATATTTCACAGGATGAAGCAGATTCCAAAGGTGCATCTCCATGGAAGGTACTATAGCATGCTGAATTTGAAATACTTTAAATATAATCTATTATATCATCTAATCTTGGGTCATTGAGATTCATGCATGTTTAGTTTTTATGCAGGGTCTTGTTTGACCAGTATGTCATCCACAGAGGTGTTTGGTGACTGTGATTACAGAACAACAAGAGCAGTCTGGTTCTTGTAACTCCTCTTGTGACATTCTCTTGACTGGTGTATTTTTCTGTTCTTTTCCTGCCCTCTCTGTTTTTTGCTCGTTTTTTACTCAATATAGTCTGTTCGCTTGGCTGTTCAAACAACGGCCAACTTTAATACTATTAAGGTAAGATTCTAGGTTCTTAGTTTCAATCTTTAAATCTTCCCTCAACCAATCCCACTAAATCCTGCATTGTGCCCCGTGTACCTGGAGGACTAACTCATCGTGGTGGTCTTGTACTCTTGCCATGGTCTCTTGTTCCCTTTGTCCTGTTACTGAACCATCAACTCTGCGGTTGCATCCTCCCCTCTTTGTTTCCGTTCATAAGTCTGTATCGACCATTTGAAATAACTCTTTTGTCTTCATGTCATATGTTTTGGTGGAGGTAAAACAGCCATTCTAGAATGCATTAACGCTTCTTTTTCAGTTTGTGGCTGATGCAACCACCCAAGTTTTCCATATTTGCTAACTGTCATCACTCATCCTAGGTGCTTTAATGTTGTAGCCTTTCTGTTTATGCCACTCACACATACTGTTGCTTTTGCTACTGATATGAAGAGCAAAGTATGGTGCAAAGAATATAGAACCATTTATGTGGCGTTTTGGATAGTGGTTTGGCTGTTAATTTTCATGTTTCTGAATGTAGATTGTCAGAAAAGTTTGTTTCTCATCAGTCATTTTATATCTTTTAAGACGTGACCTCGGAGTCGAATCTCCTGTTAGGAATCATATCATTGTCTTAACTGGACTTATAACCTGCCCTCTGATTAACTGCTAATGGTTACATGTTTGTATATAGGAGCTGAACAACCGCTGGAGGGCCTTGCAGCAGCTGGCTGAAGACAGAAGCAACATGCTGGGCAGTGCTCATGAGGTTCAGAGGTTCCACAGGTACATATATTCCCCTGATTAACCTCAGAATTATACTGTTATGTTCATGTTATACTTGTGTGATATGAGCCACATGAAGTGCAGAGAATTCAACTCAGTGTGTGATTTACAGGGATGCAGATGAGACCAAGGAATGGATTGAAGAGAAGAACCAAGCCCTGAACACTGATAATTATGGCCATGACCTCGCCAGTGTGCAGGCTCTGCAGCGTAAGCACGAAGGCTTTGAGAGAGACCTGGCTGCTCTAGGAGACAAGGTAAAATGTTTTTTTTTTTTTTTAGGTTTAGTTTTTGGTTCATTCCTAACAGAACATCTGCTAAATATCTAGTTCAGTCATGAAACTTTACACTGGAAAAAATGGCTTATCTTACTTAGTATTTTTGTCTTGTTTCTAGTCAAAATATCTAAAAATTCTTACAAGATACTTTTACTAGATAAGCAAAATGACTTAAGATATTTAGTCTTGTTTCCAGGGGAAAAAAAAAACTAAATTAAGTGTATTTTGCTTAAAACAAGTAAAATTATCTGCCATTGGGGTAAGTGAAAAACTCGTTTTAAGAATAATTTACTTACCCCACTGATAGATAATTTTACTTGTTTTAAGCAAAATGCACTTCATTTAGTTTTTTTTTCCCTGGAAACGAGACTAAATATCTTAAGTCATTTTGCTTATCTAGTAAAAGTATCTTGATTTAAGAATTTTTAGAAATTTTGACTAGAAACAAGACAAAAATACTAAGTAAGATAAGCCATTTTTTGCAGTGTATATGGCACAGGCTGATAGATCCTTTACATGCAGTCTGCTTACAATCACATTATTTACTACACAGCAAAAGCTCATTGTCCTCTGCTGATTCTTTAGCCAGTGAGCTTGCTTGGTCAATATTTAAATACTGTAAATAAGTTCTGCTGCATGCTATCAGAGTTCCTCTGAAACCCTCCACCTCCCCCAGCACCACCTGTCTAGATCTGCTACAGGATTTATATGTGCCTATTCATGCAGCAGCATATCTTACATGCTTGCTCTGGTGTAGCAGGTGTATCAGATCTAGTCCGCCAAGACCAAATACATTAATATTGTCAAATCCATTAACATGCTAAAACTATTTTGAGAGTTGTCATAATTGATATATAATTTTCTCCCTGGGGCAGGTAAACTCTCTTGGTGAGACTGCAGAGCGTCTGATTCAATCTCATCCTGAGGCTGTGGACGACATCCAGGAGAAGTGCACCGAGCTGAACACTGCCTGGAGCAGCCTGGTGGGTCGTGCTGATCAACGCAAAGAAAAACTGGGCAACTCTCACGACTTGCAGCGCTTCCTCAGTGACTTCAGGTGAGGAGGAGGAAAGAAAGTATAAAACATGCAAAACGAACAACTTAGAGAAGCTATATGACAACGGAGCAATAATATAGAAGAGACTAAACAAATCTGTGCTTCTCTCTCCCAGAGATCTCATGTCCTGGATCAATGGAATCAGAGGGCTGGTGTCTTCAGATGAGTTGGCCAAGGACGTCACTGGAGCTGAAGCCCTATTGGAGAGACATCAGGTATTTGATTTCTAAACACCTATGATCTGTACTTTGTTACAGTTACTGTTTAGAAGATGCATTTCCTTTGATAATATTTGGCCAAATCCTGTTTAGCTCATGAACAAATGTTAAACACTCACATATTCTCTTTCTGAAGGAACACCGCACTGAGATCGATGCCCGTGCAGGCACCTTCCAGGCTTTTGAACAATTTGGACAGCAGCTGCTTGCTCGTGGCCACTATGCCAGCCCTGAGATCCAACAGAAGCTGGAGGCTCTTGAACGGGAACGTGCTGACCTGGAGAAGGCCTGGGTCCAGCGCAGGATGATGCTGGATCAGTGCCTGGAACTGCAGGTCAGCAAGGACCATTTTTACATTTAATACACAAAACATGAACACTTGAAGATGCCAAATGATATCATGTTTCTTTTCGTCTCCTGCAGCTATTCAACCGTGACTGCGAGCAGGCTGAGAACTGGATGGCAGCTCGTGAGGCCTTCTTGGCCAGCGATGACAAGGGAGACTCCCTGGACAGTGTGGAGGCTCTCATCAAGAAACATGAAGACTTTGATAAGGCTATCAATGTGCAGGTCAGCAAGCACCATTGTGATATAAAGTAGTCAAGCTTGAGATTATTTGATTTTGAATCTGGAGGTTTTTTTTGTGATAATTATTTAAATTTGTCTGTCCTCACAGGAAGAGAAAATTGCAGCACTGCAGTCTTTTGCTGACCAGCTCATTAGCGCTGACCACTACGCCAAACCTGAGATCTTTAATCGCCGTAAAGAGGTCTTAGACAGGTCAGGGTTCTTCTTTTTGATGCTGCTCTCACTGAGTGAATCTGTCCCATTTGTGTCATTTAAGTTAAAGCAGTATGTCCTTTTGAACTCCAGGTGGCGCCGTCTCAAGGCTCAGATGATTGAGAAGCGCTCTAAGCTGGGTGAGTCCCAGACTCTGCAGCAGTTCAGCAGAGATGTAGATGAGATCGAAGCATGGATCAGTGAGAAACTCCAAACCGCCACCGACGAGTCTTACAAGGACCCCACCAACATCCAGGTAATGTCACATTCAGTCATCACTCTCAGGACAGATATGTCAGTATTTTTGCAAACATGCTATGTTTTATGTTTTAAAGGTGAATATCCCGCTTAAGTCTAACCTTGTAAATATATTAATGGCATAATACGTTCAAGTGTAAATTAAAATGTGTTTCTCTTACTATCCCCGCCTCAACCAACCCCAAGTGTTTTATTATATAGGAAATTAAACTGAAACTCTGTCTGTGTTCCCATTGTCTATTTCTAGCTGTCCAAGCTGCTGGTAAGTGCAGTAGTGTGCCAGAGCTAACTAACCCCAATAGGGTCTCTCAGCTTGTCCGTTGTCTCATTGTTTTTGTCTGTAAATGTGTATGAGTTCCGTATGTCTATTATGTGTCTCGCTTTGTACAGCATCATCAGTTGTTTGTCCCCTTCCCGCGCCCCATCGTTGCAGCATTTAATTTTTAGTTGCTGGGTGTGGTCTCCATTTTCTTGTTGTGTCATTGAAGTTGGGATGTCTTGGTTTAAATTTGTTCCACACAGAAAAGCTGAGCTTCTCACAGAGTTGTGGATCTGAGAGCAAACTTAAAAGTAGTATGCGAAGACAATTTTTGGCTGTGTTCAGAATAGCACAGTAGAATTATATGCTTTATGCTGCCTACTGTTTTATGTACTACCGTGTGAATCAGAACGCATTACACATAAATGCATATACTGTATGTGATATACACATATAGTACTGTAGCACTTTGCTACAGTTTCATTTATTTCGATGGCTTAATGTTTAAAAAAAAACAATCATATATATTAGTTTTGTAATTGTACTTTGAAATTTTATTTTTCTTAATTTTTTTAAATCTACAGTGAAATATTAAAGTTATAACATTTCTTACTTTATTATTTTTATATATTCACCACTTTTTTTTTACCAAATTATGCAACCCTACAAACAAGCACAGCAAACCTGGAGCTTTTTTTAAATTGCATTTTATCATAAATATCACAATTATTTTTTTCCAAAATTATGCAATCCTATTATCACGTGACTGCTTTATGTTTCGGTTTTAATCGCAGAAATAATTGCATTTTTTTAATTTAGTGTACATTTTCTTAACTCTTGGTATCCTACAGTTTGCCCCTGACTGTACTGCACATTTTGATAAATGTAGGAAGTCATCCAGATATTACATGCATACAAATATTTCCTAGTACATCTAATATGCATGCTGCAAAAGTAGTATGCATAGTACGTTAGAGTGCTATTCCGATCATAGCCGCAATTCTGTGTCAATCCAGAGAGAAAAGGTGGAGAGGTGCTTTCAAACAAGTAATTCTGCTTTGCTTTTTTGTGGAATACCATGTTAAAACAACAGAAACAGTTACATGTGTGCTATGGCCAGAATCCATATGCAGTTACAGTACCAGCAGCCCGGCTTCCTTTGAGTGTATCAGCAAATGCTTAAGATAAGCCATTTGGAAGTGCTTTTTCCTCCTTCCATTCTCTCTGGGTGATATAAAATATTACATGATCTCAGACAAAACACCCCAACTCCTCCTAGGTTCCTCACAGAATTCATTTTGTGCTGGATGGTGTCCAGTTCATTTAATTGAATGCTCCATCAGGCTTTGAATGTGTCCTGTTCATAGTATGAGTTCCACGTTACATGTTTGGTCCATGTTTGGTGGTTTGTAAATTCACAGTCACCTCACTTTTTTTTTCCACAATGCACACATTGATGTTTTGCTCTTTTATGGCTACAAATAATGACAAACTTTCACAAACAGTCTACACAAAGGCATACACATAAAATGCACACACATACGTTACAATAGCATTGAATATGCACTGCTTTCACTGAAATTGAGTTTTTACACAGAGACATTTATATCAGTATCATGTACACATCTACAGTGTTAGATACAAAACCAGCTATTGCTTTATCACAGCTGCACCCACGCATGACTTCACTGTGTGGCTCAGTTTAGCTGTATTTCGCTTTCTTGCCACTTTCAGAGCAAGCACCAGAAACACCAGGCTTTTGAGGCTGAGTTGCACGCTAATGCTGATCGTATCCGCGGGGTGATTGACACGGGCAATGCTCTCATCCAGAGAGGGGCCTGTGCTGGAAGTGAGGATGCTGTCAAGGTAACAATTTCAGAAGTATTTCAGAAATAGGCAGCTGGTGAGTTACAGTCGGGGCTCATTTTGCTGTGGTCGTGCTCACATTTGCTCTCAGGCTCGGCTTAATGCTCTGGATGAGCAGTGGCAGTTCCTCGTCAACAAATCTGCCGAGAAGAGTCAAAAACTGAAGGAGGCAAACAAGCAGCAGAACTTCAACACTGGCATCAAGGACTTTGACTTCTGGTTGTCTGAGGTATTGAGATATGACTTAGTAGCTACTTAGGTAGACTTAAATCTTGACTTAAATGTAAAAGTTTCATTAAATAATATTAATAATAATAATAATATCCATTACACATTTTTCCTGTCCTCTTAGGTTGAGGCTCTTCTTGCCTCTGAGGATTATGGCAAAGATTTGGCCTCAGTCAACAATCTCCTTAAGAAGCACCAGCTTTTGGAGGCTGACATCTCTGCTCATGAGGTAGCTCTTCAGACATACTGATCAGGGATCACTCATTCAAAGCAATTCCAAAATCCAATATGTCCTGATCGATCCATGCTTGTTTTTGTGTTCTTATAGGATCGTCTGAAGGATCTCAATGGCCAGGCTGACAGTCTGATGGCCAGCAATGCCTTTGACACCTCTCAGGTTAAGGACAAGCGTGATGCCGTCAATGGACGCTTTGGCAAAATCAAGAGCATGGCTGCTGGGCGCCGTGCCAAGCTGAACGAGTCGCATCGTCTGCACCAGTTCTTCAGGGATCTGGACGATGAGGAATCTTGGATCAAGTATGGTTTACATCAATCTGAGTGATCTATAATTTTTCAAACTAACTGCAATATTTGAGGCTGTACACTAGATTGAATTCATTCTGTTCCATTAGGGAAAAGAAGTTGTTGGTGAGCTCGGAGGACTACGGACGTGATTTGACAGGAGTACAGAATCTAAGGAAGAAACACAAGCGGCTGGAGGCTGAGCTTGGAGCACACGAGCCGGCCATTCAGGTGAGGAGTCACCTGCAACATGGTTGCATATCAATTCACAGAAATGAAAACGTCTTAGGTCAAGTGAATTGTCATTCTGAATGCTAACAGTATTTTTGTGGCCTTGCAGTCTGTATTAGAAACTGGGAAGAAGCTGTCTGATGACAACACCATTGGACAGGAGGAGATCCAGCAGAGGTTGGCCCAGTTTGTGGAACACTGGAAGGAACTGAAAGATCTGGCTGCTGCTCGGTCAGTACTGTATTTTATTATTTTACTTTTTTCTGGTCTATTTTTCTGATCACACTCAAAAGATTGGATCGATAAGATTTTTTTTTTTTTTTTTCAAAAACATTAACAAAAATTTTATGATTATGTATAATGCCTAGGATAGGAATTTGAAAATTCTTTGTTTTTCTGGTTTTTAGCGGACAGAGGCTTGAGGAGTCGCTGGAATACCAGCAGTTTGTGGCAAATGTAGAGGAAGAGGAAGCTTGGATTAATGAGAAACTGAACCTGGTTGGAAGTGAGGATTACGGTGATACTCTGGCAGCTGTGCAGGTGTGAAAAAATAAACCACATTTAGCTGATTATGGCGTGATCTTGGACACACCTTCATATTGCTGTTTGTTTTTTTTTTTAGCTTGTGTCTTAAGTTTCTTTATTCGGCTCTTGTTTTTCAGGGCTTGCTGAAGAAACACGAAGCATTTGAAACTGATTTTACCGTGCACAGGGACCGAGTGAATGATGTGTGTTCCAATGGAGATGAACTTATCAAAAAGGTATAGTACAACCATTACAAAGTCCATATACTACAAATTTACCCCTTTGACCCTTAAATGGTTTATTATAGACAGTTCTTTTGAAGTAGAATGTAACCTGATAGCAATGTCATAACATCATATTGGGGCTTTTTGTGCAGGAAAACCACAACGTGGAGAACATCATGGCTAAAATGAAGGCCCTGCGTGGGAAGGTGTCAGAGCTGGAGAGAGCTGCAGCTCAGAGGAAATCTAAACTGGATGAGAACTCTGCCTTCCTTCAGTTCAACTGGAAGGCTGATGTGGTGGAGTCCTGGATTGGTGAGTAAATGTTTCCTCTCATTTGCATCAAACCTCATTTAGGGTTTGATAAGAAATAGTGTTATTTTCTCTGCTTCTTTGTAATCTGTAACTCAAATGTGTCTTAGGCGAGAAGGAAAACAGCCTGAAGACCGATGACTATGGTCGAGATCTCTCCTCGGTGCAGACTCTGCTCACTAAACAGGTGTGACATAGCATATGAAATAATGTACAACGCAATCGTAAGCCATAGCACAGCATATCCATTCAAGCTTTTCTGCTGTAACTGACTGTTTTTATTCCACTCTGCCATAGGAAACATTTGATGCTGGGCTTCAGGCCTTCCAGCAGGAGGGCATCACCAACATCACAGCCCTGAAAGACCAGCTGTTGGCAGCCAAACACGTGCAGTCCAAGGCCATTGAGGCTCGTCATGCCACCCTGATGAAGCGCTGGAACCAGCTGCTGTCCAACTCAGCTGCCCGCAAGAAGAAGCTTCTGGAGGCCCAGGAGCACTTCAGAAAGGTGTGAAGAATGGAATTTTGCTTCAAGTTAGGAAAAGCAGCTTTTGTTTTTTGCCTTTAACTCTTGTTCGCCACTCCATCCAGGTCGAGGATCTGTTCCTCACCTTTGCCAAGAAGGCTTCAGCCTTCAACAGCTGGTTTGAGAACGCTGAAGAAGATCTTACAGACCCCGTAAGGTGCAACTCTCTGGAGGAGATCAGGGCCCTGCGGGATGCCCATGACGCCTTCCGGTCCTCGCTCAGCTCTGCAGAGGCCGACTTCAACCAATTGGCAGAACTTGATCGCCAGATCAAGAGTTACCAGGTGGTCTCCAATCCATACACTTGGTTCACCATGGAGGCTCTAGAGGAGACCTGGAGGAACCTTCAAAAGATCATCAAGGTGATGATGGAATCCTGAAGCATGATTGAATGTGTATAAAGTAGAGTTAAAAAAAACTCAATAATTATATAAATATGATTTATAGGAGCGAGAGCTGGAGCTACAGAAAGAACAGAGGAGACAGGAAGAGAACGATAAACTCAGACAAGAGTTCGCCCAACATGCCAATGCCTTCCACCAATGGCTGCAGGAGACCAGGTACAGAGGACCAGCATGCACTACTTACAGTGCTGTGTTCTCTAGAGTAGAGTTTCATTAGAGTAGAGTTATGCTCGAAGGTTAAACACACCGCATGCAACACATTTGTTTCCATTGCATGACATCACATACACATCTGATCGGATTTGAGCTTTCCTGATCTCCATGTAACTTTCTTAGATGCCCATTTTCATTCATGTCATCGACTGTTTTTGTGACTAGTCTTTAAGTCATTGTCTGCTTTGCCATGTTGTCTGAGTAAAGGTTTTCACATTGATCACACAACTTCAACCCACCTGGGCTTGATATGCTGCAGCAGGGCTTTGCGCTGGTCACATTTTCTTTTTATGTGAGTGTTGAGTAGTGGCGTTGATGTCACCACTCAATGTTTTAACTGTTTCTTTCTCTCTCCCTCCCCTATTTGTCTCTCTTTCCCCATTCCTTCGGCCTTCTCGCTGCTACCCTGATGCTTGGGATCATTTCTCTAATCAGGACATACCTCCTGGATGGGTTAATATCACATTTTTTACTTTTACTTTAGTATGTTTGTGTGTGAGTGTGTATGTATTGTTTAATAGCGTTTAATGGAAAGGTTGTGATAGAAACACACATTTGGTATAAAATAAACCAGGAATTTGGGAGTTTCAGGTTAGAATAGAACAATAATTTGGATAGAAATAATACAGGGTGTCTAAAGAAGGACTTTATCTCACTTTACATATATTTTGCGTATTTTATCGTATGTTTTGACTATATTTCCAGATGTATTCCTTTCTGTTTTTCACACTCTTTTTCCATTCCCTCTTCATCTCCCACCTCCTTCGTCTCTGAATAGCATAGCCTATCGGAGGGTAATCCGTGTCTATCAGTATGAAGTCGATGATGATCTTTCTGGAAGGTCTTCTCCCTTTTTTCCCTCCTCTGATTGGCCTCTTCCCCCTCACCCCACACCTTTTGGGTTTTCTTCTCCTCATGCACTTGAGTCTGACCCCCACTGTAAAGGCTCTGTGTGTGTTCAGTTCCCTTTTACTAACATTCACTGCGATGTGAGGCTTTTTTTTGAGATGAACCCTTCCAGCTTCTTAATCCAACAAGCCTGGCTACATTTGGCACCAATGTTGAGGAGTGTGAACACTTCATCTCATTCTTTAAACTTTGTTTTTTACAAGTTTCAGTTATGTTTTGGGGGGTTTTTTCCCCTTCATTTTGAGGAAAATGTTCATGCACCAGATCCAGGGTGGAAACTGCAATGTGATTTCCATGATTGAAAAAGTACTTGTAGACATTTTCAATATCCTGATCTGAATTCAAACAACTGTGCATTGACATTTTTTGGACATTTACAATATGGCTAGTCGAGTCGAACTCTGAATCTTTGATTTTGCACATTTTGCTTTTAAAAGTGTGCAAGATAAAACTAAAACTAAGCAGTGGTACAAATATAGCAGTTTCTAACCCTGTTGACAACAGCCCTAATCAAGCATGGTCTGGATTACCATGGATATAATTTGGCTTCGTTAGCATGACTTTGGTTACTGTAGTTGCATTCTGGGGTGGCTTATAGTTTGTACTCCATATCTACTACAAAATTGGTAAGTCCTATTATCATGTACAAGGAATTCAGGAAGATGCAGGATACAGAACTAGATGTAATGGTTATGCAAACCATTTAAACAATATAGTATAACTCATAGTCATATAAAAATAAAAAATACCTTTTTAAGGTCTACTCTGCCCAATACAATTGGTTTTGTTCTTTGACCTAATAAGTGAGCTAGTCTTTTGAGAGCCGCTCTTGTAAGGTGTAGACTAGCATGTGGAGTGAGTGAGATGATTTTGGGTGGATGTGCATGTGCTCTCGGGCTCCTGCTTCTGGTTTCATCACTCTGTGTGTGGGCAGGTCCTGCATGGTGGAAGAATCTGGAACTCTGGAGTCACAGCTAGAGGCCACTAAGGTGAGTTTGAGAGCAGTGAATGGATAATTGAGACCCGTTTGGTGAAGCTGATCGATTTTGAATAACAGAATGAAGCATTACATAATCAGTAGCACACTACCATTCAAAAAATTATGCATTTGATAACAAATACAGTTAAAACAGTAATATTGTGAAATATTATTACAACTTAAAATAACTGTTGTCTATTTCAGTATATTTAATATTCTAGATGGCAAAGCTGAATTTTCAGCTTTTTCTGATTATTATCTATGGTGGCCCAGTAGTGCACAACAGAACGAAATCTCCACAACACAACAGAAACAAGCCGCAACACAACGAAATTAGTACAGCACAATGGAAACAAGTCGCAACAACGAAATTAGCACAACACCGCGTAAACGAGTCGCAATACAGCAAAATTAGCACAACATAACAGAAACAAGTCGCAACACAACGGAAACAAGTTGCAATGGATTATAGCCGCAACAATGAAATTAGCACAACACAACAAAATTTGTCCTATGCGTTGTGTTGTGGTGATTTTTGTTGTGTTGTGCACTACTGGGCCACCATAATTATCAATATTGAAATCAGTTTAATATTTAAAATGCTAAATATTTTTGAGGTAGGAGATACATTTCTTTCAGGATTCTTTTAGTAAATAGAATGTTTAAAGGAGCAGTATTTATTTGAAATAGAAGTCTTTTGTAACATATTTTTACTGCCTTTTGATCAATTTAATGTGTACTTGCTGTATAAAAGGATTTCTTTAAAAAAAAAAAAAAAAAAAAACTTTCTGACAGCAAACCTTTTAAACGGTAGTGTGTATTATAAAAAATAGTGAATACATTGTTTCTGATCAAAAATTGCTTTAAGAAAAATCCAAAAAAAATGTGTTTTATGTGCAAAATGGTAAATTCCAGGCCTAGTCATGCAAATTGATAAAATCCTAAAAATATTAATTTTTACAAATCTAGTTGTGTTGAGTTCTAAATTATTTCATCTGCAAGACATTTCAGTACAATATACATAGTAAGTACAATATTTTTATAGTCCCGCTCTGTTACTCAAGTTTTTCTTTAGTGAAACTTTGCTATGTGTGTGTCCTATTTATATAATGGAATTCACTGGCCAGAAAGTGTACTAACATTTCACTTTATAAGTCTGCAAGAAAGAGGACATTAAAACACTTGAATATAAGCTTCAAAGCCGAGACAGTAATAGATACTTGGTCACACTGAACTGTAAGATGCTCTGTTTTCATGTCTTAATCCCTGGGGTTTTCTCTGCAGCGCAAGCACCAGGAGATTCGTGCCATGCGCAGTCAGCTGAAGAAGATCGAGGATCTGGGAGCAGCCATGGAGGAGGCGCTGATCCTGGACAACAAATACACAGAGCACAGCACGGTGGGCCTGGCCCAACAGTGGGACCAACTCGACCAACTGGGCATGAGAATGCAACACAACCTGGAACAACAGATCCAAGCCAGGTGACACTACTCAAACCAGTCCATTTTTTCATTATAATATAATACTATAAAGAACATTTTTTTTTAATTATTATATTATCGCTTTTTATTATAATACAATTTTGTTTTTTAAACCATTGTTTTTGTTATTCATAAATTATTAATTTTTTTAACATGTAATTTTACTTCTTTTCTAGAAACACTACAGGAGTAACCGAAGAGGCCCTGAAGGAATTCAGCATGATGTTCAAGTGAGTAATCCACTTTAATGAAAAACAAAACATTACAATGCTAAACTCAAGCGTTCTTGTAAATGTTTGTTTCTCAGGCATTTCGACAAAGAAAAATCTGGACGTCTCAATCACCAGGAGTTCAAGTCCTGCCTGCGGTCTCTGGGTTACGACCTGCCCATGGTTGAAGAAGGAGAACCAGACCCAGAGTTTGAGTCCATCCTGGACATAGTGGATCCGAACAGGTGAGAAACATCATCTGTGGATGAGCTAAATATTCAGTGTTTTTGTCATGGAGCTAACATCAATTTGTTTTGTTCAGGGATGGAAACGTGTCCTTGCAAGAGTACATGGCCTTCATGATCAGCCGAGAAACTGAGAATGTGAAGTCAAGCGAGGAGATCGAGAGCGCTTTCCGTGCTCTCAGCGCCGAGAACAAACCTTACGTCACCAAGGAAGAACTCTACCAGGTACAAAATATCAAACCCATGCCATTTACAATTAGTATTGAACCTTTGGCCTCAGTTTCATGTTTGATGTTAGAAAGATGATCTTAATAACCTTTTGTGTTTACAGAACCTGACAAAGGAACAGGCAGACTACTGCATTTCCCATATGAAGCCCTACTTGGACAGCAAGGGCCGCGAGATGACGTCAGCTTTCGACTTTGTGGAATTCACCCGCTCGCTCTTCGTCAACTGATTCCCCGCCCCTGCCTGCCAGTGACCAATCGGGATGCGTTTCCCCCCCTTCACAAGAACACACAGCCAAACTGCATGGATCTGAATTGAAATTCTCTATAGCACCCAGTATAGCAATATCTGTATCTTGCTATCACTCTTAACCCTGCGTATTTATCTGACACTTCCTCATGCTTCACTGACAATAGTGTAGTGGATCTGTCTGCATTTTATTGTGGTTGTTTTAGCTAAGTGCTTTGCTTTGTTTAACAAACCTATAGAGAGGATATGCTGTAACATCACCCATGAGACTGCAGTGTGCTTAAATAAACGCTACTGATTATAACTGGAAGGAGTTGTCAGTGTTTTTATTTTACGGTGTAAATGTACAGTTGAAGATATGCATATATATACACAATGAATATATAAATGTGTTTTAAGAACACTCAAGCAGGACAGTTTCTAATGACAAAGTTAAAACAGACTCAGTCTGCCACCTCATTGGCCAGCTGTTCCAGCTTTGCAGTCTCCTTGGCACCTTGTTCTGTTAACTCGCCACTGAGCTGCCAGATGTTGACGCTACCATCTGCATTGCCCACTGCCATCAGATTTGTGTGTTTGGGGTTGAACTCCAGGCAATACGTTGGCTGACCGCTTGTGTTCTGGTCAACTGTGGCAACTGCCCTTAAAGACCTTCAACCCAAATCAAACATTTGAACCAGTCCTGAAAATTATGGAAAAAAGTAAAACAGTAAAAATGTAAAATCTCACCCTGTCCTGTGGCTGCAGCAAAGACAAGAGGGCATGTAGGTGACCACCTCACCCCAAATGCATATGAATTGGACACCCGTTGAGACAGCAGGGGACGGGGCTGGAGCACAGTGTGCAGATGAGCCAAACCATCTGTCCCAACACTTAGAAACTGATTCCTAAAATCAGAAACACCAGATGTTACAATTATTGCCAGTTAGCCTTAAAGTAGATATTATACTAAGTAAATAAAGTACAAAAAATACCACAAAGCTCACCTATGGAATGGTGAGAATTGGACTGAGTGTACTGGGCCCCCTTGTGGTGAGAAAGAGAATTGTACTGGGGCCCGTAGTGTCACGCTCTCACCATCAGGGGGCACTGCTGCCACTGTCTCACTGCTGAAGGAGCATTTGAGCCCACCAAGAATGTGTCGAAGTCCCACGGGGAAAGTGCCACAGAGGTTACTCTTATTTGGTGCTACCTCGGGTCTTCAGGGAGAAACAATTGTATTGTATTTTTAGGGTGAAATGCCAAAAATATGTCATGGTCACATTTAATCCCAAAATCAAAAGATTATTATATTTTATTGTACTGTGAAAAAACTGCATTATAACAGTAAAATAAATACTGCCATAATATATATACATTTCCTTACAAATGACATACTATATAATTTTATTGTTACATATCAGGGTTATTATAGCTAAAAAAGTAGTTACAAATAAATCATAAAAAAAAACATTTTTGTTACTTGTTATAAAATAAACAGTAACTGAATTAATGTAAAAAAATCATTTTAATTAGTTTTACCTGATGTACTTAACTCAAACTAAATTTTAAAAAATAAATAAAAATCATTGAATTTAATTATTTTTATTAAATAATAAAATCTATACACATTAAAAAAAAATGACAAAAACACAACACAATTACAAAAATTTTACCAAAATTTAAATGAAAACAGAAAATGCAAAAATAATACAATAATTTTATATTATTTTTTGCCAAGACCATATTGTGACACCCACTTTGCTTGCTGCTCCACTCTGAGGCACTTGCTGTTGGACAAGAGCACATCCAGAACTCAAGATGAGTTTGGCTTCGGCTCCATCAACAGTCCACAACAGAGCCCCTGGGACCCAGCTGACCTGTGCACACAGAAACACTCTGCATTTATGACTCGCTGAATACGTATTCATCAAAGACTTTTTATTTAATAGGTTAAATACCTGATAAACTGGTTCACGGTGAGTATCTGCAGACATTCCTGTCTGAGCCAGAATGAGGTCCTGTGAGCGGCTGGTGTCCCAGACCAGCACCTCACCACTGTACAGCCCCCTAATGACACATAATAAAGAGGACCACTGGAAATGAGCCATCAATATTTAATTGTCCATAATACCTTAAGGTTTGGATTCCACTTAGGAATGTAATTAGGAGATACTGCAGTATGAACATATTTGTGGCTTGTGTTTCAGCCTGTGCTGAGTGAACCGGAAGAGTTTGACAGCTTCTCTGGGCGGAATAAAACACAATATACTTCATCACACAAAAGGACTGATATTTTTCAAGTGCATAAATATTCTCGTTAGAGAAGGTAAGAAAACTTTTTTACTTACTGATTCTTGTGTTTGCTGATGTGTCTTTCTCCATGTCGATTCAGCACCGATTAAACCAAGCGTTTCATCCGTGAACGTTTAAAATTTCTCACACTTTATCTCAGAAAAAAAGGTATATGTTCATATCTCTACAAAATGTTTTGTTTCAAGACGTTACAGATAGCTTTGAGCTAGCGATTATTTTTCATTAAGCACGATTTTCTGGTTATTCATCATATTTACAAACTGTTTTATGTTCAGCGAATCAATATCAGCTTCTATGATGCGGAAAACAATACTTATTATCGCTAATTTTGCAGGTTATTTTATTGTATTTGGTCACTGCACAGCGTGGCTCGCTCCTCCATTGTTTACCTAGATGTGGCATAAGTGACGACGCTGCCATGGACACCGTGAGCCAATCAATGATTGGCTGTCACTGGTGTTAGCTTCTGATTGGTCAACCTACTTTCCGCAGTTTCAGTTTTATATTATAAAAGGACATTTTTCCTGGGTCATTCTTATAATTCGGTGCCTTTTGGCTTTGAAAATTAAAAAAATAAATAATAAATAAGTAAATAAAAATAAAAACACACTAGTTGGTAAAATGCCATTGGACGTGAACGTTTTTAGAAGTTATACATACAAAAACATCGTATAAAACTGACTGGCACAGGAAAAAATATATATGAATACATGACTGTCATGAAAAAATACATAATAGCCTCAGGCGTCTAATATAAGCTTTATATAAACTTTTTTTGTTTTCATCACGAAATAATATGTGTCGCCGTTCTTTTCTGATATTATATATACTGATCTTATTACTAATCACTTAACATTTTTTCTCACGTGTCCACTATAAAAACTCGTGATTTATTGGGACTGAGGTGACATGGTGACTCACTGATTAAATTTGCATGTACATGGTGTGTGAATAAGCCATCTTATTAATGGTAGAATTATACTTTTAGAAATATATTATTATTAATAATTTGAGGAGATAAAAATATTAGTTTCCCTTGGATATCCAGTGACTTGGTGTACATATGTTTCACCATTAATGATCAGCATCACAATCAGACACACTCACACCCAAATAATAATTATTACAATTATCAATATAAGAATTAAAATTAAATTAACAAAAAAAAAAAAAAAAAAAATGTAGTAATTTTTTTTTTTTTTCCATACCGTTCAATGAAAATGTAATGGATATTTTGGTGTAGCTCCGGGAAAATGACCATAGTCCATTAAATCAAAATGACTTAAATTGAGTTTTTAGGTCAAAAGTGGTGTGTTATGTAATATAAAGTCTAATTTTAAGATTACAGTTAAAGTTTTAAAGATGTACCAAAACATTTATACAAAAGTGTAGAAAAACACCTTGTACATGTTCATTTATACATGTCCAATAAAGAAAACCGGTGGAGAAAAGACCACTTGTAGAGTTCTTTAAGATTCTACAGGCTTTATTATCTCATTTAAATAATCCTTTAATTAGCCAAGCTCAAAATTACAAGAGGAAGTTTTTTTGTTTTGTTTTTATTAAAAATGTTTCAAACCTCATGGGTGTCTGTAAAACATTACAATGAAAATTCAATCAACATAAACCCAAATGTTGATGTGTCAAATGCCCACTTGCCCCACCCGACCCCACTGAACTGTCAACAATAATAACCGCCATACCCTGATATTGACCCCAAAACATTTACAAGAGGTGACAGGAGCTAGCTGGTGCTTTCCTTTTGTCCAATATATCACATAGGAAAAACAGTGTCAACTCTTTGGGGCCCACCTCTGCATTAAAGAAAATATACAAAAAAAGAAAAGAGTGGCTAGGTATGTACGCTATGATTAGATCACTGCACCATGGCTTATTACTTCAACTCACAACCATTCACAGAAGAAAAAAAAATCATTTCATATACTTAATATATAAACTGCTATTTACTTCGGTTTAGTCTATAGAGGATGACGTGCAGATTGTTAATATTTTGTATTTGTCTTTGGAGACGGTTGTAATTAAAGATGACGCAAGAGGCTTCAGCAATGAGATGCCACTAGTTTTCCAATGCAGGAACTGTATGTCCAGGGAATTAACTGGGTTTAGACATGGTCAGGACAGGAGAGGCTTCAGTAGAACAGAAGATGGAGCACAAAAAAAATAAAAATAAAAAATAAGAACAAAGCTTTTTGCTCCCATGGTTGGAGGATGACTTCAAAAAGGAAAGAACAGGTACGAGTGTTGGAATATGTCCTTATCAGCCTTTAGTCATCCTCACCATCATCCTGAAAAAGAATAGAAGAAAAATACATTTAGGGTTAAACTGTGCCAGTTTCTGAATACATTTTAAATCAATGTCCACATATAAACCTGCCATGCATTACAATACAACGCAAGTGTAATTATCCCTCAAATTAAAGCCAAAGCTTTAAATGATTATATCTCACCTCACCATCTTCTCCATCATCCTCCTCTTCATCGTCCTCTCCCTCATCCTCGTCCCCTTCTTCGTCGATGTCCTCCAAACCCTCCTCCTCTTCCTCATCGTCTTCCTCATCACCTTCACCCTCTTCTTCATCCATATCAGGAACCTGGGAAGAGAGAGGAAAAGATAAGTACAAGTTCTGACTTGCTAACACTAATATTCACCTGCAGTAATGCAATATTATTTCTTACCAGGTAGTACTGCAGAGGGTTGGGCCAGATGTCATCTTTAATGACCTCCCCGAGTTCATCAGCCCCTGCGTCGGAGTGATCGGTGAACCAGGTGAAGAAGCTCTCTGGCTCTTCATGTTGCCTTTTCTTCCCTGCCTTGTTCTGTGTCTGTCCAGTACGCTTCGTCAGGTCCTGCATCATGCATAACCGGTTAACGGACACCCAATAGGAAATGGCATCAGGTCAAAACAGACCCCAAAAACATGAACTGTTAACCCACCTTTCCAGCCTTCCATTTGATTTCAGTGGATTTTGAAGACGGGTCACCACTCTCATTCAAGTGGAACTCTTTTGAGAGGACTTTGTTTTCAAAGTATGGATTTTCATCAAAGTACTGCAGAGAGGATACAAATACAGGTCAGACAATTGGTTTGTCACAGCTGTGCATTACTTTCAGACTTGACCAGATGGAAAAGGGTACTTACAAAATCTATTCTGTAACCTGATTTGATGTCCTCAAATTCTGTGACCTCCACTCTGGTCAGGTAATGAAGTGCTTCTTCATCCTCCTCACCGAGCAAGGCTGAGACTATAAGTCAATACATTAAAATACAATACATGAATCTATTTCAATAGTAAACAAGATTTAACATCAGCTAATCTCAATATTATACGCATCTTCTCACCTTGTGGATGGTTGACGAATGTTGTGACCCAGAAGTTTGGTATTTTGGCTATGAGTTCTGATCTCTTCTGGAAGAATGGCTGACGTAACTTATTGTACTTCTGCTCTACTTTTAAAATTTCCTCACTTGCCTGCTCATTCAATCTGAGGAAAGCAACACAAGCAGAAAAATACAAATTCATAAATAAAATATGCATTAAATGTTAACTTATAAATGATGCTTAAACAACTTGGCAAACTTACCTGTCGATTTCATTCTGTACTTCATCAATGTGTTCAATTGCCTCCTGTTGCTCTTTTTCTGAAATGCAATAAATAGTAAAATTAACACCATTATGCCATTAATATCCTGCGAAAAGTTGCAGGACAAAATTACACGTGCATGCAATCCTTATATACGGACTAACAAAAGCATGACTTCACAAATTACACACGTGCAACTGCATACTAAACAAACAATGCATTTGTTAAATATAAACACGTTTCATAAATTTTTATAACAAAACAAAGCAACATTATTTTACGCAGCCTCCTCCGATTCAAAACAACAAACATAAGTTAAAAGTGAAAGCGTGGTGTTAACGCCGGGAGACCAGCTCAATCCGGTGCGGTTTCAGCAGCAGCTGCGCGAGGCCGCGAGGTTTAAACGGAGAAGGAGGCCACGCGCTGGGCCAGATTTACCTTCCTAGAACCAATGAATTACACATTACTGCCGTGCATTAAGTGTTAGATTGGATCAGAATGTAATCTCGACCCGCTTGAGCGTCATTAAACACCTCTAGGCTGATTTGTGATGCAGCGGCGGCGTGGTTTGGTGACACATGCGGGAACGGCTCGTGATGGCGGGGGAGACACAATAACCAGTTAGCCTATTAGCACACAACATGGACGCAATACAGCGCACAAATAGCACTCAAGCCACGTTGGTTTTAAAAAGACACCGCTGAGCACACAAATAAGCGGAAACCACCGGGAAATGTGATGTTTTTGAAAAGTAAACGGCGTGCGAGCGCAATGTTCGTCGCGCGTGGCACAATGAAGCCGCCGCGCGAGGAAACATGGCCTCCGGTGCGCGCAACATCCCTTTACTAAAATTACACCGACTTCTGCTGAATTAAACGGGCACAAACTCGGGCTTCGCTTAAAAGTTCAAATAAACGCCAAGTGGCTAGTTAAAATTAATATTCGTGCTTTAAACGCAATAAGTGTAAGTTACTGAAAATGGCGGTGCGCAGGAGGCCGCCATTACTTTACCCGAGGTCTCGTCCGCTCCGTCGTGATTCGAGTTCTGCTCCTTTCGGCTCACTTTCGCCGCCGACGCCGACATTATTCCCCCACAGCCGAGGATCTGCCTTCTGACTCCTAAAACAAAGACTCCGGAACGTCCTCCTCCGCTCGAGGAAAACGAAAGAAGGGGAAATAAAGTTGGTTCTAGCTCAGTTTAGAAGTGCGACTCTCACAACGTGTGTTGCGCTTCCCCTCCACACATACAACACGCGCACGCGCGCTCAAACCAGAGACGCGTATCACAGCACGCGCCTCCTCCACCAACGCGCTTCAGGAGATAAAGAGCCACGCCTCCTCCTGGGCTAGCATAGTATAATATAATATAGCATAAAATAATATAATATAATATAGAATTATATAATATAATATAATATAATATAGTATAATATAATATAATATAATATAATATAATATAATATAATATAATATAGCATAATATAATATAATATAATATAATATAATATAATATAATAAATATAATATAATATAATATAATATAGCATAATATAATATAATATAATATAATATAATATAATATAGCATTATATAATATAATATTGCATAATATAATATAATATAATATAATATAATATAATATAATATAATATAGCATAATATAATATAATATAATATAATATAATATAATAAATATAATATAATATAATATGATATAGCATAATATAATATAATATAACATTTGGATGGCCTAGGTAATAAAATAAATAAATAAATAAATAAATAATAAGACACAGGTTAATTGGGGCAGAAAAATATTTTGTACACTTAGTAAAAAATGGAATTAAAATAAATATCGAACATTGGTTATAAAAAACACTGATGCGATTTTTTTAATGTTTTGGATAGAAATCTCTTATCCAGGCTGCATTCGTTCGATGAAAAGAACAGTAAAAAACAGTAATATTGTGAAATATTATTGCAATTTGAAATAACAGTTTTCTATTTGAATATATTTTAAAATGTAATTTATTCCTGTGATTGCAAAGCTGAAGTTTCAGCAGTCATTTCTCCAGTCTTCAGTGTCTCATGATACTTCAGAATTCTTTCTAATATGGAGCTCAAATCTTATTATCAATGCTGAGAACAGTTGTGCTGCTCCAATGTAATATGTGACCCTGGACCACAAAACCAGTCATAAGAGTATTTTTTTTTTTAATACATAATCTAAAAGCTAAATAAATAAAAACTTTCCATTGATGTGTGGTTTGTTCGGATAGGATAATATTTGGCCAAGATACAACTGATACAAAGACACAATTTGAGAAAATTGCCTTTAAAGTTGTCCAAATGAAGTCCTTAACAATGCATATTACTAATCAAAAATTAAGTTTTGATATATTTACGGTAGGAAATTTACAAAATATCTGCATGAAACTGAAACAAGATCTTTACTTAATATCCTAATGATTTTTGGCATAAAAGAAAAATTGTTAATTTTGACCCATACAATGTATTGTTGGCTATTGCTACAAATATACCCGTGCTACTTATGACTGGTTTTGTGCTCCAGGGTCACATATGTCTTTGCTGTCACTTTTGTCAATTTAATATTTCTTTGGTGAATAAGAGTATTATTTTGCTAAAGAAAAGTATTAATTTGTTAATTTTGTTGTTCTGTCTCTGTACCATTCATAATTAAACTGAACATCATATTTCATATTTCACCTGAGTTCATCAAAGTCACACAGGCTTGTCGTAGATAATACAAAATATGGAGCTGAAAATCCTGTAATCTCAATTCATTCATTCCTTCATTAATCTGAATGCTTATATATTATATGTTTATAGATATTTGACACACGGTCTTTGCATCTGACTGTGTTGACTCATATTGTGTTTTGGCAGAATACGTTTTGATGAACATTTTGAGGAAAATTATACATGCATCAATGCTTATAAATATTTAGCTTTGCTAATCCTCAGACATAATATATAAACAAGAGTTACAGTGATTACATTTTAATGCATGGTTAGTTTTACAAAGCGCGCGACTGTGCGCGTCTCCGAAAAGAAGACACATAGTTTTTGTGAAGCCAGACATCGTAAAGAAAAGACATGCGTGTTTTTGAAAATAAAAGCTTTGAGCGAATTCATAAATCACTTTTATTCAATTATTCAGTATTCGTTTTTTATATTCAAAATACAGTGATACCGGACTTTAACTGAGGCCAGATAGAGCTTAATTATGATTTATGCTTGAATGTGTATAGTTTGTGGTTTCTAAATTACAACCAACCACTCATTAGGGAAGTGTCTTTATGAAAGAGATTATTTGTCTTTAATTAACTGTAACTAAACTTTTCATTTAAAGTGACAGAGTAAACAAACTTCTTGCAGACTGCAATACTAGTCCTTTGATCTGGGTCATCCAAATTTGGGAATGTCCTGCAACCTTTGTTTTAGTGTCACTTTTTTTTTTTAACTGTTAATCACTACTACAAATTTATTTAAAATTATTTTTGGAGTTTAAAGTTACTTTAAACAAATGTCCTTCATCTTTTCCCACCACACTTCGGCAAAAGCAAATTTTGTCCAAGACTTTTATTTTGAAATTGTGGCAATTTACTGAAAAAGGCGTGACCGAATATTGTTTCCTGCTTCACATCGCGTTGGGTTTCCTCTGGGAGGACTGGGAAACACAAGCATCGCTCCTCTGCCGGGGAATCGGGAAGACGTGCCTTTTTTTTTACTCCATCAAGGTGTTTATTTTCTTTTTTGTAATGAAGACGCCACCCTGCGTCCATTCGGATACATCCTAGGAAGCTCTCCGAGGACCGCGAGGTAAAATGTCATTTAAGTGATTGTCCTCTTCTCGATCAATGTCGTTTATTCTTCTGAATTGTGTCCCAGCTCGATTCTGTCGGTAAAGAGCAATTTAGGCCCACCGGGAGCATTTAAAACTTTTTTCCTAAATGAAAAATCATACACAACAGTGTATGAATCTTCGCTTGATGTCAAAGCAAACTGCAACTATATAACTGATGACAAGTTTATGTCTTGATGGAAATAATGTTGCGTTTGTCGTAAGATGAGTCATAATAACTTTTATGTGTATTATATAAATTATGATGGCAGCTGTGCCAGTTTCAAGTTAAGATGCATGTCACATTTCATGGATACAGTGCACTTTAGTTTTCCATGACTGTGTTTTGAAGCTTAAAAGGCATAAATCCCTTTTGTAGTGAGATCTGTTAGATATGTCTGGCAAACTAGTATTTAGCATGATAAGTAGCTAATTTTAAACAGATCGTCTTCCCCTTAAAGTGGTGATTTTGAGCCTGTCCCACATCAGAGGACTTCTGGTAAATGTCATCATTTTGATGTGTTTTATGAATAGATAATTATTGTATAGTATGTCACACCACATGACATGTTAACTTCTCAAAATTATTTTATGTGGATTATCTATATATACAGTTAATAAGAAGACTGTATCATAATGGTAATTATTTTAAAAAAAAAATCCAGAATGTGTCATTAATGGCAAGAGAATTTAGTTTACTGTTGTTCGGTATAGGCCCTGCTGAGTCTATGGCATCCATAGCTTTTTCTTCTCATGAAGGCATTTGATGAGTTGGTTTGAATTGATTCTAGCAGACAGCAGCACATTCCAGTCAACCCAACGCCCCCAGACATCCTAAGCATTTTGGGGAGTGCTTCAGCGTAGAGTATATGGATTATGGCAAACCCTCATAGCTGGTTATGAAAGATTGATTGCAGTAGGAATATACACTGCCACTCAAAAGTTTGGGATCTGTAAGATTTTTAATGTTTTTTTAAAGAAGTTTTTTTTCTGCTCATCAAGGCTGTATCTATTTGATCAAAAAATACAGAAAAAACTCTTATTTTGTGAAATATTATTGCAATTTAAAGTAACAGTTTTCTATTTTAATATACTTTAAAATATAATTTATTCCTGTGATCAAAGCTGAATTTTCAGCATCATTATTCCAGTGTCACATGATCCTTCATAAATCATTCTAATATGCTGATTTATAATCAATGTTGGAAACTGTTGTGCTGCTTCATATTTTTTGGGGGGGGACCTGTGATATTATTATTTTTTTAGGATTCTCTGATTAATAAAAAGTTCAAAAGAACAGCATTTATTTAAAAAATAATTTTTGTGTTACAATATACAATGCTATTTAAAAGTTTGGGGTCAGTACATATTTTCTTTCTTTTTTTTTAAATAAATTAATACTTTTATTCAGGAGGGATGTGTTAAATGAATAAAAAGTCATAGTAAAGACTTATATTGTTAGAAAATATTTCTGTTTTGAACAAATGCTGCTCTTTTTAACTTTGTATTAATCAAAGAATCAAAGAAAAAAGTATCACATGTTCCAAAAAATAATATGAAGCAGCACAACAGTTTCAACACTCATAATAAATCAGCATATTAGAATGATTTCTTAATATTGTGTAATATTTCACAATATTACTGTTTTTCTGTATTTTTGATTGAATAAATACAGCCTTGATGAGCAGAAGAGACTCCCTTAAAAACATTAAAAATCTTACTGATCCCAAACTTTTGAGCAGCAGTGTATATATATACACACATACATTTTTTTTCTTTAAATTTAGTAGCAGGAAATCTTATTGTAATAGTAACTTATTTTGCTTAGCTTTTTTATTGAGCATTTCTGCCAAAAAATACTTTGCTGTTGAGTTGGGCTGCATGAAGTACTGTATGAAATATTCTTCATTTCTTCTTTAGGGGAACAACACCTGAGGAATATTTTTCTTGATCAGTAACAGGTTCATCTGTCACTTTTATTGCTTTCAGATTCAGAACTCTACACTTTCCACAGCTTAGCAGTGATTGGTTAGTCATGTATTTTAAGTGCTGAGATTTAGCGTGTCAAGTTTAACTTTCAAAATGTGTGGCTTTTGCTAATCCTGTTTTCTTGAAGTCAGCATGAAATCAAAACCGATCTATTTGCTTTCATAATAAATGTTCCTAGACTTATTGTGAATGATTCATTAGTGTGTGTTATTCTTTTTTTAGTGATGCATCAAAATTATTTTTTTTACAGAAACATAAAAATCTAAATCAAACAGCTGACACACTTCATTGGAAATTGTTTCAGTCAATAACCTATTTCAGCCAAAACTTTTTTTTTTTTTTTTTTTTTTTTTCTACTGTTTTGGCTGAATGGTTTTGGTTGCTAAAATTTTTGTTTGCTGAAAATCACAAGTCTTTATACTCTTTCAAAATCGAAACATCCTTCCAACCTCCTGGCTCCATTCTAGTATGTAAAGCCTCCTTTCACAATGGTACCGCCCTACTTTTTTTTTTTTTTTTTTTTTTCTTCTTCTTCTCATTGAATATCCTGTAATGGAAATGGGGGTTGTGAAACCTGTTTCATGTTGACTTGATTTCACAATGTCATTTATGACGCCAAAGAAACCTTTCTAATGGCTCATTTTAAAAATGCTGTAATGTTTTGCTTGCTGCATGCTGATCTTTCTAATATGTTCTTGTCCTTTGAGCACTTCATTAGAAATTTGTATTGGTTTCAACAGACTTGGATGAAAACGACTGCCTGTGTGCCCAGTGGGACGTCCTGTGGACGCTGACCCAGTTGTATCTCTCTTGATCAGACTGCACTCTGCTTGAGCACATTAGCAGCTCTCAGAGGAATGATTTCTTATTAGAAAGCTCTTATTAGTAGCGTCATGGTTCTTATGTCTCAGACCCTTGGCAGAGATTGGGACCGATGTCTCACTCGATGGAAACAACCTTTAAAAGTAGTGTTTTCTCACTATGAGTAGTTTTGGGATTTTTTTTTATAGGCTTATTTACAGGTTTAGGCCTCCTGCTGTAATAATTGCAGACTGTTCAGTGTGTGAGTGTAATCAACTATCCAAACAAACACATTCCTCCTAGCAGCCTTCAAACTGATGCTCAATTAACAAACGGCTGCTGTGTCAGATCTGTGAGGTATTTCCATTAGATTAGATGTGTGGCTGAAATATCCCGAAGAATAATCCAAACACTGAATTCTTAGGTTTGTGTTGAGATACGGTGAAGGAATCGAATCCCTTGAACTCTACAGGGCCGTCTCACCTGTTTTGCATATCAAAACTGAGCGTCAGAAGGTCAGGACTGTGGTCACCGTTTAGAGATTCCTGGATTGTTCAATCCTTCTTGGATTCCCTCTCGAGAGAATTTCTTGTTTTTGTTTTTCAAAAGGTTTGTATTATTCCCCATGAAGTCTATTTTCTTTTAAGGTTGGAGACAAAAGTCTGAATTTTACTGTGGCTTTCCTTTCGGACCGGGAGGTAACAGATCAATGTCTTTACCACATGGATCTCCCTCGACAAAACAACATCTGTTTTTCTTGAGTGCACCACTCTGGGTTTTTAAGGATTGTTAGCTTCTATGCTTCTTTTCGCACATTTCTTTCATGTTTTGCAAAGCACAAACCCACAGCATTGGATACATTTTCTCGTCCTGCACACATAAGGCCCAGATGACTTTCCACCATCTTGCACATATTCAAAGCATCATCACACGCTGTCGCTTCCACATTCAAATCGACCACACAGGAAGAAGTGTAAACATGGCCATTACGTCTAAAGGCCCATTCATACCAAGAGCGATAACTAAAGCGATAACTAGATTAAAGTCCACACCAATGAGTGATAAAACGGGGGGTGGCTTTCTGTATGGTATTTTGGTTTTGTGAAACATAGTTTCAGTTATGTCCTAAAAAAATGGATTCTGATTGGTTGCCAAAGTTTTTATAATTTATCATCTGGAAAAAAACGTTCTGAAAATGATTCCAGTGTTATTGTTCCTCTGTGTCGTAAACGTTATAGTTGTGGTATAGGATTAGAGTGATACTGAAAATGTTTTAAAGTAAAAAGTAAAAGTAAAGTCGTGACGTATTGTCAAGTATGGTGACCCATACTCGAAATTGGTGCTCTGCATTTAACCCATCCAAGTGCACACACACAGCAGTGAATAGTGAACAAACGCACACACACACCGTGAACACACACCCGGAGCAGTGGGCAGCTATTGCTCCAGCGCCCGGGGAGCAACTGGGGGTTCGGTGCCTTGCTCAAGGGCACCTCAGTCATGGTATCGAAGGCAGAGAGAGTGCTGTTCATTCACAATCCCCACCTTCAATTCCTGCCGGTGCGAGAATCGAACCGGCGACCTTCAGGTTTTAGTTTTAGGTTTTAGGCCACGACTTCCCCAGTTTTAGTTATAGTTATAATTATAGTTAATGTTTTTGGTGTGAACGGGCATTAAAGAAAAGTGTTGTTTTGGAATGTTTACATTTTCTGAATTTTGAAAAATGTTGAAATTTTGTTTTAATGTGTTCTATCTGCCTATATCTGATTTTGTTTGGACATCTGTGTTGAAGACCGCCGTCTGAACAGGTGCTCGAGAGGCTTCTTTATGTACCTGGAATGACCCTTGACCTCAAGAGACAGTGAAAGACACTCGAGTTCTTGGCATAGTCTGAGTTGACTTGAAAGACAAAACCACCCTGTTCTTAAAAGCTTTTTTTCTATAACCTCTTTGGAGTTCTAGAGTGCGTGTCATACATGTCAGGATGTTGTAACCTGAAATATTCAATATTGTTTTCATTTTAAAGACTCCATTCAGAGTCTGCACTCTCAGTTCAGAATCCACTGGCGATCATTGAGTTTGTCCTGTTACCTGATATGAATTTGCTTGTGTGGTCCTTCATCTTTGAGGCTCTGTGTTTTTGAATAATTTTTAGAAGCGTGTTGATGGATATGGATATGTCTGTGTTGAAGTGTTGCGGTGGTGTGGTTCAGCGTGCTCAGATTTGTGCAAATGCCCGGTAGCTGTTTGCATATTGAGCACTGAAATCAAGTTTGGATGGAATGTTTTGGGTTTGACAGAAAGTTGACAGCAGTGACCTCTAAAGTGGGAAGTTAACTGGGGCAGTTAACTCTGCTCAGCTGAAGAATTTTACTGCATAGTGTCTTTCTTTTCCCTCAGGGTTTGTCCAATTACATTTAGGATTTTACAGTTTCCGAGATGCGCTTGAAGAATATGACCGTAATGCTCAGCTTCATTGCTAATGCTTGTTAAAGTGATAGTGCACCCAAACATTCTGTCATCAATTACTCACCCTCATGTCATTCCAAATCCATATGACTTTCTTTTTTTTGGTGGAACACAAAAGATCATATTTTGAAGAATGCTGATAACCAAACCGTTTCGCTACTATTTGATTTCTATTGTATGGCCAAAAAATATCACAGTTTTCAAAATGCCATTTTTAATGTTCCACAGAAGTAAGAAAGTCAAATGAATTAATCACAATTAATTGCATCCAAAATTCACAATAAATGTGTTTTTTTTCTTTACGCACTATTATTTGAAGCTATAATAGAATAATTTTCTGGACGTATTTTAATTCTTATTCTAATTTATTTGTGTTTATTTTCAGCACATAATTCATTAAATTTAAAGATGGTTACATTTTACAATCCCATCAGGTTTGGCTTCATATTCTTTCATTAGATATCAGGACTGTGAGTTGTGGTCTGCAGTTGGGCGTGGTGCTTTTTGTTTTGACTCCTGTTCAAGCATATCAACTTAAAAGGCTTGCGGGAAAAATAGGGGTGTTTAGGCTGGTGTCTATCTGGGCATGCCTCATCTGTTTGCTGTCAAAGTATCCAAATCGCCATAGTTTCAATTTGCAAAGAGAGGCCACATAAGGGCAAGAAAAAGGTCAGAGTTCACTAGTTACATGAGCATTGCGGTGAAGTCTCTGGTTTTTGATTTCTAGTAGTTACATCAACATGTGAGTACACTTATATTTGCACAGATCTCTCTTCTAGACTTCTTTTGTTCTTGCATTACGATTTTCATAGCTACATAACTCTTACAGATGGGCTATAGTGTTTTTACATATTAAGACAGAAAATATATAGACATAAGATAAAAATAAATTCAAAAAATAGTATACATATTATAGATGTATACATATAAAAAAATAAATAAATAAAGTACCCCATTTGACCTTACAATTGGAGTGAAACATGTTCATACACACAAACAATTTCATTTTTCAAACAGCTTCTTTTTTTCCCCTCTGTACTACGTATAGCTGTTGTGTTTTTTTTTCTAGCCTCAGGCCTAGCGCTGCTGCTCTGGGCTTTCAAAGCCTTTTAAGGATAGACGCAGTTGGTCAGCTATTCCAACGGGCTTGGCCTCCACCCATGATGATGTGATAAGAAAGGCAGTTCCATCCTCTTCTGACCTCCTCCAATCACAGTCTTGTGTGCATTCAAACACTGGCCAATGACTGTTTTCCCCTAAAGTGTCTGAGTTTACAGTGTGTGTGAAGCTGCATAAATAGAGTCCTCGGGGACCTTAATGTTACATTCCAACTGTCTACAAGCAAAAACATAGACTTGTACACAATGTGTTCCCCGAGGAAAATAACCAGTGCTGGAGTAAGGTAATGAAATATTTCGATTAAAGCTCTGCATGATTGAATGCAATTGAATGCTACAGGAAAAAACGAAAGGTTTGAAGAAAAAAAAAAATGTGGTAGCGATGTCTTTGTGATGTATTTTTTTCTACGGCTGGGTTTACTTAGAACTGCATGCCATTCTGTTCAGAAACTGTTCTGTATTTTCTGAAGGAGTGGGCTATCTGAAATTGTCATTCAATATTAACTGCATTTTTTGTTGGTCCATTTGAATGCGTGTAATGTGTCCAAATGACTCATTGGCCGTTTTCCTTCACTTAGATTACGCTGTAAATGTATCAAGAACCTGGAGCCAAGCATGAAAAAGGTGACCAAGCCCACGGCCGCCACCTCCAGAACCTCAGCGGGCACTAAAGCCCCAGGCAGACCTGAGGGAAGCAGCAATATGGGCACAGGTGGCAAGATGACGAACAAAACCCAGAGTTCAGCTCCACTGTCTAAGGTAACTGTTTAATATGGACGAAGCTGAAACATTTGTATTTAATCATTATGAATATGTTGAACCAAGTGCCAGCTAAGAACGTTGCATTGTGATTTGTCTGTAGCAGATCATTAACTTAATGTTTTGCGTGCTAACCAGGCAAAGAGCAATGATGATCTCCCAGCGGTGAGTGCAGGAAGTGGATCAGTATCCGTTAGCAACAGTAACGCTACTGCTAGAAACAAGAGAGGAAGCTCCTCTCAAAACACCAGCAGCACTGAGACCAGGTCCAAGACCAATTCAGGTAGCGCTAAGCATTGCCTTGGTTCTGAAGATGTTTAAGGGGAAGTGTTTTGTTGTTGCAAAAAATACTTTGAAGCCCACAGCTACTGAAATATCCATAACAGTTATTTGCTTATACTTAAGTATTTCTGCTTATACCCATTTCTTTCTCCTGTAGGTCTTTCAGGAAGGCGTGCCTTGTCATCCACAGCCAAGGATCCAGGCACGACCCGAGAGAACTTGCGAGAACGTTCCAGAACTAGTGTTGCCAAAAAGCTTGCCGGACCCACCGATGCCATGCCTCAGAAGCGATCGCGATGCCGCACCATAGCTGAGACTGATTCTCGGATGTGCAAATCTCGCTCAGACAACCAGATAAGCCATAAAGCAGTGCTGGAGTGCCAAGTGAAGGATCTGCTGGACTTAGCCAAGAGCAAAGACCTGGAGATCCTCCATCTCCGCTCTGAACTTAAAGGTATGAAAGCCCAGCTTGGTCTGGAAGAACTTGAGGCCCCTGATGCTGAACAAGCATCTCAAGAGACCAAGCAGCCTCAGGAGAAAGAGGTTTCTCCTGTGATCAGTGCCACAGATGTGGAGTCCACTCTGCTCCTCCTTCAAGACCAGAACCAGGGCATCCTTGATGAGCTAAATATGCTGAAGAGTGAAAACCGGATGCTGAAGGATCGTCTCAATGCTCTCGGCTTCTCTCTGGAGCATCGTCTAGACAGCCCTGACAAAGGTCTGCGCTGCCTGTCCTTTAATCCTGAGCCTGTATCTAGTGGAGGCAGTGGAGGTCACAGCGAAAACAGCGGGGGTGGTATGTGTGCATCTTCTGCAGAAGGCTCTGCCCAAGGCTCTACTGAGGACCTGCTTTCAGAAACAAGACGTGTAGGCTCTTCTGATGCACTGGACAGTGAGTGCAGTGAGGCCTACCAGCCGATCACCTCCAGCGATGATGCTCTGGACGCACCCTCAGGTTGTGGATCCTCTTCTGAATCAGAAGGAGGGCCACCGAGCCGGGAACATTCCCGCAGGGGCAGCAGCGGGAACACCAGTGAGGTTTCTGTGGCCTGCCTGACTGAGCGCATCCATCAAATGGAGGAGAACCAGCACAGCACAGCAGAAGAACTCCAGGCCACTCTGCAGGAGCTTGCTGACCTGCAGCAGATCACGCAAGAGCTGACCACAGAGAATGAACGCCTGGGCGAGGAGCGTGCCATTCTGGTCGACTCCCTCTGTCAACAAGGGGAGCGTCTGGAACTCTACGGAAGACAGCTGGACTACTTCCGAGGCCTTCTTGACGAGCATCGGGTGGCCTACGCAAAGGATGATGAAGATGCCAAAAGCGGCCGATACATGGAGCTGGAAAGGCGCTACGCTGAGCTGAACGAGGACACTCGTTTTGAGCGGGAGCAGCTGCTGGGTGTTCAGCAACAGCTAAGCAGTGCACTCAAGATGGCAGAACAGGAGAACGCAGAAGCCCAAGGCCTAATGGCGGCATTGAAGGAGCGTGTGCATGTGGCGGAGAGAGCTGTGGAAATGGAGCGGAGGGAACGGGCTGTTGCTAAAGCGGAGTTGGACGCGCTGAGGGTGGTGTCCGAAGGGGAGCAGGTGGAGCTGAATCGCTGCAGAATCCAGCTTGAGCAAGAGAGGCAGAGAGTGGCCCAGCTCCTCTCCATCCACAACGCAGGGGATAAGACAGACATACGCCACCTGCTGGACAGTGAAAGATTAGACAAAGAGCGAGCAGAGGCCAAAGCAACTCAGTTACAAGAGGAACTGGGGCACACACGCAGTGAAGCTGCACAGCTCCAAGAGGCAATTAGCAAGGTGAAACTTACAAACACACTCCGATAACCCATACCTTTGATTATCTTAAGTTGTCTTAAAGGGATAGTTCACCCAAAAGTGCAAATTCTGTCATTAATTACTCACTCTCATGTCGTTCCAAACCCGTAAGTCCTTCGTTCGTTTTCGGAACACAAATTAAGATATTTTTGATGAAATTCGAGAGCTTTCTGACCCTTCATAGACGGTAATGCAACTACCACGTTCAAGGCCCAGAAAGGTAGTAAGGACATCATTAAAATAGTCTGTGACATGAGTGGTTCAATCTTAATTTTAAGAAGCTACGAGAATACTTTGCGCACGAAGAAAATAAAAATTACAACTTCATTCAACAATTTCTTCTCTTTCGTGTCAGTCTTCGCCGTGCCTTAGCATAGTATTATCATTAGCATGTTAGCTATGTAGCTGGATGAAATTTCAATTTCTTGCAAGTTAAAGTGTTCCCAACATTTGTTTTGAGTATAGATATTGAACATCTAGTTCCCTAGTAACATGATTGGTATACCTAACAACAACATAGCAATGCCTTAGCAACCACCCAGATCATCATAGATAGCATTGTGATATCAAGTTTTGAACAGGCATTAGCATAGGTAATATGTAGTTTTCAACTTCTTGAAAGTCAAACAAGAGTTCCCAACTTATGCTTTCTGCAGATTTTGAACAACCAGTTCCTAGTAGCAACATGCTAACAACTACTCAGAATTCCTAGTAGGCATATAATAATTGCCTGGCATTGTGTTGTGAAGTTTTGAACAAGTTGTAGCATATGCTTAAAGCACAGATGTTGAACCTCCAGGTTAAGTAGTAGCAGTGTGCTGTACATTTTCCAACATGTATCCCTGCTAATGTGTATCTTTGTGTTCACTATAGCTTGAGGGTGAGTTCCGAGCGTTTCGTGACGATGTCCAGGCACAGTTAGCAGAGCAGAAGCGGCTCCTGGAGCAGCAGTGCTCTGAGCTGGAGGAGAAGGACACAGAGATCGCTGACATGAAGGAGACCATCTTTGAGCTGGAGGATGAAGTCGAGCAGCATCGTGCTGTCAAGCTTCATGACAACCTCATCATTTCTGACCTGGAGAGTAAGTCATGTGACAAAATGGTCAATAAACTCTATTTATATTTAATTGACACACATACATACATACATACATACATACACATATATGTGTGTGTGTATGTATATATATGTATGTAGGCAGATTGGCATGTACTTCTATTCTACAAATATATCTATGTGTGTAACAAATTTGGTGTTGACCAAATGTTTTGTTTTCATTATCTTGTGGTTATTCATGCTTCTGTCCACATAGAGGCGTCATTGAGCTATCAAGAGTAAATAGACATTATTTTGACATTCCTTTAGCTTTCATTTTTAATGTCAAGTACTTGATCATTTTACATACAAAATAATTTATAGTATTTTATCAGAATGAAAAGATTAAATGTATAAAAATAAAATAAGAATTAACTTTCAGCAACACATTAATGATAATATTTATCTTTTTTTTTTTTCACTTTAGATTCCATCAAAAAGCTTCATGATCAGAAATATGACATGGAGAAGGAGATTAAGGTTCTTCACCGAAAATTGCGGGTAAATTTTCCTTTTTTATTTGTTTCATTTATCATTATACCGTTTATTGATTGATTCATTCTTCCATTTTCCAACTGACACCTGTCACTCACAGGAGGAATCAGCCGAGTGGCGTCAGTTCCAAGCTGATCTGCAAACAGCTGTCATCATTGCCAACGACATCAAGACAGAAGCTCAGGAGGAGATCGGAGACCTGCGGCGCCGCCTGCAGGAAGCTCAGGAGAAAAATGAGAAGATGAACAAAGAGCTGGATGAACTAAAGAGCAGGAAGTAAGAGATGTAATGTAAATTTACAGTGCAATGTGTTGTGACAACAGGGACGTTGACACAGGTTGTGTGATTGTTTTTGTATGTGCAAATATTTGCATATGCTGGAGATTTAAGCGTCAGTGTGTGTCTTGCGTTACAGACAGGAAGAGGAGCGTGGCCGTGTGTATAATTATATGAACGCCGTAGAAAGAGACTTGGCTGCACTGAGGCAGGGGATGGGCCTGAGCCGACGTTCCTCCACTTCCTCTGAACCTTCACCCACTGTCAAAACACTCATCAAGAGCTTTGACAGCGCCTCACAAGGTTCATAAATTCATGCTGATTTATGAAGATACATGCTCACATTTAGGGGGTTGTGTCCTAGTGTTTATAAATCTAGACTGGTTGCCAGAAGGTTGTAGATTGTTCGAACCTCACAAGGACTATTGAGCCATTTTGCTGTAAGTGTGCCCAAGGGGTTTGCGCTGCAACTAAAGTGTACTGCAAGTTGCTTTTGATTGAGAACATGATTTAAATGACAAATTAGCAATCTGAGATGTTGGAATGCAAATATATAAAACCTTTTCTATTTCCTTTTATAAGTCACATAAACTGTCCATTTGTTTATCTTTCTCTATATACAGGTCCTGTTCCAGCCAGTCCTGCCGCTGCTGTTGCTGTTGCTGCTGCTGCCGCTATTTCTAGAACGCCCCTCAGTCCCAGTCCCATCAAAACCCCTCCAGCCGCTGCTGTCTCTCCTATACAGGTATAAACAATTAGAATTAATGGTAGCACTTTATAATAAGTTGTCATTAGTTAATGTATTAACTAATATGAACAAACAATGAACAATACATGTATTACAGTATTTATTCATCTTTGTTAATGTTAGTTAATAAAAATACAGTTGTTCATTGTTAGTTCATGCTAGTTCACAGTGCATTAACTAATGTTTACAAACACAACTTTAGATTTTAAAAATGTATTAGTAAATGTTAAAATTAATATTATTAACTAAGATGAATAAATGCTGTTTTGTATTGTTCATTCTTAGTTCATTTTAACTAAAGTAGTTAACTAATGTTAACCAATGAACCTTATTGTAAAGTGTTATAGAATTAAAGAATGTAGTTATATAACCATTTTAAATGCCACGAGTGCCATCAGGTTATGAGTAATAATATATTATGATAGTGCTGTGTAAATCACAATATAGTTTTGGCCTATTCTACCCTCAAATGTTTCATTATGTAGTAATAATTTTATAATTATTTCAGTATTTTTATATTATTTTATAAAATAAGAGTATTCATAACAAATAAGGTTAACATCATTGCAAAAACAAAATACTTAAAACAGTGACACTTCTGTTCAAATGTGTGGGTCAGTAAGATTTTATAATGTTTATGAAAGAAGTCTGTCCCTTATACGCACCAAAGCTGCATACAATAAAACAGTAATATTGTGAAATTTATTACAATTTAAAATAACAGTTTTCTATTTTAATATATCTTAAAATGTAGTTAATTTATTATTTTATTCATTATTTTCAGCAGCCCTTACTCCAGTCTTCAGTGTTACATGATCATTCAGAAATCATTCTAATATGCTGATTTGCTCCAGTTTCTTCTTATTGTGCTCCTTAATATTTTTGTGGACACCGTGATACTTTTTTCTGGATTCTTTGATGAATAGAAAGTTAAAAATAACAGCATTTATTTAAAATAGTTTTTTTTTAATTATTATTATTATTATTATTATTATTATTATTATTTAAAATGTCTTTGATGCATTTGATCAGTCTAATTCAACCTTGCTGAATAAAACTGAGCTCAACTGACCATCCATACTGACCCCAAAACTTTTGAATGGTAGTGTATTTGTCATAAATATGATTGAATACATTTAAAGCCGTTGTAAAAAACGCATTTTAAAAGTCTCTCTGATCACTCCAGCAGATGTTTGCATTCTTCTCTTTTGGGATTTTCTGACCTAAAACCCCTGTCTGTCAGATGAGATCTCCAGACCTTCTGTGCGTGGAGCTTCCTTCTTGTTCTCTCCCTCTGTCCTCCACGGATGTCCTTTGCTGCATTGCTTTTTTTGAATAGGTCATGCAAGTCTCCTCAAAATGTGCCAAAACAGGATGTTTTTGTAAGGAAAGAAAAAAATGAGGCAGTTTGACGTACTTTGAGTACGAAACTTATGCAAGGCACAGAGATCTTGTAGTATATTTGTGGTGGATTTGAGTTTATTATTGTTGGTTGTTCAGAACATGATGTGCTATGGTTATAAAATCATGCTGCTTGTTGAGGAGGTGGTTCACATTTGAGCATTCAGTTTTATCCCATTGACTGGCACTGAAGGATGGGATCTAAACCAGAGGACCAGAATATCATAGACTCATAGAATATCATAGACTTGTTGTGGGCTTTTGACTTGGGCCAGAAAAATATCACCTTGCAATCACCCGCAGCACCCTAGTATCATGGTGCTAAAGTTAAAATATTGTTTTATTGCTAGATGTATTGCTGTAACCTGCAGACAGCCAATATGTTTTTGCTTAAGCATGATTGTATTTGTGAAATTGTGTTATTGGGCATAAGAAAGAGCCTTGAATTTTTCTAGAAATGGTAATTACTGACAAGTTTTCTAAGCCAGGATGGTAGTGTTTATCCATTTAGGCTATGAAAAACAACAGAGTGCTTTAAACACATCAACAATTCACACCTAACTGTGTTGACCACCTGAGCTCTAACATAACTTCATTGAATTTATTATATAAATTGTGCTGTGAACTAGGGCTGGATATATATTGTATTGTATATTTATGATATATTCTAAATTATTTTGCTGGTGATATAAAATAGAGCATACAACACAATACAGGTTTTAATGCCTACATGCTGTCATAAGACTAGCCTCGCAATCTTTACTTGTCTCGTGAATTCTGAATAGAGTCTGTTTTAAAATTGAAAAAGTAACAAAAACAGCTTTTGCATCAAGTTTGATTCTTTTCTTTGAATCAGTTCAAACTGTCTGTTTTAGAGAGTTGCTTTAAAACTGAAAATTGTGTTAAAAATTGTTTGCATCATCATTTAGAAATGTTTTTCTGGACAAAAAAGTCCCCGTCTAGTATTTTCATTTTTTAGCTGAAATAAAACACAAACATTGGGTGAAATTTTTTTAAACTTATTAAACAAAATTATAATAAAAAAATATAACTATAAAATATATAAAACCATAATGTATTTATATATATATTTATATACACACACACACAGTATATTTCAGAAAATAATGAAATTATTCAAACTAAAATAAAATAAAGCTAAATTAAAATATTACAAGGCTATACTACTAAAATAACAAAAAATACAAACACCAAAACTGAAATTAAGATAAAAACTGAAAATATAAAAATCTCAAAATAAAAGCTATTTAAAAGCTATAATAAAAGCTATTAATACTATAATAGTATATAAATAAAGCTATAACAATAGTGGTGCATAATAATGAAAATTATTGAATATAATTCATTCTTAATTTAGTGACAGTTTTTTTGAAAAACCTCCCTAAATTTTTTTATGATTATTTTAAATCTGATTGGAAAAAATGGTTTGGTTATAATTAAGGTAACTTCAGAGCAATTAATTAAAAAAAAAAAATCAAAATATATACGATATTTATTATTAATTTTAGCCGCATTGCCCAGCCCTGTTTTGACCTTTTTTTTTTTTCTGTATTTTACAGAGGCACACCATCAGCTCAGCCAAACCTCTGTCGTCAATGCTGGACAAAAGACCGAGCTACACGGACCTGAGCATACCAGGTGGGCTGACGTTAGTCACACTTGAAATCTAACTCGTTGATCTTTTGGTCTTCCCTCACACCAGTTTGATCTAGTTATCCAGAGGTGAACTCAGAGTTAAAGGTCATGTGTAATCACGCTGTACCGTTTCCCTCAGGCTTAACATTTGCAGTTAATGACCACTGAGATTGTGTGACAAGCCTTGAGAAGGAAGCAGGATATTTATTTTAGAAGTGCAGAAGCTTAGTCTCTTGTTCTTTGTCACAATTGTATGTGTGTTTTTATGTAATTCAATAGCAGACCACCTCCTCCGGACCTCACCTGTAACGCGCCCCATCTGCAGCCTCCAGAGGGTGACAAACAAAGACTCGACTAAGACTATATCAGGTACGTTTAGACCTGTTTAGAGTACTTGTTCTGCTCCTACTACAGTCAAATACTCAACTATACAGTTATTCAAAATACCCATTGTGTGTTGTGACATCAAAGGAAGAGTTCACCCAAAAATGAAAACTTGCTGAAAATGTAATCACCCTCAGGCCAGGTAAGATGTAGATGAGTTTGTTTCTTCATCAGAACAGATTTGGAGAAATTTAGCATCACATCACTTGCTCTCCAATGGATCCTCTGCAGTGAATGGGTGCCGGCAGAATGAGAGTCCAAAAAGCTGATAAAGAGATCACAATAATCCACAACTAATCCACACTTCACACTCCATCACTTCTTGTGAAGCATAAAGCTGCAAGTTTGTAAGAAACAAATCCATCAAGGTGCTTTAATGCTAAACCATCAGTTCTGGGCAAATTACCAGTCCATAATTCATAATAATGCTTCCTGTAGTCAAAAAGTCCATCTCCTATTGTCCTCTCACATCACAATCCACCAACACATTTGTTCAGAATTGTTTTGGACTCTTTTCGAACGGAAACTGTGCTTGATCTGTGCATATTTCTCTCCTGATTCGGACGAGATGACTTTTACACTGGAGAAAGCATTATTATGTATAGAAGACTCGTATTATGGCAAGAAGTGACGGTTTAAAGTTAAATCATCTGGATGAGTTACTTACGAACATGCAGCTTTTTATTTTACAGGATGTTGAGTCGTGTGGATTGCTTATGGATTATTGCGACGTTTTTATCAGCTGTTTGGACTCTCATTCTGACGGCACCCATTCACTACAGAGGATCCAATGGAAAGCAAGTGACGTAATGCTAAATTTCTCCAAATCTGTTCTTATGAAGAAACAAACTGGATGGCCTTAGGATAAATATATTTTCAGCAAATTTTCATTTTTGGGTGAACTCTTCCTTTAACAGCACACAGATTTTGTAATGTCCATGCATCCTCTACTTGTCAGTTTCTCGCAGAAGCAGTGAAGAGTTAAAGAGAGACTTGTCGGTAACAGACGCATCAACGCCATCGTCAATCATCGCGCTAGGCTCATCTTCTCCCCAGCTTTCTTTGCCATCCAACTCCTCCTCCCCGACCGCCTCTGTCACGCCTACCACACGAGGACGTTTACGGTAAGCGGTGGGCCTTCCTTGTTTTTCTATTTGCCTCCGTCTCTTTTATGTTCATCTCTGCTCTGGCTCTTCTTTTGTTGACTTTCTAGAAGACTCTCTCTCGCTGTCATGTTTGCCAGATGTCTCTATGTTTCACACTCTATCTCTGTCTCTGTCTGTTTGCTGCGGTGTTGACAGGTCAGTGTTTTGATAATGGATGTCACTCATTTGCCTCTCCTGAAACCTGACCGTTGGTCCACTATGGCTTTTGAATAGGCCATTGGAGGAAGACGAATCATTCTGCACTTTCCTTTATTATCAGAGCATTTCCTTCTGGTCGTAGCATTGACTTCCTTGCTGGAAAAATCCAGCTAGAACCAGCTTCTGATGGTAGCTGGTTTTACTCTAGTGCTGGCTGGTTGAAACTGGATATTTATGCACAGGGATTTTTTTTTTTTTTTTTTTAATTAAGCGTATAATATAATGTAGAACATAACATAATCTAAAAAATTAATTATGGACAAAAACAATAAATAATTATTATATTATTAAAATATAGTTATCATTGTTATTTTTAATTTTTTTTATTATTATAAAGTGTCTTTTTTTTTTTTTTACCAGCATTACAGGTTGTATATCAATGGGACACTGTCAGTTGGCTAATTACTACAATTTTTTTAATAATTATACTCTTCAGTGCAGTGAGTTGACTTCTATGGAAGAGGATTAGGGCCAAGCAATAATAATAAAAAAAAAATAAAACCATCTCAAGATTAAAGTCTTTAAATTTCGAGAAAAAAGTCAAATTAAAATGCGGAGAATAAACCCACTCGTGTCAGGTTCATTTCATCTCGTTGGCGAGTGTCAAACAGCGTCTGCAGTTCTCAACATTTTATTTCGACTTTTTTCTTGAAATTTAACAACTTTTTTTCTCAATTTAATGGGTTTATTCTCAATTTTATTACAACTTTTTTTCTCGAAATTTAACAAGTTATTTCTCAAAATTTAACAAACTTTAATATCAACATGGTTTAATTTTTTTTTATTATTGCTTGTCCCTAATCATCTTACGTACTTTTCTGTGTAGGTAAGATGATCTATTTTTACAATACAGAATCAATGATCAATTTAAAAATTGTTACAGTGGCAGTGTCAGAAAGATCTTAAAGTTGGTGCATCTATCATGTCAATGCATCTTGGTAGAATTTAAGCTTAAAAAATGAAGTATGGTTTTTGCTATTAAAGTTGAATCCAATACAAAGGAACTGTGTTGTTAAAGTGATTGATGTCTCTCCAGAGAGGAACGGAAGGACCCTCTGTCTGCGTTAGCCAGGGAATATGGAGGTTCCAAGAGGAATGCTCTGCTCAGGTGGTGCCAGAAGAAGACTGAGGGTTATCAGGTACATGTTGTTGTTGTTGTTGTTGTTGTTGTTGTTGTTGTTGTTGTTGTTGTTGTTTTTGTTTTTTATCTACATTTTTTTTTTTTTTTTTTTCAGTCACTTGTGATTTAATAGTCGTGCAATATATATTGATTACCATGCTGGTATCAGCCAATTGTAGCTTTTTTTAAGTGGTCCTATTAGGCAAATATTAGACATAAAATAAACATCTGCATTTATAATATTGTCCATAATATTAATTATTGGTCAAAATATGAAATTATATATGGACCCCTATTGGAAGTCTAATTGGAAGTCGAATCAGGCTCCTCCTATCGAAGCATCGAATCTTCGACTATATAAGAAATAAATATATATATATATATATATATATATATATATATATATATATATATATATATATATATATATATATATATATATATATATATATATATATATATATATATATAATATATATATATATAGAGAGAGAGAGAATGTAAAAATCTTTTTTTTTTATTATGCGTTCTGACCTTCTTTCCCATGTTACAATTTTCAAAACCTGTTTATTACCAGGTTTAAATTAAATTTTGAATCCCAGATTTTCTATGTGGTCTCCACCTCATCTTGTTAAACAATAGAAACATGATTTAATTTATTTCAGTGTAGCTTAAAATCTGCAAATTCACAGTTATCAGCGTTCAGGTATTCTTGTTTGAGTGCGTTTGCTTTTTAAACGGAACGTGACCATGCATAACGTACAGATTCGCCTACTATCGCAATTACTCTTCTGCCGTCAAGCATATAAAATGTTTACAATTCAGAGAGGGTTTTGGACCATGATGTTACCATGGTTTTCCTCAAGCCAGGAAGTGTGCTACATTTCTCCTGCTTCGTGCTCCATGTCACAAACAGAAAACATCTGAGCCAATCAGAGCATAGAACCCTTGTGGGCACAGATTTGTGATTCTGATCACCTTGTGATTTAAAGTAGTGTTTTTCTTTTTCATTTCATAGATTCTGAAATGTGCAATTTGGAGTTTTTGTCTGTCTTATCACCTCCGAGCAACTATATTTTTCCCACTTTTAGTTTTGGTAGTTCTTTTGTCATTTTGACACCACATTCCCATAATCCCACCGTCTCTGTCACCTTTTTTCTCTCTGCATCTTTGTCTGTCTCTCAGTAAGTGTGCGTGTGATTGATGGTAATGTCCACCAGTGGATAAAAGACATTTTTCACTGCAACTCTAATGTGTTCATTACAAGCGGCCTGGCTTTACTTGGAGTGCACTTTTTGCAGCGAGCAGGCCTCTGTTTCTCCGTTTTCAATGTGATTAGCCTAATGCTCTCTCCCCTGGGCCTTCCTGTTTTTTGCACACAAGACCTCTTTTCATTAGCCTCTCGCTTTGAACACAGGCACACAAACGAGAGAGGACACAGGGAGCACGTCTCGATGTCTTCGTAACCCTCTCTTCACACGGTTCTGTTGTGCTGATGTTTGTTTGGCTGCAGACTTTACGTGGCTGGAGTTTGTGCACTGAATTGTAAGGGAGGGTTGTGGACTAAACTGGCTGGTGAAGAATGAAATGATAGCGAATGCTATTTAAAGAATTTACAGTAATAGCAAAATGGACCTTTTAAACTTCCTCAATAAATACAGTAAGGAACAGGAACATGTACTAAGTCAGTTCCTCTCAAGTTCACACAGGTGTTTAAGGAAGCAAGCAGAGGTGTAGTTTATCACTTATATTTGATAAGCAGAAAGTGTCTGAATATTTTTATTTTTTATTTTTTCATGGCCATTTTGTTTTAAATTTTTACATTTAATTTAATTTGTTTTGGTGTCAATGTTTTCCCATGCTCACGAAGGCTGCGTTTATTTGATTTAAAATGCAATAAAATGGCAATATTGTGAAATATTTATTACAATAAAAACTGTATTTATTTTAAAATGTAATTTATTGCTGTGAGGGCAAAGCTGATTTTTCAAAACCCACTACTCCAGTCTTCAGTGTCACATGATCCTTTAGAAATCATTCTAATATGCTGATTCAGTTCTCAAGAAATATTTCTTCTTATTATAATGTTGAAAAAAGGTTGCTGCTTATTATTTTTGTGGAATCTGTGATGTCATATTTTTTTCAGAATGCTTAATGAATAGAAAGTACAGAAGACCAGTATTTATTTTAAATAATTTTTTTTTTTTTTTTTTGACAAGATTCAGCAAGGACACTTTAAATTTAAATTAATCAAAAGTGATAGTAAAGACATTTACTCTAACCTTTGATTTAATTTATTTACAGTGTCCTTGTTGAATAAAATGAATTTCTTTATTTAAAATAGTCTTACTGACCCCACACTTTTTAATGGTAGTGAACAATTTTAAAATTGTATAAATCAACCTTAATTTCCAATGAACCAACATAAATTATTCATAAACAACAGTAGCTTTTAAACAAATATTAACCTGATTAATAAATGTGTTAAAAGTACAGTTCATAGTGGTAATTGTCATGATACCTAATACAACTAATCTCAACAAACTTTTTTTTACTTTTATGGTAAATTACCACATATTTGTGCCATGATTTTTTTTTTATTTATTTATTTATTTATTTTTATTCAAAACATTCACTTGAGTTGATATTTTGTCACATTATTACAATGACATTCATACATGTTAAAGTGTGGCTAAATTACACCAATGCTTTTTGGGGACACTTACTACGAAAACACAACCACAGTCAGTGGTCAGTGTGCTAGCACAGATCTCTTGATGAAAAACAGGGCATCATTATCAGTGTGAGACCACTTTGGTGCTCCACAGACCTGGATCTGTTGCTGCTTCTCCATCCCCTGCTGCTGTGCCCCACTCTGATGAGCTCATCACTTCCTTTCACGCCACTCTCTGTGGGTTACCACGAAGCTCTGCCAATTTACGCCATCCCTTTGCACGTTTACACTGGCCTGCCACATCTGATAAAGGCTGTTACTCTTTCTTTCAAATCTTCTTGCTAGAGGAAGCCGGTGATAGCGTAATCTGAAAGAGTGCTTTTGTTTCTTTTGGAAACTCTCAAGTATAGATCAGAAGAATGGGTGAACAAATATCAGTTCCAGTAAATTGCCACCATGCAGCCTACGTATTTCATTCTGGATTCCAGGTATAACAAACAAAGCAAATCTTGGGATCAAGCATAGCTATCCGTTATTGTGCCTCTTGCACCTCTGTTGTAATCTAATTGCACCTATAGTAGTGTTCAAAAATTTGGGATCTGTAAAAAAAGTCTCTTATGTTCATCAAGGTAGCCTTTTTTGTTGAAAAACAGGGTGAAAACAGTAATAGTGTGAAATATTATCAAAATTTAAAATAACGGTTCTCTATTTGATTTATTTCTGCAGTTGAAAGCTGAATTTTCAGCATCATTACTCCAGTATTAAAGGAATAGTTCACCCAAAAATGAAAATTCTGTCATTAATTACTCACCCTCATGTCGTTCCAAACACACAAAACCTTTGTTCATCTTAAGATATTTTTGATGAAATCCGAGAGCTTTCTGAGTCTGACCCTGCATAGATAGCAGTGCAACTACCATGTTCAAGGCATGGAAAGGTAGAAAGGACATCAATAAAATAGTCCATGTGACATCAGTGGTTCGACCTTATTTTTATGAAGCCACGAGAATACTTTTTGTGGGCAAAGAAAACAAAAATAACTTGTCAGTTTTCGATGCTTGTTCATGAGAGTACCACAACGCACTCTCATGTACTCTTGTGAACACACATCAAAGACCAGTGTTGGGAAAGTTACTTCCAAAATGTAATACATTATATATTACTAGTTACTGTCTTTTGAAAGTAATTAGTTACATTACAATATTACTGTCTCTGAATTGTAATGCGTTACTTTTGAGTTACTTTCACCAAAATATACACAGAAGTATGACTACTAGGCATTATAAAATGCCAAAATGTAGTTATTGCTGCTCATTATACATCCAGTGGAGGGTAATGTGGTAGGTCTATATAGCATAAAATTATAAAATCATATTTAGATACCGGTATGTTGGTCTACACATTAATGTTACATTGTAGTTTAGGTTATAAGCACAGATAAGCACAAACCACTTTATTACATTCATAAATAACACCTGTAAATAAAGCAAATTGTTCTAATGTACAAACAATAAACACAATACCTAGCCTATAGGCTATTTTGAACGGTTTTCAGAACAAAACAAGAATGAAAAATATAAGTTGCTAAACAAGCTAAACTGAAAGCAAACAGCGTTGTTCTCACGCAGCCTACCTCTCATTCAGCATCAATCCAATTAAATGTCCATATTCGCGAAGTATTTGAATGCTAAATTATTATTTATTATGTAGGCCTAAACCAGCTTTGCACTTAACGTGTGTAAAAAAAAAAACTTCCTCGTCACATGAGCAAATGTGTTTTGCCCGAGCTTAGGTTGAATGGCACGGATTGTACTACACAGTACGCACTATTTAAATTAACCAGTGTGTCTTTATGTTTGGCTGGCTGTATTTTATTCTGATAACAAACAGGCTGCAACGTTTGCAATGCTGTATGTGTGCATGAGGCGAATATAATGGGAGTGTGTGTCCGTCTCACAAACGTAGAATCCGTCTCTGCAGTCATCTCAACCATTGAATTCCAGCAACAGGAAATAGACAAACTATTTTACACGTGGAATTTTTTTCTCTGGGGCTGTTTTGCGGTGTTGGTAAATTCACCACTTAATTTTGAGTTAAAATATGTTGTTGTAACTTGCGTTACTGAGGTTGTAACGAATAATAATATTACCCAAATTTTATTAGTAATGCGTTATATTACTGCGTTACAGCAAAAAGTAATATACTACTGTAATATTATTACTTTTGTAATGTGTTACTCCCAACATTGTCAAAGACTGACACGAAAGTGAAGAAATTGTTGAATAAAGTCATTATTTTTGTTTTCTTTGTGCACAAAAAGTATTCTTGTAGCTTCATAAAATTAAGGTTGAACCACTGATGTCACATGGACTATTTTGATGATGTCCTTACTACCTTTCTGGGCTTTAAACGTGTCAGTTGCGTTGCTGTCTATGCAGGGACAGAGCGCTCTCAGATTTCATCAAAAATATCTTGATTTGTGTTTGGAAGATGAACAAAGGTCTTACAGGTTTGGAACGACACGAAGGTGAGTAATTAATGACAGAATTTTCATTTTTGGGTGAACTATCCCTTTAAATCTCACTTGATCCTTCAGAAATCATTCTAATATGCTGATTTTGTGCTCAAGAAACATTTCTTATTATTATCAATGTCAAAAACAACTTAATATTTTTGTGGAAACCATGATATTTTTTTTCCAGAATTATATTTAATTGAAATATATTTTTTGTTACAATATAAAGTCTTTACTATTGCTTTTAATTCATCCATGATGAATAAAAGTATTAATTTGTCTAAAAAAAAAAATCATACTGACCCCACACTTTTGAATGGTTGTGTATATGTGCAAATGCAACAAGTGACAACTGTAGATCTGAGAAGGAGGGCGTTCATTGGCATTAATGAACGCAAACCCTCTTTCCTGGTCACAACAAAACCATAAATGCCCCGCACTGAGTCAGATGGCTACTTCCGTGTATGAATTGAAGCATGTGTGAAGTATGCTGATACAGATAAGCAAGGCTGTTGAACAAACACTTCAGCACGAGGTGAGACTGTCCGTAAGCGAATATGAAAAAAGTAGGTGACCACTGCTCTCAGAACAACATTAAAGTTCAATTCAATCACATTTTGTGGAAGTGCGTGAGAAAATGGTTGTGCAACAGTGTACCCAGAATACATCTCATCCATCAAGTTCTAGGTAATGGAGAGCTTATTGTAAACGTATTTTATATTAAACAAGTGTTACTTTCAACCCGTTTCTGACCCACATTTTAATGTATGCAAGTCTACACAGAATCTGACATTTGTTTTCACATTTTCAGTGCTGATTATGAGCAGAATCATGTGTTCATGCTCAGTAAAATGACCTTATCTGTGGCTGAAAGCTCTAAATAGGCAAAATATTTACTAAGCAAACAATGTAATGCTTGCGTGTAATGTAACGTATGTAGCAAGATAAGGTTTTTGGTCAACATACACTTTAAGTATCTCCAAATAAGATAGGCATGCATAAATGAAAAGCAATGTTTCCAACGTTTGTGTAAACACTGAAAAAATACATTGTTTCTGTCAAGATTTACAGCTGTGGCTCTTAACTACAACCATAATGTCACAGGGACACGGAAAGATTCAATGCTTCATCAGTCCCTCTGAATCACCCACCCAATTCCCTCAGTTCATCTACTGAAATTGTAATTATTGATCTTTTTTCTCCCCCTCCATACGCACACAGAACATTGACATCACCAACTTCAGCAGCAGCTGGAATGATGGACTCGCTTTCTGTGCCATACTTCACACCTATCTGCCGGCACACATCCCCTACCACGAACTCAACAACCAGGACAAGGTCTGTACACTCAACACACATAAGGCACAAACAGGGTGAATTCAGGTAAATTGGACAATTTTTAATTTGACTGTGAAAATTCGGCCCAGTTTACCTGGATTCACTCATTAGTTAGTATATATCAGTTGGCACAATAAAACATTTTAGAGAAGACTTGCATATAATTCCCAATAATTCTATTCATCTATTGACATCAGTTCTTCTTGCTTGTGTTTTGCAGAGGCGCAATTTCACTTTGGCCTTCCAGGCAGCAGAAAGTGTGGGAATTAAATCGACACTGGTGAGTTTAACATCACAGCTAATTAATATATATATTGTATTACAGTGCCTCAGAACCTAATTAAAAATTAATACTTTCATTCAAGCAAGGATGCATTAAATTAATCAAAGGTGACAATAAAGACATTTATAATGTCACAAAAGATGTCGATTTCAAATAAATGCAGTTCGGTTGAGCTTTTTGTTCATCAAAAAATCCTGCAAAAAATCCATCACAGTTTTCATAAAAATATGAAGCAACACAACTGTTGATAATAATAAATCAGCATATTAGAATGATTTCTGAAGGATCATGTGACATAAATTCAGCTTTGCCATAACAGGAATACATTTTATTTAAAAATATATTCAAGTAGAAAACAGATCATTTAAATTATTATATTTCACAATATTACTGTTTTTACTGTATTTTAATCTAATAAATGCAGCCTTGCTGAGCTTTTTTTAAATGCATTTAAATAACTTTCTTGTCAGAGGACGCATGTTTTATCCATGCCTTTTTATCTTTCCTAATGAAATTCTGTTAAAAAATATATGATCTCAGTATGATGTACAATCTCTTTATTGAGATCTGTTGAATAAATCTTTTGTTTTGAATTTCCCTCAACATTAGAAGATAATTTCCTAATTTTGCTCTCCACCCTGTTAGTAAATACTACTTGCAGCTGTAAAACATTAATGCAACTAGCTATGACTTTACTTTCCTGACATAACATCTCAAATTAAGAAACATTCAACTATGAATCATCAATGCTCTTCCTAATTTATGATCTTTCAAGGGTTTTCTTGTCATAGCCTGTTTGATTACAGCTAATTTAGCCTTTTAGTATGTTGTTAAAATGCATGTTTTTATTCCTACGATTTTTTTTTTTTAAAGAAAGTCTTTCCAGTCTGTCATTCTGCATTCCATTACCATTCATTCTATAAATATTAGCTGATAAAATCATCTAAGATAAGCCTTTGTTGTTTCGTCTTGTTGCAATGTTAAAAAATCATGTCATGTGGTAAAAAGGCCACACATACAAAGAATGAACCAATTCAGATTGTATTACTTAAATAGATGGTGTAGTAATATCACATTATTTTGCTGTTTTCATGGAGAAAATATGTTCCCTGTTTTGAAAAGAGGCAGCAGTATTTAATTCAGCACCTGTTATTAATTTAATGCCTTCATAAAGCTGTGTTTGCAGTAAAACCGTGACTTCTAGTCTTGCTTTAACAGCTGTGTTGTTTGCTCTTTGCTCAACAAGCTGTTGCAAGATTCTTGTGTAACATAGCACACAACACCAAATAGGTTGACGCAAATCTCATTTTTTCTCACCAATTCCTCTTGCCTTCCCACATCTGACTCATTCTCTCTGTCTGACAGGACATTGGTGAAATGGTGCACACAGAAAGACCCGACTGGCAGAGTGTCATGACCTACGTGACGGCCATCTATAAGTATTTTGAGACCTGAGAATCTTCTTGAACGACTGCAGTCGGTTCACCTTCCTTGCTGCGGCCAAGATGCTACAAATTTCCCAGATGCCTTAGCTGCGAATGGGGGACTTACCCACACAACTTACTGTTTCCTTCAGTGTTTTCCCAGAATCCTGTATTGCTGCTGTAACAGGCCAGATCCTACTAAGCTTCTCTGAACAGCAGTGCTTTTGAAGAGAAGTGGGAAGTCAGTGGGATCATGAGCCAGCAACTTCCTTTAAGAACATTGCAACACTATTTAAAGTGTATTGTGCCAACCGAGCAACAAAAATGTGTATCTCTGAATACCATTGCCTTTGAAAGTTGCATTGCTTTATAGTTTTGTCATAAGGATGCCCTCTGTATGCCAGTATTGGTCTCAGTTTATCAGTATTTATTCCAAAGAGTGATGCCACAACAGGCTTCGCTCGCAAAAATGGCATTTTTGTGTTTTCTTTAACCTGAATAAGCTTAAATCTGTCTCGTTTGATTTAATTTTTTTCTAATAAAAAAGACAGGGCTCCTTAAAGGAATAGTTCACCCTAAAATAAAAGTTTGCTGGCAGTTTACTCACCCTCAGGCCATCCAAGATGTAGATTAGTTTGTTTATTCATCAGAAAAGATTTCGAGAAATTTAGCATTAAATCACTTGCTCACCAACGGATACTCTGCAGTGAATGGGTGCCATCAGAATGGGTTTGTTTCTTTAAAAAAGTATTAGTTTCTTACAAACATGCATTGTTTTCTCTTCACAAGATGTTAATTGAAGGATTACTTGTGGATTATTGTGATGTTTTTATCAGCTGTTTGGACTCTCATTGTGACGGCACCCATTCACTGCACAGAATCCATTGGTGAGCAAGTGATGTGATGCTAAATTTCTCCAAACCTGTTCTGATGAAGAAACAAACTCATCTACATCTTTGATATCCTGAAGGTAATTAAATTTTCAGCAAATCTTAATTTTTGGGTGAACTACTCCTGTAACATTCAACTTAGTTTTGTTGATATCAAAATGTTTTTTCTTTTTCATACACTAAACAAACGCTAATTATGAATCTATTATGTAATTTGTAATGAAGCTGTTTTTCCTCAATGCTCATTCCAGCTGATCTTCCATCACTGAAAATGCTGCAGGACATTTTTTTCTGTTTGAAATATCAGCACAAATGAAATGCATGGCTGTTTGTTCTCTGATTTACAGGATATTTTTCAGCATTTCAGTCCTTTTTGTCTACGCGCTACTAATCCTTATTTGACACCTAAAGCCAGCTGGGTCCTGGAAGCTTGCTGATTCAGATTGAGTCTGTTTTATGGGTGTAAAAGCACAAATAAAAAAGGCTGAATGTGTATTCAATGATATGAAATGTGAAATAAGACAACTACAATCCATCCGCACTGACAGCTCAAGGTTAAATCATGCATTGTACCTCTCCCATTATATACTGTACGTCTGTCAAAGATAAGCCTCCGCACACAAAACCGAAGCCTTACATGGAAAAGGAAAAGCCAATAGCACAATTGATGTTTTAGATTAACTTGCTCTGCTGTCTTCAATGCACTGCTGTTTTAATATTTGTTTTGTTAATTTGAGACATCTTTGAAGGGATCAAAATTGCAGCAAAATTATTCTGCTAATCACAGCAGTTCAAAGTGAATTTTATGTCAAGGGCACGTAGTTTCTTGCAGAACTATAATTTATTCCATTTAAGCTACAGAGAGCTCTGTCGTGTTTTAAATGATAGATTTTGTTTGACAGTCCTCTGTGGTTTATTGGTTTGTTTATATGTGGAAATGTCATTGACACTGACATTGAATTACCTAGAAAAGGTCAGTAGTGACAAGGAGTATTTTTGTTTGGATCTTCTTGTGAGATGTAGGTTGTGACCTAATCATGTAGAGTTTAATATGAAGATTTTGATTTGAACCAAATCATGTCATATCATACTGTGGTTTCCTTTAAAACTTGCCGTAATTCATATTTGTATAAATCCTGGAATGCCTTTTTGACACTACAAATACTTTGTTTCACAAAGAAAGATTTCTAGAGCACTGTACGACATGTCAAGGGGAGGATTTTGAAAAAAAATAAAGCAAGGTTTCCTGTAAGCAAGGTTTTGTGAGAACAATATTTGTGTGCACAAATACAGTCTGATATTTTCAAGTGTGTTGTTTTTATGTGAATGGGTTTTATTCTTTCATAATGACTGAAATATTCGTTGTAACCGGTGTTATTGTAAGCTAAAACTAAAACTGAAATTATTCAAGTATGAATATAAAATATTAATAGGTGAAAAGCTTCAACTTAAAGAAAACTTAAAGAAATGTGCCTTAGCAAGTAACTGAAATAAAATTATTTGAAATTATTACAACTGAAATTAAAATAAATTAAAACCAAAGATAGATAGATACACAGTGGTGTGAAAAATTGTTTACCCCCTTCCTGATTTTTTTATTTTTTTGCATGTTTGTCACACTTTGTTTCAGATCAAACAAATTTAAATATTAATCAAAGATAACACAAGTAAACACAACATGCAGTTTTTAAATGAAGTTTTTTATTATGAAGGGAAAACAAAATCCAAACCCACATGGCCCTGTGTGAAAGTGCTTGCCCCCTAAACCTAATAACTGGTTGGGCCACCCTTAGCAGCAACAACTGCAATCAAGCGTTTGCGATAACTTGCAATGAGTCTGTTACAGCGCTGTGGAGGAATTTTGGCCCACTCATCTTTGCAGAATTGTTGTAATTCAGCCACATTGGAGGGTTTTCGAGCATGAACCACCTTTTTAAGGTCATGCCACAGCATCTCAGTAGGATTCAGGTCAGGACTTTGACTAGGCCACTCCAAAGTCTTCATTTTGTTTTTCTTCAGCCATTCAGAGGTGGACTTGCTGGTGTGTTTTGGATCATTGTCCTGCTGCAGAACCCAAGTTCGCTTCAGCTTGAGGTCACGAACAGATGGCCGGACATTGTCCTTCAGGATTTTTTGGTAGACAGCAGAATTCATGGTTCCATTTATCACAGCAAGTCTTCCAGGTCCTGAAGCAGCAAAACGGCCCCAGACCATCACACTACCACCACCGTATTTTACTGCTGGTATGATGTTCTTTTTATGAAATTCTGTGTTACTTTTACGCCAGATGTAATGGGACACACACCTTCCAAAAAGTTCAACTTTTGTCTCGTCAGTCCACAGAGTATTTTCCCAAAAGTCTTGAGGATCATCAAGATGTTTTCTGGCAAAACTGAGACGAGCCTTTATGTTCTTTTTGCTCAGCAGCGGTTTTCATCTTGGAACTTTCTTATGGTGGAGTCATGAACGCTGACCTGGGGGGGTTTGGATGTGGGTTTGGATTTTGTTTTCCCTTCATAAAAAAAAACCTTCATTTAAAAACTGTATGTTGTGTTTACTTGTTGTATTTGATTAATATTTAAATTTGTTTGATGATCTGAAACATTAAAGTGTGACAAACATGCAAAAAAAAAATAAAAATCAGGAAGGGGCCAAAAAAATTTTTCACACCACTGTATGTGTGTATATATATATATATATATATATTAAAAAAATTATAAAAATTAAATGAACTGAAAAAAAAAGCTAATTTAAATTACTAATAAATAATAATAAATTAACACTAGTTGTTACACCCCTCTCAATCTATTTTCTTCCCAAATATCACTCATGGTTATTTAAACACTGATATATTGATATATTGATCTCTTCTTGGTCCTTGGGGTCATTCCTGGCACCTGTAAACAATTACTTTTACGGTACATAAATTCAGTACATTTCTGCTAGGCTTGAGCAGGTTTGTCCTTATAGATCCAAAATGGATCCAAAATCCAAGATACTTTTTATACAGACATGAGATAGAGCTCAACAGCACACACCACTCTTTTAAATCAATCCAAGGGCATATGAGCATCAAACGGTACAATGGATGGTTATCTAAATTTCTCGTTTCTTTCTTTCTTTTTCTTTTTTTAAGCCAACCTTTCCTGGAAGTCCTGCATAGCACTTATGGGAAGAATCAGAAATGGAAAAAAAGAATCTAAACTACCCCTTCTCTTGTGGAAAGAAAGAAGTGAGCCAGCAGAAAAGGCCTATTTAAACCGCTGTACTCAACAGCTTCCTCCTCCTACTAAAATAACCTTTCATTTTCACACCGATTGTGTCTGGCACTCTGAGGTAAGTGTCTATATTTGTGCCGAAGGCTTTCTGCATAAGGCTGTAGTAAAAGGTGAGCATGGAGACTGTGATTTGATTTACTGAAGGGCCACAAAAAAGTCTTGGGCTTATGTATTAGATCCAAAACATTAAGAAATGTCATTGCAGTGTGTGCTGCATGCTTTAATGAAGTCCTTGGTGGGTGGACCCCAGCCTCTGGTTTGCTGATTACATACATTTATCTTCATGTGGCCCTGAGGTGAAGCAGGATGTTTCGGCGGTACGTGAGAAACCACACAACCTCACGGTACCCATCAGGTCCCTCACTTCCTTATCCTCACGTACATTTACATCAGCTATTGTACTGTCTGCGTATATTTCAAACTGGGCTTACTAAAGATGAAGAAGATAGCATATTTGATTCGAAATAAACTCCCCGGATGAAATATCGTTCGTTATGTAGACTTGTTTTGCTGTAAACGACAGATACTAAGTCCCTTTAAGGTATTCTGAAGTCTTTGGTCATATCAGATCAGAAATAGCTTATATTTTCTTGTAATGTCATTAAAACAAGATTATAGATGATCTGCACCATCATCTCAACACTGAAAAAAAATATTCACTGAATTTACAAGAGTTTTTTAAGGTAAGTGGTTGCAATCAATTTATTTTAGCTACATTTAAATAACAAATTTAGTTGACTAACTTTCAACTAAATTTTTTTATTTAAATGTAGCTAAAATAAATTGATTGCAACCACTTACCTTAAAAAAATTTAGTAGCATTTTTTTTTTCAGTGAACAGACTTCATTAGATTAAGTTAAGATTTAATAAATTTCAAAAAATCTCTTCTCACACATAATATTCACCTAAAAAAAGCCTAACTATTCACGTCAGATGCTACTTTAGGCTAATTAGCCTAATTTATACTTTTATTATTATATATTTTATTATTGTTATTTTAGCCTATATTACCAGTGGTAAGTAGATTTTATCCATTCATTCATTAATTGTGACATTTCATAGGCTATGTATGTTTCTAGGTTTTTATTTATTGTTATTTTTATTCAGATTTTATTTTTCCTTTATTCTTATTTTATTTATTTTTTTGTTCATATATATATATATAGAGAGAGAGAGAGAGAGAGAGAGAGAGAGAGAGAGAGAGATTAAAACTGAGGTAGAAAATAACCACTAATTTAAAAAAAAAAAAAATACAAAATAACAGTGTTTAGCCTAGTTATTGTCATTTATATTTATTGTTATAGTTATTTAAACAGTTATACTGCTTTTATGCATGTATTTATTTATGTAGGCTAAGTATTCTTTGCTGTTATATATTTTTATTTTATTTATTTACATTATTTCTATTTTATTTATTTAGCCTAGTTATTTATAGTGTGCTGGCTCATCCATCTTAACTTTTATTGTAACTGCAAGGACTATGAAGAATGGCAGTATGACAACATGATGATGAAGTTACCAGCCACAAGTGTCTTGTAGGGAGGGAAACATCGTGTTTAATGCACTTTGCATAGATCAAACCATGAACACCAATCAGGTGTGGGTCTCCTTCTCTCACAGCGCGTGAGTGTCGCTGTGAAAGCGCGCGCACTTGTCTGTGGCCACCACAACTCCACAGAGCGGAGAGAAGCGACCACTCAACTCGCCTTTTCCTTGACCAAACACGTTCAGAGTAGTGCATTTGTGTATATATTATTTAGTCAGAGTGATAAAAAGGTGTGGAACGATTTGGTCTCTACTCATTTTTTTTGTATTCAGTTTTGCTGTTGGACATTTAGAAATGACAGAATGCATGCGGAGAAACCTAGACCTCAGGTGCGCGGCGGAAACACGCTTGTGAACAGATAAAGTGAGTAACGGTAGTGATTTTACATTATAAACAGTTCGAAAATGTATTTGTTTACTAGTAAAGTTTGTGATTTGACTGAAATTGTTGAACTTTGTCAGCGTTTTAGATTTTGTAACTTTGTCAGCCTGTTAGTCAGAGGGAGACTGGATGACACCTGTATTGTTTTGCTCATTCTAATCTATAAATTCATCATTTTTATTAATTATTGTCACAAATTTGCTAACTTTTTCTAATTTTATTGTATATTTTTACAGTGGGCATAAATAGTTCACCAACTCTATCTCCAACAATGTGACATATTCATGTGATGTAATAGCCTACTTCTCATTTTCTTTATTTTATTTTTTTTAAAGTATGCTATTCATGCTCTTTTATGATCTCATTTTAACTGTGGCAAATTTTTTTAATCATTTGCCACACCTCATGGCCATATAAATGGATTAAAAAGCATTTTTAATCAACACTTTGTCTTATAGATAAATACAATTATTAAAGATTTGAATTAATATTTTAAAATTTCATATACATGCTATTTTCCAGCTACTATAACCTACATAAATCCATATATAGAATGATTTACAGAAATCTCTGTTGTTCTCCATTAAATGTACAGTTGTTAAGCAAGTTTAAAATAACCACTTATGCTAGTTATGTGTGGCAGAATTGTCACAGAATTCTGCCACAAATATCTCATAATGTTTCAGACATTGTTTCTCTGTTGTGTAAATGTTTCAACATTCCTCTAAATGTCAAATTTTTCTTAAGAAAATGTTTTTGTAATCAGCAATGTGTTTCTCTACTCTATGATGTTATTGAAATGACTTGTGATGTAGTTACCTGGAAACGTGCATCTTAACTACACTAAAATTACGTTACAATGACCAAGATAACTGTTAAGCATGCTTTCTGAATGACAGATAGGCGTGCAGTACACGCTTATCAGAGTCCCCAAACCCTAAGCATCATTTCCTCTCACACAGAACATGCTCGCTGAGCAGCTGTCAGATACAGTATTTCCGCACGCCCACCCTTTTTTTCTTAATACAGACGTGCATGATGTGACTCGTGAGGGACTTTGTATATTCTTTTTAGTCTGGACATCATATAGTTAACATTATAATACCTCATAACGGTTTAACCGGTTATGGAAAGTACCTTGTCTTAACGCACAGGAAGCGTTTTGTAAACTGATGCATGCTAGTGCAAAAGTTGTTAAAAACGCATGCCAGACCTGTGCTTTGGAAACAATTTGTCATTATATCACTTGAGGAAGTCAACAGCCATACTAAAGTCATGCTGTGCTATAAAAAGCAAACAGCAACACTAAAACTCAGAGGAAGAGTGCCTGTGACTTTAATCATCACATTTGTGTGCCTGATCAAACAGACTGGAGCTAAAAGATAAGAAATCTCTAAAAAAAAAAAAAACAGATAATGTGGTCTACCATGAAAGGCATGTTGCAGTTAGTCAATTCATTCTAGATAGGCCTAGACAAAACCACAATAAATGACCCAAAAGAGTCAGAGGATTGCCAGATTTAATTACACATACAAACAGACATTTTTAGATGCTTTGTTTTTTGCTGTTGTTGTTGATTTTTTGAAGCCAAACCTTAACAGTTCAGACTGAGCATTATCAAGTACTAAGAAGTAGAGCTGAAACTTGCACTATTGTTCAAAAGATTGGGGTCTAACTAAAAGTAAACACATTTCAAATTTCGCTAAATAATTCTATTTCAAACAAATTCAGTTTTTTTTTAACTAGAAAAAATGTAGTTTTCCACAAAAATATAATAAATATAATAATGAATAATAAGAAAAAATTCTTGAGCATCAAATCAGCATATTAGAAAGATTTCTGAAGGATCATGTTACTGAAAATTAATAACTGAAAATTCAGCTTTGTCATCACAGGAATAAATTACATTTTTAAAATGTACTGAAGTAAAAAAACAAAAAACAAATGCAGCCTTAGTGAGCATAATAGACTTACAGACCCAAAACTTTTGAACGATAGTGTTTGTTGGGATATGAAAGAAATAACTAATAATAATTGGCATTTATTCATCCAATAAAGAAGAAAGTCCATTTCATGTAGAAAGTCAATGAAACACGAAAGCAGAATCACATGAATGGGTAAAAAAGAATACTTGTTCACAATTCTAAGCCAATAATAGCAAAAGCATTGCAAAGTTCAACTGTACACATCCTAGAAACCAGAAAAAGAAAGTGCTGGCCAGGTCTTGTAATAAATAGCAGGCATGCATAAATATTTCATTTGTATTTGTGGAGTCTTTCTTAAAATAAAAGCTTATTGTTGGATTTAGCCTGTCGTCTTTTGATGGAGACCTCCTGTTTGGGAGATGGATTGCTTTTGTGACCCAAAAAGGTTGATCTTTTATTGTGCGATATGATTGTTCTTTCTACAGGATAAGAAGTCCCATTGAAGGTCTACCGGAGCCGCTTTATGCAGTCTAGTAGCTGTTTCCTTTAAGACTTTCAATGAAAGGCTGAGCTGGACCTAAGGGACACGCTGGTGAACGGGTAAATCAAGATTTACAGAGGGGTGTCACCATTGACCCTGCAGTCACCTCAGTGTACCCCAGAGTGGTTTAGCAGCTGATACAAGGTTATTTCTATCCCCTCTTTCCATTAAAACGAGATATCATTCATTCAAGAGGAATGGTTAGATTGGCTAGTCCTCACACCTATTGCTGGAGCCATTGAGTGGCGGAGTGAAGTCCCACTGAGCAATTATCGGGAGCACAACTATGTGTGTCCCTGAGGATGTCCTTTCACACCGGTTGATGGCACCATGTCTTCGCTCGTCTACATTGTTCTTGAGCTCCTGATTGCAGTTTTGGCCGTGGCGGGGAACGTTCTGGTGTGCTGGGCCGTCTGTCTTAACAGTAACCTCCAGAGCATCACCAACTTCTTTGTGGTGTCGCTGGCTTTGGCGGACATCGCAGTGGGACTCCTGGCCATTCCGTTCGCCGTCACCATCAGCACGGGCTTCTGCAGCCATTTTCACGGGTGCCTCTTCATTGCCTGCTTCGTGCTGGTCCTCACACAGAGCTCCATCTTCAGTTTGTTGGCCATTGCCGTGGATCGGTACATCGCCATCAAGATCCCATTGAGGTGAGTGAATGGTTCTGTTGTGAGTTTCAGGTAATAGTTGAAGGCAGACTTTTGGTAAGAAGAGGATTACTGATCACATGATTGCTTGAACTTACAGTCGCCTCATAGCCGGAACATAAACACCAAAAGATTTTCCTATATTAGCATTACCAGTACATTCGCAATTGGTTATTATTAATGGTAAAAACTGATCAAAACTTGTATTAAAGACCAAACAGAATTACACTGTGTCTGCTTGTTCAAATAATAGCAGATGGGGGTAGTTTTTTTTTAAACTTTTTGAATACAATTTTAATACCATCTGGTACTGCAGAATTTACACTCAACCCAAAACTGAATATATAGTTCACTCAAAAATGAAAGGTCTGTCATCATTTACTCACGCTCATGTCATTGGCACACAAAATATACTGAAAAATGTGTGTGGGGGTGATGCAATTTGTCCATAAAATGAAAGTTAGCAAGTACAGTGTATTTGGACTCCACTGACATTCATTGTATGGGAAAAAAATAGCTATTCAAACTATATATTTTTTTTCGTTTCATAGAAGAAAGATCATACAGGTTTGGAGTAACTTGAGTCCCATTGTCTATGTGCTTGTGTTTGTGTGAGTGTTTACATGTGTATTTAATCAAACGTTATGTGTTTGCAGAAATATTATTATCTAATCTGTATTTATTTGTATTTTGCATGTTTTGATATGAGGTTAAAGGCTCCTAGACTGTGTGACTCTCTCTGCCTTTCTCTTGATAATGACTTGATAATGGGCACAACATGCACTGCAATTCCCTCAGATACATGTAATTTCCCCTTTAATCACTCTTTCTCTTCTAGCAGTGAGGGGATTTTTTTCAGTAAATAGGAGTCATGCAGCTTCACTGTTGACAAATGTTTCAAGAATAGTTCATTTCAGTAGAGCCAAATCAATAATCAATACTTAATCTGTCACCATGTTGTAATATAGTGACATACAAAGAAACAACAAACACATCACACCACACATCTATCTATCTATCTATCTATCTATCTATCTATCTATCTATCTATCTATCTGTCTATCTATCTATCTATCTATCTATCTATCTATCTATCTATCTATCTATCTATCTATCTATCTATCTATCTATCTATCTATCTGTCTATCTATCTGTCTGTCTGTCTGTCTGTCTGTCTGTCTGTCTGTCTGTCTACAAAACTTTCAAATCTATCTAAATATGACTTGGGTCCCCTTTTTTCTAGAGTAAGCCTAGGGGATTTTCAGCTGTTATATTGTCCGTCAGTTGTAAATCGTAGGTCTGATTCCTTAAAAAAAATAATAGCACACCTCTGCACAATAAGCCGCATGATTTGTGGTATCATTCATTGTCTGTAGCACAAACGGTGTGGGAGTTTACAGTTTTTCTCAGTCGCTTTGATGCATTTCTCGAATCGTCCTTAATATTTGCAAAGAAGTATGTGCATTTCCCAAAACAATTCATACAAATAGCACCACACAATGGATTTCCTGCAAAAGCCTGTAACTTACTCAAAATGTTTAGTTCATCTCTCAAAAGTAAGTATTTATGTCAATGAACATATCAGTGCCATCAGAATGAAACGTCCTTGTGTCATAGTTCACAAACAAGATAGTCACAATGCTTAGTCATGTTGTCAATATAACACTGCACTCTGTTATTATTACCTGATGTAAACTATGGCAACAGTTTGGATGACAGTTACTGTACTGAAATGCAGAAGGCTGCACTTCTTGTGTATCCCATATATCCTTTCAAAAGTACAAATTTACACATTACTGTTTGTGGGATATTGATCGAAAGAGACTGTATTGAAATGTTTGAATCATTGAGGATATGGTCGATCTCCCAATATTTAGCTGCATCCTTCAGCCATTGTAAGGCCATGATTGACAACATGGTCCATTAATAGTGGCCCTTATTTCATCTGATATGCACCTATGTCCTTGGCCTCTTCTGCTTCTTCCTCTGTTTTGCCTCTGTACACTTCCATGCATCCTTACTCCTCTCCTTCCTCTTGTCTGTTGACCCTGATCATTTTCTGGATGTTCATCCGTTATCAGAATTTGTAACTTTTGTGTTGTCCTCTGTCTATGTGCTTTCCCATTGAAGGTTCATGAGATGCACCTTTGAGCTATTTCAGAGAACTGGTTTGTCATTGGTTGATCTATATTTTCCTCATTAGTAAAAGTCAAGATTCACTTGCACAATTCATGGCAAATTTACAAAAAGTCTAATAGAAATGTGTAGAAAATATTCTTGACAGTTTATGACAACTACATCAACCATTTTGCATTTAATGACTTATAAGATGAACTAATAACTAGATGTTTTGAGGGGTAAGACTATTGCACAGAAACCTATATAATACATTTTGAGCAACATGATATTAGCAACTGAAAATGTAGGAAACCGCAGACAAATGTACATAATCAGTTGCATGAATGTACCAAAGCAATCGCAATTTGTTCAAAAGAATGAGAAACTGCTTTTATGATGTGCACAAGTGACTAGATGATGTGGAGGTTGAACACGTAGTTTTGAGAATTTCATTTTTGATCTGAGAAATGCACCAAAGTGACTGAGAAAAACTGTTACGTGGAGCATTTTGCACTCCAGTTGAACATTGTAATGGTTATTCTTAAATGCTCTGGCCTAGGAGCTCTCAGACGCACTTTTCAGTAGCTGAAAGGTGTGCGACTTTACCACCCGCTTGCATACAGGGTGTGATGCACATTTCTGCTCATGGTGTAGATTGAGCCTCCCGAAGCTTTGTAAGAGAACAGCAGCGACAGCAAAAGCCCGTCAGGTGTTAATTACATAAAGTCTGCCGGCTTCCAGTCTCTGTGGGCGTGTGAATTAGGTACCAGTAGTACTGGAGCCCTGTAAGTCCTCTGGGTTTAATGAAGCAGCCCCTGTTGTTCTTGATGGGCCTGATATAAGCCCAAGGATTTTTGAAACAATTGACATTTGACCACCGTTTCCAACTGTTGCCCTTGGCAAAGAAAATGACTCTTATGAGCTGGCTCTTTTTAGAGAATAAAAAACGAACAGCACAACCAATGTAGTCTTTCTCCCGAATTAATAACTTTTATGACCCGGTTCTTTTTAGGGAACAAAAACATACAGCACAACAGTGTAGTCCAACTTGTGAAAGAATGAAGAATGACTCTTATGAGTTGATTATTTTAAGTGAATCAAAAACATAAAGGCACAATGAAACACATGCGGCTTAAAAGTTAAAGAAGTGGCAGTTACATCAGTAGTTACTGACTGGTTGTTCATATGACAATGTGAAGATAAATGATAAAAATGAATGAAATACATTACCACAATTTTGTTTGTTTTTTATAATGTTCTTAAACAGTTAAGGCCGAATAATTGGATTGCTTTTTTCCCTCCTCTAAAAAGTTTTTAATCTTTTCCAGCTGAAAACCCCTGATTTAACTGAACAATTTAATTCTTCTTATGATTTTCTAATTATATTACTGAAAAGATTAAGGTTAAGTCATACAAAAACAAGGCCTGTAAGTATTATTTTAAGAATAGGCACAATGCAGGTGAAATATATGCTTCTTATTTGCACATATCCTGGTATTTTCTACTTTGGCAGCAATTACCAAAGCTTAACACCTAAACAATGGACATTTCCCAGGAGCAAAGTCAATGCATGCATGTGTGGATATAGGAAAAAAATGGTGCCGCTCTGACAGAATTCACACACTGTGCGCACAGAACAATACGTCCCACTCCAGAATGGACTTCAGGAAACATATTCTTTGAGGAAGATAGAGTTGTAATATATGACCAAACTTTGCATGCTTATCACTATATAGCGCTCCATAGCATACTGCCTACAATAATTGCTTTCTCATGTCTGTTTTTGTTTTGTCTTGCTAAGGTACAACAGCCTTGTCACAGGCCGAAGAGCCAAAGGCATCATTGCGGTATGCTGGATACTTTCAGTGGTCATCGGTTTGACCCCCATGCTAGGCTGGAACAGGCGTGTCGCCGCGGGCACCAACAGCTCTTGTCCTCAAGGTATGACGGAGTGCCTGTTCGAGAAGGTGGTCACTATGGGTTACATGGTTTACTTCAACTTTTTCGGCTGCGTCTTGACTCCGCTACTTGTTATGCTGGCCATCTATGCACGGATCTTCATGGCTGCCCGTCACCAGCTCAGACAGATGGAGCAGAAACTAGTACACGTGCAAGGACATGACCACAGGGAGGGATCCTCATCCCGGTCCACGCTGCAAAGGGAAGTCCACGCGGCCAAATCACTGGCTATCATCGTGGGCCTGTTTGCTATATGTTGGCTCCCCTTGCATATTATTAACTGCTTCACACTGTTCTGTCCACAGTGTGATCGACCTCAGGACTGGGTCATGTACCTGGCCATTATACTTTCACATGCTAATTCAGTAGTGAACCCGTGTATATACGCTTACCGAATACGTGACTTCAGACACACCTTCCGAAGGATCATCAGACAGCACTTCCTGTGGCATGAAAACAGACTGGCCACTGGTAACAGCAATGGAGGCATGGCTGCTTCTTCTGCTGCGGTCAGTGTGATTGAGACTTCTTGTACAGTGTCCAATGGCTATGTGTTGGATGCCAATCCCATTCCTGGCATGGTTTCCTGTGACAAATTTACAAAGCAAATGCCACCAAAAACCAGGCCTCAAACAGAATTCCAAGACTTAGGATACAGTTTAAATGGAACTTTGGAACATCCCTTTCCCGCTAATTCGACAAAGATTTTCTCATTACATACCGGGGAGGAAGTTCCCTCCATCAGGGACCATGTAGAAATCATGACTGTAAAAGACTGCAGTGCTATTACTAACGTACATGTCAGATGTCTGGTGCCCATAAGGACAAGCAACTCATCCGATCTTGCAGAAGTGTCTTGACACACACTTCCACAAGAGTCATTCCTCAGAAAATACCCGAATGAAGCTTGTTTCAGTCTTCACGAAGCTATCACTGATCTGAATTGCTAGTGAGTGTGACTTCACTTACAGTACTATCAAGGGTCTGGAAAGATAAAACTATGTGAGGATCACATAGCTCCTGTGGGAACCCTCACTACACAAATTCCAGGAATTCCTACTCATGTTTGCAGTCAAACACCCCTGATGGTGTTTCCAGATTTTCAGACCTCATGAAAAACTTGTTTGCTGACATTGTTGAGCATTTTCAAAGCTTAAATGTTTCCAAGGAGCTTTATTAAAAGAGCATTGTTTCCTGGTCAAAAAGGGAGAGGCAGAATGGATTAAATCAATATTCTGGGGAATTCAGCTAAATCTGTTATGACCGTGCCATAAAAGACCTTGATGTGTGGCATGTTGTAAAGAAGTATCATCTTTCTGTCCTTTTTTTAAATAGGTGTTTGTCAAAACTGAGAACCTGTACAGTCAATACAACTGTCAGAGCCTCTGTAGTGTTTTAGAACATAGGGCTCCAAGATTTGGGGAAAAAATCATACTGCAAATTTTCTGATAAAAATTGCGATTTAAAATGCGGTTTTATAAAAAACTCCAGATTTGCTATGCTTGTTTGTAGGGTTGCACAATTTGGCTAAAAATGAGGTGATTATATATCAATTAGACTATATAATAATAATAATAATATATATAATAATAATAAATGCATGTTATAAAGGACCTAAACTGGAGTTTTCTGCATTTACTGTCAGCCAAGCTGCTGAAAACACCGGATCATGAGCGTGTAAAAGAACATAGTGCCATGCTTCACTCTGAAACTCTACATGGAGTGTATATGTATTTATATGAATATATGTATTTAATAAAATCACAGCTTTTGCAATTTGATAATCACACTAAGCCATTTTGCGATTTCAGTTTCACTTCGATTAATCATGCAGCCCTATTAAAACATGACCAAACTGAATACTGTACTGACTGTAAGCATGTGTTAATATTTTAAGAAATGTACTAAATAAAACAAAGCTATACCGAATTTTGCCCAAATAGAATTTATGAATAGTGATGTGCTTAATTAGAATCACATGCAGACATCAATTATCCATTAAATCAATTTCAATAATCCTTAAACAGCTGGTTTAAGCCATAAACTGTCTGTGCAACGTCAAGTGGACTTCTTGGTGCTCAATAAAGTGGACTTTGATTCTCATTATAATGTTCAAATTATACAAGTATAAACAATAATGACTCACATATAGCAATCATGTGTAATAGATTTATTTAGTCTACAACACAACATAATGATTAGGGATCATAAAATTGAGAATGTAGGACAGTGCTGTTTAATCTCCTCTTCTGCCACGTATGCATACGAGTGCAATCGTGGACTCCTACACAGACCAGCTATATTGTATTTACAAAGAGACCGCTGACGCCAGCAGCCGGCCTAATGCAGAGGAAATCAAATGAAGGGGCATTTGATGATCCCTTAAACTGGACCATTACGCTTCCTTTTTCCTCATTAAAAAGCTCTAGAGTGGGAAAAACCTGCACTGTGATGTATGTATTTGACACATGGGAGTCGACATTTCTGTATGTGTAACTCCATTTATAGAAGCAGCGAGTCTAGAGTGACCATTCATAAAAGTGGAACAAGTGAGCTAGACTTCCCAGAAAATGTTTTTGTTTTTTTTATATCCTTGATCAATACTGCCTCTATATTTGGCCTATGTTGAAGGATCAGGACCTGTTGAGTCGACACATTAACACATCCATAACATGTTTTAATTCAGCATAAATAATCAGACATTCTCGTGTTTTATATATTATATGTATTTCTATATTATATATATTTTCATATATAATATTAAATATAGACAGATATAGATATATTACATTAAATATATTGACAGAAAACAGTTCTTTTTAATTGTAATGATAATTCACAATATTACTGATTAAAAATACAGCAACAATTATATATATATATATATATATATATATATATATATATATATATATATATATATATATATATATATATATATATATAGTAATAATATTTCACAGTATTATAAAATAAATATGAATAATTTTATTATTGATTATTATTGTTATGGCAACTATACCAAATTACACTAATTATAATCATAACAACAATAAAAAGGAAAGAAACGGAAGCCTAAAAGGTGGTGCAATGTGTCCAGCACTTGGTTATAGTGTATCAGTTCAAATCTCGTGGTTTGTTGGTTCTAGCTGAGAAATGTCAGTCAGCTCAGCAGTGGCATGGTTTGATTTTGTGTTGAGAGCACCATTTTTTAATGAGACAGATGTTCTTTACAAAAACGAATCTCTGGGCTTACGCAGTAATTTATCTTCTTCCATCATGAATGCTTGTAGTCTAAATCAGATGCGAGTGAAGCTAACAGACTGTCAGCTTGTCACATAGATCAGTAGCAGCTGGCAGGTTCATTCTGCTGCTAAAACGAGGTTTGAAGACATTGCTGAGAGTTACTGTGTAATCAACAGACACATACCCACCCATTCCACTGTGTCACTGTTTGTAATTGGTTGAATTGACTTTTTTCACTTTTGTGGATTTGATACAGGTGAAATTCTTCAGAACGTCAGGTTCAATCTCATGAGGGCAGTTTCAGGTCACAGCAAGAGACTATTTGTTAAACGCTGACATGTTTTTAAGGAAAATAATTTAATTTTTTCCATCTTACCAATGATAAAATTCCTTAGATGGCATATTGTAACATATCTGATACAAAATAAATAAAGTAGGTTAAATATTTTATGGGGAGGTGGGTTTATAGGAATTTGCTGTTAAACATTATGTGGTAAGCCTATATTAAAAAAAAAAAAGAAGAAGCTATCTTTGACCACCATTTCAGTGCATTATTAGTTTTTACCACTTCCCTTAATTTCAGGAAAACAGGAACATTCAATTAATAAACAGAATTGGGAGAAGTACTACTTCCTGTCTTGTCTTGTCAGTTCAGCCCATTTTGAACAGGTTTCTTGTTCTGCCATGATTTACAGACAAAGAGGAAAAGACTACTGCTAAGAATAGACACAGAATCAGTATATCAAGCACCAGGATGACAGAACAAATTTAGACCTTATATGCCTTGCACAGTGTCTCAGACTAGAGCAATGAATCTTGATGATGCCAAAACCAGACAAATGACTTCTCAAAGCTTTTTTTTCCCATTGTTTAACAATTTATTGTTTAATATGTGGCATGTAGCCTACTGTAACATATAAAAAAGTAATTGTTTCAGAATCGTTTTTGAAATGTCAAATATGTGTCGTGCACAAAAATATTGTTGCATGTTTTAAATTCTATTATAGCATGCAGAAATAAATGCTGAACACTTAGGCCTACTGTAACATATTGACAAAGATTTTTAAACTGTTTATTATAATTGATAATTGTGACGTTTAATTAAAAGATTCAATTGAATTGAATGACATTGTTTGGGATAATATCCACAATTCAATACTGCCCTCTTGTGTAATTCTGAGGTGTCTGAATCTTGTTTACGCTGACCTGAATTTTACTTAGTGATAGGACTTCAACTCCCAAAATGCAACAGGGTTTCAGGAAAGGGCGGGGCTTCTGCTTTCAGCTGCATTGTGGGAGCGGGAAAACGTGTTTAACTGTGAGGTTTCCTGCGAAGCCGTTGATACAAGGTACTGTAATGACACAAACCTATTGTTTGTAGACTATAGTTTTGTCTTTGACGAAAGTACACGGTCTGGTTGGGTCTGTTCGATGCTTTAGCGGAACAACAACAACGTCCATTTCAGACATTCATTGTTTGCTTGGTTTATGTATTCGACTCGACCAGTCTACATATTCATTGGGAATATGTTCGTTTAAGTCAGTATAAGATAACTTTATTAAATACTAAAACTGAATGGTTTTCATGACGTTCCATTTTTTATGTGTGGATATGCAATATGCACAGAACATGATTCCTGAACGAATGATTCTTTTGAGTCGGTTCGTTTTACTGAATCAATAGTATAAAGCGGGACAAGTGTAGTCCGATTCCTGAACGAATTGTTCTAATGAATCGGCTCTTTTTAAGTGACTCGCACTTAAGCATCATTATTCTCTCTGAACTCTTTCACCTCTAGTTATTACTTTCATCATATACGATTAGAGGCTATTCTAAACTTGGTGTTAATTAATTTTTTTGTCTTCAGATTAAAACATGTCTATTGGTGTTCCCATCAAAGTCCTGCATGAAGCAGAGGGTCACATCGTGACCTGCGAGACAAACACGGGTGAGGTGTACAGAGGCAAACTGATTGAAGCAGAGGATAACATGAACTGCCAGGTACTGCTGAATTCATTCTTGATGCATTGTATCTACGTTATCCAAACGTTTACTTTAAACTTAAACAGTTACAGGGAGTCTTGAGTAATGAAACTAACTGGGCTTATGTTTTATTTGAATCAGATGTCCAACATTACAGTGACATATCGAGATGGCAGAGTGTCCCAGCTGGAGCAGGTATACATTCGCGGCAGCAAAATACGCTTCCTCATTCTGCCCGACATGTTGAAAAACGCCCCCATGTTGAAGAGCATGAAAAACAAAAACCAAGGTGCAGGAGCTGGAAGAGGCAAAGCTGCTATTCTCAAAGCTCAAGGTTGGACCTTTTTATGGCATCTTTGACTTCATTACAGTAACTGCAGTTATGCTGTGTTTTTCCAGTGGCTGCAATGATAAATGCTTTTTAGCTGCATTAATTATTTGTATAGTCCCAAATGATTTTGTTGGAGCATCCAGTACATTTTAGTACCATTTGAAATTAAAGCAGTTGCCTTTAAATAGAAATTATTAAAATAAATATAAATAATAAAATGAATTTAAATGTCCTTAAAAAAGCACTGAACACTGTTAGTCATTTGTTTAATTGGGTGGCTGAACAAGCTAATGCTTTTCATGGGAAATACATAAGATGAAACCACTAACTGTTTGTTTCCTTTGCAGTCGCAGCGAGGGGCCGAGGTCGAGGAGGGCCAGGAGGAAGGGGAAATATTTTCCAGAAAAGAAGATAATGTGAATCCTGTTTCAATCACTGTGTCATTTTGTACAGTTTTTTTTTTTTTTTTTTTCTTTAATGAGAAATTGTGTGCTTTTTTATTGGTTTGGTAAATTTGGTGATCTTGTAGTTTTGTTGATTTTGCAACAGTTATTTTCACTTTTCTCATATAATAAAGTTGTCTAATTATATAAAAAGTCAGTTTTATCAATGCTGCTAAACCATTCCTTAATTGTAACGCACTACATTTATTAACAGATAAAAAACTAAACCGCTCAACACTTAAAAGTTTGCTTTATTTTGGTCAGATGAGAGAAAAAGTTGAAGTTGGGAGAAAGACATTTAACTTCTTTTTTATATATATATATATATATATATATATATATATATGAAAATAACACTTGCGAAACAGGCAATATTTCTTTATTAAGACGTTTCCCTACCATTTGCCTTTAATACAGATTCCAAACTTCTTCAAATAGGTTCATGCAATTTTTTAATAGTCTCAACTGTCTATAAAAACATGCCAGTTGCTTCAGATATCACGAGATATGTTGGAGGAGGGAATCAGCTTCTCATACTTGTCGTACAAAGATGTTGAGGTTCATCTTGGTGCTCCAGCTGTCCAGGTTTCATGACCACATATTTTATTTTGCATTTTAGCATTGGAGTCCTGATTATGTGACGCTGTAGAACACAAACAAAATATTAATTTGAAAACTGTTAGATAATTTGTCAATCTTCAGCAGTGTCTAAAAATGTAATGTTTATTTCTTTAGAGTAATGGATAAATGCCATGGTTGTCTCCAAACAGATTTCCACTGAAATCAATGTCATCGACTATGAAAGTTCACCTAGGGCCGTAATTACATTGGCTTAGTAAAAATGGTACTTTGGGGATTTACACAAAGTTGTAACAGTCGAAAGTTTAATTTTTGACGTGATTTAGTGTCAAAATGCAGTTGAGTAATAGTAAAGGCATTAGAGTGAAGCACAGCGATGAAGTTGAATTAATCAAGCTAAAAACCCCCTGCTTCTCCGTTCAGCATCAGGCGCAGTTCCTCTTGTGACCTTTAGATGTCGCCACTCCTCTCACATTCACTCACAGCAGAAGCGCCTCCGTCCCCCGCTGTCTGCACATCACACCATATCATACACCGCTACCATTACTGCCAGCGAGCTAACAACATACCCCTCAAAAACAGGATCTTACCAGCGGCCGAGGTGAGGACACAACACTGCACCAACGACCCCTGTTATACCTCTACAGAGCGACATGCGTGAACATGCGTGATCACACTGATTTGATTAATCCTCGGCTGGATTTTGCAAACATCTGTTTCGTAAGAGGTGCGTTAGCCAGCTTTAGCAAAATAACAACCAGCCTTAAAATTGTTCTCCAAACGGAATCTGCTCTTCGAGGCAGTGTCAGTGTTTACTGAAGCTTTTACAGATAATATGCATGAAATTGCGTTGCATGGCATTTGTGAAGCAGGAGTGATCAAAGCCTATAGGCGACACATCTAATATTCACATAAGATCAGGTTGGTTATTGGGAAGTTGGGTTATTCTACGAAATAGGAGCATTTTTTGTTTTAATGAGGTGATTTAAAGTATAATTTCTAAACGTTGAGTAAGACAATGTGTCAGTGAATTGTAAAATTAATCAATGGAGAGGATTGATGATAAAACAGGGTTGACAGTTTTTAGTTTAAGTTGATGTTGCGAGGTCGTGAAACTACAAAGTGCTTATTATGAGGAGAATTTAATGCTGAACTTTCAACAAATATTCACTTTTCGGTTTTCAAATGTTTACATATTCATCTAAGCAGAGTTGAACATTTCAGATTTAACTACCAACAAAAGAAAAAAAAGACGAGGTAAACGAGACTGCAAGTTTTAGATAATAAATTATGCTAGGTAAAGCAGAATATATATTAGGCTTTCATGTATTTTATTTTTAATGAAATTCTTGCTAATATTACAAATATATATTATTGTAATAAATAGCGAGACATTGGACAGACAGGAGTGGTAAAAATGACTCATCTTTATGAAGAAAGAAAAAAGCATGACAAAGTTTCTGGTTTTGTTTATGTGTTTAAAGTTGGCATCATCTATTGAATGTTAAAGTCATTTTTTCCACATGTGTATTTGAGAGACAAAAATGGCACCTGTTTTGTAGAATTTACCAAAGAATTCAGCATCCTTAATTCATTTTCATCCTGTTTGTTTGACAGTTGACAAGTGAAACCCGTAAAATCTCTGGCTGTGGATCAACATCTAGTGAGCTGCCTGCTGAGACAGTATTTTTGGGCTTCAAAGGAAAATGCAAAAGTTTCTCATGTCCAAAAATGCTGTCTAGGTTTTGACAGCTATTGTGTGATATTTTAATCCATATGGCTATAATGAAAGGAAATATATGCATACAAGTACATTAGATGTCAGTTGTGCTGGATTATTAACAAATGGACTTGTGTTTTCATGTGTTTTCATGTTGCTTGGGTGTTTGGGTCTAAAATAGTTTGCCTTGTTTGGAGAAAGTGGCATAAGATGGTCTCTGGAGGGCTTTTCCCTGTGGAATAAGCCATTCGGGTATGATTTGAAATCTAGCTGTGGGTGAGCTGGATAAAGTTGTTTATTTATTTTTCAGGCCTCATGTGCAAAAATGTGATTTAGGTTGGCGTAATTACTTTTCATTTCTTAGTTTATGGAACATGATCAGATGCAACTAACAGCCAACGCATGGGCATGGGAAATATCCACCGACTTGCATGAAGTGTGGCAGACCTTTTTGTTTTTAAAGTGCTTTCAAATTCAATATAACCTGGTACAAGAGATGATTTAAACTAGCCCCACACGTTGTAAAAAAAATTGTGTTTTCAGTAATGCACTTGCAATAGGAGTCTATGGTACAAGGGATTTCATTGGAATAAATTAAAAAAAAAAAAAATTAAACTTTATAGTTCAAATAAATAATAATTTTGCTCAGAAGGGTTAATTTAGGTACAGAAATGTGAGCTGCTTTTAAAACCTGCTGAATATCTTGCCCCTTACTTCCATTTTAAAGGCCCCGATGTTCTCATGGCAAAGTGCTTTTCATAGAAACATAAAAAACAGTGTCATTGGTGCTTTCAATTAGAATTACAATGTCAATTTCTACTATAAAGCAGCTTTTTACTCGTGTCATGTCTGACCTTGACGGACTGAACAGAAGAAATGAACTGAGCCCAGAAGAAGAAGGCATTGAAGAACCATTTTGAGTTCCCCAAAGAGCCCTTCAGTGAACAGTTCTTAAACTAACCATTTTCTCTTAGTGTGAAGAACATTTTAATAATCTTAAATGTTTTATAGAAAAAAGATTTAATAATCTTTTGGTCCCAGACAAATTCCCATTTTCCACAAGTTGATATGATTCTTTAGGGTCTTAATGAAAAGTCTATAACATACTTTGGTTAAAATTTCTCAGTGGTAGAGTAAAACAACACACTTTTTACCTTGTCAAAAACAGCTCTGTTCACAGCGAGCCGTTTTGGTGCATGTCCTTTTAAATGCTAATGAGCTCTGCTCACCCCGCCCCTCTCTTCCGAGCCGCTCTCTGAGAGACTGTAAACTTTAGCCGCATTCATGGTGAAACTTGCTAACTAGCACATTATTAGGAAAGGCGATTTGCAAAGATTCATAAAAAAACTTATACTCACTTCTGTGGGTGAAGCTGTATCACGAATGATCCGCGCGAACATAGACGCATTTAGGTAGATTGGGGGCACATTCTCTTCAAAAACAAAAGTAATCCTCTGCGTCTTCAGCGGCTCAGATGTCTGGAGTAAATGACGACTGCTATGTTCATTATTACATCCAACAACAGACAGGCGGACTGTTTACAGCTCACTCAGGGCGGGTCTGTGATAAAACGCCAGTGTTTGTCAATAGTCGTGGGAGGGGCCTGTGTGCAGAACTACGTCACTCTGCCAAGAATCTGAGAACAGCTTGATCTGAGACACTGCTTATGATTTATTGGGAATTTAAAAAAAAAAACACTAGGTGATTTTTATCATTATAGGGTGGTTGTGTACACGCACTCCCAACACACATTTTATTTTTTCAGTTCAAACAACATGTAAAAGTGAATTTTGCATCCGATGAGCGCTTTCAAGGAACCATTTGCCAATAAAGAACCTTTATTTTTAAGGTTACGTAATCTCCATGGAGCAATGCTAGTTTGAAGGTGTTTTCAAGTCAGAGCGAACTTTTTAACTTGGGCAAGCAGGTTTGAACTCCTGAAACAAACTTCATTTTGGCCTAAATTTTGTTCGAAATGGCGTCACACCAGTTCATTCTTTGATTTCACATGAAGTGCTGTGTATGGGGGTAAAGCCAAAATCATTGTCTGTGGAGATCGACAGCACCCCGCAGATGGTGTTGTGAGAGCTTAACTCATTTTGAACCCAAAACTTGTCTTTATAGTGTTAGGTACAACATGCTAGGTTAGCATTAAGTCAGTGTGTAGATTATTCCTGCTTCCTCTTGTACACAGATTAGTACTTTGGTTTTCCATGTTAAAGCTAATGTTTCGAAGAATGCTGAACACTCCAGATGGTCCCATACGGTCAATCCTCTGTGGACCCCTTTCCCTGTGGTTGCCCAGTGCATCTCACCATAATAAAGACAACTAGACAGTGGAAAGTCATCTGGTGTAAGGCTGCATCTGTTTGATTCTAGGGTAAAATTGGTTTCTTGCTGGAGTTCATCTTGGGTAAGGGCTTGACTGAAAATTGTGGATCTTTATATGCTTTTGATGTTGTCCTTTGTGGAATCCCTTTAACGTAGACCCCGTTTGTTATACATATGGTCCGTGGGGGTCCTAAGGCTTGTTTGCTTGTGAGTCCGAGTCTCCATAACAAATGAGGTTTGGTAGGTTGGGCACGTGAAGGAGAAACACTCGCTTTGCAATCCATCAAAGATCGAAGTAGGTCACAGAAGAATGTGGAAACTGCTCTCAGATTAAAATAGCTCAGCCTACCATTGCAGTCAGGCCACATCTTGCCCGCATCTACTGTGAATTTCCTGTTCTTGAAAAGAGGACGTGATACTCTGGGTTTTTAGATGCTTGCAATGTACCTGTAATACTGCTGCATGAGTTTCAGATAGTCCTGACGCTCAGACTGGATAATGACACATCAATCCCTCTGACTTTCTGCACACTTTCATCATCCCCCCCATCAGCACCTGAGCTGACAAATGCTCTGTGCTCAGCTGGGCTGTCTCTTTGTCATCGAGGTAGACAGGAAGTCACTAACGGCGTCCACACCAGAGACAGACCAGTGATTAAAATCAGATCTGACGTTAAAAACGTCTCATTTCATCCTAAAATTTCTACTTGGATATCTTAAAATAGGTGATTTATTTGGTTGTGTGCTGCTTTATTAGCCAATGTCTACTAATAATAGACTATTAGTGCTGTGTTGTTACAGTAATGGCATCAGATGTCAATACCATGATACTTTGCTACACTGAATGATTACCTCCAATAATCACTTCAACCAATAGCCTATTTCTTACCATGTTACACTTTTAAATGCAATCGGCTCTTTAAAGTCCGCGTGAAGTCAAAATTTACTATATTTATTTTGTTAGCTCACATTGCTATTTTTGTGGTGAACAATTCATCCGTTCAAGTCAATCCACAAAAAAAAACTTGTTTGCTTTTGTAATCTTTAATCCAAATCTGAAAATGCTCCTCCCCTCTGAAATGGGCCTTCTCTGATGACATCAGTTTGACGGCTTGGGCATGAGCATGACATCCTTAACCACGCCCCTCCAACTGTCAGTGTTCATTTCTGAATGAAACGCCTACTTTACTACATCCAATCAATTCGCAGTAGAAAAAAACAAGCCACGCCCTCTATTTTCCTCATTCAATATTCTGTTTCTCTCGGAAGTACACCACAATACGGAAGTAAAATCGGTCGCAAACTTCCGGTTCACGCCGACTTTAATAACTACATACACTACCATTCAGAAGTTTGGGGTCGGTAAGATTTTTTTAATGTTTTGGAAAGAATGCTACATTTATTTGATCAAAAATACAGTGAAAACATTAATATTATTACAATGTAAAATACCTGTTTTCAGTTATATATTTAATCATTTAAAATGTAATTTATTCCTGTGATGGCAAAGTTGAATGTTTAGCAAACATAATTCAGTCCTCAATATCACATGATTATTCAGAAATAATTATAAAATCCATTTGGTGCTCAAGAAACATTTCCTCTTATCAAGGTTGAAATTTTTTTGTGCAAACCGTGATACTTCTTTCAGGCTTCCTTAATGAATAGAATAGAAAGAACAGCGTTTACTTGAAATAGGTTTTTTATTTTTTTTTTTTTTTTTTTTTTTTTAATAAAAGTAACAGTGTTTTGTAGTGTACTTTCAATCTCTTTATTAATAAATGTAAAATTTAAATATACAATTTTAATCTCAAGATAAAGATTAAATAGAAACTGCATAAATGTAACTCATTGTAAGTTTAATAATAAACATAACAGTACTTTTGTCTGCTTCACTGGTGAACTGTGTTTTAAAAATGTTTACAACACAGGATATTGCACATATCATCTTGCGTGACGTTACAATCACTTGGTTGTCACTTGTTGTCATATTAATGTCATCTAAAATCCATCATTCATTCTCTTACTGGCTGAATCTCTCAGTAGGTGATGGATGGTGAGAGACAGTTTAATAAACAAGATTTTTACATTTTATGCATTAATGTGAATAGTGCTTGCTTAACCATACAAAGGTTGACAGTTATATTGTTTCTAAGGTGTTCTGCGAGGTTTCTAGCACATGGCTAGGTGGTTGTATTATGTTCTGGGTGATTATAAAGTGGTTTAATTTAAGAGCCTACCAAGTTTCTATTATATTCTGAGTCTCTCTTCTAATGTAATTTTTGATCCGAATGGAAATTTTTGAAAATGGAGGTTATTTCCAGTATGAATGTGACATTTTTTTTCTTTTGAGAAAGTGTCATTTTTAGCTAGAAAACCTTGAATCCTCATTATTGCGTTCTGATTTAGGGTGAAAATGAGTGTCAGGGACATAATAACTTGGGAAATGGATGCGGGAGGGGTCAAAGATGAGGAACGCTGAGAAAAATAGGCTTTTTTTCCCCATAGTGTTCTCGAATGAGGGAGAGAGAACACCATCTTCCAGCTGCGTGGGTGTTTTGACAGGAGAACGCATGGAGGCCAGGGCCCCGAGATGATATTACAGCAAAAACATAAGTAGAGATTCGATCGTAGAGGAAGAAATGACAGGGAACGAAACCGAGATCGAGAAGAACTGCAGTGAATGTGAGCGAGAGAAATGAGGACGCATGGAGGGGGTGGGCCAGCCCACACAAGTTCTCCTTTCTGAACCCCTCAGAGTAATGAATGTCTTTTTTTATTGTACCTGCTTATATTTCTCTCATTCTGCGATACCCACGCCTCTCCCACACACACACACACAGAGTCTCCAGTGTTCAGAAAATGGGCTTGCCAAAGAAACTACAGCTCTTTGCATGTAAATCAAGACCATAAGAAGCAGAGGCTCAGAGCAGAATGGAGATATGTAATCTTTTCAAGCAGGCTTTACTTGAAGCATAAGCTTATTAGCTGTATTCACTCATTTACAGGTAAACCATTTTTCAGTGTAATATCATTTTATAACAATGACCTGACTTAAGGACAAAAATGGAGGTTGAGTATATATAGAGCAAAGGTTTTTTTGAGTCAAGGGTTTGTTCCCAATTAGGCTTTGTCCTAGAATTAGTGTCAGGGAAAACCCAGGAATATCAAGGAATTTTAAAATAGTGATTTTGTAGAATTTTAAAGGTTTGTAAAATTTAATTTTGTGTGTTGAATTGCAGTGTGTGTGTGTATATAAATATATATATATATATATATATATATATATATATATATATATATATATATATATATATATATATATATATATATATATATATACACACACAAACTAAATTAAAATTATGCTCTATTAGTTACGATCAACTCAAAAATGTAACAAATATTTTAAAATATTTTTAATTTTTATATTTATGTAATAGTTCATATCTAAAATATTAACATCAATTCATAACTGGACACTAAACAATTGGATACTAACTATTATATAAATATCAAATATTTATATAATGGGTTTAATAATTATATGATAAAAATAATATATAAAATAATACATTATAAAATATTGGTGATTGGGTTTGGATATATAAAATATTGAGTTGGCAATATCAGAAAAGTACATGGAAAAATAATAATAAAAATGTGAAGTGACCTTAACGGCCATTCCCAAATGATACTCAAAGTAAAGGAAATTCATTGGTCAAAAGCATTGACATTCTGTATGACATCTAACATTTCCTGACTCTGTCTTTCCTGCCAGGCGTTGATGGAGGGGCTACTGAGAGGTGTTTGGGAAGGACACTATGTTTCCCTGTGTCTCCTCCTGGCCCTCTTCTGATCCCCCTGCCGCTCTGGGCCATGCTCCGCCCATTCCCCCGGTACAGCCGCCCAATCAGCCACTGCCTGACCTGCTGCGGAGCTGTGCTGTGCTCCCTTCCCCGTCCACACGCCTGAGCCCTTGTATCATCGAGATGGAGTCCATGATTGTGGTGACGGAGTACGAGCCCAGTGGTGGCTCAGGGCAGGAGGGCGGAGAGGAGGAGGAGGTGGAGGACATGGACAGCTCAGAAACGCCGGAGCCGGCGTCGTCAGGTCCGGTTCCGCCCTTCCGCATGGGCTCCTGTGATCTTTTATCCCACACATTGGGCCGCCCGGAAGCGCTCTTCCCAGAACCACAGGAGCACAGAGGTAGACTGAGCCTCTCCGACAGGAAGCTGTCACTACAGGAACGCTCGCAGACGCTTTCGTCGCCCTGCGGTTCGCCGGGGCTGAACGGACGCTATATTTACCCATCGCTGCCCTACTCGCCAATCACCTCCCCTCACTCGTCTCCACGCCTCCCTCGAAGACCAACCGTGGAGTCTCATCGTGTCTCCATCACAGACCTGCAGGTAGGTGGCCGGAGGTAATGGCAGGTGTGTTTGGAAGAGTAGGGAAGTCCCTTACATAAATATCCATTAATTAATGATATTAAATTTAAATGAAATGTAAACATTTTTGTTATTATATAATTAAATTATTTATATATGTATTATTTAAATTATTAATATCAATTCATTCATAATTACACATTAAATCTAAATATCAAATATATTATAAATATATTATAATATAATATATAAAATATACATATAAACTGCTCTTTGTGATCACTATATTTTAAATGATGTAGGCTTGTAAAAATAGCTTGTAGGCTGGAAATAAAATAGATTTAATATAAATATATAAATATATTGTGTAAGTAAGTAATAAATATTAATAGCAATTAATTATTATTCACATATATAGACAGTAAATAGTTTACAATAAATATTTTGTATAATAATTTACATTATAAAATAATTGTGTATATCAATATAAAATATTTCAACTAAAATGTTACAAATATTTATAAAAGAATATAAATAATAAAAATATTATTTTATAAATATTTGAAACATTTTAGTTAAAATATTTTATATTGATATATATATATATATATATATATATATATAGCTATTATAGCCACTAATTATTATTTACATATTAAAAATAGACAGTAAATATAGACATACATTTTATGTCTGATGTTTATATACTTTATATTTATATATGTTTTGTCTATGTTTATATATTTTAAATGATGTATGCTTGTATTAGTGGCCTGAAGTCTTGTAAATGTCATGGAAATAATATATAGAAAAGTTTGTAATTATGCTAAAAAATGTTATTATTTATTTAACATTTAAATTATTAATATAAATTAATTTGTCTCTATATTTTGAAAGATGTAGGCTTGTAAATGTCATGAAAAAAAAACAGATTTTTTTTTCTAATTATGCTCAACTCTAATGTTGCAGTTTTTTTAAAATGTTTTTATAATTTATATAATATTTAACATTTAAGTAATTAGTAATATCAATTGATGTATGTTTAGATTTTAAATATTACATAAAACTAAATATATTATAAGATAATTTATAAAATATAGAAATTGCTCTTTGTGATCTCTATATTAGAGGTGGACGATGTCTGGAAGGTGTAAAACACAACATCATCTATTTTAACACAACCCAGCTGTCTGAACAACACAATGGTTACCATTATGCCTAACAATTATGTAAGCTTATATAATTACACCACCAAAAACTAGACAATGTGATGCTGTGGCCTGAGATCATTTGAGCTGCTTGTTTGAGAACTGATGTTGTCTTTGAGAAGATCATTTCCTTTTCTTCATTCTCTGCACTGTCTTCAAGTCTGCGAGGTAGAGAGGGTATGTAAGGTAAGGTTACAGACAGGAGCAATTACCTTCCTCTTAATGGCTCTTGTCAAGAGAAAGTTCCCCTATAGATGCTTCTGCTTTTCCATTAGGACATGAAATCAGCGAGAACTGTGTGTAGCTTTAGCTTGTGTACCTTTCTGGGATCAAGTCAGTGTTATTTTAGTATCATTGATATACTATTATAGTTTTTGTTAAAATTTTGAATTTGATTATTTTTATATAGATTTTCTGTTTTCACTATTTTCAAAGTTTTAGTAATTTTGTAGTGCATTTTTGTCATTTTTATTAGTTTTTGTCTGTATATTATTTATTCATTTTTATTTATTCATTTTACTTTTATGTAGTTTGTTATTTTAGTACTTCAAATGAGAAATGATCCCTTGGCAACTAGCTGAAATAAAATATGTTTTTTTAATATTTTATTTCAATTGACATTTATTTTGTTTCAAGTAACGGAAATGTTTTTTATGGTTCTAGTTTTAGTTAACTATAATAACCCTTGCTCAGATACTCCCTTGTAGTTTTTCTTCTGCTAATGCTTTTGATTCTTTGAACCTGGAATGTTACAAGCATCATTCTTGATGAGAGAATCAAGTTAGCATTTGCTGTGATCTTTGGCCACACAGGCTGAAGTAGTGGCTACAGTTCCTTAAAGAAGACCTCAGTGTCATTGATCGATATCATGTGTTTCTTTATTTCAAAAGGACTGCGTGCAGCTCAACCAGTACAAGCTGAAAGATGAGATCGGAAAGGTATGTCTATTTTTCATTTATTATTTATGTATAGATCATTTCCTGCTGAGTCTGGAATGAATGAACACTCTGCTGAAAGATTAATTGAGCTGTTTTCCTTATTTCAGAACAAACAAACATCTCACATATTTGGTATAGTAAAAATATCTAAAGTAACAAAATATGTGAGGCATACAGATGTACAGTTAGTCATTATTACAAAATTAGCCACATGAAATTCACACTTTTTCCTTTTATCTCTATCTTGGAATATAAATCAATAAATAAACATTTGGAGTTTTAAATGTTTTTGAAAGAAGTTTCTTATGCTCACCAAGGCTGTATTACTGTATTAAAAAATACAGTAAAAACAGCAAAATTGTGAAATATTATTGCAATTTAAAATAGTGGTTTTCTATTTGAATGTATTTTGAAATGTAATTTATTGCTTTGGTGACAAAGCTGAGTTTTCAGAAATGTTTCCTGAACACCAAAGGAGCATATTCAAATTATTTTTTTGCACACTGAAGACTGGAGTAATGACTAAAAAATAATTTTAATATGCTCATTTGGTGCCCAGGAAACATTTCTTATTGTTATTATCAATGTTTAAGCAATGTTTAATGTGCTATATTAAATCTGTTAGTTGAAACAGCAAAATAAATCTTTTCTAACATCATAACTGCCTTTACTGTCACTTATGATCAATTCAACCATCCTTGCTGAATAAAAGTATCTAAAAAAAATAATAAAAATAAAATGATAATATAATATAATAAAAATATTTAAAAAATAAAAACAAAATTTTACTGAGCTCAAACTTTTACACCGTAGTGAATATGAGAATAAAAAAGTAGGAAATATAAAAAAAGAAAACAAAAATGTAGGAAAAATCAATATTTGACCTCAGAATGTTGCTGTTGACTATTCAAAATCAATTTTGCCGAGACAATACAATAGTCCCTGTTTGTTTGTTTTTCCTTTTCTGGAACAGGGTACCATGGTAATAGAGTTTGAAATAACTTGGAATATTATTTAATTTCATAGTATATGAATATGGTAATTTTGTGACACCATAGGATAGATCAAAGTTTCATGATTAAAACAGAATGAATTAGACACTTACAAAAGTACCATGATTTACCATGGTTTTTTTTGGACATGGCATCAAGTTAATGCTATGTTACACACTATTTTGAAGAGTTCTTTGTGAGCCATGTGTACCATAGTATTACCGCAGTACACATAAGCGCATGTAATGAATTTACTAATAAAGCAGTATACAGAGTAATGCAGTGAAGTGTTTTCACTGTTGCTGTTCCACTAAGCTTCATCTCTTTTTGAGGGCATGGAAAACTGTCAGCTTGGATGGGGAGATACCTGCTCTGCTCTCATCTCTGTGTCTGAGGGTTGGATTCCCTGCTGGAACGGCAATCTGCTCTCCCAGCTGGGACCTGTGTGTGTGTGTGTGTGTGTGTGTGGGTTTGAAAGTGATAGAGACAGAACAGAAGTGGAATTATGCCTGTCTATGGCATTCATCATGATGCCGGCTGTTACCTACTGGCTTGGTTTGGTTTACATGTTCTCCAGTTAATCAAACGGCACAAATGCTTGGCCACTTTAGCCTCCTGTTTCCCACCGTTTTTGCATGTTACTGAGTGTGTTTGTATTGCAATTTGATCCGTTTACAAGTTGTCATGACTGACGCACCTTGTTTTCCTGATAAAGGGCTCCTATGGAGTTGTCAAGCTGGCGTACAATGAAGACGACAACATGTACTATGTGAGTGACTGACGCAACACACTTTCATGATCTTGCATGAGTATTTACACACTTGATGTGTGAAGAGTAAAGAGCTAACATCCTAGTGTTATCAGTAATCATTAAATTATGATTGTTGAGGTCCTCTTCAGCAGCCAGACTTAAAACGGTCACATAGACACTGTCAATCGAGAAATTCCTCCTAATAGGTTCAAAAATCATAATTATGATGTAATTTTAATTTACGTAAAATGCATTTAAGCACTAGTGCATCAAAGCAAAGAGCAAAGCATACCACAGAGAATGATGGGAAATGTAGAATTTCTGCACAAGCCATGGACTCATAATCCAGTTAAATTAGTAGTAATTTCATCAGTAGTCATACATTACTTCATCTCTATTCTCACTGTTGACTAAATGGCTGTTACTGTATTGTACATATGTATATGTGTATATGTATATATGTGTGTGTAAATATTTTTAATTTGTAAATATCCTAATCTTTATTATTATTAGCAGTAGTATTATTAGTAGTAGTATTAATGTTAGTAGTATTATTAGCATTATTAACATGTATAATAATAATAATAATAATAATAATATATTGCTGTAATATTTTGATATTAACTTCATTTTGATCATTCCTCCTGATTATTTGCTTTTTCTTTACTTGAATTTATTATTTGTTGCTTATTTTATTTAAATTTTTTGTGTAGTACTCTTCACACAGAGCTGGTTTCTTGAATATACAGTACACTATGGCATCAGAATGAATATAGATAGATAGATGTTGCTGTAATATTATAATAAATGTTAACTTAAAATTGCTCAGTCAAATTAGTAGTATTATTAGCATTATTAAATTGCTGTAATGTTTAAAAATTATTGTTATGTTATTGGGATTTGATCATTTAATTTTAATATAAAAAAGAATATCTTGATAATGATGATTATGAACATGCTGTAATAACAACAACAACAACAACAACAACAACAACAACAATAATAATAATATACTGGTGTAATAATACAATAAATGTTAACTTAAAATTGCTCAATCTCTGATTAATTTTTGCTTTTTTGTTTTTTTTTCATCCTAATTTTTGGGGTAGTCTTCACTCAGTACTGGTTGTAGAATGGGGCATATGTCACCCAGCACCAGTAATGACACTGGATATCTGCTCTCACTCTCTCATTCTCACTGCTCTCCACAGGCCATGAAAGTGCTGTCCAAGAAACGACTGATGAGGCAGGCTGGGTTCCCACGTAAGTGTCTGCTTTAAAGCAGATGGAGCGCTCAGCGGGCTGTATGTGTGAGTGTATGTGTGTATGATGTTGGGGGCGCAGTTTCATCAGCTAGCAGAATGCCCAATACTTCAACCTTTTACATGATTTCCTCTTGTGCTGGTTTAAGCAGGCAGACCTCCTCCTCGTGGGGCAAAATTGGCCCCTGAGGGCCCCCCTCAGCCCAAAGGGCCTCTGGAGCGTGTTTACCAGGAGATAGCCATCCTCAAGAAGCTTGACCACCCTAACGTGGTTAAGCTTGTGGAGGTGGGTGCTTGTATTATCAATATGCAGCCAAAGGTGTAATTTATGCACCACTAGTGCCACCAAGTGTAATAAAATTTTTTTGAAAAAGACTATTTTCAAACAGGTTTCCTATCGTCTGGAAAAGAGAGTCCACCTTTAAATCTATTAAACTGGGAAGGGGAAAATTACACACCACATAATAAATTTAACATTAATAAAAATAAGACTGTGAGGGTTATAAATAGAGTTTCTTAAATGTTGTACACTTCAAAAAATAAATAAATAAAAAAGAATTAAATGTGTAATTTGTGCACCACCAAGTAGAATTAAAAAATTATGACTATTTTCAAACAGGTTTCCCCAAACACTTCCACCATTTAAACAGAAAGTCCACCTATAAATTTATTAAACTGGGAGGGGTAAAGAATTTTAACCTTGAAAAAATTGCAAGCATCATTAAATTTGACATGAATAAAAATAAGGCAGCGAGGAATAGAAATACAGTTTCTTAAATATTGTACACTGCAAAAATAAATAAATAAATAAATCGTTATCAGTATTTTTGCTTTATTTTCCAGTAAAAATGTACTATAGTATAATGATAAATTTATTTTTAAGCAAAATTGCATTAAATATTCAAATAAAAAATAGTATTAATTAATTAAATTATATCTTTTAGCATAAATCTAACAATATGTAATGTGGTTAATGCTTAAAACAAAACCAAAAAAAAGTATACCAGAAAAAAAGTTGGTTTTAGGATATGTAAAAAATATTTTTACTGGAAAATAAGACATTAATACTGATTACGAAAATAATTATTTGCAGTGTTCTGATATGTACTGGGCAGTTAGTAGTTAGACAATAAAAACACTGAAAGAAAGTTTTTCCCTAAAAAGTCAACAAAAATGGGTTGTAATAATTAGATGTTGATGCATGTTAATGTTAATGCAGTCTGTCATATTGAATGAACTGAATTTCTATCCGTCAAACCCTTGTTTTCATTTACATCAAATAAAGCATAATATAAGGTCTGTGCTGACTGGTTTCATTCCTTTTCTAAACCGTTTTGGTTTTTTTGTGCAGGTGCTGGATGATCCAAGTGAGGACCATCTGTACATGGGTAAGTCTGGCCAGATACTCATCCTCTTGGCAGATGCTACACACTTGCACATGAACAATTTATTCTACTTTTCTGTGCTAAATGTATGCGAAATCAGAGAAGGTAATGCAAAACATCCTAACTCTGTTTCCTGTGTGCTTTCACAGTTTTCGAGCTTGTCAAACGAGGGTGAGTAAGCATGTTATTTCTGATTGTAGCGCCAGCCCATGCTGTGCTAGTGTCACTCTGCTAGAGAAACTGTCTCATTCCCCATGTGTTTGCAGAGCAGTGATGGAGGTTCCTACTGATAAGCCCCTGGATGAGGACCAGGCACGCTTCTACTTCCAGGACTTGCTGAGAGGAATTGAGTATTGTGAGTGCGGGAATTAACTAATGCTCAGCAGTGCGATCAATACTCATGATTGTTGCTAATACATCCAGATAAAAGGATAAGGTACAATTTCATGACCTCGTGCCATTGGCTGGGCACTGGATAGTCTAATGGAGCCAAACATTTAGACTAAAGTCTTGTCAGGATATCTTATTCTGGCCAACTACCTACTTAGCATTTAGTATTATTGATATATTATAGGATTTATTAATATTTTGAATTGGCTTTTATTTTTATATTTTCAATTTTCAATATAATTTTAGTTTTCATGTCTAGTCCACATTGCTTATTCTGTCCAAGAGCTGGCCAATTAGTGTTATTTTAGTATTATTTATAAATTATTATTTATTTATATGTTTTATATTAATATTTGTATTTTATTATTATATTTGTATACTATTACTGGATACTATTTGTATAATATGTTCAGTTTACATTTCATTACTTTTATTTCATGAGTCATTTTGTCATTTTTATTAGATTTTGTGTATCTTTATAGCTTTAATTTGTTTTATTTCAGTTTTAATTTTGTTAATAATTTTGGTACTTAAACTTTTTTTATTTCAGTTGTTTGGCAGTACATTTTTAATTTTCATTTAAGTTTTTCTTATAATATTTATATATTATTTTATTTCAGCTTTATATCAATAAAAAATTTTTTTTAATAGATTTAGTTAATAGATAGATAATAGATAACAGCACAGGACAGGAAGAAGCCATCTGAAAGACATTTACAGTAAATGTGTGTACCCATTCTCTTAGAAATAGCATAAAATAGCCTTTGGTTTTCAGAAAGTTCTTGACATTTTTATCTGTACTATATCTCAAATTATGAGACTTGATGCAGTTCTTCTTGATAGTCATCAAAATCCAATAAATAATGATTAAAAGTGATGGCAACTATTCATCCTCAATAGTACATTACCAGAAAATCATTCATCGGGACATCAAGCCTTCCAACCTGCTTGTGGGGGAAGATGGCCATGTTAAAATTGCCGACTTTGGGGTCAGTAACCAGTTTGAGGGAGCAGATGCCCTCCTGACCAGCACAGTTGGGACGCCAGCGTTTCTCGCCCCAGAGACCCTCTCAGAGACCCGCAAGAACTTCTCTGGAAAGGTTAAAAGCTAGTTGCCAATATCCTGTCAGTCTTTCTGTCAATATTGATTTAATCAAGTTACCATCATGTTTTTATAGGCTCTGGATGTGTGGGCAATGGGAGTCACCTTATACTGTTTCATCTTTGGAGTGGTACGCCCTGTTTTGACCTTCGTATATATCATGAAATATGCACTGTAAACAGTAAGAATTCAGCAGAACTGTTCAAGAAAAGTATATAAAATGAATTCTTTTTGTTGTGGTCTTTGACTTTATTTCCTCTCTCAACAGTGTCCGTTTATGGATGAGCGTATTTTGAGCCTCCATCAGAAGATCAAGACCCAACCGGTGGAGCTTCCCGAGAAGTGAGTATTTCTCTTGAGCCTGAAAGACCTTCCCCATCCTGATGTTCTGATGTTGATTTTTGTCCCACTTAACAGCGCGGACATATCAGATGACTTAAAGGACCTTCTGTTTAAAATGTTGGACAAGAATCCTGAAACCAGAATTACCGTCCCACAAATCAAGGTCAGTGTGACTTTTTTTATTTCACTAATGACGCCACCTTCAAGTTCAACAAAGTACTAGTACTAAAGTACAACAATACTAGCCCTCTTTTATGATTGGTCAGAAAAATAAACAGTTTTGGCTTAGAATCACACTATTGGTTGATGCTTGGTTGTTTTATATGTAAATTTTTTTGGAACCATACATACTACTGTTCAAAATGTTGGGGTCAGTAAGATTTGGCTGATGGTTTTGAAAAAAGTCGCTTATGCTCATCAAGGCTCCATTTATTAAAAAATACAGTAAAAACATTAATATAGTGAAATATTATTACAATTTAAAATAACTTGTTTTATTTTAATGTACTTTAAAATGTATTTTATTCTTATGATGGCAAAGCTGAATTTTTAACAGCTATTTTTTTTAACTGTGATACTTTTTTCAGGATTCTTTGATGAATGGGAAGTTCAATAGAATGCATTTATTTGACAAAAAATCTTTTGTAAAAAATATATTTACTTCCTCTTAATCAACTTAATGCATTCTTGCTAAACAGAAGTAATAATTTCTTTTAAGAAAAAATCTTACTGACCCCAAATTGTTTGTACATGGTAGTGTATTTTTTCTTATGTTATACTTAGAATCCATACTTCAAATGGACCAAAAATAAAACCCTTCCTTATTCTTAAAGGATGATTTCAAAGCACTTCCTGTGTGAATATAGGACACTCCAGTTGCCGAGACACAGTCTCGAGTTAATTAATGATATCAAAACAGGATTTTTGTTCCGTTGTTGTTGTTGTAGGTGCACCCATGGGTGACGCGGCATGGCGCTGAGCCCCTCCCCCCTGAGGACGACAACTGCTGCAGCCTGATAGAAGTGACAGAGGAAGAGGTGGAAAACTCTGTCAAGCACATCCCCAGCCTGGCCACCGTGGTGAGATCGCAAGCCCCTGGTGGCCTATTTAGACAACCCTAATTCTGTTTTTATGAATACACATAATGTATTCAATGCTAATAACCTCATCAAATGAATAAACAGATTAATGAGTCAAACAGATTACAGCCCAACGCCTGTTTTTGGAGTTCTTATTCTTGCTGCATGCTCTCTGCTTCAGATCTTGGTTAGGACTATGCTGCGCAAGCGTTCTTTTGGGAACCCGTTTGATTGGGGCCGCAGGGAAGACAGGAGTCCCGCCGCACCAGGACACACGCTATCGTAAGTCTTCCTCTTTAGGGATGGGCTGTAACTGGAACAAACTTCCTGAACATAGACTTGGAACTCTGCAGTGGTTTCAGTGGTCACAGACCATTTTAAATGCTTTGCCTAACTAGTAATTTAATTACTCTTTGCTATTTAACTACACTAGGTTATACTGTAATATGATAAGGATAGAGCTTAATTGTATTTTCAGGTAAAATAGAGCTTAATGTCTATGCAACATTTCCACAGAAAATAATTTTGACTAGTTTCTGTCCTTTTATTAATACTTTTGTTCAGCAAGGATGCATTAAATTTATCAAAAGGGACAGTAAAGATATTTTAGAATGTCACAAAAGATTTTGATTCCAAATAAATGCATCACACTTTAACAGCTCAACTGTTTCAATATTGATAATAAGAAATATTTCTTGTGCAGAAAATCAGCATATTAGAATTTCTGAAGGATCATGTGACACTGAAAACATTTTAAAATAGATTAAAATAGAAAACGCCTTTTTTAAATTGTGATATTTCACAAATGTTACTGTTCTACTCTACTTTTGATCAAATAAATGCAGCTTTGGAGCGTAAGTGAACGTTAAAAAAATCTTACCGACATACAAACTTTTGAATGTTTTTTAACACTCTAAACCTTCAGTAAAGTGTATTATTTAACCTCTTAAATTGTCTAAATTAACTTTTTAAGATGAGACTACATTTCTTGGTGAACTCTGTGTGTTTCTAACAGTTTCTGTGGGTGAAGTTTAATCCAGTGATTTGCTAAATTACTAAAATTCTAATATAATGCATCTCTGTCGATTAATAAATACATGTTCTTGAACTTATACATCACACATTGCATCATGAAGCCAAAGCTAAGAATGGTCACATTAAACATGTTTATTTTGTTTTCATTTAGCTTACAGTTACCAAGCTAACCGATTAAGCTAAAATACTTTACTCAAGATGTTTAAGGCCTTGTTTCAAACGGCATACTTAATTTGGACTTGTATTCTTCACTTGTGTGTATCCATAAAGTCCACAAGACCATGCTGTCTGATAAGGTACTACATTTGAATATGAACTTTTGAATTTTTGAATGCCAACTTATGAATTGCTTTTTTGATTGCTTCTATTGACCTCATTAGTAAGCTGCTTTGGATAAAAGCATCTGCTAAATGACTAAATGTAAATGACTAAATGAACCTACTTAAAGTAATGTTCTATATAATATAAGTGTGTGTAATATGAATGAAATCCAGAAGTACTACATCTGCCAGGTTGTCATTGCCATTCACAAATCCTCTCCAGGTGCCTCATGGGATAGTAAAGTGATCAGATACACCAGAAGTTGTAGTTCATTCGTGTACTTTTTGCATAATGTCTAATGAATACTGTGAATTCAAACATCACGTACTGTTTCTCGCCTACTAAATAGTGGGAAAGAATGCATATTTGAACAAAGCTATAGAGTCATTTTAATCATTTTATGACTCATGAGTGCCCCCTTTGCAGCTATGTTGAAGCTTTCATTGCAATGCTTTGCTAGTTTGATTACTACCTAGCAAATTAACAATATCTTATAAAAACAGCTTTGCTAAGATTGTTAAAGGGATAGTTTACCCAAAAATGAAAATTCTTACTTTCCTTAGCCATTGACTTCCATAGTATCTCCTTTCCATACTATGGAAGTCACTGGCTTCCGTCAACTGTTTGGTTACCAACATTCTTCAGAATACCTTCTTTTGTACTCAACAGAAAAAAGAAATTCATACAAGTTTGGAATGACGTTAGGGTGAGTAGAATTTTCATTTTTGAGTGAACTATCCCTTTAACCTACTTTTTTTGTTGGTTTTCAGAAACCAAGGGACAAGCATAAATTATTTTCTGTGGTAATCATTAGCATATTTGAGTTATATTTAGCATGAAATATGCCTTTAAGGCTCTTGTGTAGTCATGTTTTCAGGAATATTTGATAGAAACGCTCTGATTTAAGAATTCTCCGCATCTCTCCTGCCGTCTAGAAAAGGGAGAGCAGGGAGTTTGAAATACTGCCGCAATCTCAGTACCCCCAGGTAAAGCTCTGCCAGCCTGTTAGCGCTCCACCTATGTCCTGTTCACTCTCCTCCACCTATATTATATGTAGGAGATAATAGTCATGCCCATTTTGAATGATCTGCACTTAAAAGGAATGGTGTGGTGTTTTTTAGCATGCTCAAAACTATCATTCAGATGGCTTAAAGAATAACATGCTATTCCGCTTGTGTTTTCCTACCTAATAAACAGCATTTTATGCATGTAATATATAAAATATTCATGATATTCCCTCTTAAAGAACCTTAGTAGCTGTACAGGCTACTTTTAATAATCAACCCTTAGTACATCAAGCATATTTTGCATGTAATGTTTAACAGATAAAACAAGTTCATGTCTGTCCTGTAAGTTCATGGGCAGTTCAGGATGATATTTACCAGGTCCATATCTGCATGCCCCTCGTGCATAATGTCAGCAACAAAAAAGGAGAGGAGCATCCTGATTTGCTGCCCAGCCATAGTCTTTTTTTTTTACCAGGACTCTGATTGATTTATTGGACTTGGGTGCATTTTGCATGTGGTGCCGCAGTCCCGGGCTTCCTAGTACAACCCCTTGCAAAAACATGGTAGTCAGTCACTCTCATGTGCCTCTTACCGACCCGAGCATATGACTGATGCGATGCCATGTACCCTGCCCCCCCCTCACGCTGACTTCATTTCCCCGCTGCCTAACAATTCTAGCCGCACTTAACAACACTCTGCATTGCCGTAGACAGGTTGACACGCCTGGAATGTGCAGTTATTTTCAACCTCCACATTTGTCTGTTTCCTAGGAAACAAGAGAGCGAGGAAGGCATGCGGAGCATGGACCTGCCCTTTGTGGGCGAGGATGAAGTTCTTTCCTGATAGTTGTGGGCGTCTTGCTTGGGCGAAATGTGCAAGGATGGGGCTGTCGTGGCTGCCGGAAGGCCAGGATATGGACCTGGGGCTGGGGCGTGGACGGAAAGATGGAAGGAAGAAAGGAAGATGCTTTGTTGGGTTGTTGATGTGGAGTGTGCCCACTCACTCATGCATGCATTTGTACAGTCCACAGCAGCATGCACTGTATCTGTCCGCCCAGGTCTCTGCTGTCTCTCAGGACCTGTTTTCTGTGTGCGCGTGTTTCTACTCTCCTCTCCGGCACGGAGACTCTGCTTTACTCCTCTACTTCAGCTAGGGGGCGCCACCGCGAGGCTAAACAGAATTTTTTAGGAAAAACTGTACAATTTCTTAGGTTTGTCCATCACTCATTACTTATTAGAACCGAATTTGAACATCATAAAATAAAGATAGCTCAGACTTTCATCAGAAATTAATTTATTCTCAAAAAAAATATATATATTTATTTATATATATATATATATATATATATATATATATATATATATATATATATATATATATATATATATATATATATATATATATAAAAATCAAGGCAAATAAAATAATAAATAGCCTTTGCACATTTGAGGACAATAACCTTTAAGTAGTTTTTAATGCTTAATGTATGTCCATCACTCATTAATTTGAGAGGCATGATATGATTTGAAAATGATAAAATAAAAAAATAGCTCAGACTTTCATCAGAAATTTTCTTCAACTTGAAAATCTCAAAAATCAGGTTTGTTTGGTTAAATTAATAAATGAATTTACAGTAAAATATACAGAAATTAACACATGAAATAAATAGCTTTAAATACTTAAAATTCTTCAAAATTGCTGACAGTAACATCTAAAATGTACTTATAAGAAGAAATTGATGATTTCTTCATTTTTTTTTTTTCCATCACTGATTAATTAGAGGGACTTCATTGCAGTTTTACAGATCTGATTAGATTAACTGAATTTAAAAATAAATGAAAAAAAAAAAAACAACTCAGACTTTCTTCAGATATTTCAACTTCAACTGGAATTCTTTCTCAAAATCAGGTTTGTTTAAGTAAGTAAAATAAAAAAAATAAAAAATTTTTTAATTCAAATTCTTAAAATTTGCAGTCAGGAAATGTGTATAAATGTAGTAAGGAAACACTTCAGGATGTCATTTAGGGAAAATGCAGATAAGTTTGTATGTGTGTGTTTGTTTATATATCAAATCGCACAACTTTGTGTTTATATTATAATGTCAGCGCTGTAGATGGTGAACAGGACCAAACCTGGAAACTGTCTCTTGTTTTTTTTAAACAACAAAGCCCAAAACCAACAAATGAGAGAGTTACATAGCATGTTTCTGAATAGTAGGTTAATTATTTAGGGCACAAATAACCTTTAGGGAATGCCACAATAGGCATTGTGACCGTTCTTCTTGTATGTAACATGACCCTTTTAATCATGAAGCTAACAGTTTCTTACTGTAATTTCACTTCCTTTTCCTGTGTAGAATTACCAAAATGCCATGTAGTAGTGCATTTCCGACTTCGTTGTGATCAGAGCGAGTTCGTTATCGGCATTTCTCTGTAGGACGCATATTCTATGAAGTTCTAAAGGAAATACAATAACTTTGTGCAATCTATGCATGATTTTCACTTAAGGAATCAATGTTTGTCAGTCTGTTTTGACACAAATGTATGCCTTACATTTTCATACTCATAACTGTAGCATAGATCATCAGTACATGTGTAGAGTTTTTTGGTACGATAGAATTGTAGATAAAGTAGAATGGGAAATTTTAGACAAGCTGTTCTAGACAGTGTAGAACTATAGTAACTCGCTTAAGCTCAGTTGTAAAGTTAGCAAAAATAGTCCAAAGCCCTGTTGAGATTTTCTCAATGTGCACTATGGTCATGTATCTCCTGTGTTGATTATTTTTCTATGATTGTTTGTTTGTTTGCTCTACTTAGCTGTAGTTTCAATATGTCAGAGTGATGGTGCTTTTCCACCACTGAAATGAATAACATAGCTCATGCTTCCATGTATCAGGGGAGTCTTTTCTGCACAAGTAGGTTGAATGTATGTTGTTGGTTTACCTTGTAACTCTATAAGTCAACTCTCTACCTTTTTGTTTTTTCCACTTTTTTGTTTTTCTGCATGTTAAACTGTATTTTATAGTACTTGTTTTCTGTGATTTTCTTTCTCTTTAAGACTTTTGATTTGAATCTTTTGTGTAGGTACTATTACTATGCATAAGAAATCTCACATTGTGGTGCAGTTCTGGACTGTGTAAGTCAGTCGGTTGGTCTCTCGTGTATGTTGGATGTTGATTATTGAAGGAATCTTGTAATATTGACTTAAATATGCATGTGCACCGACCGAAGCTGGTTATACAATATCACTACTGTATATGTAAGTGGACATTTTAACAGATTTTGATGACCTTTAAATAATATATTCAGGACCAGAGAAGCACCGTTCCCCTTTTTTGATGAAGTATTTATAGGGAAAATTGGAAAAAAAAAAAATATATATGGAGATTTATCTTTGCACATTAGAATGTTTAGCAGAATTCAGATGATGCATGTTTAGCGAAATCCTCCATAACCATGTTTTTTTCTTCTGTACAATCAAAACTATGAGCTAAATTCACCAGCTGAAATCAAAGACAGCATTTTTCCATTTCCTATGTACAGCCGCTTTCTCAAATACTGACGTTGCAAACGGTATGTTGAATAGTGGTGTATTGTATATTGAAGGAAACGCTGTACTGTATATTTATCATTCCTCAGTTTCTGCCCAGTATTTCTTGAAGGGCTAGAGTAAATGTTTGCATCCATATCACACTAGCGACTGCATTTGAGCACTGTTGAGAGGACTGTTTACAGGGATGTTACATAAATGCATGCCGTCACAATCACGCAGTTTCATTCAGCATGTTTTCGAAGCATGTTTGAGCTCTTTACAGCATCCTGTGATCTCATTGCTGATCATTCTATATATTGTATCCAGTTGATTATTTGAATAAATTAAAGTTGCCTTTACTTTTGTTTTATTTTTATTTATGTATTATTATTAATAGTAGTAGCATGTAGAGTGGTAATAGTATGGTTTTGAAATGGTTAATACCTTCAAGTCTATCTGCAAAATTGTAACATTTACCTTGTAGTTAAATGTTGTTTTTTTCACTTCTTTTTTCCTAATTTTGTACCATTGTTCCTTTTTTATCAAAAATTAAAAAGTCAGGTAGTCTTAAATAGTTCACCTAAAAATAACAATTCTGTCATCGTTTACCAACCCTCAAATTATTCCAAACCTGTATGAGTTTTTCTTCTGTTGAACACAAAAGATACTATTTTGAAGAAAGTTGGTAACCAAAAAGTTGCTGGTGGCACCCATTGACTTGAGGGTGAGTAAATTTTCATTTTAAAGTGAACTTTCCTTTTAAGAATAGTTCAACCCAAAAATTAATATTCTCATTTTGTTCTACACCGAAGACAGAAACCCATACAGGTTCTGACGGCATGAACATAAGTAAATGATGACAAGGGTTTTACTGTAAATGATGTTTTAAGTAATAACTCATGTAAATTTTATTGATGCATCACTAGAGGGCGTCAGAGGACAGTGCTCGTGCATTCTGCAAACTAAATATTTGTCTTGCAGTATAATAGACTCAGATCAAATAAATTAGTTTGAGAAGGATACATATGCTTTTATTTGTCTAATTTAATATTTCGTTTTACGTGACGCATAAAGTTATGTATTTATGAACGTACCTGCCATATTCACACAAACATGTAGGACATTCTAGAGATATTTTGCCCGGAAATGAAAATCTGTAGCGTGTGGGAGGCGCCACGAGTTTGCAGTGTCTGCGCAGAAATCTGGAGCCTTTGATCAGCATGAAGGCTTCGCCTCGCAGGTTCCTATGGCAACTGATCAAACGCTTATATATTAGCGTGAGCTCTGCGCGCGTTCTGCGCTTGTGTACCGAACGCAGCAGCGCGCGGAAGCAGTCTTCACAGCACTGGATTCATATTTCGGATATACCTGCAACATCTAAGACACATTTTCGTAAGTACATATATTTTCCTTTCTTTTATTTAAATTAGAAATGCCATTGCGGAATCTAGACTGTTTTAGTTCACGTTTGACTGTGTTTGTTTACGGAATAATAGTAATAATATAGATATTTGTATATATAGATTTAATTTGAATATTTATAATATTTATATTTAAAATTTATTTTATATTAGACTTCACTGTTCTTTCATTTGCGTATTTACATATAAGAAATACTACTAAATAAATATAAAATATAGTAAACCTGAAAAACAATATTTTTATTTATTTATTTTGATTTCAGGGTTTTTAAATTTTATTTCGGTGTAAAGCTTATCTCCAAAGATGGTCTGGAATAAATTGTCATAAATGTCATAAGGAATTTACAAGCAAATAATCTGTCTTCTAGCAAGTTTAGTTAGGAACAGTTATCTAACACTGTTGCTTTATCTTTAGAAGTACAGATGAGATCTAGCTAACAAAACACACACACACACACACACACAGGGTGGAGATAAGAAAACAAATGCTGCCTAGTCAGTCAGCACTTCATTTTACTTAGGATATGTTGTATTTTATTGCAGTACATATTTAGATATCATTTGCTGTCCATTATTTCATGGTGCACTTGTGTGGTCTCTTCTAGAGGCGGTCACAGGAAGCTGACCATCACCTCCTCATGATGCACATGAACAGCTTGATGAACCGATGGAGTAAGTATTTATAATTTCACTTGTAAAATACTTTCCTTCTCAGCTTTTTTGTTGAAAAGGACAATGCAGAACATATTTTGGCTTCATTTCTGTACAAGCTATGTGTCAATGTGTATTTTGTTTGGTCTGAGAGGGATATGAACCCTCTAAAAGCCTGGGTTAAAATTAGTTTGTGGAGTGTGGATTGTATTGCAGCGGAAAATGACAGTTAGTCTACCCACCTGCCCAGCTGTTACTGAATGGTATATGTTGGAAATTTATTGTGGTTGGCCTATATTCAATTGAATATATTACAAATGCAAATGCATACAAGGATATTGTTAGGAGTGTGTCACTGGCTATTAAAATCATGTGTGCTTGTTCTCAAATTTATTGCTTGTGTCTATCAAGAGGATTTATATTATGTTTTGTGAGATTTGACACTTTGTTTTGCAAATTATGTAGGTGTGTTGTTGAGAGGTTAGAGAGTACGAATGGAAATGGAGGCGATAAATCAGATATTTATGTCTACTGAGGTAACAGACCGCAGAGTGTCTACCAGTACTGTCAGTTTAGCACAAACAGAAACATTGCAGATGGATGAGGCCATGTGAAAACAGAAATTTCAAGAACCATGTTATTTCTAGTGTAAGCATCATGTACAGGATGTCAAAAATCAGCTTTTATGAGGTTTACAGCAAAATCTGTTTAAAAATGACTGGATTTGTTTTGCTTTGTTAGTGTACAGGAAGAAAACGCTGAATGATTTTCTCATGTCAGTGCATTTTTTATTTTTTCCAAGCTTAGTCGAAATTATTCTCTAAGTCAGGATGTATTTTATACTCTGGGTCGAGGTACCAAACATTTCCCTGATGTCAGATTTTTTATTATTTTTGAAAGACGTCTTTTATGATCACCAAGGCTGCATTTATTTGATAAAATTACAGTAAAAATTGTAATATTGTGAAATATTATTACAATTTAAAATAAATGTTTCTTATTTTAATATAATTTAAAATGTAATTTATTTCTGGGATTGCAAAGCTGAATTTCCGGGACCATTACTGCAGTCTTCAGGGTCACAAGATGTCTGTTTATACAGACAGTTTGTTTAAATTTCATATTGTTGCTAATAGGTTTGGCCAAACTTGCAACATCTCAGACCTGAGGTCAATGACCTTTTTGACAGTTCTGCGAGGGGAATGTTTGTTACCTCAACCCAAAGCAGAACTGCAGAATCTCATAGTCATAAATGATTTGGACACGATGACCAGGACATCTAACATGGCAGCAGGCCCTTTCTTATTGCTCCATGTCAATCAGTTAGTTCAAAATGAAAGTTGTTGGAATCAGTTGACCGTCCAGTTTGCAGGGGAAGGTCTCAATAGAAGGTTAAAGGTCATCTGTGCAGGCTAAACAAAGAGAACAAGGGCTTTGATTCAGTTAGCCAGCTGTATTCTGGCAAAGCAGTGGCACGCTAATGAACTCAGGATATAGCTAATCTCTCGGTTTCTTGATGTAATCAGGATAAATTTCCTTTGCGGAAAATCAGATGACCTTTTTCCTCACGTTTTGCATATTATTAACTGGCTGGTAAGTCTTTAAAGATTTGGTTCGAGCTGCATGTGTTAACTTGGTAGATCCGTCCATACATGCAAATGCAAATGGAGATCAAGTGTCTTAAAACCCTTGAAGAACGGAAGAGAGTCTCGTTTTCACAGGTGTCGGTGACTTTGCTGTATAGTCTAAGAGTTTCCAATCGTATCAGTTCTTTAGGCCACAGCTGTAGATGTTGCTTTTCTCTGACCTCTTGACTTTTCTGAATTTGGTTCATGTAGCCTAGTTTTTATCCTTAGTCTTTTTTTTAAGGCTTTATTTAGCATGTCTTTCTTCGTGATATTGATATCTAGTCTGGCAAGAACAGCAGATAGGTGCTTTTTCTCATGTCCAATGCTTCAAAATCTTCACAAAGTGTGGAATTTCACAGAAAGGTGTCTCGGTATGAACCACACCCTACGTGTGTGTGTTTTTACACTACCGTTCAAAATTTGGGGTAATATTGTTTAATATTTACATTTACATTGTCATTTAGCAGACACTTTTATCCAAAGTGAGTTACAAATGAAGACAATGGAAGCAATCAATATCAAAATGTTTTTGAAAGAAGTGTTTTATGCTCAACAGGGCTACATTTATTTGACACAAAATATAGTAAAAACAGTAATATGTGAAATATTATTATCAAATAAAATACCTTTTTTTTATTTTTTTTTATTTGAATGTATTTTAAAATGTAACTTATCCCTGTGATGGCAAAGCTGAATTTTTAGCAGCTTTTGCATTGCTCCAGTCTTCAGTGTCACGTGATCCTTCAGAAATCATTCTAATATGCTGATTTGCTGCTCAAGAAGCATTTCTTGTAATTATCAGTATTTAAAACAGTTATGTTGCTTAATATATTTTTGCGAAAACCGTGATTTTTTTTTTTTTTTTTTTTCAGGATTCTTTGATGAATAGGAAGTTTAAAAAAATTGCATTTATGTGAAATTGATTTTTGTAAAAAAAAAAATTCAATTTAATGCACTTTTACTGAATAAAGTATTCATTAAAAAAAAAAAATAGTACTGACCCCAAACTTTTGAACGGTTGTGTACATGGCCTTATATCACTGTACTCAAATGCCTATCCTCTCAGACTTCACTGTACCAGATTTTTCCAGTGTTTGCAGAGCTTAGCTATCCATGTCCTGCAGGGCGATTCGTTTACTCTGTTTTTCTAAATGAAACTGATAACCTGTGATTACACCCTGAAGATGTCTGTTTGTTGTTAAACAATCGGTTGTTGGACCCAATGTAGTTCTGACATTAATTGATACTTACACTTGACTACATTTCAGAGTCAGACAATTGATTTCAAGAATGTTTTCTCCAGCATTTTGAACCATCATTTCACTCGGTTTGTGCTGTTTTCTAACATTTCTATGCCAATCCAATGACAACTTTTCAGTATTAAGTTTGGCTCTCCCAGTCATGATGAATTAATAAAGGCCTAATAAAACAGGATAGAAACTATTAATCCTGAACACTAAAAGAAGAAGTAACTATGACTACAGTTTGTAACACTAATAATAAACTAACACTGCCAAATCTTTCACTCTTCCTAGCTGTGAGGCTGCACATGCAGCTCTGCATAATGTTAGGACAGAAAGTTTATTTTCAACAATGTTCCTGATCATGTCCAACCTTAACAGTTTGTGCGTCACACTTCAGAGCAGATTGTTGTGTGAACCTGTCAGAATGTAATGCAGGGAGTTTGTTATGAAAATGCATGAAGCAGTGCTAACTATATAATTCATTATAAATAATAATTTCACATGCAAAGTACTTGCTTACATATAGACATCCTTAAAAGAACAGTACCGAAAAGAAAGCATGTTTAATTCTAATCATCAGAGAGGCTGGAAAATGGACATGAAGAACTAAATAACGACTTTTTTTAAGGGAACGTTCACCCAAATATGAACATTTGTTGAAAATTTACCCATCCTCAGGCCATCCAAGATGCAGATGAGTTTAATCAGAACAGATTTGGAGAAATTTAGCATTCACTTGGGTGCCGTCGTCCATTGGTGAGCAAGTGATGTAATGCTAAATTTCTCCAAATCTATTCTGATGAAGAAACTCATGTCTATTTGTACTGATATTTGACCTGCATTTATAGAAGTGTCTCTGTCCTGAATGCGTTTGAATACTCATCACACCCGTCCTGAATGTGTAAAATATGCATGTGCCATCTGCATTACCTATGAAGACTGAGACCTGCTTAACCCACGTATGACTTCAGGGTTATTATCGGCCAAATCAAAGCACTAGAGATGGTTACCGATCTAAAATGACAGATTTTCACAGCTTGTGATTTCAGTAACCATCTGTGAGACGATATTGCACTGAATATTCTACCATAATATTAAGCTTTGGGATGAATGTAGCCCAACTGTAATCCGCTCTCTGCCTCTTTTCGTTTTTTTCTCACTCTTTCTCTCTCATTCACACGCTTTAGAGCTCACGTCATAGAAAGTAGAGGGGATGTGACCCAGGGAGCTTCAGTTGCCACACAGACACTCAATAGATCTCTAAAGGAGAGCATCCAAAGAGACACACACGAGAGTTCTCGCCTTACACTGAATTATTTACTGTAAAAATGCCCTGTTTTAACCCTTCAGCTGCCAATTTTTTTTAAGGTTTTTTTTTTTCCTGTGTGGAATGGAAGGGGTTTTGATTATAAAAAAAAGCTACGCGAATGGCATGAAGCTCATTTTGCTGTAGAATAAATCAGCCTTAACCTTTATTTTTTCATTCCAAAGTTTGCTTTGTTTCAGACTCTCTTTTTACATTTTCCAAGTGAATCAAGAGGTGAAGTTCACCATTTCAGTAGGAGCGCTGTGTGTAGTTGAAGACTAATTTCTTTCTATCCTTCACCCCAAGGTAGATCAAACAAATGTTTTGCATCACACTACATCTGAATCCATTCTACACTTGCTCCCCAAACCACCTTTGTTCTCTTTCCATGTCTCATTTACATTAACATACTGACACTGAAAGAGACACCCTGGCTTGCTAAACCCCCTCAAAGACCACGTCAGTCGATCTATCCTACGTTCACCATTGTCGTTAGCATGTGAGAGAGGCAAGGTACGTCTGGCGAAGCAGGTTTCAGGTGTCACGCATAATGACAGTGACATCTGAGGATGGCGTTAAGACTCGGTGCATCCACGTGCGTGCGTGTGCATGGGTTTGTGCGTGATTGTACAAGATATCAAATATCAGCCAGTTATGCATTGGCAGTAATCACTCTCTTTCTCTTATCGTACAGGATTAGTGAGTTTCTTATCTTATCTGGTGTTGTATGAACTTTGATGGTTGGATGAGCTGTCTATCTTTGAATGCTGTTTGCTTTAGGTAATTGTGCTAAAGCTCCCTTTTTAGATGATTACAGAAATATCAAGATTTAGACCCTGATGGATTTTATTACATCTTACGTACATATGCCACCATAATGCATTCAAGGAAGTTTTCAAAAAAAAATGTTTTGGTTTGTTTGCACATGCAACCACACATGCATGTACCGCGCCAGCATTTAATATCATCCAAGCGTGACAAAGAAAATATGTCAATCAACACTTTTTGTTAGCATAGGTGCACTGCACATATGCCATAGATTTTCCACAAATTATCTTTACAAAAAGTACTGTTGTGGTACTGTGTGTGGTATAGTAATGTATCAGATGGAAATACCATGGTATATTAATACAATAAGTTTTGTCTAATTTTTATTGCTACTATTTTGCACATTTTTAATAAAAGTAAAATCATCAAAGCTATTAAATAATACAAGCATCTTTATTGTATAGAAATTATTGCTGTACACACACATATACTTTTAAATATTACATTTTTAAATATTTAATTATATATAACATCTTCTTAGTGTAACATTTAATATTTTAAATATGAAATAGTATTACATTTCAGTATTTGAATTGAAGTATTTTAGTTTTGTAAATATTTTTATATGCCACTAAACGATTAATTGATTAGCATATATTCATATAATGTGGTATTTCAGGTAATATCATAATACTTAATATCATAATACTTTGCAGTTAGTGCATTGACATTGTAAAAAAATTACATCAACCTGCAATTACAAGAACAAAAACAATGTCAAAACATTTTAATAGGTAGCTACAGTTTCAAAAATAAAGTATTGACCAAAACATTTTAAAGGACTGAATTATGTATTTTGCAGACAAACATCAGAGCAGTGATCTAACCCGGTTATTTTATCTCTCTCTCTCGCAGCAAATCTCATCAAGACTCTGTAATGATTACAGCCTTTTCTCCGTATGTGTGGCCAGCTAGTTATCTAACCAGAGTTTATGCTGAGCTAACACTGATATTATAGACTGCTTTCCAGAGCTTTCCAATACAGCAGCAATGCGTCATCACCTTCGGGATTATTGCAACCAATACAGAGCTTTGAATATCTGAGGGTGATGTTAACACATACAGTATCTAATAAAGTGTGAAGGAGTGAGTGTGTATCAGTAGCCTGGGCTCAGATATTGGTGTGTCGGTGGCAGCTGATGGATAAAGGTTGTGGCAGGGCCATCACTGAGAAACCCTGTAGTTGCGTGCCGAAGCTGTAAAGTTAGGACACCCAGTGCTCTGGGCACCAAACATGACGCGCAGTGATGTAATCTCCAGTTGACATGCTAATACGCAATTCAATGAAATGTCCAGCCTTATACACGCTACACACACATACAGTATTTTTTTTGTAAGCTGTGTTCTTCATAGAGCACATGGTCAGCCGGAGGTTTGTGCTAGTGTAGTACATAAAAGCTTGTGTAGTACACAGCATTATCTGTGTTTAGCTTCCATGGTCTAAATATTAAGCTCATGTTGCCTCATTTTATGAGATCACCCTGTGAGGACATTTGCAAGTTCTTAGGATATGGTTATGACATGTCTGCTTGGCCTAAATAAAGCCAAACCATCTTTAAAGGCATGCTTACAGGATATGTCTTGTATATCTAGACCTTTAAATATTGGCACAAAGTTACTTTGGTCCACTTTGCAGCTTATTTAGGCCAGAAACTGCCAATGTAGATAGAAAAACGTCTGGCAAAAATCCAGAGTGACCTACCACAGATGGGTAAATCTGAAACTGGATATAACTGACAACAAAGGAGAATATGCAGGTGTGCTCAAGGGTGTTAATAACGATTAACGGTTATATATCATATACACATTTTTATAAATAAATTTTATTAAAATATACTGTAAAAAAAAATAGTCCTTAAAAAATTAATTTATTTAGATTTTTCATGTATATAATCATAAGCACGGCAATGAAATAGCTAAATTAATAACTCGATGCAAAAGCATGTTTAATCCAGACGAAAGTATCTTATATAAAAGCATATTGTTATTTTTTTTTTATTTATCTGTGGATTATCCTCTGAATAGATGCAGTCTTGGACATATGATTAATCTTAATGCAGTAATGCAGGCTTTACTGCAAAACTGGTCTTACTTCAGATGATTAAGGCTGTATATAATATGGTGAATTATTAGTCTTTTTTTCGTATTGTAAAAATTTTTTTTTCATCTTCTACAAATAAGTCTGGGTTGCTTTGATTACTCTTGTGCAGTGTAAAACTAAGCCTTATCTCTCCTGATTCTGCTTTTTCTGTTGTAGATGAGATCTCCAAGATGTGTGAGGTAGAAGACACTCCAGAACCAGTCAGTCCCACGCTGCTTAATGAGTCCACAGACACCTACTGCCAGACCGACTGCTGGCACCGACTCCGCACCACCGTCCGAAAGCTAGAGTTCTGGGAAGACTTCAGCGCAGAGCTTATTGGAACCGGCTTCTTCTCCAAGGTCTACAAGGTAAGGTTTTCCTGTCAGTAATGGAGGAGCGAGACAAATTACGAAAAATGTGCTAAAATTGCTAGAATGTCCTAAAGGCGATGTGTGATAATGGATGCGGCTGTTATTGAACAGCACAGAATCTGATTAGATAATCTGCCCTTTAGCAAAAGTGCACTGATTTAATCAAAGCTGTGAAAATGAGGCACATCAAGATCTCAGGCGTTGTACCCACCCGAAATCTGTTGCCAAAATGTTAAATAATCTTCTAATCATTTTTTCTGTAAGTCACGGCCCTGTTAGTCCTTACAACAGAACCTTACAGACATGACGTGTCTGTCGTCTCCTAAAAACAAGCTACGTCCTGGAGACAGTCTTTAACCCAACTAAGAAATACATGTTTAACGTCATGTACCGTCACCACCCTGTCAAGCTTAGATGATCCTGAAAACCTTCACAAACAAGAAAATAACTAGATGGTTTTAAAAAAATGCCTGAGGAAATTATAGTAACCACATTATTTATTTGCTAACTTTTCTTGTTTTGCAAAATCGCTTCAGTGTTCCTTTAACCTCATAGTTTCAATTGTAAAAAACCAAACGGCATTTTGTTACAAGTAATGCCAACGCTCACAAAAATGCCATTATTATAGTGTGAAACACTTGATGCTATCTTGAAGGAAAGACTTCAGTGAGGGCTAAGAGATCACAGCAGAGCTTTACAATAGCAAAGCGATTGAACCTAGATAACGTGTTTAATATCAAAACACAGAACGTGAAAAACTGTGGCACATGCCTCCACTGTGACCATTCTCACACCATGGGCCAAGTAATGACAGCATTTGTAAAGAACGTTGTGTCCTAAAGGAGACATGTACTGTACAGAATTAGCCCAGGGGAAAATAAGAGTGATGCTCCTTTTTGTTGTGAATGTGTTTACAGGATGTCAGTGAAGGAAAACCGTGTCAGGAAATCCCTCTTGTTGAAACTCCCACTGTATGTACAGTATGTGACGCCCTCGCTGCTGAGTCAATAATGATGTAATTCTCCCTCACTCAGGTGATGCACGGCACCACAAAGAAGGTGATGGTGGTGAAGATCTATAAGAATGACGTGGATCAGAACAGCATCGTGAGGGAGATCAGTCTACTTCAGAAACTCTCCCACCCCAACATAGTGAGGTGAGCCGCCTCTGCACACGCGATTAATCACTTCCATCAATCCCACGCTGGCCTGATGCTCATAGCGCCCACACAGAACATGGGAAGAAAACAACTCTGACTCTGTCGGCCTAATACTGAGTAATAAAACCCGACTGGGTTAAGATTTCCTGACCTTGAACAAAGGTAACCGGTGAAGTGGCTACTATTTAGATAGTATTCTGATATTAAAAGCATCAGCCTGTGAGACTGTTTTACCTACACACAGCCCTTGTTTTAGATACTGAGTTTTAGTAATGTTGGCTAATCACTATTAGCATTGCTTTTAAGTATAGATGATATATCTGCACCAGGTTAATTATCAGATAGATATTAGATATTTTTATTTAATTGTGCAAACCTAATTTCTAATATTTTTATTGTTAGATTGTCTTTCCTGTCAACTAACACTCACAAAAGTTTATCTTCAAGAACATTAATAATTTAATAACACCATTAAAATTTCCATATGAATATCCATTTTCATACTGCACACCTGTAGCATTTAAAACAATTGATATTTGCAATTCTTGTTTTATTTTTAATATATTTAGACTATTATATTTTTTTTTAGTGCTGTCAAACGATTAATCGCAATTAATCCAAAATAAATGTTTTTGTTCACATAATATATGTGTGTATATTGTGTATATTTATTTTGTGTATATAAATACAAACACATACATGTATATATTTAAGAAAAATATGTTATGTTTATATATTAAATATATTTATATATAATATAAAATATAAGAATATAAATATATAAATGTATATACATGTAAATATTTTCAAAATATATACCGTGTGTATTTATAATAAATATACACAGTACACGTACATATATTATGTAAACAAAATTTTTATTTTGGATGCGATTAATCACAATTAATTTGACAGCACTAATATTTTTAATTTTAATATCATTGATAAATATATTTATCAATTATCATTAATAACATGAAAATAATGTTTTGGGATCAGCCAGAATTTTAATATCCCTGTGTGCTCATACTTAGGATAAGAACTAACATTTAACCCTTTGTATTCAGGCCATATCTAGAGACCATAATATCATAAAAACGTGGCCTTCTTTGACTACCCAGAACACCCAATAGCAACTAAAAACTACTTTGAGTTTGAGTATGCAACTGCATAGCAACGGCCTTTTAACCGCCCTATCATGATATAGCAGAGAGTTTTAGATAGGCATTACTTTCATTTGGTTGAAAATGTATTTGCACTACTAATTTGTTTCATTTACGAGTTTCAAATTGATCTCAAGTCAATTTAAGGGGTTGTGATGAAAATTTACGCAGATGTATAAAGTTCACAGGTGCTGACTGAATGATTTGTCATTCTGTCATTTGTCATTTACGTCATTACCTATGCAAACTTCTAAACTTTGCACAATTCCTCAGTTCTCAGATGGATAAAGTAAAGTACTGTGATTTTCATTCTGTAGGTACCTGGGGATCTGTGTTAAGGAGAACAAGCTGTACCCAATTCTTGAGGTGGGTGGCAACTTTTAGGAATTAATAATATTCATAATTCAGCATATCCAGTCTTTTGGCTTCTCAACGTGCTGCCCAGAAAGTCTCATGACACAAGCAGTGACTCACCATTATGTTTTTCTAATGGTTCAAGAGTATATAATTTTCTACAAAGAAAAAGTTTTCCTGATTTGACATGCAAAAGTGAGCTGCATTTTCACTGTATAAATCATAATCATAATTCGAAGTGTTTTATAATCTCATGTCGTTCCCTCCTCCATCTAGTATGTGAGCGGAGGCTGTCTGGAGGAGCTGCTGGCCAGGCATGACGTCAACCTCTGCTGGAGGGAGAAGATCGAACTGGGCTGTGATATCAGCCGAGGAATGACCTATCTGCACTACAAGAACATCTACCACAGAGATCTCAACTCTAAGGTGAGGACAAGTGAGTTGGCAGACTTTAGGGATCAAAGTTGAGCAATTTTGGCAAAGATATATTATGAAATATCACCTCGCAGTGTTCAACCTAGATTCGAAGGTGTGTGCCAAGAACACGCCTTGCATTCATAGCTAATGACAGACATTTGTAATGTCACTCCATTGAAATTTCTGCTAATGTTTTTTACGTCTAATGTTCTATTAGCTTGCCTGACTTGAGTCATGTTTTGAACAAAATGTGTTCAATACATGATTCAGCAAGTACCACGCAGATAATACCACAGATTTTAGTGTTTAACTGGTAGTTAACACACTTCGCTTGTGTCCATCTCCTCCTTTCTCATATAACCTAATTTTTTTTTATTGCTTAAGTAGTTTATTTTCTGATATTAGTTGTGACATAAACATAATATTATCTCCCGTAATCTTACAAAGTGAAGATTGACATACTTACACAGTGGCCCCAAAGGTATCTGGATGCTCAAGTCATACTTAAAATCTATTAAAATAAAAAACTATATTTTAAATAAAAATTGATTTCATTGCATTTGAGAAATATCAAAGTGATATCCGCAAGCAATTTCTATACATTTTCTAACTTACTCGTTTTAGTCATTACCTTTTAACAACTAAAGTGAAGTTAGTTATTTTGCTTATGTAAATTCTGCGATGAATTTAATGTATTTTATAGGTAGTACGTGTGCAAAAATATCTATTTGGCTTCTATTTACTTTGGGGGAAAAAAATTAATGGCATTTTGTGACAAGTAGCGCTCAGTGTGAGTTTTACAGTGTGTGAAACTCAAGAAGTGCTTGATTATTATCTTGAGTGAAAGGCTTTGGTTTCTGTAGATTTACTTCAGTGATGGTTTCCATTCATCGCTTATGAACACAATAGCAGAGTGATGGAACGTAGATAACGTGCTTAATACCGAAACGCACAGAACATGAAAAACTGTGCCACATGCCTCCACTGTGACCATTCTCACACCACAGGCCAAGGTATTTCAACATTTTTTGGTAAAGAACATTGTGTCCTGAAGTAAACATGTTTTGTAAAGGAACAGGATCAGCCCTTGGTAAAATAAGAGTGATACTTCTTTATGTTTTTCTTCAGAATGTGTTTATAGAAATCCAGTGAAGGAAAAAACATATCAGGAAATCCTTCCTATTGAAAATCCCACTGTAAATACACTGGCGTTCCAAAGTTTGGGGTCTGGAAGATTTTTTTTCTCTTATGTTCACCGAAGCTGCATTTATTTGATTAAAAATACAGTAAAAACAATTATATTGTAAAACATTATTATTTATACAACAGTTCTTTCTGGTCCTCGAATCTAATTAGCTGAGAGCCTTTTCCAGCAGTGCGATATTCTAGTGATAACAGATACAGTGATAACCGTTTGTATCACTCCGCTTGCAGTATTTCTCAGTCTCTCATGGCGGACGCTCAAATCCATTATAATTTTATAAATAATACTGTTTTTGTGTCATGGAATGTAGTTTTAAGAGTTTTTAGGAGAGAATATACTTATTTAGACTTCAAATATGCAGCTTGTTAATAAATTTGAAATTTTGCTCCGTTTTCGGAGATGTGAGCTCAAGTATTACTGTTATTGTGGAAACCGTGATATATTTTTTCAGAATGATGAACAGAAAGTTCAAAAGAACAAATTTGTTTAAAATAGAAATATTTGGCAACACTATTACTGTCACTTTTAATCAATTTAGTGTATCCATGGTAAATAAAAGTATTAAAAGTATGAGACGCCCTCGCTCATATCGTTGAAATGACTATAAGACTATAATTTTGTTGCATTTTGGGAAGGGAACCTGTTTCCCTATAAAGCTGTAAGCAGAGAAGAACAGTCATGGTCTTGACAGGTTTAACCGTGGCAGTTGCCAGGCTGCAGTGTGCAGTGAGCACAGGCCTGTGTGTTTGAACAGAGATGGGGAGGTCAGACCTTTATTATGCTAATGCTGTAGCCAGCATTCACCATTCCATAAACTGCTTTCACTCGCTAACCTTTTTTTCTCGTTTCCTTTCTTCTCGCTCTCTCAGAAGAAATGACCCGCTGACTCCTGTCAACTGTCAAGCTTTTATCCTCTCACCCTGCTCACAAGCACACAATTTTAAAAGCAGACATAACTTAGCCTTGTCATTTTTAAACAGTTTTTATGTTTTATATCTAGATTTTTACATTTTCTGAAGAAAATGTATGTCCATGCTAAAGTAAACTCATTGCCACAATGCTATGTCGTTGCTAATGTGTTGGTAGCTGGGGTTGTTTACTGGCCCAATGTACGTCTGAGGGATTTTTTTTAGGTTTTTATCATCCACCAGGCAAAGAAAGTGCACTCACTTAAAGTAATAACACATCTGAACAAGTCACATGAAGTCCATAGCACAAATATTGCTACTATAGTTTACAAGCCATTACACAGCGTGGAGGTAAAACATTACTCGTTCTGCTTGCACAACACGGCAGGTTCACGTTTCCACACCGGAGGTTACGTGTGGTTGTATAGCTGCCTTATGTCAATGGGTTTACTTAAAATACATGGGTACTGTTACTGCCACACATCAAACCTCAGAGCATGATACCACACTCATTGCACATTCTCACTGATGTCCTATTGATGCATATCTCTACCTGATTCTCTGGTGAAAGACTACTGTGTTTGTTTTAAGATGAGTTGAAGTCAGAGAGTTTGCTCTCACCTTTCTGCATCATATTTATCAATATGTGCATATTACTCACTAATGTTACTGATTCACTGACTGAACAAAATGCCTGTCAAGTAAAGCTGATTTGACACTTTGTTCCATTAAAAGAACTCGGGAAAATTACGCTAAATTAAGTTCTCTTGATTACACACATTCATTGAGTAACATGGGCAAAAGATTTAGTAAAACTGAAGTAAAAGTTAACTTTAGTGCACTAAAAACATATAATAATGTAATGATTAATTATTAATAAACTCAATTATTACATTTTATTGTTATTATTATTATTATTGTTAAAGATATAGAATATAAATGGTTTATTTGCAATCAACATCATTATTAAATATGTTTTATAGTAATAATTAAATTATTATTATTATTATTATATAGTATAATGAATGAAATAAATTTATCTATATTAATATAATTGTGTATATGTGCAGTGTATATGTATTATTATTATTATACAGTGTTTATAATAATGTTTAAATTATTATTATTAGATAAGATTTATATGAAAGAAATTAATATATCTAGAGCACTGTGAATTTTTTTTTTTTTTATAAAAGTTTTGTTTCACTTTTATTTTTAATGTTTCTTTATGAAGTTTTACATGCTGAATACGAAAATCACATTACTTTGTGTATCAAACTAAAAAAAAAAATGCTGACAACTTATACAATCTAATCTGTTGTTACTCATGCATAAAAATTACATAAACAGTTACCAAAAGTGAGTTGTCCAAAACTTCAGAAGTGTACGTTGGATGATTTTTGTCTTTTATGAGTAGTCCCACAGTGTTCTGGAATGTTCTAGAAAGCACTAGAATATTACAGAAACTTCTAGAATGTTACCATCCTTGCGAAAGCAAAATATCTTAAAAAAAAAACATGCTAAATTAGTATAAAAATGTATCTGTACTAAACCAGTGTTTCATAATTAATGATAGAAGTTCCATAATTGACCTGACCAAAATGTTGATAATACATGAAAATAAATAGTGCAATAATAAGGAAGGCCACAGAATTACAGAAAAACCATAAAAAATTCAAGTGAAAATTTTTGTTACATTGTGTAATAATTTGTGTAACAAGGATTTATTATTATTATTATTATTATTATTATTATTATTATCATTTAAATATTGTTTATAGTTATATTTATTGCATGCTATTATCTATTATTAATCTAATCAAATGTTAGAGCCTTGACTTAAAATAGAGGAAAACAGCAACTATAAAGCTTGGATAACTCCACAGCTTTGGAGTCATGTGCTGATGACAATCAGTCCATGACACACCAGATTTGAATAATTAAATGGTCAGGTAATGTCTGGGTTTTTCTTTAGGCTCTTGGGGATTTTGTTACAGAGATGCAGAGTGAAAGACAATTTCTTAGTGCTCAATCTTCATGTGGAGCAATACTGGCATCTTGTGGCACTATACTGTAATTGTGCTGCTTTGTAGTTCTGTTTGAAAAAATAGTGGGTAGTAAGATGGCTCTGTCATTTTGGTAATCTGATATGGAGAAAAATCTTTCTTATACTTTTTTCCTTTGCTTATTTTCGCCACGTACCACATTGACAGATGCAAGATAAAATCTTTTATCTTATGCAACATACTACATGTGGAATCTTGTTTTTATCAATCCAGAACTGCCTGATCCGAGTGACCTCACGTGGCAGGGAGGCTGTGGTCACTGACTTCGGGCTGGCCAGAGAAGTGGGGGAAATGCCTGCAAATGACCCTGACAGGAAGTTGTCACTGGTGGGGTCGGCCTTCTGGATGGCCCCTGAAATGCTTAGAGGAGAGCCGTACGACCGCAAGGTACTGAGAACAGAATGCTGTACCAATGAAAATGAGACAAGTGTAAAATAGGACATTTATGGTTGGATAGTCTTTTTCCCGAAAATTAAATTAGTATTGATTTACTGACAGATTTCACATTAATCCACATAACCTTTAGCAGTTACGTCTTAACCTTCTGATTTGATGCCAACCTTAATAGGTCAGGGCTGAGGTACAGATTTGGAAAGTCATTTATAATGAGTAACAGATACAATAAACTGGGAGCTGTTTTTTCTTCACTGAGAGAGAGACCCAGTGCTGGTGCTGATGTTATTAGAGACTGAACTGAACCTCTGCTGACTGGCCGTTTTCCCCTGTTTAATCATAGGTTGATGTCTTCTCTTTTGGGATCATGTTGTGTGAGATCTTAGCAAGAATCCCTGCTGACCCAGAAGTGCTGCCCAGGACAAAGGTAAACACACAAAGAAAAGTTTCTACACCTTTTTTCAGCATATGCAAATGAATACTACTTCTTCATGTACACTATATCGTTACACAGAATGCATAATTTAGCACTTGCACGAGCTCTGGGATGATTACATATAACCCTTAAGAGAGGCTTGTTATGTTGCGTGAATTAATATGGTTCTCTTTGCTGCATTGGGATGAAAGTAAGGTCAGACAGAGTGATTGCGCTCTGGTGTACAGCAGTGTGGTCATTTACGCTTCATTAATGCTGATGGACAGCCGATGATGTCTGGAGGGGAGAGAACAGATAGATCTGATCTGGGTCAAGGGAACCATCGCATGGACATTTAGATTCTTTAGTATGGATTTATTCATCGTGCTCTTCTATCACATCAAGGATAATGATTTTCTGGTCAATATACATTTTCACTGTAGTTGTTAATATATGTATGAGACATATATTAAGACACGTGGTTATGTTTACGTTACCACTCAAAAGATTTTTTCAGAAAGAAGTCTCTTATGCTCATCAAGGCTGCATTTATTTGATTAAAAAATAAAGTAAAGTTTGCTTTGACCTTCATAACTGTGATATAGTTCGTTTGTAAGGTTTGTCTGTACTTTTTTAGTGTTTCTTATAATTTGCTGGTGATATATAGTTTGTTTATGTTTGTATTTTCTGGTGAGATATAATTTATTTTTAAGGTTTGTGTTGCAGTTGTCTGGTGAAGTATAGTTTGTAAAATTTGTGTTGCAGTTTTATGGTGAAATACAGTTTGTTTGTAAGGTGTTTTGTATAATTTTCTGGTGAAATCTTAAAGTTGGTCTTAAAATTATCTGGTGAAATATAGATTGTTTGTAAAGTTTGTTGCAATTTTGTTGTGAAATATAGTTTTGAAAGTGTTTTGTATAATTTCCTGATGAAATTATAAAATTTGTCTTCAAATTTTCTGGTGAAATATCGATTGTTTAAGTTTATGTTGCAATTTTGTGGTGAAATATAGTTTTGAAAGTGTTTTGTATCATTTTTTTCTGGTGAAATAGTAATGTTTGTCTTAAGATTTTCTGGTGAAATATAGATTATAATGTTTGTGTTGCAATTTTGTGGTGAAATGTAGTTCGTAAAGTTTGTCGTATAATTACAATGTAATTGTAAAGTTTGTCTTACAATTTTCTTGTATAGTTTGTAAAGTTTGTGTTGTAATTTTCTGGTGAGATATAGTTTGTTTCTGGTGAGATATAGTTTTTAAAGGTTTTTTTTTTTTGTTTTTTTTTTATGAGATAACCACTGAATGCTGACAATGCCACATCTTCTGCTGTGTTCTCTCAAAGAATATAATATTATTAAAAGGATTATTATTAAATATTAAAAGGAATATTGACTTCAGTGTGTGATCTGTTGACAGGACTATGGGCTGGATGTGGAATCGTTCAGAGAGCTGGTGCAGGGCTGCCCAGAGCGGGTTCTGGAACTCTCTGCCAGCTGTTGTCAGGTATGAAGTAGCGACTCGAGGGTCGTGTTTAATATGGCGTGACTGTGAATAGAACTAACACCTGTCAAGAGAGAGATTTCACCTTCAGCATTCATAATGTGGCTCCTGAATCACCTGGTTAACTATTTTGAAGATGTATATGTAACAGATTCAGTGAAACACCAAAGCTTATCCTGTTTCTGTCTTTCTCTCAGATGGATGCATTCCGAAGACCATCCTTCTCTGAGCTCCTGGATAAGCTGGAGGACATCACTGAGACCCTAGAGCCACCAGACAACAACCTAACCACAGGGTGATCTCACAAATCCATCCTAACAAACCCCTGGACTGAAGGATTTAAGGGACTGCGCTACATAAGAGTCTGCAGCGGTGGACCGTGACTGGCACTCTGTTCTCCCAGGAGTAGAATATACAGGGGAATGTCTGGTAATTGAGGGCAAAACCACTCAACTGAATGTTCGCTCAATAACCAGTTCTGGACGCCCTCCCTGCAGCATGTGACCCTGAATGATTGTGAGAGTCCATTTGAGAGGCTGAATTTTACCTTTTCTATTTTTTAATTCATTTAGATGAAAGTAATATGATTGTTTAGGGACCAACATTTTAGCTGACATTTTTAAAAGACCAAATTCTCTACGGACCATTCCTGTTTTATATGGGTTTCAGGAAAATATGAGTTTGCTTTTTTTGTATAGGAGTTTAAAATTAATATACAGCAGAGGTTGCACAAACCTGGAACAGACCAGACCAGAGAAACTAATTTGTCCTATATTTGATTTCACCTCTTAACTTTTTTGTTTATAAAAACTAGCATATTCTGTCAAAATAATTGCACACTTTGCTTATTTGATACGCACTGTTAATGTCACCTATTTATGCCTTGTTGTACTTGCCATGTCATCCATTTTTCCCACTGTTAACATTCATGTCTGATTGATAGAGCTCTAAAATATCCAGTTAAATTTATCAAAAATATGGTTGTAGAATATGCATAGAGCTCAACTTTTAAAACAGTGTTTTTGCACAAATACATAATGTATTACTGAATAATAATTCAGTTCATTTAGTCATAAAACCTGAACAATCACACAAAAAATAACAGTACAGAGCTGTTTTTTAATGTACTACAGTAAGGGCTGTGGAATCACTGTTTTCTCAGGTCACAGAGGGGTTTTTAATATGCGAATATTCTCATATTAGTTGGGTCTTGTACTTTGTCCTTGTACATATGTTTGTATAGTCTTTTCGCAGATGTTCGCAACTAGTCTTTCTAAACCAGAATCTATTTTGTTTACTGAGTTTAATTGAACTGTTTGTATTATTCCTGATTCTATTTGTGTATATGGTTCTTGGTTACATTCATATATGTATATATCTAGTTCATTAGTTACACCAATAAAAGCATACTGGTTAGTTTTCAAGTTTTTTGACATTTATTGAAACAGTTGAGCAGTTGAATGAATAAAATGTAATAACAGGAAAATTACTTGGTAAAAACAAATATAGTTCATTTTTAATAAAATTTAATCCTGAATTTATTTTTACCCTTTTCCTTTATTTTTATTACTCTTATTTTCACATTTATTATTATACTTTTTAACTTTACTAATTCTTTCATTTCTTTTTATATTTTATTACATACAATAGCCATAAAAACCATATTATTTAAACCAATAAAAGCATATTGATTAGTTTTCTGTTTTTTTTTTTTTTAATTTCCGAAAACACCAAGCAAAATCCATCAAAAATCAATATGTCCTTATTAAACTTCCTTAGACTACATTAAAAAGCTCTACTTAAATCAAATCACAACAGTAACTCAATATGATAAGTACTTGGGCATGACGAAAACAAGTCTGATTTGTGTCCTACTGTGTGTGAATGGAGCATTTCTTATTTTTGTCATTAGTATTCAGGTACAGTTCAGGGTTCCTGCTTGGTTTCTCTGATATGGATGTCTGCATTACTGCCCGTGTTCTCTGTAATTGAGGTGACTTGAAGGCCATGGATTTACTATTCTGACAATGCTGTGTGCTCGAAAGTTCGATCTCCACCGGGCCAGTCCTGTGAGAGACATGGCTCAATTTATGATCATGGACAATGAAAAAAATCCATTTGGAGGCCACCAGCAGTGTGAAACGAGAGCACTTGGTGGTAAACAGCACGTATGATTTGTGACGGAAGCATTTACAGCCAGAGGAATACACGACAGGGTTTCCTGCAAGGAAATGCATGTGGGTGATGGTATGTGGGTGATGGTAAGTGGATGTCATATCTGCTGGGAAATATGTTCCTATGGCGGTTGTAAATGACCCTGGTGTAACTGAACGTGGCAAATATATTGATGCAGGCCTCATTATATGGGAAATGCAATCAGTGTCTCTCAGTACAAGGCTGTCATACAAGTGATTCATTGAAACACATCCTAAATACACTTGCCAAGACCTAATAATATCAAGACTTAATATACTTAAATGAGGCTGTGTAAAAAAAAAAAAAAAAAAAAAAAAATGCATGAATCTAACAAATCAGTTCCTACACCAACACATCTGTCTCTGATTATTAAGCATTTCTAAGATCAATACAGCATTTGGGAAGACTATTTTTTTTTTTAAGAGTATTTTTTTTTGGGCCCAAACTGACACACAATTAGTGCACAACTAACTGTTTTACTGTCCAGTGGAATTAATATTAGTGGGCTTTAACACTTTACTACTAAATAAACCTTAGATGTGGCATGTCAGCAGTTTTCTAGGGTAAACTAAGGGCAGATAAATTGAGGTTCAGTAGAGTCACAAGCAATAGAATGAAAGGGGCATTTGAGAACATTCTTACATCTAAACAGTCCTCTCTGTAAAAGACCTGCGTCAACAAAGAGTTGTGCAATCATATAGCAAGAATGGACCTTTTTATTTTTAGATGTATGCCACTAATCAATGTTTCATTTACCAAAATCTGTTGTTGGCTGACCTGTTTCCTGCTTCAACATTTTTGCTTGACAAACTGGCTCATACAATTTAAAGGGACAGTTCACCCAAAAATTAAAAATCTGTCATCATTTACTCATCCTCAAGTTGTTCCAAACCTGTCTGAATTTCTGTCTTCTGTTGAACATAAAAAGACGTTTTGAAGAATGTGGGTAACTAAACAGCTGTTGGTCCCCACTGACGTCCATAGTACGGAAAAGAAATACTATGGACGTCAATGTTAGAGAATCAGAGCATATACTTTCAGGTCGGCCTTCACAAACAATGGGCAAGTCAAAGTACAAGTGCTCGGGGTAAAGAAAGTGGGGTTTAAGAGTCAGCAAAATCATTTCATTCACTCCGGTCAGCATGTTTCAGGCAGAAAGAGTAATGGCCTTCTGTTACAGATTATCTACAGAAAGGTGAAACATCTAAAATTGTACAGCTGAAGCAGCAGCTAAAATCATACACAACCTTATTCACTGTGTACACGTCATAACTGATTCTGTCATTATTTTGTTGATGCAGTCGTGTTTGTTATCTTGTGCTGTTTGGTAATGCATGTAACGTCTTATATATGAAACAACGCTATACTAAGAGCTTTTATTAAATGCTAAGGTTGTGGGAACAGGAATCATAGGCTGTCAATCTCAGATCGCTGACATTAAAGGCTCTTGTTCGTGGGCTCATGTGAGGATTGAACCGAGCGGCACATGTGGGGTTCAGATCCTCGAGTCAGCACACAAGATTTGCTGATTCCAGGGGTGCTTTGTATCCAGACGCCATGTTTAATTGTTTATTCAGAGAACAAATACAGCAACAAACATCTCCAAGCGCCATATGAGGATTATCGTCAGTACTCTATAACTGCAGGTGCAAGGCCTGGTTTTGTAACTTTGCTTTCAGAGATTCTCTTCCCTTGTGTCACTTCTATTCTGGTCTGAATACAAACAAAAAGCTGACCCAGCAAAAAAACAAACAAACAAACAAAAAAAAAAACAAAGAAAAAGGAAGAATGTGGTTCCAAAGAGACTTTTGTACTATTTTGTGCACAATGATATAGCCTATACATATTACTCTGTATTGTTAATTTTCACACAATGAACGAATTTACCCTAAAATGACAATTCTGTAATCTTTAATGCACTCTCTTTTTGTTCAAGCCTGTTAAACTGTAGTACATACTTATGAGGGAAACAGGTAAATCAATCCCACACATACTTTGCACTTACTGTATGTCTTATACTTCATGTTTTATAAAATTAGGCTATTTTATGATTGTGTGGATATATTTGGTGACTCCAATATTTTTATTTTAATTATCAAAAATAATAGTCTTTGAAATTATTTTATGATTGTGCTCATATTTTTATCACAACTAATTCAACCATAAAATTATTTAAAAAAAAACGATTAATTTTAATATTTTAAAATGAATGTATATTAGTTGTGAAAAAATATTAGCACTATATATATATATATATATATATATATATATATATATATATATATATATTTTTTTTTTTTTTTTTTTTTTTTTTTTTTTTTTTAATGATCGAGGCTGTGAAGTTCAATGGATTGTACTAACAACATATTGATTGACGAAACGTCTTTCGAAAAAACACCCTTTAATTGCCTTTAATTTTGTTAAAAAGGCAGGTAAAGCTCTGTCATACTCACCCTGTCCTCTGGGTGGCGTTACAGTCGAGCCTTCCGTCAGATGGGTTCATGTCCAGAGCAGCTCTCAGACCTATATAAGAGAAAATGATAGATACAGGACCATCTCTCTCATCTAGGTCCGTGAATGATGGAAGAGAAAACATATTGCTGCTACTGTCACAGCTGAAGGCTTCCTGGCATATGGCTGTTTGGATTGATGTTCTCTGCTCAAGGCCAGTCTGTTCACTGCATCATTCTCAAGGCTTCATATGTGCTGCTTTCACATAAACCCAAGTCTGTCCACACAACTTTTACTGCAAGGTTAACTTTTATTAGGCCTTAGCTAGTTGTCACAGTTTACTCCAGGGAATATTTCTCAGGCTATGTATATTTATTTATTTTATTTTTATGTAAATTATACACAATGTATATTTAAAAGTAAACGTACATCAAACCAGCCCTTTGGATATTTCTCCGACATATTGTACAGTAGCGAATAAGAATAAGGCAAGAAATTTCCATTAAGAAGTAATATAAAATTACAAAATATTAGACGTGACAACTAGCCTACTTCATTTTTATAGTTGACTCTTGCCTGAATTTAGGCCTTTTTGTTTCTGTTTCTTATTTAGCCAATATGTGTTACAAAATGTTCTGTTTTTAGGCTAAATTCGCCAATAAACCCATAAACAAACAAAAAATATCAAAATTAAAAATCCTAATATTGTGTGCTTTAACATTTCTGGAATATGTGTAAAGTGTACTGGACTGACCAATCAGCATCCAGCATTTACACATCTATATTTTTGTTAAACATGGACATATATAAATATTTATGAGGTATGAGAACCTAATTAATATTAATGCTTCTGTTTTTAATGCTTAATAAAACACTTCTCATTAGAAATAATGAGTTTATTATGCATAAGGCTTATTACATAATCCCTCCAAAACAAATATTTCATCAGGTTTTTGATGCAAGTTAAACCACAGGTGCTCATTTAGGTGAATGAATAAAGTAATACAGAGGGAGAGAGGAGAGTTCACTGATCCAAAGCCCTTGCGGTCCGCTGCCTGTGAAAGTGAACAGGCAAACAGTACAAGTGATAAATCTCAGCAGCTCAAGCCTGGAGGGCTGCAAGACACACGTTGTGCTGTGACAAGTCATCACCGTCCTCACCGCAGCCTTGAGCTCAGCAAGGTCAGCAGATCACGGCCCCCCTCATCTCATGACTGCTCCTGTCCGCTCTCACCTCGCTTGTCCAGATGGCCTTCTGGGAAAGAGTGAGAAACAGTGCCGGCTGGGTAAATCTTGAGAAAAGTTGAACAACATTTCATTTCTGAGCAAATTTTGAACTGAACTAAACAGTTGATAAAAACACAACAATAATCCACACATGACTCCAGTCAGATCTATTAAAATCTTGTGAAGTGAAAAGCTGCACCTTTGTAAGAAGTAAATCTATTATTAAAAAGATTCACATCATTTTCTCACTATCATGTTACCATCAGAGTAAATGATGAACTATCCATTGAAGGCATTTGAAACTTTAAACAGTTGCTTCTGGCCAAAATATAATCCATAATAACGCTTCCTCAAGTGAAAAAGTCAATCCCCTGTTGTCCTCTCACATCAAAATCCACTGACATATTGCTTTATAACTGATTTGGACAGCTGATTTTGGTGCTTGATATGTACATAATTCTCCCCCGATTCAGACAAGATGACATTTTCACTGGAGAAAGCAGAGTAGAGGACTTGTATTTTAGCTTAAAGCAACGGTTTGGAGTTACATACGTCTTAATGGATTTGTTTTTTACAAACACAGCTTTTTACTGGAGTGGAGTTTTAATAGAGTGAGGTTGTGTGGATTACTTTTGGATTATTTTGAAGGCACCCATTCACTGCAGAGGACCCATTGTTGAGCAAGTGCTATAATGCTAAATTTCTCTAAATCTGTTCTGACGAAAAAAACAAACTCAGTTTGGATCGCCTGAGAGAGTCAATTTTCATTTTTGGATGAACTTTTCCTTTAAAGTCAACAGGAAATTAAAACATTACAAATAATACTTTCCAAATTCTTTGTTGTTGTATTTTTCTGCAGATGTCATGTATAGGCCATGAAAGATATTGGATAGCTGTGTTCAGTGGATGAGAGAAAGTTTGGAGAAAAATGAAGGTTAGAAAATGATTTTCACTTTTGGGTACACTATATGTTTAATGAATTAATACAATTACAATAAACATTTGCGATAGTGATAATAATATTAAGTAACATGAACTGTAATTTTTTAAAAAAAAAAATTTGTGACGCAGTTTCATGAATGCACATTGTGCACCAAAGACTAAAAGCCAAGGTCAGGATTTTCATTAAATAATAAATTGATTAAATTACAGTTTGTTTTTCATCAAACCCTATTGTACGCCCCAAGAACACTTGGAATATACAGCACGTTTCACATGGGATCGTTCTGGGATACTTTTATGTTTTTTTAAAAAAGGTTGATGCTGGTCAGTATTCACTGCCATTGGATGAGCAGCAAGCAGGACATTTTCTCCTCTTGTGGTTCGAAAAAGAAAGAAGGGCATAAAGCATTAAAACAACACCAGGGTGAGTAAATAATGACTGAATTTTCATTTTGGGTGAACTATACCATTAATTTGAATTTAATTTATTACTTTTTTTGCAAGACGCATGGCAATGGCAATACCATAGTAACTTCACTGTGCATGGTGCCTGGAAATGCCCTTTAGCTGTGACATTCATTAGACTATATTCTTGTCTGAATCTAATTCTTAAGATAAACAAATTAAACAAGGAAGAAAAAGGGGTAGAGAACAGTAATAGCATTCATGAAGAAAACAGTTGAGGAACAGAGGAAAGAGCTCACAAAGCATGATCAAAACAACATTTTATTAGAAAAGAAAAGCATTAGAAACACTTTGCACCCGTTCAGTGCCAGCATGTTGGAATATCTCGTATTTAGGATGCTGCGGGTCCAGCGACCGCATGAGTTAAATCTCCAGCACAATGATTCAGTTACACCATGAAATGCACAAGACACAACTCTGCAGATGTAGATATTTCAATGACATAATCAACACCAGATATATTTGTTATGTAATTCATATCTACAATACCTACTTCATAAAAAACAATAACATGTCATCATTATTCATGGGTACGACAAAAAAAATCAATTATCCTTGATGGTACACACACTCCACCTCTCAAGTGACACAGAGAACATTTTCATTCTACTCTTTACTGAATAACAGAATAAAAAGGATGTATTTTTTGTTGAATATTCATAGTCTTCAATTATAAAACACAATCTCATATGATGTGAAGAGGGTTGGAGTGTAATGTTCTGAAAAGCGAACCATCCATCAAGTCTCTCATAAGGCTAATGAGCTCTGGCGCACCTGCGCTCCTGCTAATCTTCCTGCACACACGAACGGGACGGAGCAAGATGGGCAGGAAGAGAGAGAAAACATGAGAGCGGATGAAAGTTTATGGAGAAAGCGTAAGATATTTATGCTACTCAAGGGCATTTTGAGAGAACTGAAAGTCCGGTCTGTAACTGCACCCTCGCTAGAAATGAATTCGGCATAACTGACAAGAGAGCCATTAAAATGCATTAACAAGAGTAGTGCACGATCACGAAGTTGAAATATATGAAAGCCCATTTGCCATGGAATAAAAAAAGACTTTTTTGAAAAATAAGAATGTTTTTCAGAATTTACAGAATTCTGAAAATTTAAATGGAAAATTGAAAATAAACTTAGAATTTGAACTTTCATGCAATTACAAGTTTACATTTCACAATTCTGAGTTTATATCTCACAATTCAGTTTTGTCTCAGAATTCTGAGTTTAATTCTCACAATTCTGACTTTTTTCTTTAGAATTGTGAATTTATAATTGCAACTTTTTATTTCACAGTTAAGACTTTTTTCTATGAATTTTCAGAATTGCGAGATATAAACTCAGAATTTGGACTTAATTTCTCACAATTCTGACGTTCTCAGATTTCTGTGTTTATATCTCATAATTCTGCATTTATATCTCGGAAATCTGAGATTATATCTCGCAAATCAATTTTTATTTCTTAAAAGTTGCAACTTTTTATCTCAGAATTCAGACTTCTTTTCTAAGAATTCTCAGAATTGCGAGATATAAACTCAGAATTACAAGAGATAAATTCAGAATTCAGAATTTTTCTTGCAGTTGTAAATTTCAATCTCACAGTTCTTTTCTCCTCAGAATTCTGCGTTTATATATTGCAATTTTGAGTTTATATCTCTCAATTTTGCATTTATATCTCACAATTCTGACTTTTTTCCTCAGAATTCTGCATTTATATCTTGCAATTTTGAGTTTATATTTCAGAATTCTGAAATTATATCAATTCAGATTTATTCATTTTTTCTCAAAATTGCAAGTTTATAATTGCTACTTTTTATCTCACAATTCAGATTTTCTTTTATAATTCTCAATTTCGAGATATAAACTCAGAATAAGATAGAAACTTAGAATTCATTTTTCTTGCAATTCTGCGTTTATATCTCGCAATTTTGAGATTATATCTCACAATTCTGAGATTATATCTCGCAATTCAGATTTTTTTTTTTCAGAATTGAGAGTTTATAATTGCAGCTTTTTATCTCACAACTCATACTTTTCTCAGAATTCGTTTATATCTCGCAATTTTGAGCTTATATCTCACAGTTCTAAGTCTAAATTATGAGAAGTATTCACAATTACATTTTTTTTTGTATCCCACGGTGGGAAAAAAAGCTTCCATATAAGCATTAGATATAAAATAATACTGTATATACTACATCTAATATTTTTCTTTGTGCTCTCACTAGAAGCACCAGATTGATTTGGTGATTGTAGCTGACCAATGCAAGATATATGAATGTAAATATTGTACTCAAGAGGTCAAGGTTCAGCTAGTTGACTTAACCAGGTTAGTTCCCGATAGTAGATAGGCCTCATTAAGCCTTCCATCAGGGCTGTTAGAAACAAGGAATAGATGCAGAACTGACTATGAGCAAAGTTGACGTATTTTTAAATCACAGACTTTTAGGAAGTGCAGTTGTGATGGATGGAAATGCTAACAGATAGCTTTCTCCAGATATTATAGACCTTCTTGAACGTAATGCCTAATAAAGGCTACTAAAATTGTGAATAAAAACAAATACCGACATATTGTACTGTTGTCCATAAAGTCTCATAAAAATACCTTGTATGTACCTTGTATAAATAAATCTTTTGTCTAAAAAAATTACAGCACCGCTCCTTTAATACATTTTTTACACATAATTAGTTTAGGCCCAACAACAAAGGGAATACATTAGATGGCTAAACACTGTTAAAGCTGAGGCAATCTTCTGATCATGTAGAGTGACAGCTGAAACCGCCCATTCATGCACATCAAACTCTTTTGACAAACAATGCCAATTTAAACATATGCACGTTCTGTTGGTTAGCTGGTTTAGAATCAACCTCTACCACCAAATCTTTGGGACTAGGAGTTAGGGGTTGGGTTATTGATGACATTTGGGCAGGAGCTGAATTTGTCACCCTTCTATAAACTGTCTGTGTTTACATCAAGTACAGGCAAACTGGCATCAAGTGAAATCAGTAAGACTTTACAATAAGGTTCAATTTCTTAACATGACTGTCAGTATAAGGGTTTTATACACTAAAAATAATCAATACATTTACAGCAGTTATTAATCAAAGTTAATGATAATTTTTACATATACAAATATATTTTAACATTTTATGTTGAATAAATCAACATTATTATACATTAAATAATTAATTATCATTGTTTATACATTATTAATGTATAGCATTATGCGTTAAAAATGAACAAAAATATATTTCTATTAAAATGAATGAATAAAATTAAGCTAGATTAAAGAGTTCTCATTGTTAACTAAAACTAAAACTATTAAAAAATACTTTTGATAATTTATTTAAAGTTGAAATAAAAATAAAATACCAAAATTACTAAACCTGAAATAAAATAAACACTAAACTAATTACACAAAAATAAAATAAAATAGTAAAACCTAAATTAAAATATAAAAATAAAAGCTAATTAATTTTTTTTTATTTTAATACAATAATTTATATATAGTATTAAAATAACACTGATTCATAAAAAGATGTTGTTTATTGTACCTAATGCATTAATGTTAACAAATTGACCCTTATTATAAAGTGTTACTGGAAAACATTTTTTGAGGCTAATCAGAAAAATAGGTCAATTTATAAAGCGGATTCCTCAGACATTGCCAAAGCTTTGTGTATAGAAGAATCAAGATTCTTCCTTAACTAAAAAAAGGCTTTGCACAAACAGCCATTACTGTCCAGCACAAGTACAAAATAAATAGCATAAATATATAATAAATATAATAAATGAATAAAAAGCTCAAAACATTAACATTTACATTATAGAGGAATTACATATATTGCTACATCGACAAACAGCTTTAAAACACTATTCAAAAGTAAATGAATAAATGTGCAAACATTCGTACAGAACAGTTGTAATAAGTGATTTGAGTGATACGACTGCCCTCCATTTGATGAATTCTGTTCATACTGGACGTCCCGAGATAACATTCACTCTCGCCACCAAATGTTCCCGCTATAGTGTGATGTTGCCGTCTGTAGTATAGTGATTGTAGATTCTCTCTTTCCCTCTGACATGCCAGGCTCTCTGACGCCTACTGAGAGTCACAGATGGCCCCATAATGACTGGAATTGCTAGAGGATCAGGTCCAATTCATTTGCAACCTATTTTCTGGCCGGGGTGCAGCCCTTTAGGGGAAGCGGCGTGTCAGCTAGACTAGAGAGATAGCAACGTCCCCTATGATAACAGAACCCTACAGTATTCTATATCCAGACACTTCCAGTGCAATTTTGCAGACTAATTAAAGCTTTTCTTCACTAGCCTTTGTGTATGTCTGCCATATTGGATCACTTTTTATACCTTTAAAATGAGGGCATGTATGGCTAAATATCTTGGTAGTACATGTACATTGCCAAGATGTTCAATCAAAGTGTGCATTTTGATGCGTTTTAGATACATTGCTAAATATGTAATGTTTTAATGGTTAAATATGTTGCTAAAATGTTCCCTATTGCTTTATTTGCAACATTTGTGATTAAAAATGTACCATACATGACCAAAAGTATGTCGACAACTAGGGATGTAACAATATGTTGTGTCACAATATATACAGAAATGCAGTAATTTGTATCGTGGATAGCGGCAATATGTATTGTGTATAGTTTACTCAAAGTGAAAGTTTAAAGCTAAAATTTTGCATCAAATATGGTAATGGAGCATATCAAATATGGTATACTCAGAAGGTCATATATTTGAGCTTCCATGTTTATTAAATATTATGAATACATTAAAATACACTATTTTAAACTTTTTAAATGTATTTAGTCCAAAAATATTCAAGTACACCCTGATGTAATACCAAATTTAGCATTTTAATGAACAGTACTTTTTGATAACTGTTTGTCTTAAGGCCCAAGTATACTTCTTTTTTTTTTATGTGTACGTTAGCGTACACATACAGTCGTACGCACAGCCTTGCAAAGTATACTTCATTTGACTCGTACGCGTACACAGACGTTCGACGCGTGCGACAAATTGCAATACCTCTCCTGGCCTAATGCGGCCAGTGTTTGCGCAATCTCTCGCCACGAGTTAAAACTCATAAATATCTTTGTATTCTTTCATGCTACAGTTGTACAAATGAGGATATTTTCTAACCTCTTTGCACAATCTCTCGTCTATGTAGGCCTCCATTGTCGCTGTAGCTAACCTGCATTCTGGTTTGTTCTGTTTATGCAGTTTTTCTTCGGCTACCTTGTGAATCGATACCCCCACTACAGGGTTGCCACCTTGCGGATAAACTAATTACTGCAAGAGAGTTACATGCGCATGTGCGACCTGCGCATACAAAGTATACGCGGTTACAAAAATCCGTCACTATCCATACTATGGAATTCAGTGGCTACCGTCAACTGTTTTCTTACTCACATTCTTTAAAATATCTTTTGTGTCCTGCAAGAACAGCTGCAAGAAATTCATACTGGTTTGGAACAAGTGGAGGGTGATGATAGAATTTGCATTTTGGGTGAACTATCTCTTTAACTATATTTTGGCTTTGTTTGAATCGCGAGAGTATCGTATCGTGAGGAGATATCGTGTATCGTGTAGATATCGTAAATCATGACATGAGTGTATTGTTACACCCCTATCTACAACCCTTTTCAAATTAACAGATTAGTCCCGCCCCCAACTCACGCCATTGGTTGAACCACAGTGTTTACACTTTTCTGGGAAATAAACTTTATTTTTAGTTGTGCATCCATCTTAAATTGAAATAAGAGAAGGTATTTTAACATTAAACACCTTTAAATCATCTCTAAATCAAATGTATCGAATGGATACATTCCCAGATGATGCACATCTTGGCAAGGTATGTTGCTAACATTCTATTAGCATGTTGTTGGAGTTCCTTTCCCTCTCATAAGATGGCTTGGCACAGCATACTTACAGCTTCACTTATTTCCATGGGGCAAGACCTCATTCTGTCTATCTATTAAGTTAAAGATTGCATAAATAACACTAAAGGAGTAGCCAATTAGCATTGTGGATACATAAAAACATAAAAAAAACAAGACAAGAGAAGAGAAGATTCCATTGTTCAATCAGCTGGAAGTTCTTCATGAGTGCCTGAAGCCATTCACATCAAAGAGCCATCAGTCTGAGCAGCTTGCTAAAGAGGGTATGGCTTATTAGCTGAGTACATTAGCACATTCATAAAGATACACATGAGAAACAACTCCCGAGTTGCTCAAAACCTTTGAAAGCTACTAATGGAAGAAGAAGAATGCATAGAGTTTACACCTGCAAGCTGCCATAAAACGGTCTAAATGGTTCTATTATTCATATACGGCCATCAAATACCATCCTGCCCCATAAGGCAACAATGACCTTCAGAATAACACCTCTTCATGACCCACAACACCAACGGCTTTAGATTAAATAGAGAGAGGCTGTTTTCACACGAAAACTGATGGTGTGAACCCAAATCCATTTAGTTGGGGTGAAATCGGCTTCTGATATCATGAAAACAAACCCAAGTCATGAAAACAGGGGTTCATGTGGAGTCAAGTATTATTCACAATGGTTATAAAAGTAATCCAGCCTTGTTTATGGATGCCAGAAGCTATTGATGGCATATTGTTTAGTATACATACACTAGCATTCAAACGTTTGGGGTCAGTTAGATTTATGGATTTAAGACTGCATTTATTCGATCAAAAATACAGTAAAAACAGCAATATTGTGAAATATTATTACAATTTAAGTGTATTCTATTTAAATATAAATAAAAATGTCATTTATTCCTGTGATGCAAAGCTGAATTTTTAGCAGCCATTATTCCAGTCTTTTGATCAAGTTCATCAATCCTTGCTGAATAAAATATTAATTTCTTATTGGAAAAATTTTACAGAAATTTTACTAATTGCTGTATATTTAGTACAGAATGAAGTGCCACAGTAAAATTTGGTACTAAACCCAAACAAATGAGTAAAAAAAGTGAACTGGACAACAATTCCCTTTTTGATAGCAGCAGCATGTATTGAGAAACACATGATGAAGATGCAAATATACTGCCGCTTGAAGCCGAATACTATGTTTAAAGACAGACAGGATCAAACCAAGTGTGAAAACAGCCTAATTGTTATGAACACATTGACAAGCGCTTATTTTAGCAGTTCTGTAACGTCTCCCTGTAATGCTATGTTCCTGCTGATGCTTCAGGTGCACCTGGTGAAGATGTCTGGCTATATTGAGGTCAGTGTTTCTATTATTATATGACTGGAAGTCACAATTTCCCAGTTTGGGGACTGTATATGGTTGTGTTTTGCAATGCGGGTCTATGTTTTTCGAAGAAGGGACAGATACTGGCATGTAACGAGTTGTGGCGAAAGCAAAAGTTGACGAAAGATTACTAAATCTATGAAGTATGTTGACAGAATGTACATTCTTTCCACCTGAATGACTTCCACACATCTGGATAGGGGAGTAATTAATATATCTGTAAAGCCTAAAACCTGAGTTATTCAAAATAGTTCATTAGAAAGACCACAACAATAAACATTGAAAAAGTAAAGTGTGTACCATTGACATTTAGATTATTTGCATGACTATAGCTACTCTATATACTTATGAGATGTATATCCTGTATGTATACCGATATATTAGTTGTTATTTCATATAGGACCATTTTTGTGTTCTGGTAGGTAAGTTTCAGCGTGACACTTGTAAGCACAACGTTCTCGGCTAGTGATCGATAAGTCGGCGATATGTTAGTTTAAAAACAAAAGCAGTCGACAGACTGTCAACCAGTTCTGAGAAACGACTTCTCTTTTCTCCATTAGAGAACAAAAACACCACATATCCGGATTTCTTGTGTTTTGAACCACTTGTTTTTGTTTCTTGTGTGTTACCGTTCTGAGGCGGTTGAAGTCCACAGAGGTGAGCTGAAATAAACAATACTTGTGATGCAGTGATGGCAGCAAAGTGGCTGTGTCCATCTCCACTCCTCTTCCTCCTGTACTCCAGAATGAAAGCTGGTGGAATGGAGTTTTACAGTGGGACGTCCTGCCCGCAATGCTACACACTGACCCGCTTGGAGTCACAAGAGATCTTCATAGTCGAGGAGTTTTGAGTGCTGCCGGGTTTTCCAAAGTCGAAACAGACGGAAGTCAAAGTACATCTCAATCATCTCTTTGCCTAAAAGAGAGGGAAATAGAGAGGGAGATATGAGTTTGGAATACATTTGGTGAATTCAATGCGAGCACGTCTCTCTATGATGAACAGACATTTCCATATAGATTTGTTCAGGCGGTAATTGGAAAACAGCATGCAGTGGGGAACAATATAGATAAAGAGAGATGAGAGAGAAATTATAGAGAATGAAGAGAGAAAATTGAGAGTCAGAGAAAGAGAGGTGGGCTGTTCGGTTGACCCAGGACAGGTGAAAAAAAATGAAGAAAAAACCTGTAAACTTCCTTTAAAATGTTTACTATAAAGGCCATGTCGGTAAAGATGAGCATTAAAGACATAGTTCACCCATAAAAATTTGTCATCATACTTGCCTTCAGGCCATTCCAAACCACTTGGGTTTGGTACAACATGAGGGTGAGCAAATGCCAAAATTTGATTCCTTAAATAATACACAAAGAGTGTCAGTAGACATGCCTTTACAAGTTTAAGACTGATGAGAATATTTAATGTTTTTGAAAGAAGCATCTTATGTTTACCAAGGGTGCATTTATTTGATTGAAAATCCAGTAAAATATAATTATAATTTAAAATAACTATTTTCTATTTGAATATATTTTAAAATATAATTTATTCTTGTGATGGCAAAGCTGAATTTTCAGCATCATTACTCTAGTCTTCACTGTCACATGATCCTTCAGAAATCATTCTAATATACTGATTTGGTGCTTAAGAAACATTTCTAATTATTGATTTTGAAAAAAGTGGAAACCGTGATACTTTTTTCAGGATTCTTTGATGCATACAAAGTTTAAAAGCATAGCATATATTTGAAACATTATATTTACTTTTACTTTTCCATCAATTTAATGCATTCTTTGCAAAAGGTATATATATTAAAAAAAAAAAAAAATAATTAATGTGTTAAAATTTATTCGTACTGACCCTGATCTATGTTATTTATATGAAAAAATAAATAAATAAAATAACTGTACTGGTATGACATGAAGGTCAGAATTTGCATTTTTGGGTGAAAAATCCCTTTTACATTACATGCAGTATATATATATATATATATAAAAATATATATCAGTATTCCTTCATTAACAGCTACTAGATTTCAAATCATTACAAGGAAGAGTCTGTTTATGTGTGTTTATTTGCGTGTAGGAGTGTGAGCATAAGCACATTTCAGCAGTTTTATTGCAGACAGTCTCACCCTGAGCAGAGAGCTCCAGCGGTGACTCAAACGTGACAGAATAAGGCCTCATCAGGTTCTTCAGTTTCTGGAACAGCTGTTGGCACATGATAAGCCAAGACATTAATAATCCGCTTTTTTCTCCCCCTCACACAGCTCTCTCACTCTCTCCTTCACTCGCTCTTTGACTCGAGGAGGTTAGTTAGGGATAATGGCAGCCTCCATGTTTGTGGCCCTGGATAAATCTCACATGGGCAACCGGAAAGGCAAACGAGAACCTTCAAAAGAACCCAGTTAAGATCTTAACATCCATGCAACGCTCTGAGAGGCATCAGAACCCAGACAGAGATTAAAGATGAAGTTACAGACACAGATTTTCTCTTCCGGCTCACCCTGTGAAGGAAGCCAGTGCCTTACAGAGTGGATAAAAGTGAAAATATGAGCACTACGCTAAGGGGGACGCCACAAATAAATGCTGCAATATTCATAGAGTTCTCATTTGAGATAAACGTACATTGATATTAACTGCCAAATTCTGTCGGCAGATAACCCAGCATGCGTTCATGAACTCACACAAGTCAGTCATCCTCCGTGTGTCAATCACAAGCACACTCGCAAACGCAATTCTCGGGAATGATGGCGCCTCTTGGGCAATGACGCACAGCGAATGAGATTTACGCTGAACCCGTCTCCATAGAAACCCATTCGTACATTAGGTTCCAAGGGCAGCATGAATGTGTCCTTGGGGCGTAATCTCGGGGCTCCTGTCATATAACACTCGTCAGACTACCAAACAGACGGAACGAGCTGAAAGTTGAGGCCGATCCTAAAGAACAGTTGGAGATTTGTGTTCAAATCTGAAGTCCAAAAGTTAAGGAAGTCTCCTATTAGATGTTAATGATCACGGCAACTAGTTTGAGTGTTATATACTGTACATTACATTTCAAAAGTCTCATATACTGTATATGCTCACCAAGGTTGCATTTAATCAAAAATACAGTAAAAACAGTAATGTTATCGATGATTATTATTTTAATTTAAAATAACTGTTTTCTATTTTAACATTTTAAAATCTAAATCATTCCTGTGATGCAAAGCTAAATTTTCAGTGTCACATGATCCTTCAGAAATCATGCTAATATGCTGATTTAGTGCTCAAGAAACATTTTTTTTTATTATTATTAACAGTATTATTGTAGTATTAGTGCTGTACTATAAACATACTATATATGTTATAGTACATAGTTTGTATGTTTATATATATATATATTTTTTTTAATTTAAATTTTTATTTCTGGTAAAGTTTTAGTAATTTTGCTGTGTTTTGTCATTTTTATTAGTTTACACAGTTCTTATTCATTTTTAATTCAGTTTAATTTAGTACTTAAAGAAACGTTAAATTATGCCATGGCAATGAGCTGAAATATATGTTTTAAATATATAAGTACTAAATTAAATAATTCTAATATGCTGATTTGGCGGTCAAAAACAGTTCTAATGATTATCTATTTTAGTATTGTTGATATTCTACTATAGTTTTTAGTAATATTTTGAATTAGTTTTTATATTTTTAATTTTGGTTAAAGTTTTAGTAATTTTGTTGTGTTTTTGTCTTTTTTAAATATATCTACGTTCTTATTAATATTTATTTCAGTTATTTTAGTACTTCAGGTTAAACTAAAAGAAAATGTGAAAATATGCATTGGCAACTAGCTGAAATTTGAGTTTTTTTTTTTTTAAGAATTTATTTTCTTTTATTTCAGTTAACATTTATTTTAAGTAACAGGTTTTTAATGGTTTTATAATTACCCTGAATACAGTATTATCAATGCTGTTTTGCTGCTTAATATTTTTGTGGAAACTGTGATACAATTTTTTCAGGATTATTTTATTTGAAATCGAAATCTTTTGCAATATTAAGTCTTTACTGTAATTTTGGCCAACTTTTGAACAATCGCCAAAGTCAGAGTCAAAGTTGGGTTTATTTATTACATCAAAGAAGACAATATGAAGTATTTCCAGAAACTAAAGTCTGCTTAACAGGATATAGTAAGAACACTTTCACAAATTGCAATGAATAGATGGTTACAGAGTGCTGATGCATAAACACAGCTCTAGTTCTATGAAAGATTCAGTACTGGACAGGAAAGGGTTATTTTAAGTTACATAACCAGGGGAAAAATGCTGTCAGGCATGATGGTGACAGACAGAGAGGTGTTATATAGAAAAATGGAGAGATGGAGTTGGTGCATGTCTGTGTCTAAAGAGATGAGAGCTGAACATGGCCACAGCGGGCCCCAGAGGGACCATTTCTAAATATAATGCAGAAACTCAAGCATTACGTAAATACTGCAGACTTGCTGCTTCAGAACTTGACATACCTTCTCTCCATTAGGATTGCCTAGGACGTAACAACCCATGATGTGGATCAGGTTGGGCTCTGGATTCAGTTTACTCATAAACCGGCTCAGACGTTTCCAAAACCTGCATGTACACCACAAACACATGAGTGAATCTCTCAGATAACAGTCACTAAAGGAATATCAAAACAAGACTTTTCTATGGATCTCACTCACTGGCTCATGTCTTCCTCTTTCTCGACCTTGGCAAAAGTGGCCACTTTATTCTTCAGAAGGTACAGGTGCCCCGGGCCGCCCTGAAACAGAAAATTACACATTTGAAACCTTACATAACATCAAACTCAAAGAAATAGAAGACCAGTAGTATTGCCCTCTGAACTGAGAGAGACAGATCTGTGAATTCCTGTCCATCTGAACACACAACCATTACACAACATCAAACCCAAATCATCAAACTGAGACAGCAGTGAAGTATTATTCCCACAGACACTGCTGATTCACTCTGATGCACTTACAGTCTCATTTCTTGTCATTTTTGTTTGTTGGCTTCGTTTTTCTCTCACCTGACAGAAGATCAGCATGCGCCAGATCTTACTGCCTCTCCTGTAGGCTGTCAATCTCTTCTCAATCTCCTCTGCACACAAAACAAACACACTGCTAGTCACATTGAGTGAATATACATGCATGATCTTACAGTGAATATACACAAGTTGACAGTCTACAGCCTTTAAAATGTTTTTGTTTGTTTTTTTTTATTGGGGAAAGGCCATGGCAAGCAAAACCAAATGGAAACCTTTTGCATATTACACTGATTTTACTTTACATGTAAGAGTCTATAATCACAGTTCTATCAGCTTATTCAAAATATAACAGTTTAGATATCAAAAATAAGATAAATGTAACCACAATTTTCTTGCATTGTTCCTTTTTTTGACTTTATTCCTGAGGTTACCCTTTATTATATTATATTATATTATATTATATTATATTATATTATATTGTGCTGTCAAACGATTAATCGCGATTAATCATATCCAAAATAAAAGATTTTGTTTACATTATATATGTATGTGTACTGTGTATATTTATTATGTATATAAAAATACAAACACATACAGTATTTTGAAAACATTTACATGTTTATACATTTATATATTCATATTCTTATAAATATATTTAATATATAAACATAACATTTTTCTTAAATATATACATGCATGTGTTTGTATTTATATATATATACATAAATATACACAGTATACACACATGTAAACAAAAACTTATTATGATGCAATTAATCGCAATTAATCGTTTGACAGCATTAATATTATATTATAATTTTTATATATGGGATGATATGGGATTATGCATTATTTTTATATTATTTCAAGCTCTTTCATTTTTAATTTTTTTTATGAGTAATATTAGATCGAAATCTAGATTTTGCCTGTTATCCTAACATAACTTTACATGTAAGAGTCTATAATCACTGTTTTAAAGGATTATTTAATATTATTCAATATGTAACAGACTTATTCAGGACTGAATTTCCAAATCTCATGTAACCACCATTTTCTTGCATTATTGCTTTATTGATTTGCATGCAAATATCACATTATATTATATACTTTTCAAGGACTTTCAATCCTAAATATTAGTTTTTTTTATTGTTGTTGTTAATAATGACCTAATTTTGATGGCTATCATCATTTTGTTGCTTGTTATATGGACAAACAAACAAACAATCAACATTATAATTAGCATAACTACCCACTGGCATTTAAAAGGAAGAAAAAAAGTTCATTTATGAATTTCTGATTCTGTTTGACTCCAAAACGCATTGAATAAAACTTGATCACTACAGATTTGATAGAGTCACTGTTGTAAAACAGTCACTAGAAAATATAGGCACTTCTCTGATCCAGTGTCATTTATCAGGAATCCAATTGTTTTTGTGTTTCTCATGCTGGCTGGTGCAAAAATCAATACAATGCCCACCGTTGTTCCACAATAAAATAACCAGGCAAGGGGTAAAATGCTCAAACACACACAAAAAAAAAAGCACACAGCGTCCAGCAAACACACAGCAACAAACAACACACACACATAAAGCTACATACCCAAAATATCATCAAACGTGGCATGCTCATGATCCTGGAGATAAAAATAATGAAAACAATCAATATAAACACACAGATAAGACCAATTCTGAAGGGAAAATGTTCTTTGTATCATGCTTAACGTCTCTAATCTCTAATTCACACTCCAGATAACATTACTGGCTTCTGCGTTTCTTTGTGCAGTTGAGGATGTGTTGTCATTTACAATTGTGTTTGCTATCAATTTGGTCATCTCTTGTCTGTTTAAACCTCTGGACAGTATTTTGTGATGTGTCCTCTTGTATCACATCCTATAGAGTGTCTTTGGTTCTACTGCACAGGACAAAGCAAACATTAGCTTTGTGTTTCAAATATCTTTTCGGTGAAAATCCATTAACTACTAATTCGTTTTTTTGTAAATGTTCAAAATGGACATCTGGATGATGTGTAATGTATTCCTATGTGATGTAGAGTGAAGACTGGCTTGACTTACATAGAGAATGGGTATAATAGATGGATCGTCCCTTCGAATGATGTTGGGAACATATTCTGCTTTAGGAACTTTAGATGAGATCAGCTAAAGGATACAAAAGTGACAAAAGTTTTAATTAAATTGAATAAATTACAGTAATAATCTGAAAATTAACTTAAATTATGTAAAAAATTAAATAGAATAAATTAACATTGTAAATTTAATGTAATTAACGGGGTCATCGGATGCAAAACTCACTTTTAAATGTTGTTTGAACAAATGTGTGTTGGCAGTGTGTGTACACAACCACCCTATAATGATAAAAATCCACCCAGTGGTATTTTTTAAATCTTTATAAGTAATATACCCTTTTTCAAATCAGACCATTCTCAGCTTCTTGTCGGTGTGACGTCACACCGACAAAGGCCGCTCCCACGATAGTTGATTGACACGGCCGTCTTACCTTAGACCTGCCCTAAATGAGCTGAGTGAGCTGTAACAAAGTCCCTTTCAATACTTTCTATAGTCTTTGGCTGTAAACAGTCCGACCGCCATTGTGTTGACTCCGGCGCAGGGGAAGACAAGAATGTCTCCTAAGCGATTGAGGTGTTCTGTTATAATAATGTAATGTATGTAATAATTAACATAGCAGTTGTCATTTACTCCCGACATCTGAGCCGCTGAAGATGCAGAGGATTAACGTTACTTTCATTTTTGAAGGAAATGCGCCTGGCAATCTACATAAATGCGTCTATGCTTGCGCGAATCATTCGTGATCCAGATCCACCTACAGCAGAAGTGAGTATAAGGGTTTTTTATGCATCTTTGCAAATTGCCTTTCTTAATGTGCTAGTTAGCAACTTTCGCGGCTAAATGCGGCTAAAGTAAACATTACGGCTCGTAAGCCCACAGAAGAGAGGGGCGGGGTGAGCAGAGCTCATTAGCATTTAAAGGCAAATGCAACAGAACGGCTTTAAATGGGGCTGATTTTGACAAGGTGAAAAGGGTGTTTTTTTACACTACCACTGAGAAATTTTAACCAAAGTATGTTATAGACTTCTCATTAAGACCCTAAAGAATCATATCAACTTGTGGAAAATGGGCATCCGATGACCCCTTTAAGTAAAATAAAATTGCTTAAGTGATGGTCACCAAGAAATTAAAGTTAATCAAGTACATTGCAGTAAAAATTTTAATTACATTAAATTAACATTATATTTACAATATAGTTATATGAAGCAAAATTACTTAAAAAATAAAAAGAAAAAAAAATCAAAACCTGAATTGCGGTAAAAACTGAAAAAAAAGTTTAAATTAAATTGCATACCATAATTTTAGGAGGGATGAAGTCATCCCCCTCACATGCCAGTCTCTCCATCTCTCTCTCCTCCTCCCAGTCCAGGTCTTCACATCCGCCCTCCTCTGGAGTACCGCAGGTCGTCTGCAGATCCCCACCTGTGGCATCACACAATACAGCAGAGAAAGATAGTTTAATGATGGACATAGAGAAAGCAGAAGGAAGACAAAGAGAGAAAAGGAACAAAGAGACAAGCGAGGAATGAGAAGAGGAAAGAGTGGTGGAGAAAGAGAAAGGCTGAGATAGAGAGAAAAAGGAACAAAGATAAGACAGATTGACAGTGAATTTGTTTACATGGACTGCAGTAATTGCGCTGTTGACTTTCACTCAGTTTTGCTTCCAAGTTAGGAGTCATAACCTGATAACAGGAAAAGTTCACCCAAAAATGTTATTCCAAACCTTTATGCTGTTATATCTTATGTGGAACATAAAGAGATTTTTTTAGGAAATCCTACAGAGGGATAGTTAATATTGAGCACAACTGTCAAGCTCCTAAAATGTCAAAACAGAACCCCAGAAAAAGCAACTTAAAAGTAGTTCATATGACTTTATGAACATTCAGTGTTGCTTGGAATTCCACAATAAGTCCTGTAGTGTTATCACTGTTAACTAAAAACTAATTATTCAATTTTTTCCCCAATAAAATAAAACAAATTTTAGGTTAAAAGAAAATTTGAAATGTTGCCTTGGCAACTGACTTGGCAAATGAAATAAGTTGGTAAAACTAAGTTTAGAAAAAATGTATTATTAAATACTATAACAGTATATAAGTATATAAATAATACTAAAATACAACTTTTTGTGAACTAATCAAAATTTTAATTTTAATGAAAAGGATCTGAAAGTCCTTTTTGGACAGCTGTGATGAAATTTTCATGCATGGAAAATTTATTTCTTCATTTTCCACTAAAAATAACAGATTGTGGGTTTGGAATGACATGAGGGTGACAAAATGATGAGATTTGGAGCATTTTCATTTTTGGGTGAACTATCCTTTTAACGGCTTAAATGGAGCATTAATTTGCTGTGAATTCCTCTTCACACTTGTTTGACTGCAGTCCATTTAAATATACAGCAGTACACCTAACTAGAGTTAAAAATGTAAAACTGCAACGAGACCGTAGTAGTAGTGGTTGTATAAGAGAACGTAAAGAGGAGAGAAAAACCAGGCAGCTATATAGAGATAGAAAACAGACAGAGAAAAGCCAACATACAAATATTGCAACTGTAAGTCAAATGTTCACAATCATTCTTAAGGCTCCCTGAAGACATAGGTGGCAAAAACAAACATGATGACAAAAATAAGTCTAAAGACAAACTACACACAGAGTTAACATGCTGACACAGAATTCTACAGTGTGCACACTTACACACACACACACACACACACACACACACATTTCCAGAGTCCAGACGCTCCAGGCAGGACAGATACTCACAGAGAGAGAAAGAGAGGAGCACATATTCGGGACAGAACCACGCTCAGAGGAAGACAGACAAACAGGATCAGGATCAAGAGCAGAGGAGGAACGTCACTGCCAGACTGTGTGTGTGTAGGATATATAAGTGGTCTGCAAAAAGGCTTCTGTTCATAATGTAATGATTTTATATACACTAACGTTCAAAAGTTTGGGGTCTATACGATTTTTTGTTTTAAAGAAATAATAATTTTATTCAGCAAGAATGCATTAAATTGATCAAAAGTGACAGTAAAGACTATTGCATTTGTAACCAAAAATAATATTTGACTTAACTTTCTATTAATAATCCTGAAAAAAGAAATCTACAAAAATATTAAGCAGCACAACTGCTTTCGAAATTTATTATAAGAAGAAATGTTTCTGATTTCTGAATTATCATGTGGCACTACAGACTGAAGTAATGATGCTGAAAATTCAGCTTTGCCACCACAGGAATGGAATAGAATAGAATAGAATAGAATAGAATAAATACTTATTTTAAATTGTAATAGTATTTCACAATATTACTGTTTTAACTGAATTTAGATCACATAAATGCAGCCATGGTGAGCATTAGACTTTAAAAAACATTAAAACAGCACTGTCCATAAACCTTTGAACAGCAGTGTAAATAAGTAATAACTAGTGCTGTCAATCATTTTATGCTGTGATCTTGACATGCTAAGTGTGTCAAAGTGGCATGTATAAGTGTGTGTGTACAGATGGACTCACTGTCTTTTGAGTCGTTTAGGGAGTCTTGTTTGACAGGGGTCGGATCGCTCCAGGATCGGTTGAAACTCTTCGCCCTGCGCTCTGCAAATGCTAGTGAAGTGGAGAGATGGTCACACGCACACACACGTGACGCCCCATGATCCTCACAGACTGTGGGCTGCATCACATACACTCAAACACATCAACAACCACCAGCTACACACACACATTTCTCATATGCTTCAATGTCCATTTGTTCCTATGCTACACTTGAAACACACATAGAAGCAAAATGGACCAACACTCGTCCTCAGTCACTGGTTTATAGGTGACAATGACGCAAAACTGTCAATCATCTTTCATACAAACATGCAAAAATACACATGCTAATCTACAGCACATGCATCACATGTACAAACAAAAACACACAAATGGAGCTGTGCAATCATACTGTACACTCACACATAGACTCACTTTGTGCTTTCATTCTTCTGCTGCCCACCATTCTTAAATGCTTCCGGAAATTCCTAGAAATTAGTAGAAGAGGAGTGAAAGACGAAAGAGAGTGGAAGGAAAGGAAGGTAAAACAGGTCATCAGTATCTGCATGTGTGTGTGACACTACACCAAAAACCCTTGTCTTATATCTGTGCTTGGCAGTGGCGGCACTAGGGCGGGGCTTGACGGGGCTATAGCCCCATCAGAAACTTGCTTAGCCCCGGCACTGCCACGCCAAGGATTTCCAAATGATTTTCCTGTTTTTTTTTTAACTCTTGGTGTCACTCTCATTAACATTGAAAAATAAACATTAAAAACCTAAAAAAAAAAGTGCCTAATATGTGGCCTATAAACAATTGATAATATGGGGGAGCAGGCATGTGCAGGGGAAGGGGGGGTCGTGCTTGAGCACCTGCCCCTTTTCCCCTTGATGCCCAAAGTGCCCTTTTGTCAAGGCAATTTTTTATTTTATTTTATTTTTTGTAATTAAATGGCCTTTTGTGAAGGCCTGCCCAATCTAGTTTAGCCGTAAATTAAATTATCCACATGATGACCTTTCACCTGACGATCTCATCCGGGACGATCCCTCACATTCAGACACCTTTAGGATGCCTTCAATAACGTCTGCGGCTGCCGGTAAGTGGAGTTCTCAGCGGAGCGCTGTGCTTGTAAACTTATATTATTGAATTATTATTATTTTACAAGAACGGCGTGAAGAGATCATGCACAGCTGTTGTTTATATTGCTGTGTGTAGCCTGTGGAAGCACGGTTAGCTGCAGCAAAGGGCTACAATATTTTTGTTCAATGTTTTCCTAATGACAATTTTATGATTGGTTTATAAAGGCTACTACAAACACCCTTTTACCATTTTTAATCACAGAATAATTCAGGAAATATATTTTATAGTTTCTATACTAAATGATATGTCAATCAGTACTGCATTTTTCATATAGGTTTTTTTTTGTTGTTTATTTATTACCTGAAGATAACTTGAAAAACACACATAAACCATACATTTTCGCAATCGTGTGTTTATTGTCTTCACGTTTCATCAGTAAAAACGTTTCTGTTTTTTATTCAGCTCAGCAACAGCGATAGTTTGTCCATATTAAGGATTTCCTGCACGTCAAACTTTTCTGCGCAGAGCGCCCTCTGGCTTCGAGTATGAATGAAACATGAACTGCACGAGAGTGTTCAGCTCTCCTGATTCATATCTCCTCATTTTGGATACGAATAAAACATCAGGTCATGTCTCTTTTCATTTAAATCTAGATTTAAATCTAGAAACCTCTATGTGAAAACACCTGCTCGAGCTCGAAGAAAGTGCGGGGGGCGGATTTACATTTTATTAAAATTTATATTAAATATTAAAAATGCAGCTAACGTAGTTCTACACACAGCAATAAAAACAAAGGTGCTTGTTCTCTTTCGTTCTTGCTGTTTAATTAGGAAAAGTTTAAAGCGCGTCGAGGTGTCTTGTCTTTATGTTATCGGCCTAAAAATTATTCATACTTTGAACTATTATTATTACAGTATTTATTTAAAAAACGTAGAGTGCCTTATAAATAATTATCACAACACTGGTAAAACAGGCTTATACTGATTTTCTCGTCCTCCGAATTATACTTATCAATCATGTTTTTATAATCATTATCATTAAAAAAAATGTATAAATTCAGAACAGGATTAGAATAGAATTCTATTTGAAATAAGACAGGAATATTTTTTCTACAACAACAACAGTAGTGTTTACAACAGCAAAACCACCATACCCTGTAAACTCAGTAACAACAACATCAATAATAATAATATCATTCCAGAGTAATTAAGAGGTGCAAAAAAATGTCTTTAACATTTAAACTTGAAATGGACTTTTCTGTTCTGTGTTTCTTTTTCAAACCTGCATCATGGCATTTGCTGCTGTATCAATACAGAAGCATCCATTTCAATACACATATCAGCAAGGAGCACAGCCCTATTAAAAGCCGTGTTCCATGTGCCCCTTTTATACTTTGAGCACCTGCCCCTCCAAAGGTCTCTGCACGGCCCTGTGGGGCAGGGGTCAAGCAACTCAAGCAAGCACGGGGAGGTTATCACCAGCAATGTGTGCCCGTGTGGAAATAGTTTTATGAATTGTCGGCACTATCTATTGTAAATGGTTAGAATTTACCATGTTTTCCTAACAGCTGGCATTGAGAGTGACTGACACTTGATGGTCAGACAAAAATTACTAGATGTGTAAAAAAATTAAAATAAAATAAATAAATAAATAAATAAATAAAGAGAACTTAAATAAAACAATGAAAAAAGAAAAAAAAATCCCAACTTTCTCTCTTTTCTATATTCATTCATAAATTATATTATTTTGTAAGTGTCATATTTGGCAGTTGGCATTAGAAGTTATATGACTAATAACAGTGGCATATGAGAAGTTTAATACCACAGGAAAAAAGTTAAATATGCCTTTTTCAAAGCTGCTGTATATAAAAAACTGATAGCTAAAGTTAGGCGTTCATTACTTTCTCTCAATTTAATTAGTTTTTTAGCACCCCCTCTGAACTGTTAAGCCCCCCCTTGGCACCCCCAACAAAAAAATCCTGGAGCCGCCACTGGTGCTTGGGAATGTGATGAGATTTCCCTTGGTTATTCAACAGCGCAAACATATTTTGAAGGCCATATGAAACCCTTAAACGCTTATTTTAGTACATCGCTAAATATGTCACCAGCAGACGTCCTTGCTTGTGTGCACTCATGTGCAGTATTGAACTAGCAAGTGTGTACTTTCTTTGAGCCATTTGGCTTCTCTCCAGCTGACTGAGAAAGCAGACAGAGAAAAATGCCACTGCAGTAGTTATAGTCCCACACCTCCAACATAACTACCCTACGCATATCCACGACAACCGTACACTTAATTATAAAAGCTGAAACACTAGTAAGGGGTGGACAAAGGTGACAGAGACAGCGAGGCACGTGAAGAAATAATAGCAAATTTGAAGACAGAGAAGTTCTTAGGTCAGAAACATACTCTACGCAAGTACGCAAATGCTGACACTATGCTAACACATTACAAGCATGCGGTCCTGTTGTACATACAACGTGTTCTTGTGTTACTGTGGTAAATAGTTACCTTCAAATATCTGTGTCATGAAAGACCCTATGAAATCCAAATTTGAGTTTTGAGGCATTTAGTTCATGCATGTTAGCTTTGAGGCTAGCAATATGCTAGTATATTATTAAATGTTGACAAAATGCCAATGGAAATGCTAACAGCTAACTAGCTTTCTTCAGGTATTCATCGTTTTCAGTCACATGACTGGTACATAGACCTTGTGGGCAAAATATTCATAGTTTGTAGCACAGGAAGGCATTTGTGTTTATGTACTAGTCTATATTTTGGGCCTTGGTTTAAACAACACTCTTGGCAGGACTGCAGTGCTACACATGGTTAGCAGACTGGGGAAGCATATCCTCATTAGCCAGTGTATTGTGTTATGAAAATTTAATTTCAGAATTTTATTGAGTCTGTTTCAGTGTTTTTCTCCAACAAGTGTCCTGTTTTGTGACATAATTACACTGTAGATCATGACTAATTGGAAGGGAAGTAATGAGACAGGAAGAGAGAGGCAGAAAAATGGGAGGAAGATAGAAAAAGTGCTTTGTTTACACATGTGACAGAGCTGTGCCCACCTGTGAGAGGAGGGAGATATGGAGAAATCTCCCTTTTCTGTCCATCTTATGGCTTATTTACACCCACATGTATTAGAGAGAGAGAAACCTCCCTCGCCCCCGCAGCTGAGGATGAGTCAGAGGCTTTTTCCTCCATTGTCTCTCTTTTCATTCTCTCACTCTCTCTGTCCCATGTCTGCAATCTCTGCTCCTCTATTAGCTCTTTAATTTCATCACCACCTCTCTCACGCTGTTAAATAATTCTATTCCCTTAATCATGCCCCTTTCCTTTTTTTAAAAGAATATTTCTCCAAAATCTAAAATTCTGTCATCATCATTTCCTCATCTTCATGTTATTTCAAAAACACACAAAAAAACTGTTTTCTTTTGTAAATAATTAAAAAGACAATATTTTACTATTTAAAGAAATAGTAAGATTTAGTATAAACAAATAAATATTGATGTATTAATGCATTTATTATTTATGATATTATTTTTATCCTGGGTGCTCTTCTACTTGAAGAAACTGAAAGAGAATGGGGACTGGAATGATCACACTCCAAAAAAAAAAATGACAAAAAGCACCAAAAAGTGCCATATAAAGTGGTTCTCTGGTATGTTTTAAAACAACTGAAATATAGTCAGCAAAATGCCTGAATTACCTTTATAGTGGTTTAGATAGGGTTTTTGGGGCTTGACAGTGCTAGTCCCTATTCACTTTCATTGTATGGAAAAGAGCAGCCTGGACATTCTGTAAAGTATCTTTATCTGCATTCTACATAAGAAAAAGTGCTGGTAACACGTTAGTATAGGGACCAATTCTCACTATTAACTAGTTGCTTATTAGCATGCCTATTATTAACACATTGGCTGTTTATTAGTACTTATAAAGCACATATTCTGCATGACGGTATTCTACATCCCTAATCATACCCAATACCTAAACTTATCAACTGCCTTACTAACTATTAATAAGCAGCAAATTGGGAGTTTGAGGCAAAAGTCATATTTAATGGTTTGTTCATAGCGAGAATTGGAACTTAAAATAAAGTGTGACCAAAGTGTCATATGGGTTTGCAACGACATGGGGACGAGTAAATGATGACCAATTTTTATTTCAAGAGAACTGTCCTTTTAAGGGGAAATTCAGTAGGATCGAACTACTGTATGTGTTATTTCAGGTCACCTCAGGTTTCAGCAATTACTCAGGTGTTTTTCCATACCACATTGTCTTTCCCCTACAGCAGCTGTGCGTTGTGGGAGACATCTGGCTGGATGCTCCAGACTCCTGTCCAATATGACCTCTCCGGCTCCCAATCGTCCCCACCCACAGCAGCAACTCTGATTACGTAATTGTCTGCTTGCCTTTCTTCCTCTCATTCAGATTCTCAGATTCTCCTCCTTTCATTATCTCTCTATCCTTCCATTCTCCTCCTGAATGTATGATTGCAGTGTATCATTTGTCTCACAGGGTTGACTTTCCAGCAACATATCACACCACCCCTGTCCAACAATACACTCCTGAATCATCTACTGCTACTGGGACCATCTGGTCCTGTTTCAATTACCCCTGATCCTTAGAGAGAACTCTGAATGAAATATAATGGCTAAAAAAACAAAAGCCAAGCAAAAAAAACCTTATTGATTATATGAAGAATATTCTAAAAGATCAGATCAATATGCTTAATGATATATCCAAACTATCATACAGTATATGCAACCCCTTTTCTTTTTTTTCTCCTGTTTTGGTGAGTAAATCAGAGGCTTAGAAATGATAAAATGTGTGCGTGGATAGGATAATAAATCTTATCAGCATTGACTCATGAATATTAATGAGGTGATGCAATGCTCATCCAGTAGTCAAAACTGATTTTCTGAAAAGCAGGACACTTGACAAATTATGATTAGCACATACTGATTCAATCAACTGCTGATATAACCAGTTGGGAGAAGCTACACTATGGTGTAGTTCAAAATGCAAAGCAAATTTTAAAAATAAATGAAAAACTACATTTTTTATTATTTCATAATCCTCAAACATCAATTATCACTCTCAAAAAATTTGTTATAAATTTATTTGCATTTTAACATTACCGCTATAATACGATATGACCAGCTAGCAAAGGTTGCCCAACCACACAACAAACTGGAGGCTAAACTGCTTAGTGTGGTTCATGTCTAAGAATAATGAACACGCCAAGTCCTCAGACAAAATATCTATATTGATATGGAAACATATCTCAGCTTTAGATAGAACGACGGGTATAGAGGTAACGATAGACAGACAGACAGACAGACAGATAGATAGAATGACAGTAAGACTGTAGTGCCAGATAAGGCTGTACTGCCAAAGCTCTTCCTCTATATCTGACAGGAATAAAAGCACCGATAATTGACAGGCCAGCAACCAAGTACCTCTGGATGATGGCGGCTGACTCCACCTCGTTTTTTCTCCTCTTTCTCTCTGCTAGACTCCGGAAAACCCTGGCAGGAGGTGACACAACTTTAATGCCAGCGAGGGCGAGGGCTCACTGAAGTGCTGTTAGAGGTTAGAACCATGCTCATGAAGGGGCAATGTTAGGCTGGGGTTAGGCATGAGGAGCTCCTTCTGGGTAAATAAAGGTTCAGCCAACGAGCAGAGCCTTGGATTGGATCGAATGAACGGGACTTATGCCACCACACGCTGGTGCAGAAAATCAAAAGACCGTTTATCGTTGCTGTGTTGTTTTGCATTGATAAGAGAATATCTTGACCTTCTTTATAGCATAACCAACAGTGTCACGTACATATTGAAATTTCCTACACACCCAGAGACCTAGTTTCTCCTTACAAGTAAATAAAAGAGTGTAAATAAAAAAAGACACTGCAGATGCACACCTGCAATTCAGTATGCTGTTCAAAACCATATGAAATTATCTCAAGGGACGCTTAACATTTCTAGATAAACAACTCAACTCAAAAAATGATCGGCATCAGGATCTGTCAGCATTTCTAAACCATCCAAGACAACTACATCTGTGTCTCTGGCTGAGGTAATCAGAATTATTCAGAAAAGCCTATCAAATGTGATTCTAGGCAATTTCTTGAATCAAAATGCATCGCTGCATTTCGCACCACTAAAGCAACATCATCAATCTTTCCCTCAGGTTTTCAAACCAAGCGCATTCTGATTCATTTATACATCAAGGTAAAATCATTTTACTTCAGTTTCATCAACTTGACAGCGAAACGGCGGTTTCCTCGGATCATACACACAAGCACTGTTTGAATGGGACTAGTTACTCTGAGAAGATCCAATAAATGTTTGTTTCATAGACAGGTGTGTTCTTCCCTCACACAATCTCAAATTATGAAGCAATTATGAAAAAAATTACAGAGCAAATTACCTCAGAGAAATCTAATCCCATCCGGATAGGAATGTTTGTGCTTGTAGTAAATTATTTTTTCTCCCTAGCTTCTTCTGATTTATTTCAAACACTGTCAAATATTGTAAATAGAGCTAAATTTGTGGGACTGGAGGGATGGCAGGGTAGGCTGTGCTGGGGAAGCTAGCGTTTGACATCACACACTGTCATTTTGTGACATTTAAAGGGTACAAAAGGGATACTCACGAAATCCTGTAGAGCGGAGAGGTGAGGCAGACAAAAAGGAGAGAGAAAGATAGACAGAAAGCTTAGATAACAGCCATGTTTGAAGAAAGTGTGTGGTCAGCGTGTACTTGTCAGCTCTCTGAGTCAGTTTGACAGTAAATGTCACTAAATGAATGTGTGTTAGTGGTGAGACACCTGTTGTGCCATCTGTACTTGAGGTCAATATAGGCATCTAACTTCAGTGTGTGTTAGAGTGTGTGTGTGATGAAGTTAGTACTCACGCCTGCATGGTCGTTGTAGCAGTCTGAAAGCTGAACATGTTTTCTTTAGGGAACCAACTGTTATCTTCTGGTTAGAAACAGACATAAGAGACCACATTAGTACAGTTGAAATGATGTATCTGAATATATGAACTGTGTCAAACTGAACAAACATATACAGTGGCCCCAAAAAGTACTTAGACACGTAAGCCACACTCAAAAATGTAGGTTTCATTGCAATAGACAACAAAATATCAAACCAAAACAGCATTCAAATGATGCTAGTTTTACTTTTACTTTTAACTATATAATAATAATAATACACATAATATACATAGGCCTTCTCACACACACACACACACACACACACACATATTGTATTAACAAATGTATAGCATGAAAAGTGACCTTGTGCTATTTTCATAATAAATGTCATTTGGTTGATCATCTGTCATTTAATGACATATACATTTTTAAATGAATGATTGGGTTCAAAACAAGTTAAGCTCAATTGCAAGTGTTTACTACAATTACTACAGAAAATCACGTTGGCTTGTCCCTTAATTTGTCCTTTTGTTGTTGTTGTTGTTTTAAAGAAAGCAAAAAACATGGTAAAACGAAGGCACATATAATAGAAGTCAATAGTGCTAGTGAAATGCGAAGCACCTAATTTTTTTAAACTGTAAAATGTGTATTATTTGAATGTCTAGTAGACATGAGACATGTTGTCAGATGAAGGCATAGCAGATGACTTTGTTTCTGTCTGGTTTTCAATTGTCAGACCTTATGAATGCATGCAAACAAGAGAGACGTTTATGTCTATCTGCTGATTCTAGACAACTGGAAAACTACCTGCTTAGCTTGATGTTGAAAGGCTCACTCAACATCACTTTCAAGATGTTGAAACTTCACTCAAAGTCCGTAAATGATTCCATCACACCAGTCTAATGAATAATATTGAAGTGCAATGGGTGTACTGTATGTGTGACTAAACTAAAAGTGTTTTATTCCTGTGGCTCAAACAATAGAGAATGGCAACGCTAAGGTCATGGGTTCGATTCCCAATGAGTGCATGAACTAAATAGTCTGACTTGTATCATGGTAACATGTATAATATTTAAGTATCATTGCTGTACAACACTATTGGCTAAAATAAAAGCATTTTTATTCCAGTTGCTCAAACAGCAAAGCATAGTGGTAGCACCACCAAGGTCATGGGTTTGATTCCCAAGGTATGCATGAACTGACAAAAATGTTCGTATACATTAAATGCAATAGATATTGGATGCAATTGGGGGAAAAAAAAAAAAAAAAAAAAAAGTGTCTGCCATATGCATTTCAAGGCTCAATGTACTATCAGTAAGTGCCTCACTCACCATAACGACAAGTTCTGCTTGTTTTTAAAAGAAAAAAAATCTGAATTATTTTCAGTGGTAATCAATATTATGCCCAAATGCTGTTGATTGAGCTTTACCTTTGAACCTGAAACATTCCATTAAGTGTAGTTTAAGCATCCAAATACTTTCTGGGGCCACAGTGTAAAGATCTACCAGCAACAACATACACACATGATCCACTCCACAGAGGGAGAGAGCACAAAAGAGACACACAGGAGAGAGGAGAGAGACACAGGAGAGTGGGAAAAATACAGACCACGGCACATCGAACACATCAACGCCCCCGTTGTTGGCTGAACCCCACCCCTTCCCCTCGGCCAGAGCCTCTCTCTCTCTTTCTCTCCCCTGTCGCTCTCCCCCTCTCACCTCGCTCCTGCCCAGTCACGCGGTCCACACTGCACATCCGCTCTAGTGGTGGCTGGCGCTGCTTGCCTGCCTCTCGGGTGCTGCTTTCCAGGTCCAGGGAGCCCTGGCTGTGCGAGGTAGCCCCGGGACAGGACTCGCACGCCAGGCCGCATTCCTTTCCCTCCCCCCAGCCGCGGATGTTGTGTGCGCTGACCGAGCTCTGCAGCGGCTGGGAAAGGTGTTGGTGGTGATGGGGCGCCCCGTGGTGATGGTGCGACGTTCCTGCGCCAGAGATGTGTTGGTGGGGGTTTGATCCGCTAGTTCCGCTGCTTCCACCTCCGGTGGTGTTGCTGTGATGGTGGATACCATGATGGTGGTTGCTGTGATGATGGTTTCCGGATCCACTTCCGCTTCCACGGTGGTGGTGGTGCTGGGTCGGAGAAGACGAGTTGGAGGACGTAGAGGGCTGGGCAAGCGCTTGGGCCTGACACGCCTCCTGCGCCCCTTTCAAGACCTCGAGCTCCAGGTTCTCCTTGCTTCCCCTGCTGGTTCCCAGCATGCCGCTCTCTCCGGTGATGGTGTAGACCCGAGCAGGCTGCAGGGCGCACTCCACGCACTTCTGCTGGTCCTCCTCTGCTGAAAAGCTGCGCTCTAGGGACAGCCGGCTCTTGGAGGAAGTCGTCAGAGGCGGCGGTTCCAGAAGGCCCAGGGCGGGGTTGATCAAGCTGGGGTCGGCACCGACGGCGGAGCCCTGGAGGGTGCAGCTGTGGAAGTTGTGGTTCTGAGTGCACAGGCTGTCAGGAGAGTCAGAGTCGTGGCCAACGAGGGTGTCAGACAGTAAGTGATCTTCAAATCAAACATTAGGACAGATGCCAAGAGAAAGAGAGGAACGAGTGAGAAACAGCAAGAGATGCACAGAGAAAAAGACAGATGAGGTAACACACGCTACATTAAGAAGTGGCACAGTTCCTCATGAAACATGAATGCGCCTGGAGTCTGAGAACATCACAGGCTCTGAGTGGACTGGAAAAAAGAAGAGCGGAAAGAAAGAGGATTGGAGATAACTGACCTGATCCGTTGCGATTCTCAGGATGGGTGTGAAGGTACTCTCCGAATGCACGAGCTGCTCTGCAGAAAACACACATATTCGTCACTGGCAGGCCTACACTATGAATACAGTCACGGATGAAGGATAGTGTTAGGCACGACATGCTGTGAGGTCACAAGCAAATGACTTGGTTCTATTAATGCATTGTTCAAATAGACTCACAAACCATTACAGGCTTGAATCAGTCTGATAAATCTTTTATCAAATTAACTCACTGAATCAGAGCAGTTAGACTCACTTACTGAACTGCAAGTTATCATTATTTCCAATGATGTCAATCTTGAAATTAAGCTTTGAGTACTTCTGAGTGCTTAAAGGGATAGTATAGCCAAAAATGTCTACATTACTCACCAAACCTTTTGAAATGCAAAAAAGATATTTTGAAGAATGTTGGTAACCAAACAATTTTGGTGCCCATTGACTTTCAAGTGTATTGAAATAACCTAGGAAATGTTCATACAGGTTTGGATGAGGTGTATCAAATGAGAGTGAGTGAATTCTGGTGTAATTGAATTTTTTTCTGTGAATTATCCCTTTAAGGTTTCGGAAACATCAGTTAAAATAATTACTGACTGATTGTTTAATGCCAATGTATAGCTAAAATATACATTTGCAATAAATATTTTAATAAAAAATGTAATAGAAAAGTATTCTCAGCTCCGTTTAGCACATTTCACCATGTGAAATCCATTCTGCAGAATTCCACACATTTTCTTCTGAAATCAGCTTAGTCATCAGGCTACAAAACCACAGAAGCATCACACAGTGTAATCCAGAACTGCATAATCCAATGACCCTGTCACCAACTGATCATATTTAACATTTACTGCAATACTTTCATTGCTTAAATCCTGTTTTAATGAATTAAGCCCATCATGATGTCTCTTTTACAAAAGAACTTCAGAGCATTCAAGCAAGCATTAACGCAAACTTGCATTTTAAAACATGCATGCATCTGCATACATTTAAACATTATATCATTATATTTCTCATTTTATTTGGATTTAATTATTATTTTAATTAGGTTTTGTGTGCTAAAGCAATCATAATTTTTATTTTATTTTTTTTTATGCCCGTGACCGTGAGAGGCACTCACACTGACACTAATGAGAGTTTATATGTTGCTGTGCCTTTAAGACTTTTATGTAAAAATCCTTTTCACATATGACAGCACTTTGTTCTGGCAAATTAAACTATTTTATGTACAAAAGATTGAGTAAATTAGATTTCTGATGATATGGCCCCCTTTAAACAACCATTTATCTCCACAAATGAACACAAGAAAGCCATTCTAGACATAGTCTAGATGGACGACGGTTCCTTGTATGTCCTGCTTCTGGATCCGGCTGTCAGTTTCTCTTACTTCTTTTTCAATTTGAGAAATGACAGGCCCAGTGTGGACTACTCTTAGCCTCTTAATGTCACCTGCTAAGCTGACACCAGCCTCGGGTATAAAGGGCTTTCACAGGGATATGAGTAATGCTCTGCATGCGGCAGCTGTCTGCATCGGGAGGTTTGAAAGCCGGACTCCTCAAACTTGAGAATGTGGCTCGGCTTCTGCAGTGTGAAGGCTGAAATGAGGGGCAGGCATGTGGAAACGCATGTGACTGTGAAAAAGAGGGCATGTGGCAGAAAGAAAGGTGGGAAAACAAGAGTGGGGAGAGGAAGGGGAAAAAGAGAGGAGGAGGACGAGAAGGAACAGAGACACATGCACTGTGTAAATGTAATTGGTTGCTTTGTATTTCAGAGCCACCCACAGATTCAGATGTGGCGTTTTTATCTTTCCAGTCCAATAAAAAGAATGTGGGAGAATGATGTATTTGAAGGGTGAAAAAGGGACAAACAGAGGCATGGAGACAAGTAGAAATATGGATGTGAAAATATAAAATATATAATAATTAAATATATATATAATAATTAAATATATATATATATATATATATATATATATATATATATATATATATATATATATAAAAAATAAAACAAAACAACTATGAAATCAAGAAAAATAAACATGACTTTCAGCATTTATTTTACCATTTTAATCACCTTTTTTCAGTTATAAGATAAAAAAACTAAAATAAAATCAAAATAATAATCATAATAAAATACGTCATGAAAAATATTTTAAGAAAAGACAAATTTAAAAAGGAAGATAGCATGTCATGTCGCAGGTCATGTAAACTACTATAAGAAAATAAAAAAAGAAAAAGAAAAAAATTAGTATGCCATGTCATTGCAGATCATATCACCTACTATATAAAAAATAAGAAATAAAAAACAAACAAATAAATAAATAAAACAAGTATAGCATGTCATGCTGCAGGTCATGTCAAATACTATAATAAAATAAGAAATAAATAAAATAATTAAAAAAGAAAAAAATGTTAAAAATTAGCATAACATCATGCTGCAGGTTACATCAACTACGATAATAAAATAATTATAAAAAAGAGAAAAAATACTGTTTAAAATTAATATAGCATGGCATGCTGCAGGTCATGTCAACAACTTCAATAAAATAAGAATTTAAAAATAATATTTAAAAAAATGTTAAAAGAGAATATCATGTCATGCTGCAGGTTGTGTCAACTACAATACTATAAAATAAAATAAATATGGTTAAAAATGAGTATAGCACACCAACTACCTGGATATTAAAAAAAATGTACCTTTATTATCTGCATGAGTTTCTCTCAAATATAGCCAACAGAAAATTATCTTCTTTAGGACATGATGACAGCTTTGATTGTTTTGAATTAAAGGCTCATGAATAACAGTGAAGCAAATGATCAGCTGCTCGATAACTTTAAGAGATGCTCAAAACCTCAAAGTAAACACTAATTTGACACTTAATTCACAGGCGGCTATAAAGAGAGTGTCAAAGACGAGAGAGCGAGAAAACGCATAAAAACTACGAAATGAACGTCACAACGCTTCCCACAGGAAATATTTGTCACCACTGGCCCATCGTAAACAGCAGGAATCAAAGAGACAGAGAGAAACACTAATTAGTTCAGGCCTGAGGGGGTATGATCAGTATCAATCGATAACACCGACTGAGAATTATGGGAAATGATTTAGCCAATCAGAACAGACAATTAAGATTTAAATAAATAATGAAGCCAGTATAACCAAAGAGACTTTGGCAGTTCCCATTTCATAAGTGCATATTGACTCCTCGATAATAAACGAACAACAGCTTATTCTGTTCTGCATACGGTGGCTTTGGCACTCGCAACTGTGTAAATCTCCGGGTGAGTCATTGCTTTTCGGGAAGCTGATTCAATCTTGTAGGAGACATGACGGATGAGTCCTTAATACGCTCTGCCTGAACCCGTTTTCGCCACACAGACAAATATTTGTAGGCACCAACACATGCTTTCGTACCTTTAATGTATCTAATGAACCTGTTCTGCACAATATATGGCCCACACATAATCACATCCATTCCCCACGCACGGAAAACCCACTCCGATCTCAATATTGCAACCTCCTCCACAGAAGCTGTCACACACCCTGGGATTGTTCTACAGGAATCCCTGGTGGCTCGTAGTCGCCCTCAGCTTTCCTGACGTAACATTCAACAACATGACACTTGTGACAGCGCTTTAAATTATTCAGTTTTGCCATAACAGCTCGTGTTGAACCAGGTCATTCTTGCCCGCTTCGTAACAAGCATCCTCTAATGCAACAGGGTTAATTGGAGTGCCAATTCAGTCTGAAGAGCCACATACTTGACCTAGGGAATGCAATAAGCATGCTGCCTACATAGGAAGCTTACTACTTAGGGAGCATCCTAACTGTCATGTAAGTGACAGATTTGGAAGCCTCTACATAAATGACGCACAAAATTTAGACTGATTTGATGTTATCATGTTGCTAAGCTAGCCGCGTGATGCTTAAATAAGCATAAAATATACATTTTACACATACTGGGAAAAAGGATAAATATTGAATTTGTATAATATATAGTATCATCGATACTATGCAGTAATAAATTAAATTTGAATGTTGGATTCTTTCACTGAGCTGTAAAATTAAACAAAAAAAAAACCATTAACATTAAAATTAAAAATAAAAATAAATATAAAATTAAAATAAAATTCAAGGTAATTATCCATCATATCCAATCGACTTGATGTCCCAAGGGAATTATCATATTAATAAAATATCAGAAAAAAACACAGGATAAAATACATTTTGAATTACACAAATTATACATTTTGAATTACACACTTGCACTGTTTTTTTTTTGTTTTTTTTGTTTTTTTTTACATTTCAGTATTAATGATATTATGCAGTAGTGAATGAAAGCTGAATCTTGGATTTTCCACTGAGCTTTAAAATTAAAGCTCTTTTTTCAATTAAAAAAACAAAAAAAAACAAATAAATACAAATAAGTTCAAAATTAAGTAAATTCTATCCGTTCTTGTGTGCTAAAATTCTACATAGCTTCCTTTTCTGTTAGCTCCTTTGATTAACATCAGCTAGTCTGAGAGAATTATCATATTAATAAAATATCAGAAGAAATGCAGGAAGATAAGAATGAAGGAAGGGGGGTGAAAGAGAGGGAGGGCAAGAAAATGAGTAATGGGTAAAGCGAGGAAGAAAAAAGAGGGAAGAAAAAAGAGAGAGAAAAAAAGAGCTACTAGGTGAAGATGAGATAATAAAAGGAAGTCAGCATGCTTCCAGACGTGACTGAAAAAGATGAAGATGAAGCAAAAAGAGGAAAAACTATGTAAATGTGTGTGTTTTGAGGCTGGAGTGTAGAAATGCATCATGTGATTCCAAAAGGTTAGAGAAACAATGTAGATGAAAAAAATGAGACCTGAGAGGAACATTAAACATGAAAGTGTATGAAATGCGGTCAGAGAAGATGCGAGAAACTGGTGAAATTCAATACAGCAGCAGAGCCATTTCCAGTGGCTCAACCAATTAAAAGCCATTTACAATAAAATTAACACACACACGAATTCTATATTTCCATAATGCATCCGCATGTTGTTTTGTGTGTGTCTCAGTAATTATCATTATTCTCAGTGGCAATTCCTTATAGATTCTCATAAAGCATAATTTTGTCTTATGTTTTTTGTACAACAGTATTTTTTTGGGAGGGTGTGCTTAATAGTCATGAAAATATTGCAAAATATCTTATACTGTATACATAAACCGCACTACTACACTCCTGTTCAAAAGTTTTAAGTTTCTTTCTCTTTTCTTTTGAAAGGAATTAATACTTTTATTCATTAATAAGAAATGTTACTTGAACAGCATATTAGACTGGTTTCTAAAGAATCATGTGAAGCTGAAGATTGTAGTAATGGCTGCTGAAAATTCAGCTTTGCCATCATAGCAATAAACTACATTTTAGAATATATTAGATCCGAATGCAGTAAATGAATTAATGAATGAATAAACAAGTACTCAATGTTATGTCATTTCAAACTTATTATATCCATAAAATGAAAATCAGTGGGGTCCAAAACAACTCCAAACCCCATGTACTTTCACTGTATGCCACAGAAGAAAGTAGGCCACAGAGGTTTGGGACAACAGGATCATCTAGAGCAGATTTCTCACCGCAAATGTTTTAGAGCTCTTTCTGTTTCTTTGCTTTCAGCAGTGTTACTCAACAGAAGCAGCACATAAAAGAATGGGCACAGTAGGAGGGGACAGAATCCATAACAGTGCACTCACTCACACACATTCACACACACACACACACACACAGCAGGCACTCATGCATGAAACATACACACACTAGAAAATTCACACTCGAAGCCACTCTAAAACACAGGACTGTCATAATGCAGTATACTGCTATTGTGTTTACACAAAATGCTATTCAAATTAATCACATAGCATTTAAAGCATTTAACATTAATTGTTTAGAACTGCGAACAAGAACAAATATGGCAGATTTCAAATCACTCACGCCAACCGAGCAACTGCCATTGAGATGAATGCTAATACTAACAGATAGACAGGTATAATTAAAGGGATGGTTCACCCACAAATAAAAATTTGCTAAAAATGTAATCACCCTCAGGCCATCCAAGATGTAGATGAGTTTGTTTCTTCATCAGAACAGATTTGGAGATTTTGTTTTTTTTTGTATTTGGATCTTCTGCAGTGAATGGGTGCCGTCAGAATGTCCAAACAGCTGATAAAAACATCACAATAATTCACAAGTAATCCATACGTCTCCAGTCCATCAATTAACATCTTCTAAAGTAAAAAGCTGCATGTTTGTAAGAAACTAATCCATCAAGATGTTTTAAAATCGTGGCTTCCGGCTAAAATATGAGTCCTCTATTCATAATATTGCTTTCTCCAGTGAAAAAGACGTCTTATCTGAATCAGGAGAGAAATACGCACAGTTCAAGTAATGCATAACAGTCCAAATCATTCTAAACAAATATGCTGGTGGATTTTGATGTGAGAGGATATAGGATGGACTTTTTCACTGGAAGAAGAGTTATGACAGATTATGGACTGGTATTTTGGCCAGAAGTGTAAAGCGCCTTGGATGATGGATTTGTATCTAACAAACATGCAGTTTTTCACTTCACAAGATGTTTATTGATGGACTGGAGTCGTGTGGATTTTTGTGTTTTTATCAGTTGTTTGGACTCTCATTTTGACGGCACCCATTCACTGCAGAGGATCCATTGGTGAGCAAGTGATGTAATGCTAAATTTCTCCAAATCTTTTCCGATGAATAAACAAACCCATCTACATCTTGGATGGCCTGAGGGTGAGTACATTTTCAACAAATTTAAATTTTTGGGTGAACTACTCCTTTAAGAAATGATTTAGGTAAACTTTATTGTCTAGACACTTCACCAAGCAGACACTTCACTGGCATCTTTCCCAGAGATCCTTATGCATTTAATTCAGGCAGGTCTTTGAGAACAATTATAAGGTGAGTGGATAACATGAATTTAATATGAGCCCGGGGACAACGGAACAGTCAAGCATTTCTGAGCCTTCTGACATATTTTCCTCTGATATATTCTGAGCTAGTAAAACAGCAGCACGGCTAATGGCATATTCTTGTAGTGCATGTTTGTGCAGCATATGGGACCTGCGCTTCGGCACAGACCACAGATTAAAATGTCACCGTCCTCCTTCTTCCACAGTTTGAGAGCTGGGCTTAATGACGCCTGGAACCCTCCTTCGCCCTGAGCACACCCTCTCTTCAACTCTCACTCGACCCTTTTCTCTCTCTCTTGCATAACAGCAGAGACAACAATATCAAAGGCGTAATCGTAGAGTGTCAGAGTCATCCTGAGATCTGCATTATCTCAAATGGTCAGACAAATTACAGGACACGGTCTCATCTCCGCTACCAGATAATAAATAGAGCAGGAAGTGAAGGGGGAGATGCAGCATGTTCTGACTGACTTCTTATACAAGTATATAAGATGTGGAGTCTCTTCACAAAGATGCATAATTAATGATTTAGTGGTTTTGCATAGTGGGAGGTATTATCTAGGATTTGCTCTGTTAGCATTTGGATAAAATAGGATTAGTTAAGTCTAACCTACCGAAAAAGGGATAGTTCACTCAAAAACAAAAATTCTTGCATTATTTACTCACCCTCATGTCGTTCCAATTCTGGATGTGGTTATTTTGTTCTGTGGAACACAAGATGAGAAATTTTGAAGATTTTTTTCCATACAAGGACCATGTGAAAAGAAGTGCAGAATAGGAGAAGGTTATTAGAGAATAGTTAAATTTCAGTCTGGTCCTTACAGAAAACTATCAAATAATTTTTACCATACTTGAAATATAGTACATGAGTTATACTACAGGTCAATCGATATGGTATATTAAAATAATTATGATTTATACTTTTATTCAGAGATGATGCATTAAATTGATCAAAAGTGACAGAAAAGGTGATTAGATCATTTAAAAAGATTATTTTTTAATGGATAATTTTAATTTGAAACAGCAAAACTGTTTTCAACAATGATAATAATAATAATAAGAAATGTTTCTTGAGCTGCAAATCAGCATATTAACTATTATTATTATTAATGTATTATTATTATTATTAGAATGATTTCTGAATGATCATATGTGATACTGAAGACTGGAGTAATGATTGCTGAAAATTCAGCTTTGCCATCACAGGAATAAGTTACATTTGAAAATATATTCAAATACAAAACAATTAATTTCAATTGTAATATTTCATAATATTATTGTTTTGTTGCATTTTTGATCAGATAAATGCAGCCTTGGTGAGTTTAAGACACTTCTTTCAAAACATTAGAAAAAGAAAATCTTACTGACCCCAAACTTTTAAACAGTACTTTACAAAATTACTTTAAATAAAGAGAAAGTTATTTTAGACAATATGTACTCAATTATCTTTAAAAAATAGTTTATCATTAATTTATACAGTGATTATAAAGAGAATAGAAATTAAAACTGACAAAGTGAGAAGATAAACACTGCTGTTAATTGGCCAAGTGGATATGGTTATTGACCAATGCTTATAATCTCATAATCAAACATTTGTTAGGCTTGTTATTGTTGCAAGCAGACTAGCCTGACCAGAGCAGATATTAATGGGTACTAGCCAAAATCAGCATGTCTACAATGTACCTTGTAGTCCGCAATTTGTTCATTTAAGATGGTCACCAGCTGATCCAATTTAGCTGGTCTTGGCTGGTGTTTCAGCAGTGTTAATAAATGGCTGATTTAAATGTTGACCCAATGCCTCATGTGGCCTGTGCCAAGAAAACCCCCAAAGCTATATGTGAAAATCGTAATAAATTCCCTGCTTTGATATTTAATATGAAAATACAAGCTATTTTTAATATGCTGGAAGGAGGGTGACGACAGGGTTGCGGCTCTAGATCTTTTCTGGGAAACTATGAGCAAATCTGAAATGCCAGCATTCGGCATACTTATCCGAGGCCCAAAGATCAATGAGTCAGATCTCATCAGCCTGCAGTGAATAAAAACACACTGAAAAGAGCCTCACTTCCCACTCGATAGCTCAGACTAGGCTTAAAGAAAGGCAGTCTCTTCAGATACTGCAGGCGTGAGAGAATATCCGGGATGCTTCCTTAAAAGGTTCCATATAGGTCAATGGATTTCAGTGACTGTTTTAAGTGCCAGAGTTACAGATTACACTGCACTGGTCTTACAACGCTTCGACTGACAGCAGCCTCAAGGCTGTCAAAGAGGTTAAATGCAACATTTCTTATTATGTTTCTTTAAGATGTCTTGGTCCTGGTGCTTTCATCACCCATCAATAAATAAATAAATAAACCTTCCTACTTTCAACTTTGGCCCAGGGTCCATCTGTTATAAAGTAAAAAAAATAATTTTTCTAATCTTATTGGAATCTGTTTTTCTTTAAAAAAAATAAATAAATAAAAAAATAAAAAAAATCCAAAATTCATCAAAACAAAATATATTTAAAAAGGGGCAAAATTACGTAAGACTTGTTTTTAGGTAATATCTTAAATTTAATTTATTTTTTCCTACCCATTGGCAAATAATCTGTTCCTGTTTTCGGCATGAACCTCACTAGTTTAGTATATTTATGGTTAAAAAAAAACAATATTTCAAGAGAGAGTAATAAAAGTAATTCAAAATGTATTCTAAATACATAATAAAAGCCTTAATATCTGAGCAAAATAAATGTATGCAGTATTGCTTTTTGCTTCTTACATTTTCATTTTTTTTTTTGTTTTGCGAAATATCTTACAATATGGCAGTTTTGAGAAGTTTTCACACCACACTGCAATCATCCAAACAGAATGAAAAAAACTCCCAACCTCATAACAGCGTGACATCTCACTAAACGCTCAGCCAGTACACTACATTCAGTTTGGCAGTGATTTTAAGACACGTCTGACTGCTTATCCCTTAATAACATCTTTATCTAATTCTGCTACACCTATTTTCAATCCTGATATTAAGGATATACACAATAAACAGTACAGCAAAGGAATAACAAATGGATTTCTGAATGTTACAGTACATTTAAACCTCACAAATTCACACCTTAACTAAACCCAAAGGATTCACGAAACAGAAATATGCATGTATCTATCGAAACGAGATGGCGTGACAGCACAGCCAGTGACTCAGATTCTCAGCTCATAAATCAGAGTGGATGAGCATCAAGTGGAAATCTGCAGATCGTTCATGATTAGCATACAAACACTGTACAGACCAGGCTCTCCATGCTGACCCAGTGGCCCTGAAAGCATTCAGCCTAAAAATGACTCACAAAAAAGAAAGAAAGACCAACAGGAAGAACCCATTACATAAGTCACACGAAGTTATTCAGAGAAGAAAAGAACATTTATTGCAACACATCAACTTATTTATAAATAAAAAAGGGGGAAAAAGGATTTCTAAACATCAAAAACTAAAAAAAACGCCAAAAACACAGCAAAATTCTTAATTTTAACTAGAATTAAAATGAAAATAGAAACTGAAATTGTTAAACTACAATATCTCAATGATACAAAAATATCATATGGTGAGTAAATTACATAATTCACCTAAAAAATAACCCATTGAGGGGTTCAAACCTGCAGCTCAGATCTTATCAAAAACAGCATGTTTTGTTTCACACATTGAATGATTATTCAGAGAAAACCACTACAAATGCATGAGGTGGCCAAGCTAAAAAGATTTTAAAAGTAGTGCAGGTTGAGAGCAGGAGTACTTCCTGTTCTGTAGTGTGTCGGAGTGGGCCGGGGTACTATTGATCCTGTGTGTATTCACAGAACATGGTCCACCTACAGATTTTGCTTTTGAACATCTCAGTGGTCATGACCCAGTGTCTGAAGGAGAGGAGATTACCAGAGACCACCTTCACAAGGTGCAGCAGTCCCCCGGACAATGCCGAATCCAGCGGCTGACAGGGAGCTTCAACAGTAAGTGAGCACAAAGCGTGCACATTATTCCAAACTGTGTAGAGAAAGACTAGCTTTTGACATAAATAGCCATTTCTTTGACAGTCAACTAATCTCAGTGCGACAATGATTTAAATTCAGCTTTGGCTGACAATTATTCTACAGCACAACACATTCTTTCTTTGCTCAAAACACTATAATTTACAGCCTATAATAGCAGTAACAACTGCCACAGGGCAATGACTAATTCCTTTGCAAATGAGCAGTTTCTTCCTGCAGGGCTGCCCATTTTAACAGCGTCCACATCTGAAGTCTGAATACTGTCTGATTGCTCCAATGCAGCTTGCTTTAATTTGAATTCAAGGCAGTTTAGAGGCCCTTTTGTTTATGTTGATAGAGACGGACGCTAGAGCATTGACTCCAAGATTTGAAGGCCAACTGAATATTTGCAATATTTCCGACAAAGCTGCTCATTTTCAAACAATTTATTTACAGAAACTTGGAGTAAATGTGTGACCCTGGACCACAAAACCAGTCATAAGTAGCACAGGTATATTTGTAGCAATAGCCAACAATACATTGTATGGGTCAAAATTATCGATTTTTCTTTTACTCCAAAAATCATTAGGATATTAAGTAAAGATCATGTTGTATAAATCCCAATTTCAAAAAATTTACCCTTATGACTGGTTTTGTGGTCCAGGGTCACATCTATTAAAATTATAAAATAAAATAATTATAAATAATTATTTATAATTAAGACATTTATAAATATAATAATAATAATAATAATATTAATAATATAATTTTTCAAGACATTTTCCAGGTCTAGAAATCACACTTTTAAAACTCTAGATCATGAGAACCATGGTTTTTGAAAAAAAAAAAAAAAATGAATTAAAAGGAACAAATAATAAGAAATATGATTTCAGGTAAAATGTGATTTTAGCTTATTTTAAACCTAGATTTGTCTAATTTTAAATCATTTTAAGTCATCTTTCCACCCACTTATGAGTGTGCTGATGCCTCCTAGTGGGTCCTGGTCCCCTGATTGCGAACCACTGCCCTACAGTTAATCTACAAAGACTTTCACCAATTAATTGGTCATAATTAATCAAAAAAGATTCATATACAATATGTAGATTACTCATACATTAACATTAATATTGCATAACTCAAGACTACGTATGAGAGTGTCTTATGCCATTAACGTGTCTGTTTAGGATTCTGTCTACCATTCTTTGTTACATGGGTCATTTCTACTCAGCATGCAAAGCCGTTTGCACAGATCTACCTGCCCTGCATACTGAACAGCCACTCGTTCAGGCTTATGACACACACACATAAATGCATCGAGGTAAAGGACTTCCATCCCATTCATCACTTCAGTCCTTGCCTGAATGCTTTATGTCTACAGCTGGATTTAGACAAGGTCATTTCAATGACCTCTACACAAGAAATGACAGCTACAAAGTTTTTCTGCTCGAATGCAACAATCACAATCCATTCTGCATGTGAACATTAAGGATGCAATGACTCACAGCATCCCTGAGGCACCAGGCCCAGACGTTAAATTGAGGAGGTGAACCTCTTGCCATCTTATGAATTATAACAGATGTGATACACATGAGAGCTAAACAGACACTAGCTATGTAATAAGTCTGTACTTAAGACTAGAGATCAATCAATATGAGCTTTTCATAAATACTAATGAAATCAAGCCACTATTGTGTTGTCTCAGAGTAACGTTAATTTAACGCCTATGGTGGCTGAATCATACTCTTGGTTACAAGACTGCCAGTCCGTTTTCCAATGACGATATAATTCACCGTGACACAGGAACACCAGGGGCAACACGAGTCAGCTACGGATGATTGACAGATCGAGTCGGTCCCATGCATATTTGCCTGTTGCAAGCGGGGTCGCCGTGATTTTGCCAAGTAAGACATGATCCTGGATCAACATCTTTTGTTGATCCTGGATCAACTTTACTGTCCAAAAATATAGACTTAACCCAATCCCTATCCCTACACCTAACCATACCCATAATTTATTCCTAAAATCAGTGGGAAATGATAGCTGGTTAACAAGGGTGTAGAAGCACCTAACCCAGATAGTAAGCCTAAAATAGATATTTCCTGAAAAATAATCCCTCAATTCTAATTGGTTGATTGGAATGTTGTTCCAGGATCAACAAGGATGTTGATCCAGGAACATGTTGTACTTGGTGAAATCACATTCACCGTTGCAAGCGTATCAGCAGTGAAGGACGGTGTCAATGCCTTGATCTACAGATGAGAAGATGATTTGTTAGGCTGCCTTGCTGGAAAAATCCATCTTAGGCTGGTTTCTAGCTGGTCTAACATGGTCTAAGTTGATCATTAGCACTGACAAGACTATTTTAGACCAGTAAACCAGCCTAAGGTGATCAAGATGGAAGTTTTAGATTAACATTCTCACATCTATGCGATTTATTTATTTATTTTTTTAGAAAATAAACAGTTTACTGTGTGAACTACTCTCAAGAGTAATTAACAAAAAGAATTAATAATTGAATATATTAAGTAAGTTGTGGGACCCCTTACTTACAGGGATAATTCACAGAAAAAGAAATGATTTATTTTTTCAAACCTGTATGATATACTTTCCCTTGCTGAACATAAAAACAGAAATTCTGAAAAATTATTTTGGTGATCGAACATGTAAAACATGCAGAAGCACCATAATAGTAGCCTACAATATCAATAGTATTGTGTGAGGAACAGATCAAAATTGCGGATATTCTCTAATAATAATGTTCACTTCGACTGAGCTGATTATTGAGTCACCGATATGAACTTGAGAGCCCTATCTGTAATACAAATGATTCACTGGAAGATTCAACACACATGACATTCTGAATTCGGTCATGTAGCTACTCTAAAAAAAATATTTTCATTAAATTTGGATTCACTTTCGTCCTCACATTCTGTATCGTCTCTCACAGACTTTTAAGATACATTTATCATGATATTTTTATGAGGCTCGACATCTTCAGTCCCCATTCATTTGCATATAAAAGAGATTTTTTGTTTTCCGCAAAATATATACAGCCATACAGAACAACTCGAGGGAAAGGAAATGATAACAAATGTCATTTTAGGGTGAATTAACATTTTAATGTGAATATCAATGTACTGAATATTCGCAGATAAATGGAACTGTAACGCAAGCAAATGCATTCGTTTTCGGGACGTCGGTCTTCTAAATGACCGGTTTGCTCAGGCAAATATCACGGTTGACCTTTCCTTTCTCTCATGAATGAGAGTTGAGATCCCCACGCGGCGTTTTGTAACTTCAGAGCTCTGAAGCCACACGTACGAATGCAGAGCTGAGCTGACGGGCTTCATGTGGTGCAGAACCCAAAACGAGTTCAGATAAAACCAGACACTCACCTAACTTTGGATGCCACCGAAGAAATCGCATCATTTCTCAGATTCTTCCTTTTGGACACTGCAGTTCCCATGCTGGCATGGAAACAACGCTTGCAAGAAAACCGCACATTCCAGATGTCAAAGCATTGGAGAAAACGCGTGAAAAAATGATGGAACGGGATGGTTTTAGGATGCGGATCCTTTTGCGTTCACATGAAGGTCTGTTAATAGCATAACGCAAAAATTCTGGAGGTGATGCAGCGGGACAGATGATGCTGCCGTCTCCTCTCAACTAGTTAAAGAAAAAACACACGCACGAGCAGATCCCTCCCCTCCTCTCTCTTCATTGAGATGAGAAAGATACGATGGCTTGAAGAGTGCTTATGGTGGTGGGAGTGTGTGAGGGTCCAGACAGGAAACCCAGTGGGACCTTATATGGAGCGACCACTCCTCCAATTCCGCCCACTCGTGAAGTGGGTCCAGCGCTAATGTCAGGTGCAGAATGAGCTCGAGTGACCGGAACACATGCATAAATACCGCACTTCTCATTAACGTTACCAGAATCAAAATGTTTTAAGAGCCTCCTATAGATATAGTCAGGGGCGTAGCCATCATTTCAGAAGTGAGGGGGACAGAAATGTTATAAATATATTATTTATTTATTTATTACCTAAGTCAAATGTTTTTGAACAGTAGGATTTTTAATGTTTTTTTTAAAGAAGTCTCCTCTGTTCACCAAGCCTGCATTTATTTGATCCAAAATACAGCAAAAGCAGTAATGTTGTGAAATATTCTATTTGAGTATATTTTAAAATGTAATTGATTGCTGTGATCAAAGCTGAATTTTCAGCATCATTACTCCAGTCTTCAGTGTCACATGATCCTTCAGAAATAATTCTAATATGCTGATCTGGTGCTCAAGAAACCTTTTTAAATTATTATTATTATCAATATTTAAAACGGATGAGTACATTTTTTTCAGGATTCTTTGATGAATAGAAGGATCCAAAGATGAGCATTTATCTGAAATAAAAAGCTTTTGTAACATTATACACTATATTATTCAAAAGCTTAGAGTCAGTATTTTTTATTTTTTTTGGAAAAGAAATGACAGAAATTAACACTTTTATTTAGCAAGGATGCTTTAAATTGATCAAAAGTGATGATAAAGACACTTATAATGATACAAAAGATTTCTATTTCAGATAAATGCTGTTCTTCTGAACTTTCTATTCGTCAAAGAAAATTCTACTCAACTGTTTTCAACATACAATAATAAATGTTTTTTGAGCAGCAAATCAGAATGATTTCTGAAGGATCGTGTGACTGGAGTAATGATGCTAAAAATTCAGATTTGAAATCACAAATTACATTTTAAAATATATTCAAATAGAAAACAGTTATTTTAAATAGTAAAAATATTTCAAAAGTTTACTGTTTTGCTGTACTTTGGATCAAATAAGTGCAGGCTTGGTGAACAGAAGAGACTTCTCTAAAAAACTAACAATCTTACTGTTCAAAAACAAAGACTGGTATTGTATAGGCAACTTTAATTTCTCTCTTATTTCTAGCTTTTAATTGGCTTAGAAATCAGATACATTGCTGGACAATAACCAATAATAATGATTTGTTTATATACTACAAACACTTTATCACAACCAGAATAGTTTCTATACTGCAATAAATGCTATGTCAATTAGCACTGCATTGTTCATATACTTTATTACCTGGAGACTAGAAAAACACAAATGAACCATATATTGTCGCAATCGTATGTTTAATGTCTTCATGTTTCCAAACGTTTCTGTTTTTCTGTGAAATCAACTGTTTTCATACAGTGGATGCTTTTGTCCATATTAGGAATTTCCTAGTACGACTTTCTGAGGGAGAGCGCCCTCCGTCTTCGAGTATGAATGAAACATACACTGCATGGAGTGTTTAGCGCTCCGCGATGTTCATCTCGCCTTATTCTGGGTCCGAATAAAACATCAGGTCATGCACAGACTATCCTGTCTCTTTGAATTTAAATCTATATTTAAATTCAAAGGGGGGTGTGATCTACACCCATGGTTATAGTTACATAGTTATCTATCCGGTCATCCATCTCTCTATATTCTATCCATCCTTCTGTCCATTCGTTCATCTATCTATCCATCCATCCATCCATCCATCCTCTCTGTATATCTATCCATCTGTCCTTCTATCTATCTATACTCCAATTCCTTTATCATCTATCTTTTATCACCATCCATTTATCCATATTCTGTCTATCCATTCATCCACATTTGTCATCCATCCACCCATCCATCCATCCTTTTATCATCCATCCATCTTTCCATACTCTCTGTATATCTATCCATCTACACGTCTGTCCATCTATCCATCTATACTCCATCAGTTCATTTTATCTTCTATCCATCCATCCATCCATATTCTGTCTATTCATTCAGCCATTTATCATCTATCCATCCATCCATCCACTTATCTACCCATCCATCCATCCATCATCCATCCATCCATGCATCCAACCATCCATTTATTATCCATTCATCCATGCATCCACCTATCTACCCATCCATTCATCCATCCACCCATTTATCATCTATCCAACCGTCCACCCATCCATCCATCCTTTATATCATCCATATATCTATCCGTCTATCTATACTCAATTTATCATCTATCCATCCATGCATATTCTGTTTATCCATCCATCCATCCATCCATCCACCTATCTACCCATTCATCCATTTATCATCCATCCATCCGTCCACCCACCCACCCATCCTTTACATCATCCATATATCTATCCGTCTGTCTGTCTAGCTATCTATCCTCAATCAATCAATTTATCATCTACCATCTATTCAACCATGCATTTTCTGTTTATCCATCCATCCATCTTAGTTAGTGTGGGCAGCAGGGGGTGCTCACCCTAGGTCTGTGTGGGTCCTAACGCCCCAGTGTAGTGACGGGGACACTATACTGTAAAAAGCACCTTCCTTCGGATGAGACGTTAAACCGAAATCCTAACTCTCTGTGGTCATTAAAAATCCTAAGATGTCCTTCGAAAAAGAGTAGGGGTATAACCCTGGCATCCTGGCCAAATTTGCCCATTGGCCTCTGACCATCATGGCCTCCTAATCATCCCCATACACTGATTGTCTTCATCACTCTGTCTCCACCAATAAGCTAATGTGTGGTGGGCGTTCTGGCGCAGTATGGCTGCCGTTGCATCATCCAGGTGGATGCTGCACACTGGTGGTGGATGAGGAGATTCCTCCTATGTAAAGCGCTTTGAGAACCCAGAAAAGCGCTATATAAATGTAACAAATAATAATTATTATTATTATTATTATTATTATTATTAATCTTTCTGTCTATACATCCATTTATAATTTATCACCTTTCCATACATACATACTAGGTCTATGTTTTCACCTCACATTTCCACATTTGCATAGGTCTGTGTGTACCTTCTCAGGTTTTCAGATAATGCATGTAACTGTATCGCCATGCACACTCACACAGGCACATAAAAACACACATGTAAGGATTATAGCAGTGTGCCCTCGCTCCACAGGCCGTTAACTGTCTGCAGTTGCCTCACTGAAGCAGACAGACAACAGACGAACCGTCCCTCTGCTGTAGGACAGCTAGACAAACAAGTGCAGAGAACAGGGCTTTACTGTAGCAGCATCAGTAGAATGAAGATCCAAATTAAATATGCATTAGTGACTCTACTGTATACATTCAATCAATCATCTGATAAGGGTCACAAACCTGTTTTTTTACCTGTATTCTGTGTGTTTAGGCGAACACATGGTCTGTCTATGTCATATAGGGAGACAGATGGAAAGAAGCAGAAGTCAGCTGGATTGAAGAACATATATTACAGTGCTTCTGGGTTTTTGCTGTGGTCGACGCCGTTTTTTTAAGTAAATAATCCGTGGTAGCCCTGGGCTGCGAGTGTGCGTGGTGGGACTACGGATGAAGGGAAGAAAAACAGAAATGAAAGAATGACAAAATGCCCTTTCTTTAACACAGCACCAAGACGTGCAGCGCTACTTACAGCATGTACTGGCGATAAAGCCGATAGAATTTGTTAATTATCCCCACACAGACTGCAGTGAATGTTCACATCATGCACAGCTAAGCGTTACAGATTAATTATTCAAAAAATGTATTAAAAATAATTCCCCGCCTCTGCATAATAGACTTCTTTTCCAACTGAATAAAACATCTTGTTTACTACTGGCAACATTGTCTGAAGCCTGGAGTTTTGGCAAGAAATGTCCTCTGAGAAGACAAATGTAAAATGAACAAAAACTCATCACCTAATGCACAAACACACACACACAAAACCAGTTTGACATTGAATTTGTACTTTTATGTCTTATTCTTTCAGATGATGATGATGATGATGAAGAGGGAATGGTGAAGCAATATGTTCCTCTGGACAGGATGCCCTCATCTGTGCTCTGGACAAAGTCTCTCTTTTTCCTCTCTCTCTCACACACCTGGATCATTTCGAGGGGGGCACTGCTGTTTCCATCACTCCCTGTCTGTTCCAACACAAATAACCTAACAAGGTCAGCCAAAACACTCGTACTCCATTACTCCGCTGGCTCATTGTGTGCCAGAGCTCTTGCCACTGCTACATCACATTTGTGTATCAACAGTCGCTAATAACGGCATGTGAAATCTCATAAACTCCCACTGACACCAGCAAGGAGAGCAATCCTTAAAACCTGTTGTGATAATTGCAACAGAGAGACCCTTATCTTTGGCGCTTTGCATAATTTGAAACTTAATTTGAATAATGCAGTAATTGGTAATCGTGTAGGTACAACAGGCAAATTATCTAATTCAAATTGGCACAGCGTCTGTTTCAGCAAATGTCTAGGAGAAACGCAAATATATATGATGGAATTATTCAAGAATGTAAGGAATTTTAATGTAAAATTCACATACTTAAAATAAAATGCAAACATTTACACAGTTATCCCACAGAAAATGACCTTGTATTGGCTTCACAGTTAAAGGCTGCATGCAGTATTGCACCTTAAAGGAATATTCAGAGGTTTAATACAATGTAGCATAATGTTAATTTCCACAAATTTATTTCTTGACCCTCCTTTTCTTTAGGGGAAAAAATTGGTTACAGTGTGGCACTTACAGTACAGTGGAAGTGAATGGGGCTAGTACATCGTTAACATTACTGGACTTTTCTTAGGAAAAAATGGCTTACATTTTCTGTGTAGTTATATCAAATTTTATATCTTAGTTGGCCTGAATTTAGCCTGGCATATTCCTGCAAGAAATTCCTCTGCTAAATGAACAAGTGTAAATGTGAGGGACTTATATTTACATTTAGAATGGAGAAAAAAAATGAAACACTGGTAAGTCTGGTTTAGCAATGTAGGTCAACTTACATTGCTTTAGACTCAACAACATTACACTCAGCCCTGCCGGTAATGAAAAGGCAATGGTGCAAATGAAAAGGCAATGGATGCAAAAGAAATTATTATTTTTTTAACAAATCCATTTACAGTAAAGTAAGTGATTTTTGTGACAGGAAAAGTCACACATATCCTCCAGATGACACCACTGTGAGGAGGCAGCAGTGCTGATTTATTTAGAACCTAGGATGTACACATCATTAAACAGATAATTACAGCGTAGATCCCCCGGACACCTTTTGAGTCATATACACACACCCCCAGACTCTCCACATCTCCTCTGAAACCTGTCACTACAGACCATCCTTAGTCACAAAGGAATGACGACAACGGAAGGACCACAAATTTTAACAACATCACCACGACTTGGCAAACATTTTAATGGACAATTACAACACTATTGTTATTTATGGCTTACAGTTGTTCACTTCTAGTTATTTAGAATCTTATTAAAAGTAATAGTTCACCCCAAAATAAAATGTTTATCAACATCAACTACCTACCTGTATTATTTTCTCCTCTCCATGAAACACAAAGGTCAGGCAGAATGTCAGAGCTGCTCTGGTCCGTTCAATTTAAAACGGAGTACTGTTCAACTCCTAAAAGTAAAAAAAAAAAAAAAAAAAAATTATCTTTGCTACAGCTGTGAAATCTCATTCCCTTGCTAATATTTTAACGAAAAATGTATTACTTTTCTAAGCAATTAGACTAATGGTTTTTGCCTGCCGGATTATAAAGCAGGTGAAAAAAATCCCATAAACTTGCATTAAACAAACCAAGCCATGTCTACAGACATAAATATCACAAGAGACTTGAGTGTGGGCTAGAAATTAGCAAACACATAACAATGGCCAACCATCCAGAACAGCCCAGCTCAACATGGACAAGCAATTACTTGCATTTTTCTAATACAATATGAAAAATAAATAAATCTTTTTCAAGCATAGTATACAGGTGACCATTTAGCTAGCTTTACCTCTTATACATAATACCTCCATGCCCTTTTGCTAAGTAGCAAGCAGCGTGGAGAACAAAAACAAAGAACCTTCCAGACAGCAGTACAACGTCTACTTCAGAGAAGGTCAAACGCTCACATTCACTAAACTCCACCAGGCTGATTCAGACTGACAAATGGACAAAAGGCAAAGTACGCAAAAGCACATACACCTGCGCACACACCCCAGCTACATAGTCGATATCATCAGGATTATTGCTACTCTTATGAGGATTTTTAGTACAGGTCAGCGCAGCTAAATGACACTCTCATTCTCCATGGTCACAGTGGTACACTCCATGGCACACTTAATGTATGAATGTATATGTATAATGTCTCAGGAAAGTGAAGTTAGCTGCCTAATTAAAAAACTCAGCATTTGTTTTCAGATGTATTGAGATTTGGTATCTTGTATTAATGCAATGAAATCCAAAAAAAGAGTCCAGATACTTCACGGCACTAGGTCTACAAGTGCATCAATTTAAGCTGAACTTGCTCTTAGAGACCATGTGCCCTGATACTGTCAAATAATGATACTGAGCTTTAAATCAATCTTTCTTTTATCATTTCTCAGTGAGTAGACCCAGACTCACAGATTTTCACAGGTTCTACCTTAAAAAAAAAAGAAAAGAAAAAAAAGAAACAGTGTGTGTAACATTAAGGGCTGGTTTCACAGACAGGGCTTAGACTAAACCAGGATTAGGCCATAGTTCAATTAGGACATTTAAGTAATTTTTATAAATTTGCCTTAGAAAAAAACATTACTGGTGTGCATCTTGAGACAAAACAAAGGCACGGATATAATTTAAGATCAGTCAGTGCAAGTTTCTTTCAGTTGAAACAGCTCAGATTTACACTTTAGTCTGGGACTAGGCTTAAGCCTTGTCTGTGAAACCGGGGGTAAATATAAATCCTATCAAGCTAAGGTCAAAGTCTAACAAGTTTACTCTAAGGATGGCCATGAGAAGTGACAGCAATACTGAAAACACAATTGCATGACTTTTAAAGATTTCACACCAAATCCAATCCATAATCTATAACTGTACATAAATGTGACAAAAGTACCTTTGTTTTTCTGATTGGTTATAGTATCAATACCCTGCAGTCAAGACTCATCAGACAGCAGTTTACATCATCATTGGCCCTGTTTCAAATGGCACCCGCAGCCCTCATAGTCCCATAGTCCCTCCAAGCCTAGATAATGTGACAGACTGTTGGGTAACAGTTTTCTGTGAGGTTTGAGCATGATCAGCTAAGGGGTGCATCAAGGGCACATAGTGCACCCCTCTGAACCCTAAAATGACAAATGAGGACAAGACTGCAAACTTCATGACAACATGCAACACTTCCCTTAACAATGTTCGCTTTCTTTCAAAATGAATGTCTGCATTTTTCTTTTAAACACTGAATGGAACATGCCATCTTAAAATGTGACACTTACAGCATGAAAAGACGCTAAAAACACACTGGAGTGGACAAAACGACTAAATGCCCACATAGTTCTTACAATAACTACTCCCATCATGCCAAAGCACCAAAGGTCAAACATTACCGAACATGTCCAGTATGTGTTAATCTCCACAAGTGTTCTGAAAAACTCCACCAATGTCATCAGTGCTGCAGCACCGGGACGGGCACCATTAGTGCCTGCCGGATTATCCTGCCAGAGAGAGGGAGCCCTTGCACCGTACGTGAGTCTCATGCCTATCAGCTCCTTGTTTCACCTTGGCACATACCGCAGTAGCTAAGCACTATAGTAGGGTGACGAACAGTGCCATGATTTGTGTGCGTGATTCACGTGTGAATATTCGCACTGGCTGCCGCCTGTATCTCACCCTGACATGAGGTTCTAGGAGAATGATGCATGTTGCAGGAGATTATTGCTTTACACTCTATCACCCCTGCCTGCTGTTGGCTGTGACCACGTGGCCTGATTCCTGGCGTGGAGGGAGGGAGATGGGAAGGAACAGCTGGGAGGGAGAGAGGGAACAATAGAACAGAAGTAGGGAGAGGTGGATACGTGAAAGTATGTGGAGACAGATGGAGAGGGGTACAGGCAAGGTGCTCAATACTAATGTACACGTATTGTAATTGAGTACAGTTTTATGAATTATGCATTCTCTGCTGTAATAATTATATGAAAATCCAGTTAAACAATAATGGGACTACTCACCAACTGTCTCATCTTCATAAATACTGCATGCAAAGGTGGCAAGAGCTTTTGAGGGTAACAGGCAAACTTCACATTAAACACTCCAGACGAAGACCTAGTTGTTTGATTTGAGAAAGTTCGCAAGGTCTGTGGCATCAAATCTTTAAACAGTTTGATAACAGCAAATAAACAAGATATCCTGGAGCACAACTGTATAATCTGCTATGTCTGATTTGATAGCTACCCGGAGCTGAATCACTGCCCAGACAACCGGGATTAGTTCTCTGGGGCCTCAAACTGCCATGGCCTCCAAAGCCTCCGGGCACAGAAAATTTCCAAGTTTTACAAGACTTCCAAGATCAGACCAGCAGAAAGTGAAACATACAGATTCCTAGAAGCTGAACATCAGGACCTCCAAAAACATATCCAGCGGTCTAGTCTCCTGGAAAAGGTGGAAAACTGTAATTATGTGGACTAGATATTTTGCTTATATTGAACAGTCTTTCTGTAATAACATTACCAATACAAAAATGCCTTTGAGATCATGGGGTTTTAGAGCTGTTCTAAAATAGTCTACACAAACAAATTGCAAAAAATTGTACATTTAGGGGTACAACAGCTTGTCACTGGGGAAGTATTCTTGAAAGGCAAAACTCTGTACCATATACATACCTAAAACTTTCATAGTAGTACCTTAAGGGTACATGCAGTATTACTCTAAGGTATGCACCAGTTCCCATATGTACACCAAGCGGTGTTGATTTAACACCAGGAAATTTACTGTGTAGGATGCGTAAAGTACAAAGTTGTCCTTTTGAGAGTATAGAATAGGGGAGTGGTTTCAAACTCAATTCCTGGAGGGCCACAGCTCTGCACAGTTTAGCTCCAACCAGCTCCAACTCACACCTGCTTGGAAGTTTCTAGTAATCCTGAAGAGTAGCTGGATTAGCTGGATCAGGTGTGATTGATTAGGGTTGGAGCTAAACTCCTCCAAGAATTGAGTTTGAGACCAAAGGAATAGGGTGTCCTATCCTGCAGAGTTTAAGTCCAACCAAGTAAACACACCTGAACCTGCTAATCAAGGTCTTCAGAATCACTATAAACTTCCAAGTAGACATGTTAGAGCAGGTTGAAGCTAAACTCTGCAGGAAGGTGGCTCTCCAGAAGCAGGACTTGGACAGACATCTTTGCTCTAGAGCAGAGGTCTTCAACCCTGTTCCTGGGGACCCACTATCCTGAAGAGTTTAGCTACAACCCTAATCAAACACACCTGAAGCAGCCAATCAAGCTCCTCAAGACTGCTTGAAAATTGCAGGCAGATGTGCTGAAGCAGGTTGGAAATAAACTTTCCAAGAGAGTGGGTCCCCAGGAGCAGGGTTGATGACCTCTGCTCTAGAGCAATGGTTCCCAACCACGTTCCTGGAAGCCCCCCCGAACACTGCATGTTTTCCTTGTCTCCTTAATCAAACACACCTGATTCAAATCATCAGCTCATTAGTAGAGACTCCAAGACCTGAAATGGGTGTGTCAGACAAAGGAGAGATGCAAAATGTGCAGTGTTGGGGGGCCTCCAGGAACGTGGTTGGGAACCACTGCTCTAGAGGGCCACTCTCCTGCAGAGTTTACCTCCAACCCTAATTAAACACAACTGAATTAGCTAATCAAGGTAGTGATGGGAAACCAAGGCTTTCTGAACCGTTTGAGGCTTTCATCAAATTGTGCCGAAAAACGGTTCATTACTTGAAGCTTTTTAACACAGTGCGCATTAGTGACATCTGGTGGTCAGACTCGATTTCTCTATCTAACGAAACATCGCAGAGCAGATGGTTTGAAAGTTTTTAAGTGCCAACTCGTGTCATGCGTAGTCCGATCAATAGATTCACCTAAAATATATGTGTGTGTGATTATAATTAATAATTGACATGAGTAGTTGCAAAAATATGTTGGGTGAGCTGTTCGGGGTCTCTGAGACCCCAGCTAGAACATGATTGAATGCAATAGGGGTGTGACGTGCATTCAGTTTCTGTCTGGTGTTGAAGTTACAGTTGACTCAAAACTATTCTACTGAATCCCAACTAAGAGTACACACACACAAACAAGTCAATGTAAAGTAAAACACAAGAGTCATGCGAAGTGCCGACTTTTTCAAAACAGCTGTCCTGACTTTCCGATACAAGCATCGGTTGAGTGTGTGATATAATAGTGCTTTGAAAACTGCGTCGGAGCATCGGTGTCAATCGTCCCATCACTAAATCAAGGTCTTCAGGATTACTAGAAACTTCCAGACAGGTGTTTTGGAGCTGGTTGGAGCTACACTCTGCAGGACACTGGCCCTCCAGGACCAGTTTGACACATGCTCTAGAGCAGTGATTTTCAATCCTGTTCCTCGGGACCCACTACTCTGCACATTTTGCATGTCTCCCTTATCTGACACACTCATTTGAGTTCATGGAGCTCTTTCCTAATGAGCTGATGATCTGAATCAGGTGTGTAAATTAGGGAGACATGCAAAAAGTGCAAAGCTGTGGTCCCCAGGAACAAGTTTGAAAACCACTGCTCTAGAGCAGTGGTTCCCAACCAAGTGCCTGGAGTACCCCGAAAACTGTACATTTTGCATGTCTCCTTAATCAAACACATCTGATTAAACGCATACACTCATTAGTTAAGACTCCAAAGACCTGAAATGGGTTATTAGACAAAGGAGACATGCAAAATGTGCAGTGTTGGGGGTACTCCAGGAACTTAGTTTGGAACCAGAGCAGAGGTAGTCAACCTTGCATCTGGATGCCATCCTGCAGAGTTTACATCCAACCCTAATTAAACACATTTGAACCTGCTGATTGGGGTCTTCGGTATCTATCAGGCAGGTGTTGGGGCAGATTGGAGGTTTGGACATCCCTCCTCTAGAGTATCTAGAGAATATGTAGGCTGTTCTGGAGTTTGACCCGCCTGTCCTTTAGTGTTTACTATGCCTCTCCATCTCATCTCCAGTCACTCTCTGCCTCATCTCTGGTTTTACAGTTCCCCTTCAGAGATTTGAAATGGGCTGGCGCTCATTTGTCTAAATGTGACTTGTGAGGTGAGGCAGGGCCGGGAGATGAGCATGCTGCCTCTGCCGACCCCTGGGAGTGAATGAAAGCCTGGCAGCTCTCCCGTATGCTGACAGATGAATTATTGAGCTCTGTTTACCCAAACGAGAAGCCTTGGTGTGCTCGTTCAGGCTGGAGGGGACTAGGAGAAAGGAAAAACATGCCTCAGAGCAAACAGCTGGATTCACTGTGATACCTTCACTAATGATGTCATCAAGGCTTTGTCTTGCTTGGTATGCTTCTTCCACACATACAAAGGCCCCAGAAAGTATCTGGACACTTCAAGGGATAGTTCAGCCAAAAATGAAAATTCTTTCATTAATTACTCACCCTCAAGTCATTCAAAACCTGTAAGACCTTCACCTTCGGAACACAAATTAAGGTAATTTTTATGAAGTCCGAGAGCTTTCAGACCCTCTCTGACCTTGTTTTCTTTGCACACAAAAAGTATTCTCATAGCTTCATAAAATTACGGTTGAACCACTGAATGTCACATAGACTATTTTACCGATGTCCTTACTACCTTTCTAGGAAGTTCCATTGCTGTCTATGGAGGGTCAGAAAGCTCTCGGATTTCATCAAAAAATTTCTTTCTTTGTGTTGAACGAAAGATGAATAAAGGTCTTACGGGTTTGGGACAACAAGAGGGTGAGTAATTAATGACAGAATTTTCTTTTTTGGGTGAATAATCCCTTTAAAGCACCTGTAAAAAATTAATCCATGTCATAGCATTGCAAACCCCTAAGGTTTGACAAACAGATATGCTATTTTTAAATAAATCCTATTTGGTTTGATATCTTGTTATATAATGCTGCAACATTCATTCATTTTAAAGAACAACTTAAGCGTCTAAATGCTTTTTAGGGCCATTCTATGTGGGTATTGCAGACACTAACTTACACACCTACAGATATCTATGTAAGTGAACAACTTTCTAGTTTTCCTGCTCATGCATGAAATACACAAGCTTTGATGCACACAAAGCCATTTGGGATCACTGTGTTCTTTTCATGTCCAGTTGTGTGGGTGTCTGTACTGTATGTGCAGAGAGGACTGCTCTGATATTAAGAACAGTAGGTTGTGGCTCATGTCCCTAGCAGTCTAAAAGCAAACGTTGTGCATCCATGGTGACCCATATCCCTGCTAGGACACCAGAGCAAGCGGAAGGACAAGATGTTGACAAAGACCACGATAATCAGAGTACATCTGAACTCATGACTCATCTCTCAAAAGGGCAAAATTTACTCCACAACTTCATTCCTTATCCACTCTCTCTGTTCTTTAATATGACCATGAAGTCAGAGGAGGTAGTCACTTAGCAGTTTGGTACATAGCAATGCTATGCTAACATATAAAAATGCATAACTTCTAAACAAACAATTTACATCTAAAGTGGTCATAAACGTACTTGGACACTGAAAGCCACCCTCTCTCTATTCTTTAATATAAATTTCTTATATAATTTATAATATAATGATATTATATCGTTTTTTTTCATGTTTTGCAGTACTTTCAAAGAGAAATGTCCAATGAGTGGCAATAAAAACACATTTAGTGTAATCCAAAACAGATGCATAGGAAACTTGCAATATTTTATGTTAGTTGTTGTACATATTGCAGCAGCTCAGAAATGAAATGTCTGGTGAGGGGTGCATGTGAAAATAGTGTAGCATCTACACTAAACCTTTCTCAAAACCTAACCGATAGTGTTAACCAAAGCAAATGTGAGGTAAAAATGCATTTGCTTAAGCAGCTGTGCCATTTCAGCTTGCTTCTGCAAGTCTTTGAGATCTTATATTGTGACTCATGTTTCATAGGACAACAATACTGTACCAGTTGAACTACCAAGCAAGTTCACTGCATCAGAAAAGCCATATGGAGCTGGTTATGTGATACAAAACTAAAATGTATTAGTTTAGAAATCATGGTAAAAGTAAAAAAAAAAAAAAAAGTAGTGAAAGGATTGGCATGAAAATAAGTCTTAATCAATAATTTGCCCCGTAATTATAATTTGTGTGAAAAGTAATAAAAGAAGTTGTTAGTGTTTTACTGCCATATATGTATTTTGCAAAAATATATATAGATAAGCCCAGGTTGATATGGCTTCCAGAACAGACAATTTATATCTACAGCAGTTCTAAAACCTATTTAGACACTTAATTCATCCTCTCCCAATGTTCTTGGATCTTGAGAGCCGCTTAGTGATTTGCTTACTTATATAACAATATATAGTTTCTAAATCAAACAATTTACATCTAAAGTTACCATAAAAACTACTCAGACAGTTAAGCTATGCTTCTTTTTTGTATAACATATTTGAAAAAGTGTTAGAACATCATTGCATTTTATAAAAAAAAAAAAAAAAAAAAAAAAAAAAAAAAACCAAGCAGCAACTGCAAACTAATGCACTGAAGGCACATTTGTAGTATGTAATCTCACAAAATACAATATGTATTTATATATTGTGTGTATATATACGTACGTACATAGAAATATGCTGAATATAAGGATTGAACAACCAACACCTTTTATCCAAAATAGTCATTTAGCAGACGTTTTACCCTTAGCAAATTATAGTACTCCCAGTAGTACACTTATAGCATTATAAATTATAGTAATTTTATAGTACAGAAATAATTCTGCTAGATCAAGTGCCTTGCTCAAGGACAGGCTGATTTTTGCACCTTATGGGAATCAAACACCTCGCTTTACAATTATGAGCCCTGAGCTTTAGCTTTTAAGCTAAAAAAAAATCATGTTACTGATAAATACTGATGCAGATGTATAAGTAATATTCAATTAATGGTTAAAAAATTGGGATATTAACCAAAGGTTTGCAGGTTAAAACCCCAGAAGGAGAGACTCATAGGCTGTCACCATAATGCCCTTAAGCAAGAGATTTAACCTCAGGTTAGTTTAAGGCAACTGACCCTGTTGTATGTCGCTTACGATAAAACAATGGCTAAATGTGATTTTGAATGGTGCTTTTCTAAATGTCATAAAATATGAAGAGCAATGATGACAACATCAGTTCTGCACAGTAATTATTGTATACACAGCAAATATAATTAACATGCAATAACATCCAACAACACCATTTGTGCTGATCAGCACATAATTTACACATAGGATGGAGTAGCCCTAATGAAACAAAATGAAGTAGACACAAAGAAGTGCAGTCAATTTCAAGAACAACATGTCTAGTCTGTGACAGAATAACCTCACACATTGATTTTATCTATCTGTCATGAGGGCCTCGGGCTCCTGACGTCACTGCTCTTCAATAAACTGGAGCAAGAGATGCATCCTCAGTGCTACAGACCAGCAAATGAAGGCTTTTTTAGTGCAGACCCAGAGCAGCAGTGGATTGGCGGTAATAAATTGCTGCCTCTCTCTGAACAAGTTCAGACATGGCACATCCACTTCAGTACACCACAGGGAGATTGAAAGAGAAAGATCTGGCCACTGCAGAGTTGGGAAAACAACCTCAACAAATAAGAGGTTTAGAGAGAGAAACAAAGACAGTGGAAAAAATATACAGTATATATGAATAATATATATTAATACAATTAAACTGGCTACTTTGCTGCTATGTCTTTAAAATCTCTACATAAATGCCCTTTTTGAGTGTAAATTTAAAAAAAAAAAAAAAACAAGCTGACCGGTAGCAGCCCTCAGGGCAGACAGCATGGGACTGACTCTCATATCCGAACTGCTGTTTGGACAAAACCTTGGGAAGATAAAATGCTAAAGAAAAAAACTGTTCTGGAGAAAATACTGGAGAAAAATGAGGCCCCATTCTAACACTTCATGAACATTTGCATAGGAGGAGAAGGGGGAATACAAAGACATGCGCTCAAAGGAGTCATGGGACCACGAGTCTATCCTACTTCCACCTTATTACTAAACCAAAACTGGAGAGGACAAACTGAACAAATACAGGTGCATCTCAATAAATTAGAATGTCTTGGAAAAGTTCATTTATTTCAGTAATTCAACTCAAATTGTGAAACTCGTGTATTAAATAAATTCAGTGCACACAGACTGTCTTTGGCTCTTTTAATTGTGATGATTTTGGCTCACATTTAACAAAAACCCACCAATTCACTATCTCAACAAATTAGAATACTTCATAAGACCAATAAGAAAAAAAACATTTTTAGTGAATTGTTGGCCTTCTGGAAAGTATGTTCATTTACTGTATATGTACTCAATACTTGGTAGGGGCTCCTTTTGCTTTAATTACTGCCTCAATTCAGCATGGCATGGAGGTGATCAGTTTGTGGCACTGCTGAGGTGGTATGGAAGCCCAGGTTTCTTTGACAGTGGCCTTCAGCTCATCTGCATTTTTTGGTCTTGTTTCTTATTTTCCTCTTGACAATACCCCATAGATTCTCTATGGGGTTCAGGTCTGGTGAGTTTGCTGGCCAGTCAAGCACACCAACACCATGGTCATTTAACCAACTTTTGGTGCTTTTGGCAGTGTGGGCAGGTGCCAAATCCTGCTGGAAAATGAAATCAGCATCTTTAAAAAGCTGGTCAGCAGAAGAAAGCATGAAGTGCTCCAAAATTTCTTGGTAAACTGGTGCAGTGACTTTGGTTTTCAAAAAACACAATGGACCAACACCAGCAGATGACATTGCACCCCAAATCATCACAGACTGTGGAAACTTAACACTGGACTTCAAGCAACTTGGGCTATGAGCTTCTCCACCCTTCCTCCAGACTCTAGGACCTTGGTTTCCAAATGAAATACAAAACTTGCTCTCATCTGAAAAGAGGACTTTGGACCACTGGCCAACAGTCCAGTTCTTCTTCTCCTTAGCCCAGGTAAGACGCACAAGAGGAATACGACAACTGTAGCCAAATTCCTTGACACGTCTGTGTGTGGTGGCTCTTGATGCCTTGACCCCAGCCTCAGTCCATTCCTTGTGAAGTTCACCCAAATTCTTGAATTGATTTTGCTTGACAATCCTCATAAGGCTGTGGTTCTCTCGGTTGGTTGTGCATCTTTTTCTTCCACACTTTTTCCTTCCACTCAACTTTCTGTTAACATGCTTGGATACAGCACTCTGTGAACAGCCAGCTTCTTTGGCAATGAATGTTTGTGGCTTACCCTCCTTGTGAAGGGTGTCAATGATTGTCTTCTGGACAACTGTCAGATCAGCAGTCTTCCCCATGATTGTGTAGCCTAGTGAACCAAACTGAGAGACCATTTTGAAGGCTCAGGAAACCTTTGCAGGTGTTTTGAGTTGATTAGCTGATTGGCATGTCACCATATTCTAATTTGTTGAGATAGTGAATTGGTGGGTTTTTGTTAAATGTGAGCTAAAATCATCACAATTAAAAGAACCAAAGACTTAAACTACTTCAGTCTGTGTGCATTGAATTTATTTAATACACGAGTTTCACAATTTGAGTTGAATTACTGAAATAAATGAACTTTTCCACGACATTCTAATTTATTGAGATGCACCTGTATTTCTTTTCAGTTTACAGTTAAACTTCAAACTGCTATTTCAAAAGACAATGAAAAGATTTGGTTTAATATGAGACAAAACAGTGGGATCCCCAGGGAAAATTATTGTAGTTTGTGTTTTTTCGAATTGAATACAAAATTTTGAATAGCAAATTATATTATCAGTATAACAACATTTCAGTGAAAAGTATATTTCAAAAGATATTATAGTTATTTGATTAGTGACCATGAAACGCAGAATCTTAATTTCTTCATTTTGCACCATAACTTTTGTCAAAATCTTAAAACCTAATTCACTTCCAGGTATATACACTGTAAATAAATTAATAAATACATAAATAATCCCTATTCATATAATACCATTAATACCATTCATATAAGGATATTATTGATCTAGGCACAAATAAAAAAAATATAAATCCATCCAAAAGTCTGAGACATAGAAAATCATTCTAGTTTGTAATTTTTCTAATTGAATACAAATGTTTTAATTACAATTTATATTATCAGCATAATAACCCTTGAGTGAAAAACTGAATTGAAAATACATTAATATTACTATTTGTTTAGCAACCAAGAAATAAAGAATCTTCTGGTAAATACGAAATTCTTAATTGTCATTTTTTGTTTTTAAATTTGAAACAACAACAAAACTTGCTATATTAGAGTTGTAAATAAGAAGGAAAGAAAGAAAGAAAAAAAGAAAGAAAAAAGAAAAAGAAATAGAAAAAGAAAAAAGAAAGCTGGACACATTACGTGTTACTGTAAATATAAAAGTAAATACATAAATGGAATGTTTGCAAAATTGAGATGTCTTAAGAATCTTCCATGACCTGACTCACATTTGACTCAAACTATTCTTTCCCTTTCAGAGCTGTAACCTGCATCTTTCAGTTTTGTAGTATTATATTTGGATAAATGAAAGCAACAGTTTGGGGAATGACAGATATATAAATGAGAGTGAGAGCAATGAAGAGAGGTAGCAAAATTGCAAGGAAAAGAAATCAGCAACAATTTCAGAATATTACCCAAAGTGTAGCCAAGCTGTGTTTACTCACATAATAATAAATCACTCATAATCACATCTGTCACAACTCCTTCTTCACTCTTTCTCCCACACAGCAGCCGTGGAGAAGATGAGCAAGCTAGACAGATGAATAATGACGTTGATGTAATGCAAATGACAAATCAAATGAATGCATATACACCTGTGCCAGAATCGAACTTAGCACCTCAGACTGAAACAACAGCCAATTTTATAATGAAGACTTTATATCGTCAGAAAAGAATCGGGTCAGAAATGTTATGAAATGTGTGCTAACAATGAAGTCACCACCATTTTGGTCTAAGAAAAGATCTGGTTTGGTATTTTTGTAATTAAAAATAGCAGTTTCTCTTTCTAAAGCATCTCACACGGTGCGTTGTGTGTCTGTCTGCGTGCGTGGCCACGTGTGTAGTGGATCTGTTTTTAGAAGCTGCATGCGCAGGGTGACGCACTTTCACAAGGGGTGAGTTCCCACCTTTCACAGCCTATAAAAATAGTCCCAAACCTGCAAAAATAGAGCAACTGCCTGATTTAATCTGTAGACGCACACCGACCTGCCGCTGCTCCAACCTTTAGAGCGAGATCAATCAACTCTCTCCCTCCCTGCGCCCCTGGACACACACACAGACACATACACACATACAGTCGTGACTAAACACGCAGAGGAGAGCAGCAGGGATAAACACAGGCAGAGAGAGAGCGATGAAGAGCAGAACTCAAAATCCCTGCTTCAAACAATGTACGGATCAGTGATACCCCAAGGGCCTAAAGATTTCTGAAAATACTACCATCTTTTTTATTCAATGAGTTTCTGCAGCTGTATTTGACATGTCTTACTCAATCTTCATACACACAAGAGTGTGATTATAATGACATTTCCTGTGCAAAAAAGTACTGTGGTGGAATTGTAATGTTATTAGATGGCAATACTATGGCATATACGTATATATAAATAAAATATATAATTCAAATAAATTAATCTATATAATTTTAAGGTTTTAGCTTATTTAGTTTTAGTCATTTAGTACTTCAGCTTGAACTAAATAAAAATGAGATATATAAATATATAAAATGTCCAAAACATAAAATCTGGTAATACCATGGTACCATGGTTTATGTGAAGTACTGCACAGCTAATATTTTTTACATAGAGCATCATTTTGCATAACAATGTAAATATTTGTAAGTTTATTATATCCTTCCCAAAAATACGTAGGTTTTTGTTTGGTTTTAGTGTTATTTCCTATCATAGTAATTATCGATAATACTAAATTTGCTTGTATTTTTATGCTTTACATTTTAGATTGTTTTAGTAATTTTGATATGTGCTTTTGTCATTTTATTTTTTTTTTAATTATTTCTATATAGATTTAATTTATTATTATTTTTATCTAATTAATTTTTTTATTAATTATTAATATATTTTTAATTATTACTATCATTATTATAAATTAATGCTACTATTACAGTTTTTTTACTACTTGAACTTGAACCAATGGAACATTTCAACATTTTAACTTAAGTTTAAGTTTTTCATCTAATATTTTTGTTTATTTTAGTAGCTTCATTCATGAAACAAAAGAAATAATTTCTGTGTAAATCATTTGTTAAGTTATTCTTATGCAAATTCAGTGCATTTTTTTAAGCAAGAATGGTGTTTTACAAACAATTTCTACAGACATTCGTTCTGCTTGTGTTTTGTGAGAGAGGCCCAATGGGTATACGCAACTCATTACTTAGATACACACGTCGGCAGCAATTTTCTGTCCACTTGAAGCTTTCTCCTCATCAGTGTCAACACTGGGGAGTAAGGAGACGCATTATCCTTTCTTTAATTGAATTATAATTTACCTCATTTATCACAGCTTGAAGCTGCGACAGGACTGGACATGTTCTGCTCAAACTGAGAGCGCTTGAGAATGACTCATTACAGGCAGAGTTTGCCACTCTTAAAACAAAAGGTCATGTGACACCAACACTTATCAACTAGTCTGCAAATTAGTAGAACGAATATAATATTGTGGCCCTGTTGGGTGATGTAAACCACAAGTCACATTCATGCATGCATATAATATTCCAATTTTTGTGAAACTTACCTTCTGAAATTATTGTAAATCTACAGAACAGGTCACTTGTTCAAGGTCTTTAATTTGTCTGTAGAGCACAGTTCATAAGGAACACACACAACCAAAAGCCACTGAATCAGAAAAAAACATTACCAATGCCCTCAATGCAAAACCAGCAGCCCTAACAAAGTGAAAACTAAAGGTCAATAATAAATTGAGATGTTCGGGAAATCAGGCATAGAAAGGAAAGAGGTCACATGAGAGAAGTCCATGCAGGCAAGAAGAAAAAGGGAAATCGTTATGCCCATGGGCCCCTGGTACAAAAGAAACCTTTATGTAGCTGTCACTAGTCCTCACTTTCCAACAAACATTTAATCACTGTAGTTTATCTGCACAGAGACGAGAAAGCAATTAATAAAGCAGAAATAATAATAGAAATGAGTGGATATGCGGATGAGAGAGAGAAAGACTCAGCTAATAATCATATAGTGCATGGCCCCAACAGTCTCATTTTAGTAACAAACAATTTTGCATACAAAGTGTCCAATCCAGCAGTAAATCCTATCAGGGGTGTGAGTGCCCCTACAGTGACGCCGTAGCTAAAGGAAGAAGAAAAGCCATGATATCAACAACAGACAGAAAGCTAAACTGGAACATTCCGATTAACTGGATTTACAGTGCAACCAATGAGGCAAAAACCAGGGCAGAGTGACCATGACAGTTCAGTTCAAAACCGTCTATTAGCCACTATTCAATCACTAGTCTGAAGGTTGATTAGGATTAACACCACCACTTATGAGGCTTTGGGGAAAATCATTGATTATCCTACAAAAATCAGTAAACTAAGCTCAACTGCAAAAAATATGCCAAAATGCTTGTTTCCAAACAGGTTTCCACTGCATTTCTATCACCCCTTCTGCAATCAATCAGGAACAACAGTCATGCTGCAAACTTTAAACTACTGTTCGAGGAAGTTAAAGGATTATTTCATCCAAAAAAAAAAAAAAGGCTTACAATTTACTTACCCTCAAGATATCCAAAATGTTGATGATTTTGTTTCTCCATCAGAAAAGATTTGGAGAAATTTAGCATTAAATCTCTTGCTCACCAATGGATCCTCTGCAGTGAATGGGTGCCGTCAGAATGAGAGTGCAAACAGCTGATAAAACAACAATTCACAAGTAATCAGCACAACTCCAGTTCATCAATTAACATCTTGTGAAATGAAAAGCATGTTTAAAATAAACAAATCCATCATTAAGGGATTTAATTAACTTCAAACCATCACTTCTGGCCAAAATGTGAATCCATAATCCATAATAATGCTTCCTCAGGTTAAAAAGTCCATCTGCTGTTGTCCTCTCACATCAAAATCTTCCCTCAAATTCATATATTTACATATCCAAAACAACCTACAAATGAGGAATACAAGCAGCGATTTATCCTAAATGACAACTAAGTGATTCTACAAAATTCATCTTAAACAAAGCAATTTATCCTCATACCACGGGATGTCAGTGTCCCTGGTCGGGATACTCAGACAAACAGTTGTTTTAATATGACAGAACAGAACTATGTCAGATTTGACAAACGTGTCTCTTAGTAGTGAGCAGCATCCATTGATCCAGCAGATGCTGACACAAAGATCTGAGCGATAGGCTGTTGCTGAGAGAACTGGATGTGAAAAGAGGAAAGGATTCAGGTCAAGGTGATTTTCATTCCCTAGTCTGTTCACTTCTGATAGAGGTTACGAGTCAAGGTTTAAACACATGCGGGCGCATGCATGCAAATGTAAACAAACACTGGGACATCTTGTTGATGAATATTTATCAGAATGAAACCTAAACACATGAGAGGTAACAAGGACTGCTGAGCAAAAACCTGCATATACATGCAAAATAAAGTCACACATTTCATTACCCACTTCAAGCAAACTTTGAATTGCTTCAAGTTAGACCTAAAACGAAAAAAAAAAAAAAGAAATGACTTACAAATTGTAGCAAGAACACTGACACTGAAGAAAATTGATTTAAACATTTCCACTCATGTCAAAGCTTTAAATGAAAACATCTAATGATGCACTGGCTCCAAAATTAAATGAGTTTCTTGATAATCCTGAAGCCAGGGGGAAAAGAAAAATTACAGCACATTTTCACCTAAATTGCTCTTTTAGTCTGCGGAAATTATTTTCCAATTTTTCTTAATTTAGTTCTCAATGAGTGTGCTTGGGGGCTAAACTAACACCAGTAGATCTTCTGTCCTATGGTTCACCATTTAAGCATGGTTAATGTCCCTCTCTGTGCTCCTAAATTCATCAAGGTGCCAGGTTCAAAACATGTTAAATTCTATGTGACATACTGTCGATTGCCATATATAAAAGGTTTGATTCATCCACACACAGTTGGTGGAAGCATTTATACTACTATATATTTAAATTTATATTTAAAAAATTGTTTTCAATTCAGTAAGAAATTAATACTTTTATTCAGCAAGGATGCAGAAACTTGATCAAAAATGACAGGAAAGACATTTAGAATGTTACTTTTTTTTTTTTTTAAATAAATGCTCTTGTGAATATTCTGTTGAGCAAGGCATCCTGAAGTATCACTTTTTCCACAAAAATTAAGCAGCACAGCTGTTTTTAACACTGATAATAATAGGAAATGTTTCTTGAGCAGCAAATCAGTATTTTAAAAAGACTTCTGAAGGATCATGTGACACTGAAGACTGGAGTAATGTATGCTGAAACTTCAGCTTTGCCATCACAGAAATAAATTACGTTTTAAAATACATTAAAATATAAAACTTAAATTGTAATAATATTTCACAATATTACTGTTTTTACTGTATTTTTGATCAAATAAATGCAGCCTTGGTGAGAATAGGAGACTATTTCAATATAAAAGACATCATGGACTAAAAATCTACAAAGCAGAGCAAAATCAGACTGTCCTATGAGACCACGTTTTGCAGTGTATTTCCCAGATAAAAATTGTCAAATTGGAAACAGGAACAGATTAACTTCGAAAGAGGGCCTAGGAAATCTAATGAAGTACAATGGCTTGTTTGTATTAAATAAATGCATAAAACCACACTAAATAGTTTTGCATAAACGGGCTGTGCAGTGAGCTCAGCTCTCACAGTGGAGACTCATTATCTGGGGAAATAAGAGGTCATTAGTTAACACAGAAAAATCCGTTCCCCTCTCAGAAACCGTGGCCAGCTATTGCATGTGCTCTTTTCACACTGCCTACTCAAAGTCATCAGACGCCAGAGGGTTTTGTTGTTTCTAAGAGAGTTTGTGCTCCCATGTGGTCTGCTGATCATAGCGTAGGAGTGTGAGTGTACATGTGCGTCAGAGCAGGAGGGAGATCCGACTTCTGCAGCGCAGTGACCCATTTACCTGTTGTAGCCCAAATTGCATTTTAAAAGACAGAAAATGAATAGGGACTGAGAGAACAAGAGTGAGAGAGAGAGCATCAGACAGTAACACCATGCCAGAGTGGCAGAAATGAAATTACAGTTAAAAGTACTGCAAAGTTTTACATTTGTCCACTTGTGCGCAATCATTTTTTTTTTTTCTGAAAGTGCCAAAAATTGCAGCATTGTTCTCCGTTTCATATATTCTTTGCTTTAATCTACGCCAAACATTCTCTCGATCCAGCCAAACCTGTTGAAACTCCCACTTAGATCAACCAATATGATGATTCACACACATACTTCAATGAAAATCTGTCAGTATTCACTCACCCTCATGTCATTCCAGATTTTCTTTCTTCTGTGGAACACAAAGGTGAATTTCTGAAGAATATCCAGGCCACTCTTTTCAACACACAGTAAGTGAATAAAGACTGGGCCTGTCAAGCTTCGAAAAAAGACACAAAAGAACACCAAAAACATCAATAAAGTAGTCTTCTGAAGCCATGTGACAGACTGAAATTAAAGTTTTTATTCATTGAAAGTAGTCAAGGCTTTAACTGTTTTGACCGAATCAACTCAAAACAAGGTCAGACTTGTGATTGAATCCTTCAGACTGATTTTCCCTGCGTTTCATTCAGAAGGGCTCATCCCTATGCCCTAATCCCTTCAAAGGGTTTACCCTTCGGAGTGAGAGCTTCAAAGGGTTGAAGGGTGTAGGGGACCAAACAACCGTTTCTTGAAGTGCTCTTCTGCGTCATCATCCTGTGTCCATACGGAGGCGCCATCTTCATGCTAAGTATCTGCGCAAAGAATCATGGGGGCCGAAGTGTCCATCAGTTGTAACCTTCGAAATCCTTAATTTCGAAGAGGCCAGTATTGAGAACTTCGCTTTGGAATGGCTCTTCAATATGGCGGCCATGATTGTTTTCACTCTGAAGTGCCCTTCGGAGGGCGATATATTCCGTTTGGAACACACCATTTGTGAATTAGATGATCCGATTCATTGGAAGGATTTGATTCAAATGAACAATCAAGAGATCACTGCTTCTCTCATGAACATTATAAGCGAACTAGGGCGATTATGGGAATGACTTAAATATCAGTTTGTTCCTCAAACAAAACTATCATAAGCTTCACTTTTATAATGCTTCTTTGTCATTTGAGAACTTGACAGACTTCATTCACTTTCATTATATTCAATAGAGTGGAATGGATTCACCTTTTGTTTTCAAAAAGTCAAACAGGTTTGGAAAATCTGATGAGTATTCCTATTAGTATTTTAGGTGAGTATTCCTTTAACCGCTCACTTTCTCAGAGACTATGACCCATATTTCTCCTCACAAACTCATTAATTAGTGGTGACGTTTGTGTCTATTCTTGGGGGAGAACAAGACAATGAATTAACAAGGCTGGCAAAATATAAGTCTGCTTCAGCAGAGCAGAAAGGTCACGGCGGCCCCTCGTCCGTCATTCTGACAGGAGCTAAACAACAGAGTAAATAACCGTCCTTTACCTGCTCCTAATCACCACATGAGGAAGTCATGGCATTGGTTGAGGAGGGCAGGCTGCAACATAACGCCACTTAGTGGAAGATACATGAAGTGACCAGCACTGCAGTTTTGCAGAGTCATTTCTGCAGTCATTTATAGACGACAAACAGAGTGAATCAGAATCTGATCAAGTTAGATGGCTCAATAACATTTTAGATAATTTAATAATAATATACTACATTAACAATAATAATATGTATTATTTTATAAAATATCAGTGAGAACTAGATCTGCATTTCCTGAAACACCAGTATTTCCAATGCAAAAAAAATAAATAAATAAAACCTATTAAAATTCTGTGCAAAATAAAAAAAAAATAAAAATAAAAATAAAACAAAATTAAAAAAAAACATTAAAAATGCAAAAATATTATGCAAATATATGCACAAAAAAAAAAGTTCTGCATGCAAATATTAGGTTAGATTTTTGAAGGCTGAACATTCTAATGATGGGAAGTCAATGGGTGATTTTCAAAATACTTTCAAAATTATTTTTAATTTTCTTAAAGTCTCAATTTTAAGAATAACAAAACTTACACATTAACTACATTAACTATACTACACATTACATTATATAAATTAGGTGGTCCAGGCTGAATTAATTGCAGAAAATTGCAAAGAATATATAAAAAAAAGACAGAAAAGCTTGCATTGTAAGCAATATAAAAGAAAAATACAATGAGGTGAATATAAATAACCTTTTTTTCCTGATTCATACAATTTAGAATGCATAACTATCACACTGTCATTGGCGGTGCACTGAACTTTCCCAGAGTTTTGACAGTTTAAATAAAGACCAGCTTTAATGGCTTCTCTCTCCTACATCCAGACACATTACTCACCTTTCACCCAAACTGTGCCATCTCTCATTATCTTATTAGCACTTCTGCAAGCTCACAATATCTGCCCAGCCAGGGCAACGGACACACAGCCTCTTGGATTTTTAAAGGGCCCTGTAGTCAGAAGAAAGTTATCTTTAGATCACTTAGTGCAACATAAATAATGAGCATTTGAGGAAAACTTAGAGCGTTTATCGTGTATTAAAGACGACATAAAATATGGCCGAGAGCAGATGAGCAATTTAGCATGCATTCACATGTAAAACTAGAACTAGCTAAGCTGATTCACCAAAAAATCTGCAGTGGGTGTTTGACTCATTAATTAATCAATTCATTATTTTCATGCTGTTCTGGAAAACACAGGACGTCCATTATAATATCCCAATTGTCTACAGCACACCTGCTGAGAAGTGGACCATGGGTGACAAAGATGCATGTTATCTGAAAAGACTAAATGAATCATACAACCTTTAAACAACACACTGCGATTCCAGAAAGCATCTCTCCATGACAACGACAAGGTGAAGATGCAGAAGAAGCAGGTGACTTTGAGCTAGAAAACAGGAACAAAGAAAAGAAGGGGATGCAAGGCAATAAAACATGGCTTTAAGGTCTAATTAATCTATTTAAAGCTCATCCTCTTATAATCACCAAGGTTGCATTTGATACAAAAAAACAGCAAAAATCACAATATTGTGAAATATTACAACTCAAAATGACTTTTATATTCTAAAATGTCATTTATTCCTGTGGTAAAGCAGCATATTACAAAATTAAAGCAACATAAAGAAAAAGTTCTTTCACATAAAATTTGTATGTACTACAAATTCTTATAAACAGGTTCTCCAACATCCTCAAACTAGAGAAACACTTGACTGACCCTAAACCTAGTGCAGCTGCACAACTCAGTGCATGTGATGCATAAGACGTTTGTTCATCTTGTGTGATTATCTCCTAGTTCTCACTTCACAAAACTCATTTGGAAGTGTTTTGTCTTCATTGCATGTCTGAGTGCATTAAATCTCACGTGCAGTGGCCTGCTGAGGCTGTTTTGCTCATAGCTGGCACCGAGCAATGATTGAATACGGCAGCATCTCCATTAGGTAGAAAAACCATAGACTTACATCCGAACCCCATAATTCATCCTCATAATTACCACAAGGCACACATGGCTCCTGGAGTGCAGCGTACAGCAGACAAGAGTAAACGTGAGCCGGCCTGCATTACGCAAAAAATATGCAAATAAACAAATATTTCAAAAGCTTCAGCGGTCTTTGAACACTAGAACTCAAAAGACAAAAGCAAAATGCAGTTTATTAGAAATCAGCATTTTAAGACACGACACTAGATTCTCCCATCATTCGAAAACAATTGCATATTCTCATTTGGTTTCTTTAACTTTGGGAACAAACTGACCCTAAACAACCAACGTTGACAATATAAGTGCTTTCATTGTTACAACAGATTTAAGTGACACTATTGGCACAGAGCATTATAATTGTTCTGGAAGATTGGCGTGACCACAAATGTCCAAATTAATGTCAGTCATGGCAGCATAATCAAAACTCAAACGATACCTCACACATTCATATTAATCAATACTGACATTGTGGTTAGAATGTTAATATATTTGTGGACCATTATCATACTCCCATTGTCTTGTATGGCTAGTATTAAGGTAAAAAGGCACTACAGGTATCATACGGCAATTTTTCACAAAAAAAAAAATATTGCATTGATAGGCTTGCTTTTCTGAGTTGTACTGTTTGATCACATGCAGATAGTACGATTAACTCATCAGACATTCGGTATGATATACGACACTGATCACTCGATCACTCGACTGTCTGTAGATCATGAGCTAGGAGTAGTTGACCTGCACGAAACAGCCAAGCTGCGGGATAAATTGACTTGCCAAATGGTCTTTCATGGAAATGAAACAAAAAGTCTACATCAGTTATCTGAGCTTATAAATAGAGAACTCTACATTCAGCATCACTTTCTTTTTTTAACTCTAAATCATTATTTCGCTCTTTTCTGCTACTTTCATTGACAAAAGAAAAAAATCAACTGAACATGCAATCCAATCTAACTGTTTGTAAAGACAATGTTTTAGCTGATTGTCTCAATCGTGGAATTTCCTCCTCTATTGACTAACCGGTAATTCAAGACGGAGTAAAGATAACACTTGGCAATCAAAACAGTTCAAAGTCAGCATGAAACTTCACAGACACTCTGGGATCGTCTTGAGTTACTGCTCAGATGCAAGGCCAGGTGTTATTTCAACCCCATCCCATCTTACCCAGCAGGTTCATCTTAAACTTCCAGTGCAATAGATGTTTTCTTTGGATTTTTGTATGAGAGGGGAAAAAGGCTTGTGTAAATACACAAAATAATGAGTTCCTGCTCCTCAAGGCCTGGATGTACTTGATGTGACTGGAATGTGTACAGAAAGCCAAACCCCAAATCACAGGAGTGTCAGTGTTTGTTCACTGCCATGCTGATATCTGGGTCAGTGGTCGGGATGGAGGGGTTTCAATCCTTGTGCTTTTCGGTTGTGGAGGGTTGGAGGACTGTTGGGACTGGAGGTTTGTGGTGTTTTGGAGGACATGGGCCCTAGGTTTTCCACATCAGAACGCACACGCTGCCTGTGAGACCTCTCGAATTCTTCATCCTGGGCATAAGCATCACTCAGTCAGTTTAGTTTAAATATTTTATAGGACTTTTTTGCTTTTTCTCATTTGATGCACTATGTAGACATAAACTTTCAAAAGTTTGAGGTCAGTACAATTTATTGTTTTTAAAAGAAGTCTTTTATGCTCACCAAGGCTGCATTTATTTGATCAAAATACAGTAAAACAGTAACAGTGAAATATTATTACAATTTAAAAGAACTTTTCTCACTATTAATACACTTTACGTAATTTATTCCTGTGACATTAGCCATGAGTCTTCAGAGTCACATGATCCATCAGAAATCATTCCAATATGCTGATTTGGTGCTCAAGAAAGATTTCTTATTATCCATGTTGAAAACAGTTGTGCTGCTTAATATCATGCATTTTTTTCAGGATTCTTTCAGAAAAATTGATTTGCAACAGAAATCTTCTGACACATTATAAATGTCTTTACTGTCACTTTTGATATATTTAAAAAGTATCCTCGTTGAATAAAAGTGAAATAAAATAAAATAAAAATCTTACTGACCCCAAACAGGTCATTTAGAAATTGTCATTGTGATGCATACATTAACATAAGTTCACCATGTTTACATTTCAATGTCTGTGTGAACTATGCCTGTTCACATACAGACGTCTTAAAGATACAGTAGCATTTCTACTGTAACTTCAGAGTGAAGGTGGAAGTTTTTCTAAATAAATGACTGATTTAGGAAACCATCACTAACATTAAAAGTGGATCTAAAAGAAATAAAATGATAAAAATGTAAGATTAGATAAGTCAAATAATGGTAAACCATAGCTGCATAATTTACTGGAATCAGAGTGCAAGGGTGAAAAATGATAATGTTAATTTAAATTAGAACTGTTTTGGTGCAAGATAAGGTTGACATGATGTCCCTTTAAGCCTGCATGTGTGAGACTTACAGTGTCTGCGGTCAGTTCCTCCTCTGTGTGCTCGCTGTACTGGTTGTAAAGGTCAATGTCCGACAGAGCGCTCTCTGCCATCTCCTCTTCATAGTCGGTGTGATAGTCCGATTCATCTGTGGGAAAGATGGAGATATTTCCAACCCATTAGCCTAATGATGTTAGTACACAAATCACACAACACTAAATTACATCCAACTAAGCAGAAGCCAAAAACAGATCAATATGCTGGGAATTTACACCAAAAATCCCAGAAAACAACAGCAAAATGTGCTTTTAAAAGGTAAATTTATAAGGTTTAACGTTGATTTACCATCCACAAGAGCTGGTTTGACTGGCTCAATCCGTGAGACGATCTCAGCCAGATCAGTGAAGGAAGCATTTGGACAGGTCACCAACTGCAGAAACAACAATAAATTGAAGTGAGGAACTGTTTCAACACACATTACAATTCAATAGTCCCTCTTTCAGGTGATCCAGGCTCACATTATTGCTCTGAGTTTTGTGGAATTCCTCTTGATGTCTGTCCTTCATCATCTTCTCCACCACGCCACTCCTGCACCACACATCAAACACTGTCTTCCCATGCTGGTAGCCCACTTCCTATATGCGCACACAAACACATGAGGCCAACCAAAAACAATATAAGCACAGAGCAAAGACTGAATATTTAGTGTAGAAGGTGTAAAAAAAAAAAAGCAAAGGAGATAAAACTCACGCTGATCTCATCAAACTTGCCAAACTCAAGTGTGCGGTATCTGTCGATGGGAGGACGGATGTATTCACAGTAGTCGCTATTCTTAACAGATTCAAGCTGTCTCACTGAACACACATAAGCCAGCCGAGCCTGGATCTCAGTCATGTTCAACACCTGAAACAGTCACAACAACTTTAATTAAAAAAAGAATAGATTTGAACATTTTCGAAAGAAAATTTAAGTGTATGTGCATGCAAAAGTGGTTGCCACAAATGTTTTCTGTGTGATTGCTAGTTAATAACATTCTAAATATGGCTCAGATTCCCTTTTTAATGCAAATCTATGGGATATTTTTACCGTTTTAAATCCAATAGCTTATTGTAATAACATACCTCTTGTCCATTTGCACAAGTTGCAGTATCATTCATTTGATGATGCAAGTCTTATGTGTCAACGTTTAATAATCACTAAAAGTTGACACTTAAGGTGCGGTCATATAAGCAAAATTTTGCAGGCAAAAAAGGTCCATTGTCTATTGTTAATAGTGGAGTGATGTATGATGCACAGCAAATGTGGCCGCACCTTTGATACAAGTACGAGAAATAGCAATAGTAATGGTGACGCTTGCCTTAGAAAACACAACTAATTAAGTAAACATTACACTTGGCTAATGTCTCCCTCACCTTGACTTTCTCAGCCAGTGGGTTGAGCCGTTTCCATAGCAGCCACCAGCCAGAAAGGGCGTCCCCGTAGTTGGTGAGGTTGGTTTCATCTTGGCTGCCTACATCGATAGCAATAACCACTTTGGCACCCATGGAGCGTGCCACATCCGCTGAAACAGGAAGAGAAGACAACACCCGCAGCCACAATGAACCTCCATTATTGCAAAAAGACCAAAATTACCCAATTCTTCAGATCTGATAAACTCAACAGACTGAGCCATAGACGACACACTCAAGTCCGCCCACAGTCTATTCAATGAATGTCAGATGCAAATTGCACACAAAAATGGCTCAAAGTTTCACAAAAGTTTTATTATTGGGTTTCGACTATTTTAGAACCCTCCCCCGGACAGATCTTTCCTGTCTAAGTGGGCAGTCCTTGGCCAGAATGAGCCAAATAATCTTGGTTCACACTTTATGCCAATAGATAATTGGCTACATTATTTTAGCAGATTTGCATCTTCAAAATAGTTTGTTTGTCATGGTATTTTGGGATTTGACTGTCAGGCGCTAAAGAGGTTTTACTGTGGGGAGCTAATGTCCTACTACACACCTGGAAGGTTGTTGATGTAGCCTCCGTCCATGAGCAGGTGTCCATCTTTTGGATCACACAGTGGTGGCAGATAACCAGAAAGAGACATGCTGGAACGCACATACCTCCACAGGGAGCCTGAGATGGAGGGACAGGAAACATCAGACATTTATCTTGGTTAAGCAGAGGCTCATAAATGGAGGTGGAGTATGTAACAGTACCGACCATCAGTGTGCACTCTCATTGTGGAGGCAGTGATGTCCGTGGTGATGTTGAAATATGGGATCCAGAGATCCTGTAAACAAGCCAAACACATTTATGCTGCTGAACTGGCAGATTGTGATCCAGTGTAGGATTTTTTGAGCCAAAAAGAGCCATTTTCCTACCTCTATCTGTTTGTCCTTGAAGACCCCATTAATGCTAGAGTTAAATGAAGCACCGGAAAACATTGAAGTGACAGGGTAGGTCAAGTCCAGCACTTTCTTAAACACTGATGTCATTTCCTGCAGAGGAGGAAAGGGGAACAAAGTTAGCTTTTTTGTGTCTAATTTAAGTGGCTTTTAAATTGAAAGAAAAATGAAGCAACAGATTGGAATATGTATAAAAAAATAAAAAATAAATAAGAATGAAAATCAATAGAAAAAGGCAAAGGAAATGGAACAAGAAAAGGAATAGTAAAATATGAAGAAAAAAAGAATATAAAAGGAGGAAAGAAAATGAAAATGGATAAGAAAATGAAATAAAAATTAAAGGAAAATAAATAGGAAAATAAAAAAGAACAGAAAAAGAAATAAAAAAAAGAATAGGAAAAGGAATTAAAAAGATGTGACGAAAAAAAGGGAAAAAATTAATAGAAAATAGAAAAAGAAATGGGTAAGTAGAAATGGGTTAAGTAAATGGGCAACTGAATGAAAAATGAGCAGTAAAACAAAAAAGTGAAAAAAAAATGGAAATGATAAAGAATATGAAAAGGGAAAGAAAAGGAAAAATAAAAGAAAAAAGAATAGGGAAAAAATGATAAAAGTAAAGGAAATAAAAAAAGAATATGAATGAAGAAAAGAAAAGGAGGGGAAATCTGAAATGGAAAAATAAACAGAGAACAATACAAAAGAAAGAAAAAGGAAAAAAGGATAAAGAATATTGAAAAGGGAATAGAAAAAAAATGAAAAGAAAACATGTGCTTGGTTTATATTTTTTGGTGAGCACTAGGTTGCATTTTAAAGTAGCACAATGTTCATCTCAGGATTTTGAGTGTTTTACATTAGAGTGGTTTCTCACCATTGCCCACTCTCTGGCTCTGATCTTCATCCTGCTGTAACTGCGTTCCTCTGCATACAGCGCGCCCATCATGGATCCAATAGAGGTGCCGCCCACCAGATCAATGGGGATTCCCGCCTCATTCAATGCTCGAATGATGCCCACCTGAGAACAGCCCCTGAAAGAAGGAAGATGTGAAGAAGGGAGTGAGAGGGCAAATAAACCCAGTGATTAAAGGTCAATCAATACATAACCTTTCTCGTTCTGTTCTATTGGTCCAAAAGAATTACGATGCCAAAATATGGCTTTATTAAAATCGAAACGAGCATTGTGTTGCTCTCTTTTTGAACAGCTCTATAGGGGTTTTCTACCCTAAAGGAAACTGGGCTGACTTAAAAACTGTACGCAGAATCAATCACAGGTTACTACACAAAGAAAAGAAGGGAGAAAATAGCAACCAACCTTTAAACACCTCCTGCCAACCACAAAAAAGACAGAATAGACAAACAGAAGTTGTCAGAAAAAATTAAATTGACAGAAAGAGAGCAACAGAGGAAAGAGGTCAAACAAAGCCTGAGAGGGGGTGGTAAAGAGCTTTTAATGGAAAATGCCACAGTAGTGTCAACAAGAGTGGGAGTGAGGAACTGCATTCAAAACAGTGGAGGTGTTTTTTCTTCACTTTCATAGTTTTATTTTTGGTTTTTACAAGGTGTAAAAAGTGAATACCTGGCTCCTCCGCCTCCCAGCACCAGCGCAGTGGCGTTGCCCGTAAGAACACGGGCCAGACGCGAGAAATCAGAATGGCGATCGGCGGGTTTCTGGAACACACGCTGGTACATTTCTCTCTGAAAACACAAATGACACAGGAACTTAGAACAACACTATGCCAAAAATCAGAGGCTGGTTATATGAGCTTCGTCACTATATTAAGACTGTGTCTTCAGGACTAGTTTGACTCTGACCTACTAGCAGTTAAACAATCAGCAATTGTACTCTTCAGATTCAAATTAGAACAATCTATGTATTTCAGTAACTGACTGAAGAATAACAAGTTATGAAAAGTCTGAAAAGAATATAAATTATGACTTAATCTTACACTTATAGACGACTTGTAAATCTGTCTAAAACTAAAAATGGCAATTACTACAGAATTCCTTTTCATAATAAAAAATTATCATCATCAGTGGTGGATCCTGGCATTGGAAATGCTCTCCATTCACTAATCTCTCCAAAAAGTACTGTGACCAACCGGTCATATGAAATCAATCTCACATGAGTCAGACATTCTCAAACCATTAATAGAGCTGCCAACCCAACTCAAGGTGATAGCTACTATTGAAAAAAAAAAAAACATTTATTATTAAGAACTTAAGCTAGAACAATGTAATTTTATTGATAACATTGTTTTGTTGTCATTCATAAACATTTTTATTGTCTTTATTCCCATCTCAGCTATGAAGCAGATCGAAAAGAAGCCAGTTTTATTTCTTCAAGGTCTTTATTAAAGATTTGTCTGTAATTGGTTCTACTTTGTGGTTTCTTTTCTTGTTATATCCTGAACAAGACTAAGAATTGCCATGATATAAGTCAGTGGACCTCAAGGACACACCAGCAGCAGCTTGGGAAACTTGACAGGAATATCAAGAGTGTCTGAAATACATAGAATGCTAACAAATGTATAATTTAAAATGTGACAGTCATTTTTTCTTCACTCAAGTGGGTCTGCAGAAAAATAGTGTATAAAATATATACGTCAATGAAACCATGATGTAATATTGAGTGCTGCACCAATTTTGGCAGGCTCCTCCTGGAGAAGACCCTTCGGGGGCAGGACAAGTGAAGGTGCCTGGAGATCCAGCTCCGCATGTTGAGCCATTCGGCTGTTCCTTTGGGAGGAGGGCCATCCTCACGGTGCAACAACACCAGCTGTTTCTGCGCTCTCACTGCACTCCCCTCTAACATACGTTCCAACTGAAAGACAAAGAGACGTCTGAATATCATCCTTTCAAAACTAGACAACACTCTGTCCAAATGCATTATAATAATAAAATAATTTTCTTTAATGGAACGCACTGAATGCAGACCTAATTCATAAATGTAATATAAATATATCCATTTCCTTCAGAAGGTCATTTTGTTCTTAAGAGTAATTATTGATTGGGACGGGCCGGTGTGCATTTAAGAGAACACCCATGTCCTCTCTCAATTCTTTTCATGTGAATGCAATTACCCATTTCAGACTTGTTTAAAACATCTGAGCTTTGAGTCCCTAATTCAAAGAGTCCCTATAGTGGCCGTACCCTTTAAAGCCAGCAGGATTTATGATCAATAGGGATGTTGCTCTACCCCAGACCTCTGATCCAACTTCAAATGCACAGGTCTGACTGTCGAAACCCCTGGATATCGAAAACCGCTCTCCCTCCTGCATGTAAGTGATTAATCTCTCACTCTCTAGGAAAAGAACTGAGTAAGTCCTGCAGTTCAACTGGAGTCCCACCAACATGGTTTATTACTGCCTGTGATCAGAGCAGTTCAGTGGTGACAGAAGAGTAGGGGCCATTTTTAGCTCAGTGTGTTATGGTTCAAACAAATTAATATTTTTTGGGCTCAACCTATAAAAGTACCTGCCACCCTGAGCGAATGATAAATTACAGGCTTTGAAACCCATTTTGTTTGAGTCAGAAGAGCTTTTATATTAAAGACTCTTCTATTTCCAGTGGAAGTAGCCACAACTCTGAATCTTGGTTCGTGAAGTTTAGCACCAGTTCATGCAAGCGTTTTTCACTGCGTGATGATGTAACACCATCATACCTCTCCCACGGCTGGGTCCTGCTCTCCCAGTCCCACGATGATGATGCAGTCGGCCTGTCTGATGCAGCGCTGAGTCCAAGGGGTGAGTGACACATCTGTCTGATATAGGACTATGCGGTGGATGTCTTCCTGCTGACCCAGCCAACTCGACAACCTGTACTCATGCACACTGGAGTAGAGAGAGAGACTATATTTAGCTACATCTCATGGTATCTGCATATAAACTGATTTGTTCCCTATATCTAAAATTGTTAAACTTATGCCATTTATAAACATGTCAAAGTCGAAGAGTCAGGTTAGAATTGTGTATATTCATCCAAGATTAAGTTGGATAGTGAGACTACAGACTGTGACTGCAATGACTAATTTGAGATATTGAGGATTCAAATAACTTTAGTTGTTTATTTATGGAATATGTGAAGAGCTGCAGATTCCCACACCTTTTGACTAATGGATATCCATGACACATCCATGACTTTTAAGCATTTGTGACTACTGGATAGAGATTTTCCAAAACATTTTAAGTAGATGCACTCAAATGTGAAATATATATATTAAAATGTAAAATATATATTAAAATATAAAATGACTTTTCCAATGGCTTGGAATTGTAACATTTCCTTGATTTCAGATACTACTACATTGAGTTTCCAGATTTTTTTGGATGGTTTTTACAGATCTACTGTACTGTAGTTCCCTAAGGTTAATTGTGAAATTCTTCAAAGCATATGGAGTGTTTAGAGTGGATAGTATCCCTGTATGTCTGTACTTTTGAACTGTTTTCACAATAATATTAAGTAGAACAACCGTTTTTAACATTGATAATAATAATAATAATAATAATAATAATAATAATAATAATAATGTTAATTATTATAAATGTTTCTTAAGCACCAAATCAACATAGTAGAATGATTTCTGAAGGATCGCGTGACATTGAAGACTTGAGTAATGCCTGCTAAAAAGTAAATAATGTATTTAAAAATAAAAAATAGAAACAGTTAAATTGTTATTTTAAATATACATTTTAACTTTTTTTATTGTAATAATAGGCTATTTGACAAAATGCATGTTGTCATTTTTGATTAAATAAATACAGTTTTGGTGAGCTTAAGAGACTTCCTTCAAAAAACAAAAAAAAAAAAACTTAACCCCAAATGTTGGAAATTTGGTTCATCTAAACAAATATTGCTTCATCTAACACCAGTGAAATTTAAAGACATTGCTACAAAGTCTGAGTTTCTAATGAGGACTAGATTTTATACAGATCTAATTTTTTACCAAATGTGTAAGCATTACAGTCTGGAGTCCTGTTCTAGCTACTGATGAATGTGTGTCAGATCTTTGTCTCTGTGGATCTATTTCTGTTAAACTGTCCAATAAACATGTGATGGATGAGAGCTTGTCAATATTCTTGACAGAAACCAGGCCAGTATCGGCACTTAAAAGTTTTCTAAATTAAACTTAAACAGAAAACACCAAACCCAAACCACAACAGAAACATCAGCAACAGTGAGAAAGGAATATCTCATCCTGGGTTAGAGGGACAGGACTCATGCAAACTGTTTATTTATGGGGTTAATTGTGTTGTTCATTTCCATATCACAAAACTGCTTTCATCTCGCTCATCAAACGACTACTTTAATGTGTAAAAATAAAAAAAGATGAGTGTGGTGTTGTTTTTCAGGCAGCCGAAACACACACTTCCTAAAAATCAGCATGCATTAACAGCAAATTTACATATTCTGATAGGTGGAGTGGCCACGTTTATATAAACTAATATTTGATGCCATATAAACATTGCAAGTTATTATCTAATGACACTTTGATGCCATACCTGTCTAACGCAGCAGAGCCGAGGCGCTGTTTGATGATGTCACTAGTCAAGAGAAGAGTTGGGCCTGGAAGACATAAATTTGACTCAAACCTTCTTTCCAATTGTAAACCTTCTCATCTTTTTTATATAAAGCATATATATAAATACAGCATCCTCACCGATAGCTAGCAGCGCATGCTGAAGTTCCAGGGTGAACGCAGTCAGAGGAACCTCCTCTGAAACTGGGAGCACAGTGACTGTGGCCAGGTTTGAGGCAGGGTTCCCCGCGTCCCATTTACTGCCGGGTGTGTGTAGAGCTAGACTGCGAGCTGGACGTTAAAATACAGTCACAAAGCAGTTGTCATGCATTAGTCAGTCTAGAAACCTTGGCCTTTAATGCAGGAGATGAAGACAGAACACTGATAGTTTTAGACACGCACACGCACGCACGCACGCGCACACACACACACACACACACACACCTGTCAAAGGTCCATTAACTTGCTGGAGAATCTTCTGTCCAAGCAGGTGAATGAGCCTTGTGACTACCTAATGAGATCAAATAAAGAGAACAAAACTGACTTTATACAGGTACAGAGAGCTCAGAGAAACTCTCATCACTGTAGTTTCTGGCTATAAAGCAAATGCAGTGTGGCTGACATACCTGTGGGAATTTCCTCTTGATGGAACTGAGAGCACCCTCAGGTAGTTTAGCCAGTTCTGAGTCCCGAACAGCATGAACAGTAGTTGCTCTGTTCTGATGGGTAAGAGCCTCCACCTGCATTCTCATACACACAAAAAATAATGCATGTAAACAAAATCCGTTGATTGACTTTGAAGCAATTACATCAGATATACTTTTTGCCTAAAATAAAAAAATAAATAAATAAATAAATAAATAAAAACTTATTTTTAACACATTTGTTGTGAAGAACCTTAAAAGGGACATTTCACCCAGAAATAGGGTGGTTCATATGACTCTAGAGTTATTCAATTTTAACTATTAAAAATTGTTTGTAATAAATCTAAAATAAAATAAAGTAAAAATATTACATGAAAAGTTTAAACAATAAATAGTTCAGGTTGAAGTAGTAATCTAATAACTGAAAGTTAAATGAAAATATTAAAAGTTTTATATATTAAAAAAAAAATAAAATAAAAAAAATCACAAACAAAATTGCTGTTCATAGAAACTCTTATAACAAAATTGTAATAAAAGTGTAATAAATCTGAAATAAAATGAAGTAAAATTTTTACATGAAAATCTTAAACTTAAAAAATTGAAACAACAATTAAAAATGTTTTTATTGTATTTTTTATGTTTTTATTGTATTAACCTAAATAAATAGTTCAGGTTGAAGTAGTAAAATTACTAAAACTAAAACTGAAATAAAAATAAATTAAAAGCTATACATACATACATACATATATAAAAATCACAAAAACAACATTACTAAATCTTAAGCTAAAATTAAAAATGAAAACTGAAACAAAAAATAAATAAACGCTAGTTCAAAATATTAATAAATACTAATAAATAATAGTACATAAATAATACTAAAATAACACAATATGATTTTTTTTTTAAATCCTAGTCATACAACTGCTTTCAGCAAGAAACAGACTAAAACTTATTCACAAAAAAAGAAAATCAAACAGGTTTAATAATGAGAGAATTATCATTTATCTCCCTATTTAGACATATATTTATGTTACTAAGACAAGATATTTTTGCTCACACAAGAGCAAAGATCAGCACCAATAAAACTCCATGACGTAGATTCAGACTAAATTTGGATCTACAAATCAGGCCTTCATTCACATCACTCACATCCATGGACAATGAACCACCACTGTTCTCCCAGCAATGTAACCATGGCATCAACATGGACAGGTATTCTTAGCAGCACAGGCGTCACCACAGAGACGCAAAAGGCATCAGCCAATCACAATAAAGCATTTTGAATGACGAGAGAGAGGGATCTCCCGGGAGATACTGAGTTCATATTCTCTGATGCACACCTGATTAGGTGGCACAAATTTACTGAATACATCAACGCCAGTAAATGTCACTAAAGCTATTCTAAGAGATGCTACACAAACAATAGGGCTACTTTCTATATAGTACATATGCAGCATTATGTAACATGGAACAACATCTGTTTCATCTTTGAGTCATCTTAGAAAAATCTAAAGTTATAAAAGGTTATGAAACTCAAGGTACAATCTTGAAAACTGATCTCGGATGCTGATTGGTGACTATACAGCTCTTTAGAACCTTGATTAAATATAAATGCTTTTATGGTAATAAAGGAGCTAAATAGGAGAGAGATATGAATAAGTTTGACAAGAAGTTATTATATTACAATATATGTTGTGCAAGTGGAATAGCTCACCACTCCAATGAGATCTCCTCTGCCGTACTCTCCAGTCAGCTCCTTTTTCCCATCCTCCTTCATGATGACGGAACGCAGGCGGCCACTGAGCACTATAAAAGTACTGTCAGACTTATCACCCTGCCTGAGAGAGAAAAAGAGAGAGAAAGGATGAGGTCATTTATCATAGAAGATTTATGAAATGCTGAGGAAGCTTATCTGTCTCAGCCAGAGGGGCAGAAGAGGAAAAGAAATCGCCAAGTTTATTAGATTGTACTCTGTCCAAATCTCTTACAGAGGAGGCATAGGAAAAGAGGAGAGAAAAAGATCATAACAATAGAGTTTATCTGGGAGCTCCTCTCAGGAGAGCCAAAAAACTGTTATGAAGGACATTTCATATTAACATATACACTACACGGCCAAAACTATCAGGACATGCAAATGACACACTTATAGGTGCTTATCAAATGTACGCTACTGTTCAAAAGGTTAAGATCAGTACCTTTTTTTTTCTTTTTTTTTTTTAAGTCTCTTACATTCAGCAAGGCTGTATTAATTTGATTAAAAGTACAGTAAAAACACTTGTATTGCAAAATACTATTACAATTAAAAAAAAAAAAAAAACTTGTTTTATATTTTTAATATATTTTAAAAATGTAACTAATTCCTGTGATGGCAAAGCTGAATTTTTAGCAGCCATTACTCCAGTCTTCAATGTCACATGATCCTTCAGAAAGAATTAACTTTTTTTGTGGAAAACATATTTTTCAGGATTTTTTGATGAATAGAAAATTCAAAAGAACATCATTTATTTGAAATAGAATTTTTTTGTAACATTATAAACATCTTTGCTGTGACTTTTGATTAATTTCATGCATCCTTGCTGAATAAAGTATTTCTTTCAAAAAAAAAAAAAAAAAAAGAAAAAGAAAAAAACTTTTGAATGGTACTGTATATTTTCAAAATCAAGGGAGTAAATAAAGAGTTGGTTTTCATTGTAAGATTTTCCGCAACTGGATGCAGCTAAAATAGTAAAAAAATAATACCTGCTAATTAAAATATATTTGGTCAAGTCGCACACTAAGGGCCAGTTTTAGTAACAGCTTGCGCCAGCGCAAACCGTCTTTTGGCATTAAAATTGTACTGTCAGGTTTTACTAAAGACGCACAGTGACGAATTAGCACTGAAAAGGCGTGGACACAGTTATTTATATGCATTTGTAGGAGTTTCCCTTTCAGACGCAAAAGTTATGGGAGGAGAGTATTCAAATGAATCACGCAATGCGTTTTACTAACGTTTGCGCTCGTCAAATTACTGGCATTTGCGCCATTATTTAACGCCCAAAAAAGCATGTCTTAAACTATTTTGCGCTTGAAATGGCTGCAATTATTGTTGCTAAGAGGAGGCACCGCAGAGAACAGAGAGCGTGTGGTAGAAGGGAGAGGATTTTTTCCACATGTATTAATTTATTTGTAATGCCAGAAGAACACATTATCTGAAAATATCATTTGCCAAGCCATGATATTTTTAACTTGCTTCAGGAAATAAAAGATGACTTGGAATCCTCAACTAGGAGACACGCAATACCAGCTCTATCAAAACTTCTACCAAACATAAATTTTTTGGCCTCTGGATCTTTTCAATGTATTGTGGCTTCTTTATTTATTTATTCTTTATTTGCAACTATGCTAATTTGTGCTGCGCGTGGTATATTGCGTTGGCGGATATGTAAATGAGATGTTGTGTCTGTGTTCTTTAATTTGAACATTGTTAGTAAATCACCTGCAGAAATTTCCACAGCCATCTGCGCTGTTTTGGAATTGCGCTCTCGCGCTAATTTGCCGTTTAGTAAAACTGGCCCTAGGTACTTATTTATACTGATAAAGAGGTTGAGAGAAAATAAATAGGGTGAAAAAAAAAAAAAAATTAACCAGTAAATATGTGAGGAAATGAAGTGGACCTGTAGACAGCTCTGCCCGCCTCCACAGCCATCCAGTCAAGGGCAAAATCAATCTGTCTGACGAAAGGTGAAATCCTTCTTACAACTGTATGCGCCACATTCAGCACCACCGTGGGCTCAGCACGCATGATCCTGACAACACACACGTAAATATGGGAGCATATCAACATGTCAGCTGGAGGACCATTAAAACCAGCAACCAGAGTGAGTTTATGTTCATTATTTGCCTGCCAATGTCAACAAGAAGTTAAATTCGGATTAAACAGTAACGTATAACAATGTATTATTCTACTATATCTTGGTGCAGGTGATACTCATGCACAGAAATTAACCAATTATAAAGAAAATCATTGGACATAAAGGACTTATTAGTTCTGGCCAGAAAGAAATTCTGATTAAATTCCTGCTAATTTCTTCTTTGCATTCTATACAGCAGTTACAGAGCAATTATCTGAACAATATTTTTTTTTCAATAACAGTCTATTATGGCCATATCAATTAATGGATCATTTTACATATCAGACCATTTAAAAGTTTGGGGTCAGTAAGATTTTTTTCAAAGAAGGCTATTATGCTGACAAAGGGTGGATTTTTTTATTACAATTTTAAATAACTGTTGTCTATTTTAATATATTTTGCAGTTTATCATTTTGAATATACAAAGCTGAATTTTCAGCTTCAGTGTCTTCAGTGTCACATGATCCTTCAGAAATCATTTTAAAATGCTAATTTGGGGCTCAAAAACATTTCTTATTGTTACAGTTGAAAACGGTTGTGCTGCTTAATATTTTTATGTAATACATTTTTTTCAGGATTATTTTTTTGATTAGAAAGTTCAATAGAATAGCATTTACTTGAAAAAAATCTTACTGACACCAAACTATTCATTAGTGTTATGTCAAATTAGAGAGACTGTGCAAAAAATCTAGACTAACATTAGAAATGTGGACTGAAAACCTACTCATAGAAGTGCGTTTTCGAGATGGACAGGAAGCTGCAGTCCCGATGTGCCCGTACGGAGAAGATAAGTGGCTCACCCGTCAATACGGCCAGCTGACCCACCAGCTCTCCTGGGTGAGCCACGAACAAACACGTGTCCACATCTCGGTCAATCATCCTCTGGTGCACATGCAATGTGCCCGAGATCACAAACTGCACACTTACATCCTGAGGGACATTTGGACAGAGTAGCATATTAGAAATCCACTGAAATGTCTAGCTATTCTCACTGGCTAGGTTTCAAAATCTAGTGAGCTGGCAGTTTAGACAGCATTTTTGGGCATCACAGGTCATCGCCTGAAGCAAAAGTTGACGTAAAATTAGGCAACAATATTATGCCCCCTTCTAAGATACCTTTTTTTGAATGCATTCTTATGTAATCCTATGTTAATGAAAAGCATCCCAAATAAGTCACTATTTTGGTTAGCAAGTTGTCTGTGAACAAATACTGGCAGCAAACAGCGATTCAGCTCACTGGGTTTTTAGCCATTTCATATTCATTTTCTGCGTGATGTCTGACCTGATCTCCTTGGCGAGCTACAATAGATCCAGCTTTAACTTGATGAAGCGTTACTCTGCCCTCCAGCAAACTGGGGTCCTGGACACACACACAGCCCAATAAAAATATTCAACACAAACACATAAATCAATCCAAACATACATAAACCATGAACTCATATCCCACTAATGGAGATGTATTTTGACCTGCAGCGGAATAATCCCCAGCAGATCCTTCTTGGCGGCCTGGAAAATGGCGCCCACTTTACTAGGGGGAACGTCAGAGTGTGGTGCATTGTCTGTGTAGTGAATCACAGCGGACGGAGCATGCTGCATGGTCACACTCTTCTTCAAAATGGACTGAAGAATATAAACATCATCAAGATCAGTTGTTTTTTAATATGTAGAGATCTTTAGGAGATGAGAGAGAGATGAAATGGTGGAGGAAAAAAAACCTTGTGAATGACAGAACTGGACGGAGGGTCATCTATGGTGACTCGGGCCCGTTCATAAGCCATGTTTAGGTCATTTCCTGCCACTCCTGCACACACACATAGAAACCAGATCTAGTTTGCAGAGTTTAGTACTAGAGCGTCATTTCTGTGTGGAGCGAATAAGAGTGGATAGACAGATGGTAGCTTATCGGTTACCTGAGCTCTCTACAGGCATTGAGACCGAGCGAGACCTCCGCGTGACTGTGGACGTGTTTTCATATGAACCAGCTTGCCCTCCATCTAAGTGATGAAACATTTATATCACTCGCGATACACCCATGAACAATATTCCTGTAAATCTGTATTTTTGTGAAAATAGCTCCTTCTGACTTCAGGAAAACTGTCTTTAGACTGAAAGCAAAATCTAACAAAAACACTAAGCAAAAATATTAATAAAGTCAATATCACAAATGCAAAGTTTTGTTTTTTTGGTTTGTTTTACTCAGGGAAAGGCTTTTTAAAGGATTTGTAAGATGGTATGGTTTTTGTAATGTATCTGAATGTCTCTTATGGTCACCAAGGCTGCATTTATTTGATAAAAAAAAAACAAAAAAAACAGTAAAAACAGTAATATTGTGAAATAATACTTTAAAAAACACAAAATAAAATAAAAATTCTTAATTGCTTATACTTATCCTAATATGCGGATTTAGTGCTCAAGAAACATTTATGAAGGATTTATTACTGAATTAAATTAAATTTGAATATATATGTATACACAGACACACACACTTCAAAGCAATTTGTGAACTATTTGGACTGCATTCATTGCAAAGAACAAACTCAAAAGAATAGATGAAAAACAAACGTGTACCTGAGTCTGTCAAGTTCTCTCTGGAGCCCTGCAGGTGCTCGTCTTCTGTTTGTGTCTGTAAGTGGGGTCTGCGTGGGACTCTGCTGGGACTCCCCTCGGTGAGCACACTGTTGACCGCAGACAGTGGCACTGATTGTCTCTCCTACACACACACAATCTTCAGATAGACACTTACAAGAACACATAAAACAATTTTACTGGTCTAAAGTAACAGCCATTGACTGCCTGATGTCTTTCTCCATAAAAAGATCAACTCAAACAACTCTGAACTAGAAACCACAGACTCTTAATTACTCATAATAATGAGTCATTGAAGTGATGCTTAATTTTTGTGTCTAGGTTGATTAATTAATTTTTTTCTTATTTTAGAAACTTGTTATTGACTAATCCAAAATGGCCAAACGGTATCTAAAAAAAAAAGATCATAAAAGTATAATTTAATTGGTTTAAATGACTTTGGCACTATATTTCAAGTCTTCTAAAGCCATACAAAAGCTTGACTTAAATTGAAGTCATATCTTTTGCTGAATATACTTGAAAAGGTTCACTTAACTATAACATTTCAAAGAAACTAATATTCGATTTTTCCTTTTAAACATCCTTTACCATTAAACCTCATTCATTTTTACACTTAAACTCATCACTTGCTTTTTTTGAAAAACAGAACCCAGGTAAGCAGAACATCACAAAACGATAAATGTGAGAACTGCACTGAGTTTATGCTGTGTTGTCACGTAACCTTGCCTGCTGTTGGGACTAAATTGTATTTATAGCCGATGGGAGAGCACTCAAATTCACAGCGCAAGTCAAAAGTACTTCTTAAATCAAAACGGAAAACAACTCCCTCTGTCTGTTCGCGCTATGAGGGGAGAGTTACGTATGTGTAGGGTTGTGCTGTGACATGCAGTGATGGCTGATGGGAGATTTCCACCTAGAGGGTGTTAAAGTCGGTGTCCTTTAAATGAAAGCCGTGGTCTTATGATCCATGTTATTCAGTCTAGTAATCTACAGTTTTACGGCTCCAGCGCAGGAGTGATTATGCCGATGGGGGTTAACGTAGCATGAAATAACACAGAGTGTGTGTGAGGAAAGCACATATTTTAGAAGTGATGGAGTGCATGTGTGTGTGATCCTAAAAGTAATAATGCTGAGATGTACGTGTGTACTCTTTCTCCAACCTGATTGAAAAGCTCGGTCGTCAGTCCCAGGTAGTTGTGAAGTGCCAGGAAAGTGACTCTCTGCAGACGCACCATGATTATCTAAACAGACAGAAACAAGACACAAATTAACACTGTCATTCATCTAAATGACTATGCTTATTTCTGTAAATAACAGTTTGCGGTCTCACAAATAATATGCCAGTGTCTATGCAGTAAAATGAGCCATATCATGGAAAAAACAGGACTTTTTTGCTCTTTTGAACTAAAGATGTTTGACATGCAATGTAGACATAGTCTAACTTTTCACATCACTATATTCCCTGCACAGCCAGACCACTGATAAAGAATGTAAAATATACAAAAATTGTCATTTTAACTGCATCAGTAACCATCAACATTACATTTTATATTAATATTATTCATTATTTACCTGTATCAGGCAATATTGATGTTTAATTGTGCTAATTTCCTCCAATTTAGCATTTAGATTACCTTTTCAGTCATCTAACACTCAAAGTTAAAAGCACTACTAATTTAATAATACTGTTAAATGCAATCTTCAAATAATATTAATTTTTCATACTGTATATTATATAAAAGTTGCGATGCCTAAATTGACCTGTAACATTTAAAATGACTTTATGACCCCCATTTTAGCTTTTAATGTTTTCTTTAGTTTTAATTTAGTTTAATTGTATAGAATTTTAATTGTAATCTTACTATCACCAATGTTAATAATAACAACAACAACAACAAATATAGCTGCACGCAGCAATTACGGGGCCAAGCACTCCTGCTACAAAATGAGAAGCTAAGCATAGCATGGAGCATCAGACCAAATGCAACAATGAGTACTAAAAGCAATTTTAGGATGATTTCAATTGAAACGGCAGAAAAATCATAAATAAACATCTAGTAATATGATTTATTGGCTTATCACGTTTGACCAATAGGTGGAGCTGTTATCAAATCGGTGTGGTGTGTTCTGTGTGAGTTGACAATGAAACACACAAAATTTGGTGTCAATATGCCAAAGCATTGCAGAGATACAGCCTCTGAGTCGGTTTGGCATCATGCCTCAACTTTGTAGCAGCGCTATACAAAAATGGTTTCGTCTATTGACACAAAATCCATTACTTTTTGCCAGCATGGTCTGAAGATGATCTGAGTCAAATTTGGTGGAAATCGGACAAACAGTTGAGGAGGAGTTCGAAAAAATATGTTTTCAACATAAATCAAAATGACAGACAGGAAGTTTGGCTGACTATGGCAAAATTGAAATCACTGTTCTCAGCATGACCAAAGGAATCTATTAATACCAGTCTCATTACAATAGGCAAAATTCACAGAAAGCTATTAGCATTTATTTGAAATTTCATCATAACTTTTGACCACAAGGTGGTACTGTCTCAAAACTTTGAGTAATTTCTGGTCATGGTCTCGATGGTATATACAAACTTTCATAATGGTACAGTAATGCATTCGGAAAAATATAGCATTTTACATCATAATATTCTATTGCAGTCAATGGCAATTTCATGTTTTGTTCAATTATAGCGCCACCAAGAGGTGCAATCCCACCAAATTTTTTATGTCTCCTTAGAGTGTGCCCATACATATGCGTGTCAAATTTGGTGAAAATATCTCATTTTGTTTTGGAGTTATAGACATTTTTATACATGAGAAGAGAAAAAATGACTGACTGCTGACTGCTCGCATTTTTGTGCCACTTACTATCAAAATTTTGGCAGTTGGGCATTAGCGTATAGCCGACACGTTAAGTTTCCGAATTTCCAACGGTGGTTTCGAGTCGATCAGAGTACCGGTTTCTAAGATATTGCCAGCTGTTTTTTAAGCGCTAAAGGGCAACACTGCACAAACCATAAGGCGAAACCTGGCAAGTTTTGGTATCGCTGGACTCTGCAAAGATTCAGGAGTCTAAAAAGGTGACTCCTGTGAAAATAAGTCGACCACACCTAAAGTTATAAGCATGTGAATATTTGCTTTTACCACTAGGTGGCGCTGCCTCGAAACTTCTCAGGCTCCTTCAGGGCATCATGCTGATGACCCATACCAAGTTTCGTAACGATACGTCAATGCGTTCGTAAAAATATAGCATTTTACTACAAAATTCAAAATGGCCGACGCTCAAAATGGCTGACCTTGGAAAACTGGGTATCATTCGACTCGGCATGATGCACCGAATCTAAAGAGACCAGTTTTGTGATTTTTGGCCAAACCATTGAGAAGTTATAAGCAAAAATATGCATTTTTTATATCTCCTGACCACTAGGTGGCACAGCGCCGAAACACTGCAGGTAGTCTCAGGTCATGCTTGTTATAACACACACCAAGTTTGGTCTCAATACGCCAAACCGTTGTGGTAGATATAGCCTCACATCCATTTTTGAGTGCTTTTCGTAGAATTCATTCACATGTTATTCGAGAACGGTTTGACTAATCAACTTGAATTCCATAACTTTTTGCCAGCATGGTCTGGAGATGATCTGGTTCAATTTTCGTGAAAATCGGCGCAACGGCCTAGGACGAGTTAAAAAAAGTAGGTTTTTCTAACAATTGAAAATAGTGAAAAAACTAAACCTTATGTTCATTCGGCTCGGCATGAGCCAAGGATTCAGAGGAAAAAAGAATTTTTATTTTCTGCCTTACGGTTCAAAAGTTATTAGCATAAACATGAGTGCAACTTTAGACAAGTGGTGGCACTAAAGAGTTTGAGTTAGAGACTCCAAATTTGCTGTGGTTACTATTGACGCTATCCTCTATCAGTGTGCCAAATTTTACAACTTTCCCACAAGCGGTTCTATGGGCTGCCATTGACTCAAGAGCGGAAGAATAATAAGAAGAAGAAGAACTCTAACGGATATAATAGGTGCCTACGCACCTTCAGTGCTTAATTATTTATATGTAGTACTACTGAATTTTAATATAGGCCATATAACGGCTACTAATCATAACATGAAAATAATTATTGGCTTATTTTTCCATATTGTTTTGTTTTGGAAGCCCTAGTATTCAGTTACTTGGCTGCCCTGAAGAACTACGGTGTGCATTTTGCTTTCATATAGAACTATAAAGATACCTTTGTTAACTTTAAAAGTGGACTTTGTAGGGAAAAAAAACATGATTTGAAGTATGGCCCGTTATTACAGTGTGGTTGAGACAGATCTTCAGTAAGACAGAGGTCACATTGATACAGACAGTCACGCGAGAGCCCCTCTGTACCTGTATGACTCTCACTAGCGTCTCTGGGTATTTCTCAAACACTGACTGGAAAGCTGAGGCAGGCAGACGCAATATGGTAGACCTGACCGCTGCACGAGCAGACACAGTTTTATAGGGAGCAGGATAACCCTGGAGGAAAAGGGAAGATCCAAAATTAATCTCAGTGTACTGGAGCTGGATAAGTTGTCAGGGAGGCAGACAGAGAACTTACTGTAATGATGTCTAGAATGCTGAGCAGACTGTGAACGCTGTCCCCGGGCAACACGTCCTTCACCACAGGCTCTGTGCCATCCTAAAAGACACACATTCAGAAAGATAATATAATAACTTTAGGGGAGGGTGCTAAGTTTAATTACTCATTTGCCATTTAGCTGACACTTCTTATTCAAAGTGACCTACAGGGAATTTATTGCAGGGACACACCAGGTGAAGTAACCAGAGGTTAATCAAGGAAATAATGCTGATTGTTCATAAATCATTTGCTGTGGGGTTCGAACCCATAACATTTCCATTTTCCAAGATACTGCACCCAACAAAACACTATTAGTTGTCTTTTCACACTTAAAATGATACACCCACAGCCTTTTTAAACCCGTGTTTATAACAAAATATATATTAAGTATGTGTGTGCATATATATATATTATATATATATTATATTATATATATATATATATATATATATATATATATATATATATATATATATATATATATATATATATATATATATACACACACACACACACACACACACACACATACATATAACAAACTGAGGCTAAATCCAGAAGAACTGTGGCAACGTCTCCAAGTTGCTTCAAGAAACGTACCTGCAAAGCTACAGTACTGCTAGGCACTTGTGTAAAAATGCTGTAAAATGAGGATGCTGTCAAAAATAAAGTCATAAACAGTTTTTTTTAATCAATTAACTTCTATTAACTAAATTAAATCAACATTTGGTGAGACTAATCTTTACTTTTAAAGCGGCTTTTGCCCTAGGTGCACTTGCGCATAGTTTTTCAGGTAGATTTGCAGGTAGGTCTCTTGAAGCATCTTGGAGACGTTGCCACAGTTCTTCTGGATTTAGTCTGTCTCAGTTTGTTCTGTTTCTTCATGTGATTCCAGACAGACTGGATGATGATGAGATAAGATCTCTGTGTGGCTGTTGTCAGACTCCTTGTGCAAACAAAAATCTCACTGGATTATTACAAATTAATGGCAAAATTAATGTTTGGAAATGTAAACTAATATTTCCTACTGACACACTACAGCAAAAGATAGAAATAACTTACTTATAACCATTTTTTAGCTGGAGAAAATACTAGTGTTCTAATAATTTTGTGTGTGTGTGTGCGTTTCTAATTTAAAAAAAAAAAGATTTTACTTTTTTTTTTAATTGTTTACCCTTATTCGTCAGCAGCTGAAACTAAATATGATCACGTAAATATTTAAAATACATTTTATATAAATATTCACTTTTAATAATTTTTTTTAATAAATGTATGCAATTTAATTATTATTACTACTAATAATAATAATAATAAAAAAAATATATATATATATATATATATATATATATATATATATATATATATATATATATATATATATATATATAAAATTATACAGTACAAGAAAAGTGGTGTTCACTTCGAAACATTTCTTAACCTAGGGTTAAATGCCTTAACTGAGATTAAGTAATAAGTTAACCTGTAGTAAAGTGTAGTGTTCAAATTGTCATGTGCATGAGGTTGAGCGAGTCAACTGACACTCTCTAAACAACTGCTGTAATGATGGATTACTTCTGAAAGTTCTTCTAAAACTCATCCTTACAAACTCATGAATGCAAAGCTCCAGCCTTCCATCCTGAACCACATAAATGCTGTCGTCATCATCCCCGGGCTTGAACAGTCCCTCTCCCTCCTGCAGCTCCACAAACACCATGTGCCGACACAGCTCCAAAAACAAAGGCTTCTCAAAATGACCAAGTACCCTGAAACGGATCAACATTCAACTTTAGATGAACACCAGACATTCCATTAGACTGAAAAATTATTGTGTGATTTGTATGCAGTTCAGCTGCGATCACGGGACCCCACAGGGTCAGAGGTGTTCACCTGACGTTCTTGAGCATGTAGAGCACCTCTGAGGGCAGGTTTGAGTTCTGCACGTCAAATTCAGTGAGATCCGCCTCCAGGAGAGAGGGAGGGGGTTCTTTGGGCTGCAAAGTGGGCGGCTCCTTCCTGATCCGCAGGATCCTGCATGACATCATAGCAGGAGTCAAACAAGAAGCACTGATCAGACAGCTCCTGACTTAAACTGTGTGGGCGATAAAACGAGATGGCATACGTTCTGTAAAAATTAGGTATGTGAGAAGCTAAACATACCTGCGTGCTATACTAAGAACTTTAGGCCTCTTCCGAGAGCGCTGCTTAGACACCGAAGAGGAGGATGGTGTCGAGGACAAGGTCTGGACCTGAAAGATAGAAATAGAAAAATCAAGTGGAGGATGGAGAGCAAATAAAAATATCAGGCTGTTAGTCATGCAGGTGCCACACATACAGGACAACCATATGCCACTTAGCACACTCTATGCTGCCCTCCAGTGGAGGAAGACTGAAGTTTCAGCTGATGTCAGTTTTAATTACACATATAAATGAGTACTGAAGCAAGTCTCTACAGAGTCAGAGTCTGAACACTCAGCTATTTATCTTGGAGCACAAACAGACTTCTGTGTATGTGATTATTAATCACCAGCTAAAACAGGGTGCAAATCACAGGTAAACAAATGGATTTCAGTGAGACGTGACCCACCTTTCTCATGATTTTCCTGCCGTAAAAGAGCACTTTATCTCTTTTTCTGAAGCGATAGCGAGGAACACCAGCCTGTTGATCTTAAAATACACACAAGCAAATACATAAAGAATAGTAGTATGCTAGACATACACTACCATTCAAAAGTTTAGTGGTCAGTGACATTTTTGTAAAGAAATTAACCCTATTATTTAGCACAACTATTTTCAACATTGATAATTATACAATATAGAAATAAACAGCATATTGATTTCTGAAAGATCATGTGACACTAAAGACTGGAGTAATGGCTGGTGAAAATTCAACTTTACCCTCACAGGAATAAATGATATTTTACAATATATTAAAATAGGAAGTTTAAAAAAAAATTAATAATATTCCACAATATTACTGTTTTTACTGTATTTTTGATTAAATAAAATGCAAACATGGTGAGCATTTCAAAAAAAAAAAGTTAATTTTTTTTTTTTTTTTTTTTTACTGACCCCAACATTTTTTAACGGTATGACCATAAGACACTTACTCAAGTATTAGAACTGAGCAGCAATGTAAAAACAACATGATGCTCAAAACAGTATGAAGTTCTTTAGACTTAAACCCTAAGAACAGTGTGAAAGAATCTGTTTTGGGCACAGAAGTGACACATACTTGCCAGTTTATATCTGCGGTACAGGAAAAGCACAGAGATTCCTATCAGACACATAGCCACCACGGCACCGATCAATACACCTGTCAGCTGGAACAGACAAAAGTCACAGAAATGTAAGATAAGGAAATTTATCTGATATTACAGGAAAACTGATAAATATCATCCTCTACTACTGGACTTTTGATTTCACTTTCATCAAAATACGTTTTCAGTAACAGAGCAAATAATATTGGCAAAAATGCTGCAAGAAATAATCATCTCATTAAAATGGATGTATCGTTAAACCCAAACATGATTTAAACATCTGTAACTTGTTACATAATCTTTACAGCTGGTCTGAGCCAGTCCAATTCAGTCCCCTTGCAATGGAAACTAATGTGGGAAAAGACAGCTTTCCAGAGTAAAAGCCTGTTGTTCACACCAAGAACGATAACAACATGGTTTTAAAAACCGTTCTAAATTTAAAAGGACAGCAGAGTCCACAGAACAACTATAACAATGACAACACAGACAAACAATCTAGTTGGAATCACTTTCAAAACTTTCAACTGATTAAACATAAAAACATTGACAGCCATTCAGAATCCACCTGACTTTAAAGCGCTTGAGAATTTAAAGCGGCAGACTACAAAACTGCAGCATTTGCTATTGTTCTTGGTGTGAACAGGTCTTCACCCAAAAATGAAAATTCTGTCATTAATTATTCACCTTCATGTCGTTCCAAACCCATAAGTCCTTCATTCATCTTCGGAACACAAATTAAGATATTTTTGATGAAATCCGAGAGCTTTCTGATCCTCCACAGACAGCAAGGGTACTACCACGGTCAAGTCACAGAAAAGTAATAAGGACAACGGTAAAATAGTCCATGTGATATCAGTGGTTCAACCGTAATTTTATGAAGCAATGAGAACACTTTCGGTGTGCAAAGAAAACAAAAATAGCGACTATATTCAATGATTTCTTCTCTTCCGGGTCAGTAAGCTACCATTCACAAGAGTATCACAACCAGGGATTGAAGTTAACTTTTTCACTCACCAGCCAATTTGGCTGCTAAATTACCAGCCATTCATAACGTCTACTAGCCCAAAAAAACAAATAAAAAATAAAAAACCTACCGGAAATAAACCAACGGCTTGAGGCTGTCTACACTGGACGTCACAAAGCCACCATTGCAAATCATTTTGTGTCAGTACTAAGGGTGTGCGATATTGACAAAAAAAATAATATCTCAATATTTTCTGGAATTTTCTCGATAAAGATAATTAGACGATATTTTGCTGAGTGTGTTATTGTGCTGATATCTTAAGGACTGCCGTGGACAGCTGACTCCTAATGTTTTTGATATTCTTCATATTCTGTGTGGTCAGTTCAAAGCAGTGATAGAAATTAATCTTTTCCAATAAGTTTAAATTGCCATTTTTTCTAAAAGTGTGCATCATCTTTTGAGTCAAATTCACATTTAATCAATCAATTATAATAATAATACATTTAGGCTAAACAAAAGAAATCAGTATCAAGAAAATTCATCTTTGCATAAGTTTATGGCATTCAGATGTATTTTCACATGTTAATGCAGCTCAGAGGGACATGGAATGCTTTAACCTGCAGTTACAAATGCATAAATAAAGTTTTGATATTTTAAACATGAAATGCTGAATACTGATATTTGAAATTATTTTAAAAATGAAAACGTAAAATTAAAACCGCCAGTAGGTGGCAGCAAGTCACTGTTAATAAGTGAGTCATTGCGATTGAACCGTTAAACGGTTGATTCATTCAGGAACGAAATGCCTCATGTTGCTCAGAGACGCAAAACAGTGCTGTGGCTGTGTTTGGAATGTTTTTTGTTGGCGAAAGAGAGCAAAAACAGCCAATATGTCGTCTAAAACGTAAGTCTCTTAATATTAACTTCTTGTTTATTGAACTGTTGTATAAAATCAAAATCACATTTGTAACTATGCTGATTTTTTAAGAAAAAACGTCTCTCTTCGTGTGACATTGATAAACTATATGAATGGATATAAATATATACATTTTCTGCCCCCTTATCTTGAATTTATGTGATCATTCTTAATGCATATTAATAGACTGAATCGTGCAGTGAAATGCACACGCGCACTAAGTTAGTCTAACCAGACTTCATCACATAGTCGTGTATGCGTGCACTCTGCAGGTGTGTTTTGTTTGGTTTTTGCAATATACTCGATAATGTCATGATGTCTCACTAGTTCAGTACTTGCACTAAACCTGCGCAGATTTGGCTTGCATGAACTTCCCCAAGAAATTAATGAGTGAACTTAGGAAAAGTAACCCGCCAAACCGGCTAGTGATTTGACGGCATTGCCCGCCACAGCTGATTTTTACCCGCATTTGGCGGGTGTTAATTTCAAACCCTGACCACAACGCATGCCGTATCAGTTCCCTTGCTGTCTATGGAGGGTAAGAAAGCTCACGGATTTCATCAAAAATATTTTCATTTGTGTTCTGAAGATGAATGAAGGTTTGGAACGACATCAGGGTGAGAGAATTTTCATTTTTGGGTGAACTATCCCTTTAATTCAGAGAACACGTTGATGAGTTTCTGTACCATGGTGGTCTGCATCCTCTCCTCCACAAACTGCTGTAGACGGGAACGAATTTCACTCCCAATAGCCTGAGGAAATACACACCAATATACAAACAGTCAGACTCACTCACAATTATGTCTATGTTTTGGTTTGAAAAAAAAAACAAAACACCCTTTTATATTTGTATTCAGAATTTATTTACATTTGTTCCACAGAACAATACAATTTGATTAAAAAAAAAAACAGCTCATATAGGGTTTCTTTGAAATAACGTTTATTTTTTTTAATTCAGACTTAAAAGACTCAAAGAGGATGGTGCTTGATCAGCTGCTTCCTGTCTTGCACAAAAACACAAAAGCACTTCCCCTTCCAAAAAAAAATAAATCAAATAAATAAATAAAATAAAAGGATCTACCTGCTCAACCACTAATCCAACATTCCTCACCAAAACTGAAAATACTGTCATTACTTACTTATCCTCACATCAGACCAGTTTGCAGTCATTTTTCAAACACCATACTGTACTTTTTTAATAAACAGTGAGTGGACAAACAATCAGCAAAGTATGTGAACTGATAATGATTGACTCAAATGCATAACTCAGCTGCGTCAAAAAATGACATAAATTTGAGAAAGTGAGATACTTACAGGATACATGCACTGATCTTCCTTCTTATTCTCACTCTCTCCCATTTCTAAACACACAAAATCACTCAGTTTATGGAGAATGCATTTAGTTGTATTTAAAACATGACCTTTTTTGAATGACAGATTGAGAGCAAGAAACAGTCAAAAAGTCTGAATATTTCTGAGTAAAGTGTTGACAGACGAACTTCTGTAGTAGTTGCGCTGAATCTTATGGAAAAGCAAGCATGCCAGTTAAATATGAAGCTGTGTTTATGTTGTCATTAAAGCAGGGATGACATGCATGTGTGTTATCGGCGTTACAGCTATTTAAAGGATAAACAACAACGCCAACTTATGGGAACAGTTGAATTCTGTTTTAGGCTTAGACTCGTTGCACAAAAATCTCAATAAAACATACATATCTTACAAAAACGCCTCTTTATCGGGTGGTTTATACGTGAAAGAGTTGTATGCTAATTAGCTAGCATACAGTAGCTTACTTACTAAAGACAGCGAAATTGAAGACCGGTCCTGAAATAATCCCGTTTGAAACTGTTTATTCATACCACAACTGCTGGCTGGGTCACTTTCTTGTCATTTCCACACAAATTTCACTGCATTGTAAACTTTGAGAGCTCCCTTTTTCGCCCCATGAAATCAAATTTCTGCTGTTGCCTTGACAGTCCTCCACATGGCAGTGATGCGCCGTTTCATTGGCTACAAGGAACATCAAGGGGCCAATCAGGATCGCTGTTGTTTGACTATTTTTTATTTTTTTAATTACATGCAAAACAACATAAGATAATAATATTAATAATGAGATAAAAAAAAAAAAACGAGCCAGACCATTCCTTCAAAACCATGCATGTGGAACTTTCCTAATATTATTAAGTACTAATTATATATTGTAACAGCCTGTTACATTATTATACAATATTGTATTTTAAAATATTAAATTTTAAATTTTAAATTTTTTAAATTTTAAAAATATTTTACAAATACAATATTGTATTTTGTGCTGTTGACTGTAGGAAAAGTGTTGAGACAATTCAGTGTATATTTGTGTTTCTCTAAGTTCTCTTAGCTTGACCAAATGCAATAAAATAGAGCATTTTACTTCCATAAGAATTTTATTTGTTTGCAAGCCGTTTTATACATTCTGGACGTTTCAAGAGTGTCCTTTAACATCAATAACATCACTGTAAGAGTTGTCTAGTCTAGTGCTTTGTCTTCTTTTTTCTCATGGGGTAGAATTTCAGACCAATTGCATGTCTCATTTCACACAGCCGTTAAAAACAACATTCACAAACGTTTCTAAACAAGTGGCTATCAAACAAAAGTAATCCATCAAAACCACAGACAAAAGTGACACACTTTTAAATACTAAACATTTATAATAAGGCAGTTTTGGGGTACACAGACAAAAAAACAAACTTTACAATAAATTCCACACAATCTCTGTCTTCCTCCTCCTCCTCCTTTGAAGTCCAGTTTTACTTGTTGAGATATTTGGCCACTGAATGGTAGGCAAGCAGAATCTCCTTGTCTTTGGGGCAGGTGAGGTGGAACACATCCTCCTTGTATGCTTTGTTCAAGTACTTTGTAAGGCCTTTTAGCTCTGCAGGGATCTCAAAACCACGGTACTTCTTGCACACCACCTATAAAGTCAACAAAACATTTAAATCTATAAGCAAGATGAAGTTTAATGACCATAGAGAAGATTTCACTTCATTCCACTTATACTAACTAGCAACTGTATTATATCAGCACTACAATATACAATTTGCTGTCTAAATGGGAGAAAAAAATGACCTTGACAATGTGCAGTTTTGGAAGCAGGTTGCAGTCAGCAAGAGAGAGCGCATTTCCATCCAGGTAATGTCTTGTGGATTGGGATGAATCTGGATTCTGGTCCAGTTCATGAGGAAGAGGAGTCAACAGGTATTGATCCAACTTCATCAAACTCTTTAGAAATTTCTTCTCCAGCACTGAAAGGTATACATTAACCATACCATTATTAACGTGATATTCAAATCTATCTATCTATGAGTATATTGTATACCAATTAGAGCAACTATTTTTCCCAAAAGCTTAAGAAGTGACAGCCTCCATACTTCAAAGATAAAATGGCTTCAAGTCTCAAAGCTAATTTCTAAGGTACACTGCCCAAATAACTTCAGAGAAGGGTGACCCTTACTGTCATTGAGCCCAGGATTGGGATTTTTGATGTATGCTGAGAATTTGTGAAAGATGTCATCTCCTGCCATGTTAGACTCCTTATAGCGGCAGCATAACTTGGGATACCTGTAATGCAAAAATGGTGCAAAAATGTTTACTGGGTGATGCTGACATAACTTCTCTATTTCATTTCATGTCGTGATGGGTTGAATTTATAACATTTTGGCATTTGTTACAAACAGTAAGATATATTTTCTGTCAGGAATTCTTATATTTCAGGAACGAAATACTTGAAATCTTTGGTCTGGTGGTATATAAATGCATACTCACTGTGGGGGAGCAAGGGTCTCTTCCAGAAACTCTTCAATTTTGTTGGTGTCAGTACGGACCTCTCCATTATAGATGAGGAAAGGGGGCTGAGAACCTGGAGCCAAGTCTTTCAGTACCTCTGGGGCTCTAAAAATAAAGAAAAATAAATAGTCATGAGTTTAATCATTTTCATGTATTAAGACTAGTGGATGTGCTGTTAAACCATAAATTCTAGTGTATTTCTAGTGTATTTACCTTCTCTGCTACAAATCAAAAAGGCGTTAGGAGATGCCTCCTCAAAAACTGACTTATATCTAGTTTTTAGACCTGTATGTAGATTGTTTTCTTTTTTTTAAATTTGAAATACCAGTTTAAAATGAATCTGACAGTAGACTGACTTCTAATAAGGAAATGGCTTCTGTGTCTTTCTCACACTACCTCTGGGAGTATGTACGTTTGTGAACGGGTACAAAATTCCACGAAGAGGGCGGATTGCTTTACGATGTTGGGCACAACAACGGCAACAACAAATGCACTTGTACAGCTGCTGTGCACTGTAATTAGCACAGTGATATATATTCCACTCTCTTAGAAATATTTGAGTTTATACTGAAATCTCCAACTTTTGGGTTTGAGACATTGTTTAGATCTCTTCTAAAACTCTAGGGGAGAGATTACTTTGGTGTTTTTTTTTTCTCCAGAGAAAAATATCTTCTATAGATCTCAATTTAATCTTGTTGTCTAGGAGAAACAACTGCGATGTTAAAGAGATTTCATTGTGATTTTTCTTTCCTAAGGGACGGAATCTGAGAAGAACCGTTATTTATCCTGATGGCATCTCTCACCTCTTCATGTCCACTGTGGTGAGGGTGAAGTTGACCCCCTTCAGCCAGAGTATCATGAAGAGCCGCTGACAAAACGGGCAGTTACCAACACTTTCACCATCGTCGCTTGCCTGAAGACAACATTCAGTTAATAAACCTTTAAATGTACTAAAATGGAAATTATTTAATGTACAAGTAGAAACATGGAACTACTTCCTGAAAAAATACGACAACATTGACATCAGCATTAAGATTTTCATGTTTTTGCTATTTAAAGTAATTTCGCCTTTATTCAGACATGTTTTACAGATCTTATCATTAGTACTAAATTCAGAGAGACCAGTTTGAGGCCACCAATGTTGTTTTCAAGGGTTATGTCATAGGAATGATTGGAAGTACACCCATTTTGAGGAGCAAGGGTTAGATTGCAAGAAACAAACTTTTACGTGCTATATCTTTAAGAAATCAAGTTAGGCCTAACAACAACAATTTGACTATTTGATACTATTTGACTCTTTAAGCACTGACCTTGACAAATAGTTCAATCTTTGCCGCTTCAGCCATCTCTGGTCCTCCTCTACCTCCTTCTCTTTTAGCGCTGTCTCAGTTGCCCAGGATCTCTCTCTGACTTAGGAGGATCAGGTCGGTTTACATCAATCCACCTCAGAGCCTTCTTAGAATCCACTTCACCTCACGTGTTCACACTCGGATGTGTCTGTCTCCTGCTTTGACCTCTGAAGAATTAAGTTGTACTGATGGTACTAAAAGCAGCACCTTTCCTTCTTCCTCTCCCAACCACAGTTTCTATCGTTTCCCTTTTAGAACCCAAACTCCCACCACACCCCATTGGTCTCGAGTGTTTGGAATACCAGCCCACTGGCCGAACCTGTCCAACCTGTATCTTCCCTCATTCTCTGCACCTTTAGTCATAGAACGTTTCTCTCCAAACCGCTCTGTTCTGTCCTACTCCCATCATTCTCCACTGCTAGTACAGGCACAAAGTCATTTTACCCAGGTTTACCCAAAAATAAAAATTCTGTTATCATTTACACACCGTCATGTTATTTCAAACACATATGATTTTGTTTTTCTTCAATAGATCACGCTGCACTTTTCCATACAATGAAAGACAAGAATTAACATTTTGCTTAACTTTGTGTAATGAGTGAGTAAATGATAACAGATTTTAAGATTTTATGCACACTCTAGGATTTATTCAGTGGATATGGTTATTTGGTTAACATTTTGTGCCATTTGAAATTATACTTTTAATTCCTGCATTTCTGATCACTGTTGAAGAACTTTGACCCTTGACTTGCATTTTTGTTTGATGGGAAAGATATTCCAGTGAAAAAAGGGTTGGGAGAGAGAATGATTTACTACAGGTATGAGGTGTGACATAAACTCTGGCATTTAGCCGTGTATGACAAATCAGTAATTTGAATACTTGTTTTAATTTACATTTTATGTTGTTACCACACCAACATTTTTTGTTTTCACAGAAGAAACATGGCAACTGTTTCAAAAATGCAAAAATGTTAGACACACTTTAAACCAATGTCCTTGAATTATGATTTTAATAGTGCTGTCAAATGATTAATCGTGATTAATCGCATCCAAAATATAAGTTTTTGTTTACATAATATGTTTGTGTATACTGTGCATATTTATTATGTATATATAAATACAATGCATGCATGTATATATTTATGAAAAATATGTTATGTTTATATGTTAAATATATTTATATATTATATAAAATATATACATGTAAATATTTTCAAAATATTTACTGCATGTGTGTGTATTTATATATATATATACACGTAATAAATATACACAGTACACATATATTATGTAAACAAAAGCTTTTATTTTGGATGTGATTAATCACGATTAATCATTTGACAGCACTAGATTTTAATAAATGTACTAAATTTTCTGCACTAATTGTTGGAAAAATCTGTGAAACGCTGCCGAATTTAAATATGGTAAATAGCTAAAAGTCCTATTCTCTTATTGTTAGCTGAAAGAGTCATCGAAGAAACCAAAATACTTGATTTAAACACCCATTTCGAACACTAGTTACTACATGTTAACACAAAGAACGAATGCACTGAATCACCACACAGCCTTTGTTCAAAATAGTCTGAGTCATTTAACTATTAGTAATGAATTAAAGCAACGTCAGCTGAACCAGTTTTAATCTGGAAAAATATGATATCAACCCTTGTAAAAATTACCAGGGTGATTATAAATGCCAAAACATTATAATCATGCCATCACAATAAAACTAAAATGGCAGCTTTGTATCATCCATCATGAAAAAAAGAGATTAAACAAAAAGAGAAAATATTCAGAAAGCTTCTTACAGTGTTTCATGAACATCTTCAATTAAAGCTTTCCTCAATCGCTTTGCCACATTTTTCAAAACAGTCTTAACATTCTCTAAACTATAAAGTTTATTGTCACAACTGACTGCTGGAACTCTATCATAACTCTATTGAATGTAAGCAAAATTAAGTAATTCACCCAAAACATTTAATTCATGCTTCAAAATCTAGTTATTGTGTCAGTGACTAGGCCAATGGCACCAACATAAAAAGTGTTTTTGTCATTGTGTGAACCACACTGGTCAAAATGTTTTGATATTTTTTCACCATGGAAATATTTGTTATATGAAAATTTAATTTGTATTTTCACTGGGAAAAGTCAATACTGTGGTACACAAAATTGAAAAGTCAATATTGTAGTAAATAAATAAAAATGTTCACAAAAAGACCATTTTTATTTATACAGTACATTTGTTTTGTACAAATGTGTAAAACCCATGATTGCCTATTCATTTTTACACACTCTCTTGTCTTCCCCTAACACCACCAACAACACACATTCTTATCTTCCTATTGCTCTTCCACAACAAACAACTGTGAATTTTCAGTTTACATTAAACAAATTTCTACAGATAAATATACTGTACAAATATAAATGTGTTTATACAGTACTGCTGTAGTACATGGCTGATCAACAAGCCATGTGCGTTTAGTTGCTGTGCATATCTTAGACAATTGCTCTTCCTCATTTGCACACACGTGCCAAAAACACATGCAATTTGACTAAATCAATAAGAAATTCAAATCTGGTGTGAAGAAGAAACTAACTGTTCAGACATCTGAACTTATTGTTTTGAAAGAAAAAAACTCTCATTTGAGAATTGAGCAAAAGAAATTGAGAAACTGTTATATATTAGAATTTTACAGCAGCACTGAGATTTGAACAGTATATCTTACCTTAAAAGCATTGTTTTGTGAATGAATATACACTTTAATCAGATGATGAGAGTTCAATAGTTATTTTCGAGAAGAAAAAAGGAAACACTGCTATCTAGTGTTAAGTTTGTGTAATGTAACTCTGAGGCACTTAAGAATGGAGTACTTAACCTTCTGAGGTCACCTCAATACAACTGCAAAAACAAAATGAAAACATGACTTTCTTTCTTCTGTTGAGCAAAAATGAAAATATTTTGAAGAATATTTTAGCCCATGCAAAGTCAGTGGGGTCAAAAACAACATTTGAATTTCATTTTATGAAAAAAAATAAATAAAAAAAATTTCAAAATATCTTTTTTCATGTTCTACGGAAGAAATAAAGTCATGCATTTCTAATGCTAATGTTGATATTTATCATATCAGCCAATATTTTCAGTAGGTCTGTGATGCAATGCTGGGTCTGTAGTTTAATGCGAGAGTCAAAAATATGTGAAACATTTAATGTTTAATCTGTTTTCTTGTCTTTAAGTCAAGTCACTGTTATTTACAGAGCTTTAGATTGTTTCAAAGAAGCTTCACATAAAATAACAGAAGGCTATTAATGTAAAATTCTTCAATTATGAAACAATTCTTACAATCTCATTCACGTTTTCATACAACCTGCTTTCATGACCAGGCCCAACAGTGATATCTCATTGTTTTTACTCAAATTTCTTACTTTTCAGGATATTTCGACATTTTTTTTCTTATGGGAAATTAAACATTAAGGTTTGAAACAGTCACTTTTCCCTTCTCTATATAAATAAAAGCACAGGCAGCAACAAGGAGAGGATGAACGTGTCAGCATGAGACGAAGAGTTTCGTAAATACTCACTTCCTCCTCCTGTAGTATTTTAGTGCCCTCAGCACACAGTTCAGAAACCACAACCGCACGACAACAGACACTGATACGCGCACTGATACATACAGAATTGAAAAAGCTAATGCCACGTTTCTCACTCATTCTGCTCTTTTAGTCACAGTTTGTAATAAAATCAATGCTTTAAAGGACATTAAATGCTCTGTCAGGTAGTAAACATCAAGCAGTCATTTATTAGAAGGTATGCTGCATTGAAAGGCATTACATCATGTTCTACGTTCTGGACCTGTTAATGAGGAAACGTGGCATGTGTCAAGCTAGATGCTTTAATGATCAAGGGGCGAAGCAAAATGGGAGGGGAAGACGTGAAAGGGAGGAAGAACATAAAGTTACAGTAATTTTAACAGGAAGCCCCTGTTTCCTACAAGAGTCATTTCGCAAATCTTTCCATCATTAAATGACAAGACAGGCCTCCAACTCTACAGCTGCGGTCTTCCCCACAAGACACGTTCCCCAAAGACCCAGGTAAGAATTCTGCCATACCTTGATCTTTTAATGTACTTCTGTTTAGATCTTCTGCATTTTTTTTTTTTTTTTACATGCATTTGTCTTTTATGTTCTAATTTCTTTTACATTCCTGAAGTACAAAGCACCATCTCAGCAGAAATTGTCAGGGCAAAATAGTTTGTTGTTTTTTGCTGGAACGTGATGCATTCAGTGGCAGAGCTAGAGTTTTATACATGGGGTATCCAAGGCTAATTCAGGGGGTCCATAGACCATGACAGAAAATCAGTGTATAACTCCAACCTGACATAAAAAAGCATGAATAAATTCTATGATTACTGATTAATTCACATTACCCTTCATTATTTAAACCGTAATTTCAAATGTTAGTCTATTGGTTAGTCTTATTTCTATCATCTCATTAACCAGTGGTTTGGAGAGAAGGTCTAATATTAGATCTAAGATCAGTGGTTTAAAGAAAAGATCTAACATTATTGTAGGCTACGGTGAATTTTGTAAATGTTGTTCAGGAAACCTAAAATTTCAGCTTACTTCAAACAGAGCTGCCAACTTGCCAGTTCTGCCTGACGTGAGAATTATTCAGGAACAATTAACAAGCTTGCGATTAAGTACGTTATTTGTTATCAATTTTTCTAAACTAAACTATACAGGGAACCCTAGGCCTATTGTTAAGCTATTTCAAGTTCATATTAATTTTTTAAGATAACATTATAGGCCCTATCTATACATTTTATTAATTATAGCCTAATAAAAAAAGAGCATAAATGAGTCAATAAATAATATTTGTATTTTTTTTTTTTGCAAAATTCTCTCTAGTGTACATTTTCTCATTAGCTTATGGACACTGAATTGATTTTCTGCTGTTATGAGACAATGTTCTAGCTGCTGTCATTCTGCGTCGAAACATTAATTGGACGATTACACTATATCCTCCTGAGACCCCTCCAAAAAAAGCTTTGTAAATTTAGTATTTTTTCATCTCATTACATTGTTTAGAGCATAAGATTAACATAACATTTTTGAAAAATTATATTTTATTCATATTTTATTCTATGTCCTCTGTAGAGTACACTAGGACTCAGTTTTTCTAAAAATAAAATGGCATGAATAGACATCAAAAAGGCAAAAACAATGGGATTTTTTTTTTAAAAAAATCACCATTCAATTTTTAGGTTTCAGGATTTTTTTTATACTAAACTTTGTTTAAGGATGATTCTCAACTATGTTATAAAATATATAACATAATGATTTGATATACCATTTTGTTTTATGCAATATGTGTGTAAAAATTTCCATAAACTGGTTTTCCCATTAAACACAGTGTATCTATACACTGCATCTAATTTGCATATTAATGTGTTGTTGTTGGGACAGCATGTTGAAAAAAGAATTGTCATAATGGGAGTAATAACTGGCCAGATTTTCATAATAATATCTAATATTTCATAAGAAAATTGATATATAATTTATTTTCCTATTCAATTGTTATGTCTCCCAAAATGCATAATAAACATGCTTTAGTCCTGGTGTCCTCTACAGTGGACATGTATGAAATGATGTCCTGTTTCATAACAAGCAGTCATGTTTGAATTTGAAAACCCATAACATTTTCCTGAGATGTTGCTTTATGGCTTTATGATTCAGATAAAATATAATACAAATACAAAATATAATAATATTTCTATAAGGATGTAAAATTTTTCACTAAATTAAATTTAGCCATCTTTAAAGACCTAGGAGAGAGTGTGGTCATGGTGAAACATGTCTCTAAAAAGCCCTGAATGTGATTATTACGCCCCGCGTCTTGGGAACGAAAAGGGTTTAATGGAGATAAGGTTGGTAATGGATTCCCAAACAAATTAAAGGAGCTCTGCCTTAATAGAGCGACCAATTATGCGCCGTCACCACAGCATCATGCAACCTATGAGAGAGCAGACCAAAGAAGAGAACAGAAAAAAAGAGAAAAGAAAGAGAACAATATAATACAAACATTTAACCAAAAGAAACGGTGGTAACAGTGATCCAGAGTTAAAGCTGACATGTGATGTCTCAGAGAAATTCACTAAAACAGAATGTCCACTACAGAGGCAAAAACTCCATAGCTGGGTCTCTGGAGGATATTCAGTAAGTCATAATGTATCTTTCAACGTGGATCGGATGTTCATTCAATGTTTAGCTATTTCATGCTACATGAATGCACTCCTGCTTCGCTTGAACTGAGGCAAAGCGAGAGCGCGCATGAACCGTCACGCCACTGAACAGCTCCAAAACTGTATTTATTGTTCTAAATTCTTAATAAAACTAATTTGAATGCTGAGACTTTGTTTCCTATTATCAAAAGTGACCTGCTCTGTCTTGTCTGTCAGCTCGTTGTCTGTGTGTCCTCGCGGCTAAAATAAGCGCTTCTTTCAGTACAATTAAACAAAGAAAATGCAACAGTAGCATATTAATTATTGGGGTGGCCAATCAGATGTCAGGGGTGTCCATTGTCCTTTACTGTCCAGCCACTGCTACATGTTTAGAAGACAAAAATGACAATAAATAAATAAATAAAATAATATATATTTTTTTCATTTATCAATGCTATTTTAGAAATACCATATTTGCAGTTGCAGTCAGTTATTAATAATTTATTCATTTGTGTCTGATGAAAGGGGAATTTTTATTAGGCTAACATCATAGTCCTTATCTCGTGTGAATGTAGTTGATTTAAAACATTTTGTACAGAAAAATCAAAACAGTAGTTATTGTTAACTAAAACAACATTTTTGGTAATAAAACAAATTAAGATAAAATAAACAAAAGATCTACAGGTGCATCTCAATAAATTAGAATGTCGTGGAAAAGTTCATTTATTTCAGTAATTCAACTCAAATTGTGAAACTCGTGTATTAAATAAATTCAGTGCACACAGACTGAAGTAGTTTAAGTCTTTGGTTCTTTTAATTGTGATGATTTTGGCTCACATTTAACAAAAACCCACCAATTCACTATCTCAACAAATTAGAATATGGTGACATACCAATCAGCTAATCAACTCAAAACACCTGCAAAGGTTTCCTGAACCTTCAAAATGGTCTCTCAGTTTGGTTCACTAGGCTACACAATCATGGGGAAGACTGTTGATCTGACAGTTGTCCAGAAGACAATCATTGACACCCTTCACAAGGAGGGTAAGCCACAAACATTCATTGCTTGTTGAAGCTGGCTGTTCACAGAGTGCTGTATCCAAGCATGTTAACAGAAAGTTGAGTGGAAGAAAAAAGTGTGGAAGAAAAAGATGCACAACCAACCGAGAGAACCGCAGCCTTATGAGGATTGTCAAGCAAAATCGATTCAAGAATTTGGGTGAACTTCACAAGGAATGGACTGAGGCTGGGGTCAAGGCATCAAGAGCCACCACACACAGGCGTGTCAAGGAATTTGGCTACAGTTGTCGTATTCCTCTTGTTAAGCCACTCCTGAACCACAGACAACGTCAGAGGCGTCTTACCTGGGCTAAGGAGAAGAAGAACTGGACTGTTGCCCAGTGGTCCAAAGTCCTCTTTTCAGATGAGAGCAAGTTTTGTATTTCATTTGGAAACCAAGGTCCTAGAGTCTGGAGGAAGGGTGGAGAAGCTCATAGCCCAAATTGCTTGAAGTCCAGTGTTAAGTTTCCACAGTCTGTGATGATTTGGGGTGTTGGTCCATTGTGTTTTTTGAAAACCAAAGTCACTGCACCCGTTTACCAAGAAATTTTGGAGCACTTCATGCTTCCTTCTGCTGACCAGCTTTTTAAAGATGCTGATTTCATTTTCCAGCAGGATTTGGCACCTGCCCACACTGCCAAAAGCACCAAAAGTTGGTTAAATGACCATGGTGTTGGTGTGCGTGACTGGCCAGCAAACTCACCAGACCTGAACCCCATAGAGAATCTGTGGGGTATTGTCAAGAGGAAAATGAGAAACAAGAGACCAAAAAATGCAGATGAGCTGAAGGCCACTGTCAAAGAAACCTGGGCTTCCATACCACCTCAGCAGTGCCACAAACTGATCACCTCCATGCCACGCCGAATTGAGGCAGTAATTAAAGCAAAAGGAGCTCCTACCAAGTATTGAGTACATATACAGTAAATGAACATACTTTCCAGAAGGCCAACAATTCACTAAAAATGTTTTTTTTTATTGGTCTTACGAAGTATTCTAATTTGTTGAGATAGTGAATTGGTGGGTTTTTGTTAAATGTGAGCCAAAATCATCACAATTAAAAGAACCAAAGACTTAAACTACTTCAGTCTGTGTGCATTGAATTTATTTAATACATGAGTTTCACAACTTGAGTTGAATTACTGAAATAAATGAACTTTTCCACGACATTCTAATTTATTGAGATGCACCTGTAGAAGTAGATCTAAAACTGAAATATAAATTAAAACTAAACAAAAATATATAAAAAAATTGTCAATAAAAATGACAAAAGCACAAACTACTAAAACTTAAATGAAAACTGAATATTAGAATAAAAACTGATTCAAATATAAATAAATACTATAATAGTGTATAAATAAAACTAAAATAACAGTGATTCAAAAGTACCTTTTTGTTTTTGTGTAGCAAGAGTTATTCTCTACTTTTTTTGCACAGATGCCACATTAAGCAGTTAGCAAAGAAAAAAAGGAAATGTGTTATTTCCTGAAGTGCTAAGTGTTAATTTTAACAGCATTTGCAAAGAATTACAATTTCTTGACTAAAAGACATAGAAAGTGAGATTCTGGTTGAGTGAAGAGACATTCCCTCTTACTGGTCACTCCACTTGTCATCCACAGTAAGGAAGAAAATGACATGGATACTGACTTTGACAAAACCGTGAGTTGTAGACTAAGACCTTGCATGACAAATAACAAAAATAAAACAAAACAACAAACTAACGCCCAGTTCTGCTACTTCCACAGCACCCATATGGGCTCCAGCTTAAGATGTATAGCAAAGTGGAGGAAAAGGCATCTGCAAGCCCCAAAGGCTCTCCTTGTTTTATTCCTGACCATCAGCGTTATTTACAGCTGGTTGCCGGTGGTTGATAAACAACAACAACATCTAAATGGCAGCAATGCATCACTCCCAAACAATATCACAATCCTGTTGTGGCACTGGCCGTACGGCACCCAGTACAGCCTTGCGGGGGATGTGTGTCTGAGGGACTACAGCATCTCTGGATGTGTGCTAAGGGACAATCGCACTCTCTATGAGAGTGCCAATCTAGTGGTTTTTCATCACTTTGAGCTAAGGCTGCATAAACAGCACCTTCCAGTGAATCTCCATCGGCCCGCCAAACAGTGGTGGGTATGGCTTTCTTTAGAAGCTCCACAAAACAACGGCGACTTGTCGCCATACAACACCCTTTTCAACCTCACCATGTCATATCACCCTCAAGCTGACATCACTGTGCCCTACGGGAAGCTGTTACAGAGGAGGAAACCAGATTTAGCCTTTGTTATACCAAAAAACAAGAGTTATGAAGCCTGTTGGGTGGTTAGCAACTACCAAAAACAGCACAAAAGGAGCGCTGTGTTCCAAGAGCTAAAGAAGAACCTCAAAGTGCAACTGTATGGCCTTGCCGCCAAAAAACCTCTACCGAAGGAGGCGCTGCTTCCAACGATTTCACGCTGTTATTTCTACCTGGCCTTTGAAAACACAGAGTCTCCACACTATATCACCGAGAAGCTCTGGAGAAATGCTTTTCAGGCTGGGACCGTACCTGTGGTGCTGGGACCGCCACGCAAAGACTATGAAGCCGTGGCGCCTCCGAATTCCTTCATCCATGTGGATGATTTTAAATCTATTAAGGCCTTGGCTGAGTATTTGAGAGGCCTAACTAAAGATCCGGAGAAGTATAATGCATATTTTACCTGGAGACGAGACTGTACGGTCAAATTATATACAGACTGGAGAGAGAGACTGTGCAATATCTGTCCCATCTACGGACAATTTCCAACTCGAAAGGTTTATGAGGATTTGAGAGTGTGGAAAAAATGGTAACTTAACAGGCAGCTGACATTTTAACCGTCCGTTCACACAGAGCATTTTTTTTCCATTAAAAAAACACCCTCAAGACACACAGTCTTCAAACTTATATTCTAAACATTGAATTTCTTTCAACTTGAGCGATGCGTTAAAACGTTCTCTCATTCGCTGGATGCTGCAAAAGATGCAAGACACAAGTGTAGCATTCAAAGACGTTTGCCTAGTGCACGTTTACACAGAAAAAAATATTGAAAAGCAGCACAATAGAATGCAAAAAAGAAAAAAAAAATACAAGATGCAGGGTAGTGGAATGAAAAAAAAAATACAAGGTCCTATAGATGTGTTTATAAGATGAGAACTTATATTAACTTGACAGCTGTGTTTTTGGAACACCGTGTTGTGCCTGAAACGCTGCAAAAGATGCGAGATGCATGCGCAAAGGTCAAAGATGTACATGTAGTACACGTTTACATAGAACTACAACTGAAAAACAGCATAATGGAAAGCAAAAAAATGCACAAAAAAAGTGCAAAAAAAAAAAAAACAAGCAATAGGGTAGCGGGATGAAAAAATGTTTGAAAGTTGCATTTTTCAAATGTTATCTCGTGCAAAATGCGAATGCAAATACGGCCGTATAGCATGCTTAACATAGAAAAACTGTGGAAGAACAGTGCAGCGGAATGCAAAAATGCGAGTAACAAGATGTGGACTGTGAAACGGAAAACACCGAAAGGTCAAAAGACCATTTTTAGAAAACAGTGCAGTAGAATGCAAAAACGTGTAGCCCCTAAGGGGCCATTCACAGAGATTGATTTTAAGTTTAAAAACAGGAAAATGCTGAACAGTGGAAAAAGTATATGCCAATAAAATATTTGCTTTTTAAAAAAAAAAAAACTTAACTTGTGGTACATTTTTAGTCGTGTGAAATGCTGAATAAAAAAAACAAGCGCAATGGGCAAATGCACCCATCTAGCACATGTTTCCATGGGAAAGCAGTGTTCTTTGTGAATTGTCCGTAATCACTTTACAGGTTACACGATGCAGTATTTGAATTCATACTGACTGCATCAGCAGCACCGTTTATCTATAAATACAGCACCGAGCGTTGGTGTGCACCAGTGCAAGTATAAATTCTATTGCGACTTATATGCTGCTGGGGCCATGGTGCCAAACAGAAACCACAAAGTGCAAACCTTGCTTCCTCTCCTGTCAACATGCTTATATATATATATATATATATATATATATATCCTGTGTACAGGGGGGCAGGGGGCTAAATGCAAATAAAACTCAATACCCATATCAAACTGTTTTTTTTTCTTTAAAAACAGTTTAGATTGATCAACATGTTTTATTGTATATCAATTCAAAGTTTTAAACCAAGAACTTCATCCGTTAAAGAAAAAAAAAAACGAAACAAGAAGTGACTGTCAATGGAAATGTTTTAATTGCAACCCAATGATATTGTATGTGTTGAGCAGAGTTTCAATAAATTATCAAATATGGCTTTCATTTACATTGCATAGGGATGAGCATGCATGATAAACACACCAAAAAGATAAGGCACATGACCTCCACAGAGAGGCTTTCAAACTGGCAGCAAATTTCATCCATCACCCTGATAAAAAGATATTACACCTAGAATTATTTTCAATTGGAGAAGGGAGAGTGCAAGCATTTAGAGAAAAAGAACAATGCCTGATGTCCTTTGCAAACCACGTAAAAAGGTCTCCTCCAAATTGTAGTAAAAAACAACAACAACAACAAAAAAAAATCCATCTCTAAAAATCAAGTAATTAAGCTCACAAAGTCTTGAATTTGCTGCCAGTTCACACAGAAAGGTGGAGAAAAACTACAAAGTATGGAGACAAATGGAAATATACTTTGGGAATCATCAAATATTGAATGATAAGACAAACATATGTACATTAAAAATTGATACAGGAGCAAAAAGTAATAAAAACCTACTATAAAAATCATATCTGAACCTATGACTTCATGTGCAAACGCATTAGTTGAACAAGGCACCCATTATACAATGATCCATCAGGCTGCTAGTGTGCATGGTCAAGTCTAAACCAGACACTATACAATCAGAGCGTCCCAAGGCACATATGGAAAGAACCAAATAAACAGATGCAATGTTTACATAAAAAGACCGATTTGATCCATAGCTTGGCTTGGAGATTTCTATAAAATTTAGCTGGTGAGGTGACCCACCAGTCCAGGATGCAGGGCGTTTTTAAAGACCTCTGGTCGGTGGAGGGATGGCATGTATAGGGCAGGGGCTCCTCCAGGATGGGCTGGTCCAGGATAGCCTTGCCCTGCGAGGGCTGTGCCACCCATGTGGGGTGGAGGTGGTGGACTCTGCTCGTAATACTGTGCTTCAGCACATTCGTCATCAAAGGGCAACGCTAGACGTTTTCCCTTTTGTCTACGGTTGCAGAACCACACACGTACTACCTAAAGAAAAAAGGACACAGTTTAGGTCAAACTGGTTCTAGAAACTCTAAATATGATGGATCCAAAGACTTTGGAGGCATGCTTACATCTCTCTCCAGGCCTAGGTCATCAGATATGTGTGTGATCTCCAGAGTGTTGGGTTTGGGGCACTTCACAAAGTAAGACTCCAGAGCAGAACGGACTGTGCCTTCCAAACTGGTCCTCCTCTTTCTTTTTCTTGTGTCAACGAACACGCGTTCAATTTTGTACATCTGGAAGATATCAAAAAAAAAAAAAAAAAAAAAAAAAAGGGGCGATGAAACAAACTTGTTCTACATGTTTGAAAGAGGAAATTTACCACAAACTAAATGAGCAATTATGCAAGCATTTCTTGAACATTTTATGCTTACTAGTCAATCACTGAATTGAATGGTCAAATATGTATTATATAATGAACAGCAAAAGCAAGTTTTGCAGGTCGACTTGTAGCTCGATATTTCATTGTAGTACTACAACAATACAGTAATGTTAACCCTGCCAGGTTTAAATGTATGAAAATGATTAACAGTTGAAAACATGTTAGAAATGTAGAAAGTATCAAATGTAATCAGTTAATTAATGAAGTAATTGAAATAATTACACTACTTATTACATTTTAAATTGGGTAACTTGTAATCTGTAACCTATTACATTTCCAATGTAACCTTCCCAACACTGAGGAAGGGTGAAATGGTGTAATGTAGCACACACCTGAAAAATCTTAAAAAGCTCACTGTATACTACAGTATGTAGTTTACACTGATAAGCTTTTAAATTGGTCAACTCTTTCACAAACTAAAAGGCTACACTAGCATTCTATTCCAAACAGTCACCGCGTGTCCAAGTAAACAGGTGACTGAGGTAAAATATCAAGTTCAACGACAGGGGTCAGCTTTTTGAGCGCCCTCTACAGTAACGAAGTGTACTTACATCCTGAGGGTTTTCGGAATTCTCTGCCTCATTCAACCACCTCTGGAGCAGCGGCTTCAGTTTGCACATATTCTTGAAACTAAGTTGGAGAGCCTCAAAGCGGCAGATAGTCGTCTGACTGAACATTTTGCCTAGCCACAAAAACGTTTAAACAGTTAGCTTGAAACGGTTTCTTCATATGTAAGTTTATATAATGGTTAGACACCTCAAACTCACCATAGAGGTTTCCCAGCGCGAGCCCCACGTCTGCCTGCGTGAAGCCCAGAGTGATGCGCTTGTGTTTGAGCTCTTTGGCAAACTGCTCCAAGTCTTCTGTAGTCAGATTCTCCTAAAAATGTAAATGGAAAGTTGTTAAATTATACCCGCAAACAACAAAGGTATATCTAAATTAACATTTCATTTAGGTCAAAAACCTCACCTCTTCCTCAGAATCGCTGCACCCTCCACTGGAGGAGCCGCTGCTCCTGGCTGCGCTTTGCGCATGACCCGAAGGGATGTTTTGCGCGGACGCTCCGTTGAAAAAACCCGGGCTTCCGAACCCATTTCCGGGTGGAGATGGAGACAGCGATGGGGATGATGCGGAGGGAGTAGGGGGAGCTTGAGAAATATTAGCGGGGGCCGTAATATGAGGCAGTCCAGGCCAAAACGAGGTGTTCCAGGGTGTGTAGTAATTCACCCCGGTGGGTACGGATGATGTCCCGGGTGGGAGATTATATTGTGACGTCGGCTTGTTTTCTTCATTGGTGTATTCATCAACATCCTTTTCGGTTTTTACCTCAGCTGGAATCTTGACTTGTTCCCTGGTTTCAGCGATAGGCGGGCTGATGTTCGCCGGCTGGGTGGCTGTCGTCGCTCCCGCGACCTGCCCGGTGAACTCGGGTGCAGCAAACGGGTACCAGTGTTTGGGTTGCGCAAAATCATTACCTTGCAGATCGTTCGTTTTAAAGTCGCCTGAAAATGGGAAGAAGGTTTGGTGTGTCGCAGGGCTGATTCCGTTAAAATGGGCTTTGTTAAAAAGCAGGCTTGGATCCTGAAGCATGCCGTGCGCGAACTGCAAAGACGCACCGCCAAGTCCATCCAGGCCCGGCGCTTGAGGATACATGGCCCTGTTGATCTCGTAGGGTCTGCAGTCCGCTCCTGTCGGGCTCTGTGGTCTCTCCGTCATCTTCTCACAAAAAAGTTCTGTAGATTTCAAGCGAGAAAGCGTTGAGGCTGTTGGTTTGATCGTCAATAAACGGCGATCAGTAGCTCCATGCCAGGATGTTCTTATAGAAATACTAGACTTTGTAAACCAAAGCCTCAAACTGTGCGTCCCAAAATCAGCCTGTGTGGAAATGTGCGCAGTCCTTGTGTGACGGCCATCAATTAGGCCTTCAGAATGGACTAGAAACTCACCAACACCAACTCTTCCTAGTCTCAATTCTGATCCTGTCCCACACAGGTTTTCCTAATCAATCGGAGTTGGAGGCTGGGGTCTTGACCATCTCCTCTCCTATTGGTCACCTGAGACAATAAGCCACAGCTGACGGTGAATTTGCGAATGAACTTGGTTTTCTCATTGTGTGAGGACGTGTTGGGGAGTGTGAGGTGTATCTATATATTTTTTTTTCCAAAAGTACACAAATCATGCATTTAATCTTAATAAAAAATTTAACTTAAGTAAAACTTTAGGAAATTCATAAGATGAAATGCATAATAGGCTAATCCTCTAATGCATGTCGAGTATTTACAATGCAAATAGCACTATGTATTCAGGTGTGTTTTATATTCATGCCACATTAAGTAAACTTTGTTTCAGTAATATGCACTTAATGAGCTTTCTTGATATTGAAATTCTCGACAGCCGTGAAAATCCATTTTATCGTGCACGAATTGAACAGCCAGTTTTAAGAGGTATTTTATACATAGGCTACTTAAAAACTTCGTTCATCAGATTTCATTAAGAAAAGTATTTTTTTATTTCAATAAAATGTAAACAAAATATATCATAAAACTGTAGGCTATAATCGTTAAAACTGCATTCACATGTATTTTCGCTGTTCTGTTTGGCCAAGAGCGACAAATAAAAGGTGAAATGTTTGTCTGTTGCTGATAAGCAATTGGATTACAAGCGTCACATCTCCCACCTTCACGCTGCTTGTTGAATCACTGATAGGAGCCGTTTATACATGCAAGAGTATTTTGAAAATAAAGACTACAAAAGCCTACTACTATGATGTGGAATGACATATTATTTTAGTTCACTTTTATTTTTTTACATGTTTAACAAAAACTACTTTTAACGACATTTTATTTATACGAAGAAAATAAATAAATGAAGTTAGCCTAGCAAAATCGCATAATTAAGACAGCAGACAATGAATGATAATGATATGATAATGTAGATCTATCCTATATATATATATATATATATATATATATATATATATATATATATATTAGCCTATGTCTTTTTATGATCTGATACTCAAAATGCAGAAGTGTGCTCCCACATCACTTCTTATTTTCATCATACACCCCCCCCCCCCCCCCCCAAAATTAAACATAAGTACCAAATAAATTAAAAACGCATTTCTCTAAGATAAAAGCTCGTCTAAATAGAATTTATCTGATTTTATTATATTTATTAATTTATTATATATGAGTATTCTAGGTGCACTGTAAAAATCCATCTAGCCTACTTCATCTTTAAGAAATTTAGTTGCCGTCTTTTTAAAAAGTATAATCAAATTAGCTGTAGGCGAAATGATAAACTCCAATTATATTGAACAGCCCTGAAAAATGTCGTTGAATCTCGTATAGCCTAATTAAAAAATTAAAAGTTGAAATTTGTTAAATTATTTTGGCGACTTAAAATAGCCTAATATAAAATAACATAGCTTAGGCTATTTACATTACATAGGGCTAAGAAGTAGCGTAGCCTTTTTGTTTCATTACGCATTGTTTACCGTTTGGAAGAGCTCTGCAGACTCATCGATACAGCTGTGCACCCCCGACAGAGCCGATCGGTGCAGATTGCGGCAGGAAGACGCGCCGCAGGAAAGTGGATGGGGGAGGCATTGTGCCAGAAGAGCCCGAGGCCCCCCGCCGCTTCCAGATCCAGAGTTGCGATGGCCGGCCATTAGCCGCCTTTCAGCACTGAACAATAAGTCGCAACCCTTTGATTCCACCCCTACCCCCTCCTCTGAAACAAACACTCCACAAAGTTTCACTAACACTCTATCCCAAAGTCTCTTTCCAGCATAAACATCTAGGTCTACACATATATGTATACTGGAGACATCATGTTATTATAGACCTTAGTTAAGGTAGCTATTAATTCTTGGCAGCAGTGAAAACGAGACCGAGGGAAACAAATACAGTGCGTTCAGTGTACCTACTGTTCTTTAACAACATATTGTTTGTTGACCAAACGTCTTTCTGAAAGTCCAGTAGAAAAAAAAACCTCCATAAAACAGTTTTGAAAGTTCTAACTTGTGAAACTTACGAGATATGGACCTTCTCAACAAATGGGAACATCCTCACAACACGGTTTTTAGAAGTTAGATAAATAAGGCCAAAACTTAAAGTAATGTTTATGGAACCTTCTTTTAAATATATTACTATACATTCTAAGAACGTTGAGAGAAAACGTTCTTAGAACAACATTCTCGGAACGTCCTTAAGATGTTATTTATAGGGCTAGTTGTTGAACGTTTTAAGAAACGTTTTTGTAATCTTTAAATAATGTTATAATCATGACAAGAACACTGAACATTTTAAATCTTTTTTTTAAATTTAAAATAGTTCTTAGAATATTCCAAAAAATAAATAAATAAATAAATAAATAAATAAATGTTCAAATAACACTAGCCTATCTTTTGGGGAAAATACAATTAGGCTAGTAGAACGGTTAATAAACGTTTTAGTTGGCTTAAAAATAACGTTCAAATAATGTTAGCCTATATTTTGAGTAAAAATAAAAAGAGTAGAATGTTTAAGAAACGTTTTAGCCGCTTTTAAATACCAGTCTAATCACGCCGTTTTAAATTTTTTTTTTTTTTGGAAATAATGTTCTCACAACATTTTTATAACCTAAATTTGTTACTATGCACGCATATATATACCTCTGCAGTCTGCTTTGATTCCCATTCTAATCTCCCTGCTCCGCCACCCACCCAGAGCATCACACACCATCAGTACAAGCACAGCCAACTCAAATCTAGAACAATCAACCCCCTGCCATCAAACACACTCTCTCAGACCAGGAGCTATAGGTCACAACTGAGCTGTCCATCTCTCCTGGTCACAAAGCCTATAGGAAAGGACACGCAGGAGGCCTCCGGGGCCAGTCAAAGCTTTTAAAAGACATCAAACCACTGCTGCAGGCATTGTGCTGGCCCATGGACTTGGGTGGGGATTGTTATGTAAAGTGCAGGCAGAGGAGGAGAAAGTGGAGAGAGATGACACAGGCCCAGTGAGAGACGGCAGAACCAGGATTAGCCCGCAAAACACTCCCAGGTGGCTCTGTTTGTAGGCTTGTGTACTGCAAAATCTACAGTCAGCAAAATGTTTCTTAACTTCGTTAGAATTAACTCGACTTAAAGTGGCAATGAACTCTGTTGTTCAGTAATATTGTTAAACTGGATGTTCAGTAAAACGGAGCAACAGCATCACCCCACCCTTGTTTACATGAAATGTATTCTGGAACATTTCAGAAGGTGGTTACGTCTGCATCAGAATTATATATTTGATATGTGGGAACCAAATGTTGTTGACAAAAGGGCGGATATGTGGTAAAGTACAAGTTGAGATGAAATGATGACTTTGTGTTTGAAGATCACAATCTGAGGAAGAAGGAAATACAGGGAAATCAAACATGAAGCTCTTACATGCATCTATATAAATAACCCATACTAATATTTTACCAAAATATTTGGGAAATAAGTTACATCAAATAGCTGTTTTAAACTTCTCAAATCTCTTTTATATCCAATATCATGGCATCTGAAGTATTATATGAAACAGGGTTATTAGTTAACTAAAACCAGACATATTTTAATTACTTAAACACTGGCTGAAATAAAAAAAAATACAGTGGTGTGAAAAATTGTTGGCCCCCTTCCTGATTTTTTATTTTTTTGCATGTTTGTCACAATTTAATGTTTCAGATCATCAAACTAATTTAAATATTAATCAAATATAACACAATTAAACACAACATGCAGTTTTTAAATGAAAGTTTTTTAATATGAAGGGAAAACAAAATCCAAACCCACATGGACCTGTGTGAAAAAGTGTTTGCCAAACCCCCCCCATGGAATAGTGGTGAACCTTCCAGGAGTGGCTGGCCGACCAAAATTACCCCAAGAGCGCAGCGACGACTCATCCAAAGGTCACAAAAGACCCCAGAACAACATCCAAAGAACTGCAGGCCTCACTTGCCTCAGTTAAGGTCAGTGTTCATGACTCCACCATAAGAAAGAGACTGGGCAAAAATGGCCTGCATGGCAGAGTTCCAAGATGAAAACCGCTGCTGAGCAAAAACAACATAAAGGCTCGTCTCAGTTTTGCCAGAAAACATCTTGATGATCCCCAAGACTTTTGGGAAAATACTCTGTGGACTGACGAGACAAAAGTTGAACATTTTGGAAGGTGTGTGTCCCATTACATCTGGCGTAAAAGTGACACAACATTTCAGAAAAAGAACATCATACCAACAGTAAAATATGGTGGTGGTAGTGTGATGGTCTGGGGCTGCTTTGCTGCTTCAGGACCTGGAAGACTTGCTGTGATAAATGGAACCATGAATTCTGCTGTCTACCAAAAAATCCTGAAGGACAATATCCGGCCATCTGTTCGTGACCTCAAGCTGAAGCGAACTTGGGTTCTGCAGCAGGACAATGATCCAAAACACACCAGCAAGTCCACCTCTGAATGGCTGAAGAAAAACAAAATGAAGACTTTGGAGTGGCCTAGTCAAAGTCCTGACCTGAATCCTATTGAGATGCTGTGGCATGACCTTAAAAAGGCGGTTCATGCTTGAAAACCCTCCAATGTGGCTGAATTACAACAATTCTGCAAAGATGAGTGGGCCAAAATTCCTCCACAGCGCTGTAACAGACTCATTGCAAGTTATCGCAAACGCTTGATTGCAGTTGTTGCTGCTAAGGGTGGCCCAACCAGTTATTAGGTTTAGGGGGCAAGCACTTTCACACAGGGCCATGTGGGTTTGGATTTTGTTTTCCCTTCATAATAAAAAAACTTCATTTAAAAACTGCATGTTGTGTTCACTTGTGTTATCTTTGATTAATATTTAAATTTATTTGATGATCTGAAACATTAAAGTGTGACAAACATGCAAAAAAATACAAAATCAGGAAGGGGCCCAACAATTTTTCACACCACTGTATAAAAAAACTGAACTTCTTTTATTTGAACTATTTGCCAAAGCAACATTATATTTAGTTACTTGGTGTGCTAAAACTAAAACTGAAAATTAAAAACATTTATAGATATAAGAGCAATAACTAACAAAAATTACAAAAACACAACTAAAACAAAAATAAATAAATGTAAATTTATTATATATTTATTAATAATAGATATAAATAAAATTTAGACTAAAAATGAAAACTGAAAATACAAAAATAAAAAAGGACAAAAAAATATAATAGTATACCAGTGACACTAAAAGATCACTGATATCAAATTATCAATATTTATCAACACCAATAAGGAAGCTGATTTGTGTTATTTCTATTCTCAGTTGTTGACTCTGTATCATACTCTAGAAATATTTTTTATGTCATAATAAATGTAATTTTATAGTGCCCTATTAATCTGTAGGCCCAAAGCATGGGAAAAAAATTGTTTGGCTGTTGGTGATTTTTAAAAAAATGTATATTTTAATGACTTTTTTTTAGGTTTTAGTATCTGATAAACAGGTATGTGACCTCTCTTCCCTCTGCCCCATTCATTTATACAACCTGTCCGATGGCCTTTTGATTGCTTTTGACACCCTGCTGACGACTACTGCCTCTCTCCCCACATATCTTGATCGGGTGGCCTATGGCTGCCTTCCTCACAATTCACAGTTACAATGGCCTTTAATGGCTCTCCCCCCACAGACACCTCAATGAGGCTGGATCTGTGATGGGCTCCTCTGAACCACACCTTATGGGGCAGTTAAGTGGCCCATCGCAGAAAAGAGCCTATACTGGGGGAGGTTGTGTCTCCTCTTGCCACATTCTGTTTAGATGGACAAACAAACATTTTAGCTTCAGTTTCTTTCAGAGAACAAGGTTTTTTTCAGGTCCAACCTAAAACAAGTATTAACAGAAATGAAAAATAGACAGGTGTTTCAGAAGAATCCAAGATTTGAAGTCAAACATATACTTTTCACAATGAAAAGTTCTTGATATATAGCTGATGCAAAACTATCCATACAATTCAACTTGATTTATTAACAGTTGCCCTAGTGCATGTAATGTTACATAATTCCTTACTTGTGGTATGGGAGGCTTTATATAAATATATAACACAATATAAACCTTATAAAACACAGTGTAAAATAAAGTTATTTAACTGAATAATCAAATGTACTGATTCTTTAATATACACCTGTGGTCTGAATACCCACTTATTTAATTTATGTGACATAGCACAACATAATCACTCAGAAATATGCTATAATTCAAAAGGTTGTGGTCAGTAACATTTTTTTTTTTAAATTAAAATTAAACAGACTTTTTTTTTTTTAAGTAAATACATTTGTAATGTTAAAAAAGAGATACATTTTAAACAAATTCTTTTCTTTTGAACTTTCAGTAATCAAAGAATTATCAAAAAGTATCAGTTTCTACAAAAAAGCGGCACATATTCAATATTTATAATAAAAATCTGCATATTAGAATTTATGGGGGATCATGTGACACTGAAAACTATATTAATGACAGCTGAAAATTCAGCTTTACATTTTAAAATATATTCAACTAGAAAATATTTATTTTAAATAGAAATAATATTTCACAATATTACTGTTTTTATTATATTTCTGATCAAATAAATGCAGCCTTGGTGAGCATAAGAGACATATTTCATAACCCCAAACTTTTGAATGATGTCTACCGATTATATTTGACAAAAAATGTAAATAAATGAATAAATTAATCCAAACAAGACAGTATTTTAGTGTATTAATAGTATCATAACAGCAGATCTTGAATCATAACCTTCATCAAAGCCGATGTATGCAAAAGCGTGTTTGCAATAACATCACTCATACACTTCAAGGAAGTACTATATAATACATTTAAGTTTATTTATTTATTCATTTACACTAAAGTGATTTGAGCACAGAAACCTCAACATCTCTCTGTTTCAGTCTACCTAGTATTTCATTTCCTGACACAACCATTATATCATTAGATAAAATGGATTTGATATTTACTAAGGGATACAAAGAAAAAAAAATAAAGAGAGGGAGAAAGACACTTCATATTAAAGAACATTCATAGGAAAAATAACTAATGTGACGAATTAAATAGAACTACTCAATCTAAAAAAGAGAGAATATATTATATTGTTTTTGATCAGCATTGATAAAGTTGACAATAAGAAAATAATACTCAAATAAGAAGAGACAAATAACAGAAGTAAATGTGTGAGAACACTGTGTATTTCTTATACACAATAAGAAGAGGTGCTTTTGGAGGCAGCTTTGCCCAAAAACATAAAGACTTGTTAAAAAATTACATCTAGCTGAAAAAGATGCTTATAAAGATTTCTAACAAGACCCTAAAGAGAAATGATTTTAAAAGGGAGGTGACATAAAAAGCTAGTGAGTGAAAAACAAACCCCAAACTTGAAAAATAAAGATGTGGTGTAAAGAAACCGCATTAAAAGGACGATCTGAGTTTCCACAGAGTTCGCGGTGCAAGAGTTCTTTCAGATTCAATACATGCGCATCTGAGTAAAAGAAAAACCTTTTAACCACTGCTGACTTTTACTTTTATTTACCCGATTGACTACACACCACCCCTTCTTCAGTATCTTTAGAGTTTGGGTGTTTTCCTCACTTTGTTCTGAGCACAGATTTTCCAGGAAAAACAGTCATTTCAATTTTTTTTCATTTGTGTGTGGTGTAACAGATGCAGCTTCACCCTATGGAGGAATGCTTTTAGGTGTGTTTGACCTATTCTAAAAATATGCAGGTGTGTGTGTGTGTGTCCAGGTCACTTGTGATTTCTCTGGGAATGTAAGGTGGAGTCGTCAAACAGTGGGTTTTTCACCTCCATCTCTCCAGTCTAAAGAGGGAAAAAAAACAACAAATTTAGCAAAATACATAACGGTCATACTTATTCAGCTAATTTTTTTTTAAATATTAGGACTGCATTTATAAATCAATTTCTGAAGGCATGGGACACCAAAAACTGTAGTAATAGCAACTGAAAATTCAGCTTTGCCATCACAGGAATTCATTTACATTTTAAAAATTTTAAACTAGAAACTTAGTCTTTTTTTTTTTTTAATATTTTAAAGCATTACGGTTTTTACTGTATTTTTGATCAAATAAATACAGCCTCGGTGAGCATAAGAGACTAAAAGTTTTTAAAAAATCTTACACACCCCACACCTTTGAATGGAAGTGTGCATGCATTATATATTTTACAACAAATTTAGTAAAAATACATAAATAAATAAATAATAAGTAAAATATATTAATTTCAAATTTAAACAAAATAGTATTAAAAAAATATATTTACTTATGTTTTTTCAAAATTTATTTTGTGTTAATATTATATATATGAAAAAACACATGTTAATTAGAGATGCTAAATGCTAAAAAGCTGCTAAATGCAAAAATGTTTACACACCGGTGCCAGTCCAGGGCACTCGTACACAGTGAAATCTCCCACTTCATTCTCCTCATCTGATGTGGCCCCAGACTCTGAGACTTTAGGTTCTGCTTTATGTCTGTGTTCAAAATAAAAATCATTATATTAACATCTTTAACAGATATATCATAGAACACATTTTATGAAACTTACATGCAAAGTTTAGTAAATACATATTTTTTCACAGGGAAATGGCTGCTTCATCTGCATTATCATGTTATAACCTTCGCACAATAGCATAGTGATAACAGAAAGGGATTTGACATATCAATCTATGTATTTACATTTCATAACCAAAAGTTCATTCACTTAGAAAAGTAGTGCAGCCTCAAAAAGGATGATTTAAACAACTTTACACTCAAACAAATGTGTTTTTTTTTTTCTAAATAATGCAGGTAATTAAAGAAAACATATGCTACTATATAAAAAAGTTATATGAAGTGCAATGTGTATATGTACAAGAAAGTGGAAGCAAATAAGAAGGAAGGAAATGAGTAAGGAAAATTATATGTATTTTTACATTCACGTTCTTGGTCAGCATTCTCTTAAAGCAACTTATGATAAAAATGCACAAATAATGTTAAAGGAACTCACAGGGACAGAGAGCTGAGAAGAAACAATGCAGCTAAAGCGACTAAAGTAATGAAGAGATCATGTATTGTGCTTACTTCTCCATTGAGCGCATCTGTTGTTTCTGATGCTGGTAGTGATACATCTGAGCACTGTGAGCCAAGGTTTTATCCCCAGACTAAAACATGGAAAGAGATGGTCGCAAACACATTACAAGAAGTGTCAAAGTGTTTATTGTATTTTTCCCAATGTATGAACTGGCATTAATGCAAATGCTCTTACTGAAGTATGATTATGACTGGGGCCCACAGCATGAAACGCAGGGTAATCAACTTTCTGAGCCAGATGAGAGTCTCTCTGTAACCTTTAAAAGACACAAAAGAAAAAAAAAAAAAAAAAAAATCAAGCTAAAATTTGCAATAGAATTACAGAGTTTAAAAAACTGCACTGAAAATGACAAAATTATTAAAAGGACATAATTTTTTTAATACTTTTTTTTTTTTTTATACTAATATGATATTCATTTTTATTATTTAAAAGACTGAAAAAGTATAAAAAGAGATATTATAAGGGAAAAATATTTATATATTATATTTATTTAAAATTCAAATTTATAACAATATATATCTATATCTATATTTAACATTATTTTATATCATAATCATATTAAATAATTATATTTTTATTTTATAAGTTATATTAATTATTTCTTCCCCTAAAGTAGTTAAATATCACAGAACTAACTTTTAGAAAAGCTTCTTTCTTCATTAGAAGACAAAAAACAGGAAGTTTTTAGAAACACACTACAGTGGCATGATAATGGTTTGGGCTGACATCACAAACTGACAAATTGTATGATTAACAAATAATAAAGATTTGACTTACCTGACCCAGCAGACAGCAGCGATGATGAGCGCCATAGACCCCACAATAATGCATAAAGAGATCATCACTGCTCCCAATGATACAAACACACACAATTATAAGAGAGAGAAAGAGAGACAGACAAGAGAAACTATGAGGAAGATCATTTTGATTCATCAAAATAAGGGACGTGCGTGAAGTGTATAAATTGACACATGCCAGAGATGTTTTGGTATAATTCAGAGAGGCTCACAGTGTACTAACGTCTGAAAACAAACCAATTATAAAAGTACAAAACATCATGTGATGGGCCTGCTTTTAAAATGCCATCTTTGTCAGGGATGCAGGCCAGACAAACCACTGTAAATGGCATTAAAAATAGCACACAGAAAGATTTCTGTGGAAACTGGGTCAAAGTATGCTGAAATTATTTAAAAAAAATAACTCACAACAGATTGATCATAATTAGGCTTTAAATCAAATCAGAAAAAACCTAGTGACACATACAGACTAGCAGGCTGTCTCTGGAGGAGTGGGGGGAGATGATCGGCCCGTGGCGGTCGGACGAGTTTGTGACCGGCTGGGGAGATTTAGGGGTCTGGTGTGTTGGTGTGGATGGGCCGCTGGTCGTTGGCTCTACAGCTGTGGGTTTGTGCAGACTCTTCTGCTTCGATTCTGACTGGGATTGCAGAGGAGACTGTGAGCGAGAGTCTAGAGAGGAGGTGAAGAGACAGAGAGAGACAGAAAAAGGGAATTAAAAAAAAAAAAAAAAAAAAAAAAAAAAAAAAACTTATGCTGATTTGCAAAAAAGGCCTAATGTTATCTAGTTTGATGGTGCAGAGTTAAAAAAAAATCAAACATTTACCATCACAGTTTTTTCCCACAAAATAACAATTAAGATTTTTCAAATTATATATGTTTCAGCTTAAAGTCTAATGTCAAAAAGTTTTGTTTTTAATAAAGAATTATTCAAATTGTATTTAACTTAGAGTTGAAAATATGTTCAAATACTCCATTTAATGCCAAAAATAAGCTTTTTTCCACAATATCTGTAATTTTCTGTTGTAGCAGAAAACAGATGTAGCAGAAAACATCTGGGTCACATCTGGCAACATCTTCAGTCACTGGCCATAATTCTAACCTTTAAATCAGGATTAGGCATAAAATAATGGCTTCAGAATCATGCATACATGTACAAATGGACTGAGAATTGAGCAAAGAGTTCTAATCTGGCTCAGAGGATGACAGGAATCATGTCTTTGTAGCAGTTTTTCTTGTGATGTAGGCATAATACAAGACTTCTTCCTAACAAATTGTTTGTCGAAAGCAAAAATGCTATGAAAACATATTTTGTGAGAGGGTGTGACGTCCTAATACAGCAAACCAGCCACTAGTTTTGGAATCAAAATCCCAAGAAACAAGTATTGGATTTCATTTAGCAAATATAATGCAGGTCAGTGTTATTTTTTTTAATCCTTATTTCAGCATTATATCAGAATTATTTTTATCTAATGTTCCTAAAGTTACTATATTACTTTCTTGTTTAACAGTATTTTTCAACCGTTAACTAAGTGGGAAAGGCTTCTGCAGTCCGAATGTACCATTGTTTGTTTTACATTAGATTAAAACAGAAACTTCACACATAGCAAAGAGCGAGCGAGGTGCGAAGTTCAGAAGGGTTTGCTATGAATCATGACCACTATAACCGCTACACCACCTCACTAACCATAACCACACAGATTTTAAGAACAGATAGTTCAAACCTGGCTGTTTGACTTCTGACATTTGTTGCTTGGCAATAACAGAGGACAGATAGTCGATTTCTTCATCGACGTCAGGATGAGAGGCTGTGGAAATAAAGATAGAATGTCATATGGTAAAAATATCAAAAGACAAACATGCTTCTGCCATTGAACAGGCACAAAAATCATGGTACCATTTTTTTCTGTACTTCATACCAAATGCAGCTCAGTCTCAATTGTGTTGAGAGTATATTATGAAACTTGGTAAATATTCACATATATAATCTGTGAGGGAAGTGTGATGAGTGGGCTGTGTGTGTCCTGAAAGTAAGAGTGTGCCAGAGTGTTGTTTGTTTGACACGCTCTAAAGGGAAAACAAAGGCAGCACATGGTTTAATGGTACGCTTGGCCAGACAGTAAGCTGCATTCCAAGACTATGGAAGATCATCCCTCTTGACAACCAGCCTGAGTGTGTGTGTGTGTGTGTGTGTGTGTGTGGCCAGTGAGAGGGGGTGTGTGATCACTCATTACCTCTCACACGCTCACACAACACAAACTCCTACAACATTCAGAATGGAAAGAGTTGTGAGTTTTGAATCAGTGAATCAACCTTTGTCATTTAACCATCTGTTGTCATTTATCTTAAAAAATCTAATTAAATAAAGGACGATATTAAAAAGAATGGCTCTCTTTGTGCTCCTATACTCAACAGTGTTATATAATTTAAAAATATATCAAACATAATAATATATACTTTATAATGGCATAAAACAAAATTGAATATTTCGTAAATATTGTTAATTTTACAGCACTGGTTAGTAAATGTTAAATCAGTAACAAAATAATATCATATATATATATATATATATATATATATAGTAAAAGTTCATAATATCATTCAGCCCTAGATGGTTAATTTTATACAACAACAAAAAAAATAATATAGAATATATTGCAAATCTAAATTACATTAACCAGCCCTAGGTAGTTAATTTCATAAAAATCAGCAAAATAGTACTAAAATATAAAAATTCATTACATCATCCAGCCCCAGTTGGTTAATTTTATAAAAAAAATAAATAAATAAATAAAAAATACAGAATATATTGCAAATATCAATTACATCAAGCCCTAGTTGACTCATTTTAAATAATAAAAACAATACCATATTAATGACATCAACCAACTCTAGTTGATTATTTTTATATAATAAAAAAAGAATACATTGTAAATATTATTTATATAATATTTAATAAAATAAGAATATATTGTAAATAATCAACAAGCCCAAGGTAGTTAATTTTATAACAATATAATTTTCAATTTTTTAAATATTTTTAAAAAAATATTTTTATATACATTATGTATTATAAATACATATACATTATGTCATCAAGCACTAGGTTGGTTAATTTTTAAAAATAAAATTATATTGAATACAATGTAAATAAATATTTAACCAGCCATAGTTGGCTAATTCTAGATAGTAAAAAGTGTATTACATCTACAAGCTCTTAATCAGTATATATAATCAATATATCGCCCAGCCCTGGTTTTGTTTGCTCTTCCTTGAAAAAACATTCTAGCCTGGTTTGACAGATTGATAAAGATCACCTACATAAATTTAACAGCCATTGCTTTGCGTGGTGAGGTGTTGCATATTGTACACAGCTTTGCAAAGAGCTGCTGAATAAAAGTGACATTTCCATACAGCAACTTTATCTTATCAACCTTGCACATAGACTATAAATATCAAAACTTTCCTCAGCACTGTACCATAAAGTGCTGACAGTCCATAGCTACTGTTTATTGTCATGAAGGTTGGTGTTTAGTCTACAGATGACTGGCCATCTGCCTGCTGGAACAAGACTGATGTGATAGAACAGCACATATCGCTGGCTGAACACCCCCACACTCCACAGCAGGTGTCAAAGGAGGCAGGTCAAACCATCTGTACTTGTTTGGAGGGGACAAGTGAACCTGTAAATCTGTGGTTTACACATAAAGAGGGTGTTCATAAACAGTCCAGCCTGACTAAAGCTGATGAACAATTTAATAAAGTTTTGACTCAGTAGGTGTTAGAAGAGTAGACAACTTGTTCCACAGCTTTACATGCAATTTAATCTGTAAACACTATAACTGTAATTATTCATATTATTATTATGACATCAAATTAGTATTTTTTTAATAATTCACATTTGTGAAAAGTGTATAAAGAAAGAATAAATATTAAATCTAACATTATATTACTCAATTTGCATACTTTTATTGCTAACTACAAGTCTGCACTTCACTGGTGATGGGAAAAATCCATGCTGCAAAAAACAATTTTTTTGAAGTTGTAAATAAAAGATTATAAAAGATTATTGGAGTATGTTTTAAAGGAAGATACTATTTCAGTCTTTCTCCCTCAAAATTTCACGTTTAGTTCAGTGTGTTACTTGCTGTTTTTGTGTAACTGAAATTTACTGAGTGAAAATTGTTTCTACATCTACATTTTTTTCAGAATGGGAATGTTAAGACATATTTGATAGTACAGACCATTTGCTGTTTGAATTTGCATGTAAAATGAGCAGATTAACAACAACAAAAAAAGAATGCATGAATGCATACTTCAGAAATCCTCCTGAAAAAGTATATCATCCTGGCTGCTTTTGTCATAATATAATTTGGTACACATTATTTTCTCTGACTTTTGTTAGTATAGGATGCAGCTTTCTGTAATTAGCCAGATATAACGGCTCTTTGAAGTTTTGGACACGATTATGCTGCCATCTAGTGATGGCTTCACTACATGCACTGGTCAGTGATTACTGGGTGTTTTTGACAAGAGATTTGAGTGCTCAAATCAAAAACCAATGTAGTGATGACACATCAAATTCAACTCAAATCAAAAAACAGAAGTACAATTATTATAAGTGATTCACTGACATGCAAATACTACCAGACAGTCTGTTTCAGTCAATATGATAATTAACATAGCCATTTATCAGGCAGGTCTTTGTGTCTGGTCTCTCTCTCTCTCTCTCTCTCTGTCCGATCAGTGCCGCAAAAATGAGACTGCTGACCTACACAGACAGATGATGATTAGTCGCAGACGCTTCGGTTTAGCTGATGGCTGTTAAATATCTTGTCAGTGTGGCCCAAATTCAAGGGCAGGAGAAAAAAAATAAAAAATAAAAAAATCAGGATTTCAAAAACATAATGGGGTAATAAAATCTGAATGAATTTTCATTGTTCTGTAAAACTCTAAAACACCCCGTGTTGTTCACTCATAACCATATTAAAGCAAAGAGACTTGTGACGCTGGACTGTTTGCTCAGTAAACTCTTTAACAGCAGGTTCCACCTTGGTCTAATATTCACTATCGCTTTAACTGCGCTCTTTGAATCTTTAAGACTGTTCTGTAAAGCATTTCAGGCCAGAGGTAAAGGTGTTAAGAGACAAAACTGCTTTCAAAATCAAGGTAAACTTGAGATTACAGAGCAGCTAATATTTTGTTTATCGATAATGATGTAAAATGCACTGCTAAACACTAAAAACGTTTTTGAAGATATTTTTGGAAACACGCAGGCTTTAGTTACACAAATGAAATGCTTGAAATGAAACCAGCCCCTTATCACACTCTTCATCAGCGAGGCAGGCCTGTGTTTGGAGAGCTGAATCACTCATTATAGGAAAGGTATTGCAGAGTATGAGAAAGAGAGGGTGAAGACCTATTAGCATGGACGGAAGACAATGTTTGGGCATTTTTTGAGCATAGACAAACCCAATAGATTAGTGCTGCATTACTGCAACAGCCACTTTATTGTGCAGACACATTTGTGTTTACTGTAAATTTATCTAGCTGGCTAACATAGATAAGAGATGAGGTTTTGTCAAAAATGTGAGATATGGAAACATTTTATGGATTTTTCAAATTAATATTGAATTAAAATCACATAAATATTAAAATGTATAATAATTTTATATCTTTTCTATTGCTCTACTTTTGACCACCCTTGTCAAAATAACAAAGAAATGTGTAATCTTATTTTTCAAAACAATTTATGAATTTATAGCTGTCATGGAACTACATTATAGTTGTCAGAGCCATTAATAACAAGTGGATCTTAACATTTTGTATTAATATATGAAGAGTTCACTTGCAAAAACAGATAACAACCCAACTGCAGTTTGATTGATATTAATTGGAATGCAGGATAAAAAACTTGATTTTTGAACATTTTTAAAAACTGAGTTATTTTTGCTGAGTTTTTGCAAATGAACTCTTCATATATTAATACAAAATGTTAAGATTTAGATTTTTTTTTTTTTTTTTAAATTGTTAAAAATCATGCTTTTTTTTGGTTTTTTTTTTATCCTGCATTCCAATTAATATCAATCAAACTGCAGCTGGGTTGTTTTGATTAAATAATAATAACTAAAAAATACAGCTAACTAACACAATAAAAACATGATAACACAAAAAACATGATTTATGAAAATTAATAAAAACGGAGTTATCCGTTTTTGCAAATAAACTGTTCATATGTATATTCTGAATATTTCTCACATACAGTATTTATCATACATAACCATATCACATGACATACTAATCAATTTCATGCACAATACGTATGCGTGAGAAACTGAAACATCTCAAGGATGTTTGGGTAGACAGTCTTTTGACCAATGAAATTGTTAAAATATTTAATTTCAGTGTTGGGGAGTAACTAGTTACATGTAACGGAATTATGTCATTTAAGTACAAAATAAATGTAACTGTAATCTGTTACAGTTAATGAGAAAAAAATTGTGTCATTAAATTACAATTACTTATGAAAATGTTAACGATTACAAAAGAGGGTTACATCTGAATATTTTAACGCACATACAGATTTGATTGATTTCTTTCCCAAATTGCATTGACTGCTTTAAAATATGAGAAACCAATGTTTCAGGAGTTTAGGACACAGAATAGTACACATGCTTATTCAATGACTGTTTTATTTCCTCTTCGGGTTTAAGTATATGCTTTATTGTGTAAGATTAGCTGTTTTTTTCCTCAAGGCATTGTTAGATGCCAGTGTTTCCTGTCATAGCTCTGCAAAGGCTTTTTAGCTATGGTTTTAAATCTGTATTTAACCTCAGAATGATCTCAAAGTAAAAAGAGGTGCTAAAGTCTGATTATGTGCAGGTGGCTGTGCTTTAAAATTAAATTATTATAATCTTAACTCAAGTGAAGAAGGATTTTGAAAGTCTAACAGTAATCAGTGTTGAGTCCTTCTGTAAGGTTAACCCTGCCTGCTTTAAATGTTTCAAAATGATTAACAGTTGAAAACATTCATTAGAAAGTTAGAAAAGTAATCAAAAAGTAATCAGTTACATAACTTTAATGAAGTAACTGAAATAGTTACACTACTTATTACATTTTAAATAGGGTAACTTGTAATCTGTAACCTACTACATTTCCAAAGTAACCTTTCCAACACTGTTTAATTTGAAGAACTATTTAAGAACTATTGTTTTTTTTATTGTTCAAATCAAAAGTTATGCTGTCACGCTGCAAGTTTATGGTTTTATGCATCAAATCCTTTTGTGCACGACTCCTGTGGAAATGACGAAGAATGGAAAATGGCATAGAGCACCATTTGATTTTTCAGCTATAATAGCACATAAATAAAACCTAATAAATGATTAATAAAAATGACAATTTATATAAAATTAAACATATAAACAAATATATAAAGATTTAATATATTTCTTTCTGAAAGCATATGTCGCTAAAATGACACTTAAAAATATTTATTATAAAGGCATAACTCTACCTAAGACTGCTGTATTGCAATAGATTTAAAAAGAGTGTTATTTCTTTCTGCTAGAGCATGCAGCACTTACATGGAATTACATTAAGGCAGCGGCTATTTGCACTAAGTGTAAATAGCGATAGATGCTATTTACACTAAGTGCAAAAAGCATATTTTCTAAGCGATAGATACTATTTACACTAAGTGCAAATAGCAATGGATTCTATTTACACTAAGTGAAAATAGCAGTATTTTTAACTATATGCTATTTACACTAAGTGCAAATAACTAGATTCTATTTATACTATGTTAAAATAGTAAGATTTTCTGCTATTTATACTACTTATTGCAAATAGTGGCATTTATCTGCACCTCAGTATTGTAGTAATTATAAAACAGTACGCAATAATAACGTATTGAGTGTAAATTATAATTTTAATTCAAATTATTAAATGGATATGCCACTTTATTGGGACAATAAAGCCCTCCCTACACCTACCCTAACCCTACCCGATACTTTATTTTCAAATTTTGATTGTTTCCTTCATTTTTATTGAAAATAAATGCCTTTCCGATGCAATATGACATTTGAATAGGGAGAAAAAAAGTTCTGCAAAAGGAGGGTTCGAACTCGGGTCGATCGCGTCAAAAAGCACGCGCCTTGCCATCTACGCCACAGAAACTAATGCTAGATGAGTTTCTTTTTGCAGTATTGACTGTCCCAAACACATGTTGGTGGGTGGAATTAATGCAAATAGCCTTTGCCAACAAGGTGGGCTATCTGCACTTAGTGTAAATAGACACTCTGTTACGTTAAAGCCAAGACACGCGTGCAGGCTTACAATCCATCTGATTAAATTCAGTCATGTGCCTCTGCCACACGAGGAGAGACAGATTAAGCATTATGCTCACCACAAAACCGACAGAAACAATGAGAGAGGAGAGAAACGACAGCAAGAGCACAGGCCAGATGATGGGAGGATCTGCGGTCTACACCATCAACATCATCTCCTCTTTCACGACGGCATTAGTCACAGGCCGAGGGTTCGGTTAATGAATGCACAGCATTTGGCTGGAGAAAACGGTTGCGTGCCGCCTGACTCAGTTTGTTGATGCACCAAAGCAAAGGCCGGATTAGACAATAGGTGCTAAAAAAAAATCATGACACAGTAGCCAGAAAGAGTATAGGGTGGATGTGTGAAAGCCTTCGTACCTTGGGGGTGGTGCTGGGGAAAGTGTGAGCGAGCAACACAATGTCCCACTTCATTTTCCTCCAGTGGGGAGAGGCAGGGGCCACAGTGGGAGGAGCCAGGCTTGCAGAAGTGTCGCCCCTTTCTGGCACAGTCTATGTGATCGGGGCACTTGCTTTCTGAGAAAATAGAAAAAACCATGTTGAAAGAAAAATAAAAAATACAAAAAAACCCTTCAAATTATATTACCCTGCATAGCCCTGAAGTACAACATGTCACATCATGTGTTTGAATATTAATGTGCCCTAAAATCATTATGCAGTAGTGCAGCAGGTGTTGTTCATTAAAAGTCATAATTTCCTCTGAAGCCACATCAGCATTTAGTCACCTGTGATGTTTTTTTTTTAATCGGTGATGTTGTTATTGCAGGTAGAGAATATCATGTACTTTTAAAAATTCATAATGATGTTGATGAATTTTTCTTGAGCAGCAAATCAGCATATTAGAATGATTTCTGAATGATCATGTAACACTAAAGACCTGAGTAATGGCTGCTAAAATCATTTTTTGCCATCACAAGATTTTTTTTGTTTTTTTTAAATATATTAATATAGAAAATTATCTTAAATTGTAAAAAAAAAAATATTTCACAATATTAAAAAAGAAACGTTAGTGTATATCCATATATTTATTTTCAACTTGTCATGTTCATGCAAAGCCAGTAAACCTGGAAACTTTAGCATCAACACATACAAGGACAGAACAGAAGGATATGAGCATCCCGCAGATGCTGTCAATAGTGCTTTACTTAAAGTTCCTTAAAGCCTCAAAAACATTCAATGGTAACAGTAACTGAAGTACCCAATGACATCAATGCTATTCAATTCAGTCTGCCTCATATCCTTGACTGACTCTCAATTGCTCTAGAGACTCGAAAACCAGTCATCGGTACAAACATGCTTGAATGATTCAAATCGGTTCACAGACGGAATCATAATCTCAGCTTCTTCTCTTCAATGATACTTTTCATATGAACTCCTATTCTCTATAAATCCCTCAATTTTCTGTGTAATTCACCCTGTGGGGGTGCAGAAGGAAACTGGGTCAGCAGCAGGTGTGTGTGCTCTGACGGTGCTTGGGGATTTCATGGTGGATCAAAGTCATTTTAGTATTGTTGATATACTATTATGGTTTTTCCAAATTTTTAATTAGATTTAATTTTTTGTTTTTATTTTAATATTACTTTAAGTTTTAGTAATTTTGCTGTGTCTTTTTTTTTTTAACGTTATTTAATACTTCAACTAAAAAAAGAAATGTCATGCCAACTAGCTGAAAAAAAAAGTTTTAGTTTTTAAATATTTGTTTATTTTATATTGTTTATTTTTATTTTTTTTTTAATTTTAGCTTTAGTCTTTTGTGAGCCTTATCAATGGATGGATGATGCATCTGTTTTCTTTTTTTTTTGTGAATTTTGAGAAAATATTATAAAATAAATTTATGTAACTAATCCAATGCACATCTCTTTTGCTGTCATTAAAATGTACTGTATTTCTCCATTACACTGGAATCAGCCACTTTGCTTTTTAAATATTAGTAATGGTATTGGGTCAGCAAAAACACCTATTACTTCTACAGGAATTTGAAAAAAAAAAAAATAATAAAAAATAAAATAAAAAATAAAATAAAATATAAAATAAAATCATATACTTATGCATTACTTAACAACCTGGGAGCTCATGCCATGGTAGGCATTCCTTAAAAATGTTATATGATAAAGCTAAAAACAATTTATGCCTGAAGAAAATTAAAAGTATTTTTACTTCCAGAACCCTAGTGAGACACTCCAAGCAAAATGTCTAATAATTTTCAGCTGCAGAGAATAAGTGCTTCAGTGTTGTGTGATGACTGGATCTCTATCCGTCGCTCTGACATCATCTGACAGACGTCAGCAGGAACTCACAGGCGAATATCAACAAATGACACATTTTCCATCCGGAAGAATTTCAATGAGCACAAAGCAATCATTCACGATTTGTCCCAAACGGCTTGTTCTTAAAGGAGAATGGAGCTTAACTGGACCATGAAACTGGACTAATGGTCTAAGACAAACTTGTGTAATTATCAAATGATACTTTTCATTTTTACAGTGACATTTTTATATTCTCAAGCCTCCTTGAGGACGATGTGTTTCCAGGCAACAATATTTATTTAAAAGAGCTATTATGAAAGTGTAGAAGCGCCCTGCCAAGGCAAATGCTTCCATACACCACAGCGGTAATGTACATAGACACACATATGTTCTGTTCTAATAGACATTTTGAAAAACAGACTAATAGACTAGAAACGATTCATATCAAGCCCCTGATTCTGCAGTATATATCAAGTGGCGACCCAACGCAACACCAAAAAATAAGGTCTGTAAGAATTTCTTATGTTTTTGAAATGCTCGCAAAGCCTGCATTTATTTATTAAAAATACAGTAATATGGTAAAATATTATTAAAATTTAAAGGTGACATAGAATGCATTGATACAACATTTTAAATAGTTCTCTGATATCCACATAGAAGGTATGTGGCTTAGGTAAAGGCAAAAATTTTCCAGAAATGGTTTTACATGTGCATTTACAACCCTAGGATTTCTCCCTAGAATGAAATGGTCTGTTATTGGCTTATTTGGAAGGGTCATGAATAATAATGTTTAGCTCTGCTCTGATTGGATGGTTCACATTGCAGCTCTGCTCTGATTGGCTGTTTCACAGTGTGGCTCATTTCAGTAGCTCACAGCAGGAAGGAAACTCAGGGAGGAAAATATATATTTCAATACTTTCTCTTGCAGTTATATCGTCGGGTAATTATACTGTATATAAAATGTGGGCATCAGGGAGGCAGTATTAATATGCTGGGCACTGAAACTGCTTTCAAATGCACGAAAGCTTTTTACTTTCACTTTCGCTTTCAAGATTTGTGATCGCACGAACTCTGTTTATACTATGGAGCGGCAGTACTTACCACACATTTTACAAGATCAGATGCTTGTCAGTGGTGCTCAGGATCTGTAAATCATTCGCCATCATCCTCAGTCATCTCTCCTTACTCTGTTTATGTGGTAAGTGAAATCTTATGTACTGTAATGTAACAGGCTACCGCTAGCAAGAAGCTAACCATGTCCCTTTAGTGGCTCGCGTTATTTTATTAGAACGCGTTATTTGCTTTCCGTGCCTTTCTGAATACAGACAACCCATCCCTGCACTTCACATCCCCTGCACACCCTGGAAAATTACATTTATTTCCATGATCTGCCATTTTTGCTGTTGTCCTCGCTTGTTTCTTCACGATACCTGCAGAACTTCCGATGATTCGGCTGTGCAGGTTCGGCTGGTCTAGAACATGGGTGGGTATATGCAAATGTTGGGGGCGTAACTACAGTATTAGTGATCCCGACTGTGACGTCACAGTTGGTGTTATGTTCTGATTTGCCTATTTTTCAGTGGTCTTTTTTATTCACGAGATTTACATAAGCAGGAGGAAACAATGGTGTTTGAGGCTCACAGTATGTAATTTCCATGTACAGAAATCTTATTATTCAACTATGCCAAGGTAAATACAGTTTTCCATTCTATGGCACCTTTAAAATAAATGTTTTTCTTTCAATATACATTAAATTGTAATTTATTCCTTTGGTGGCAAAGCTGAATTTTCAGTGTCATATGATCCATCAGAAATCATTCTAATATGCTGATTTGTTGCTCAAGAATTTCTTATTATTATCATTTCTTATTATTATCAATGTTGAAAACAGTTGTGCTGCTAAATATTTTTATGGAAACTGTGATAAAAAAAAAAATCTGATTTTTTTTTATTTTCAATAGAAATCTTTTGCAACATTCATCTGCACCACCACTTCTGATCAATTTAATACATCCTTGATGAATAAAAAAAAAAAATAATAATTTCTTCAATTTTTTTAAACTGACCCAAACTTTTGACTGGTAGTGTCCTTAAAATAATCACTGAAATATATAATATTAACATAAACTGCAAAAGCCCAACAAAGCCAGAATCTGTCATACAACCTGTTGGCAAGTTTCTACCAAGTGACAGATGAATTTATGACAAAAATAAAATAGAGTTTAAACCGACTTACAACATTTGATGGCAACAACTGAAAAATAGGGAAAATATTTCTTTTTCCTCCTATTCATATATGACATTCTGCAAATAAAAATCAATATCTTTATCTTCAGATGTGTGCCAGTGGTAAAGCTAAGTGGAAGACCTTTGGATCGATCCCTGCAAACATCTTGCCATTAGCTTTGACTGTATCACCATTGTACCCTTTATCAGATGTTGCTGCTCAATATATGCATTGATTTCTGCTGATAACTTGTCATAGACCTCCTCATCTCTCATTAGTCTTCATAAAACACCACCAGATTGCTTTTAAATCTGGACGAGGAGTCATGAGAACTGAGATTAACTGACTAATGAGGTGCAACTGTGTGCATGTGAAAGATGCACATTCCTCTAAACACCCCGCTGGGCCGCCCACCTCCAGCCGGTCATGGACATTAATTTACACAATCAACCACAAGCTCAAGCTGCGCTTGGAAATAAGAAGGAAATTTGAAAGCAACAGGTTTTTTAAGCTACACTGCAGTAAATGTACTTCTTTTTAAGTAACTACTTGACTACTGTATCATTTAGCTGAATATTTTATCTAAAATTATCTTGCAGCACATTTACTCTCGAGTAAAATGATCTTAAAGGAATGTACCTTCTTCATATCGTTCCAAACCCCTATAACTTTTTTTTCTGTGGAAAACAAAAGACGATGTTTTGAAGAACTGTTTTTGTCACACTATGAAAGTCAGTGTTTTTTTTAAATATGACACTGGACCTCATCGACTTACTGCATGGACAAAAAACCACTGAGATCTCTTTCAATATATCTGCTTTTGTTTGGAACCCCATTGTTTTAGCTAACAGGGCTCGCAGACTATTTATCAGAAACCATAATGTTTCTGGTTGGAGAAGATGCTTTGATCACCAGTCTATCTCTGTTCATCAAAACATCAATGACATAACACTGATCAAAGTCAAACCTGACAGATCACTTATAATTATATTTGGACTCTTTGAAGGACTAGCTAATAGAAATGAGATGGCCACTGATGTGTACAATCAAGTATGACATGTAGACCTTGAAAAGAAAGGAGCACTAACCAGTGGATCTTATTGGACACAAGGCCATTTCTAAAGCAAACTTTAAAATACAAAATAAAAAATACATTAAATATATAAAAATACTACATAATATAATACTGTATATAATTATATAAAACTAAAACTGATACGCTACCATAAGTGTTTTTCGGCACTCAAGCATGGCTCATCTAGTGAGAAATGTTACTGTTTTTAATATTTTGTACTATAACATGATGCTAAATGACCTTTAGTTCCACTTAGTTCCAGAATAATATAATAATAATAATAATAATAATAATAATAATAATAATAATAAAAAAAACAATAATGTGATTAGGTATTTTCTATCTGGAAAGTATTTAATTATATATATATATATATATATATATTTGTAAATTATTTAATTAAAATACTTAAAATAATACAATAAAAAAAAAATCAGCATTCCTACAAAACATTTTTGGTTGAATTTTTTTCTAATATTTAGTATGAACTATATTGCAAAACATTGTTACCATGGTATAAAACTGATTTAAATTAATAATTAATTATTACAGCATTTTGGTCTTATCACACCAGTTCACATTTAAAAACAAAAAACAAAAATGGGTGGATTGCTTTTTGGTTACAATCAGCTAACTTAGAAATAAGAAATTTAATTGGTTGTAAACACACTGTTGTGACCTTTTGTTTCCTAACACATCTGTAATGTTCCTAAAATAACACCAAAACCCCCATATTTTCAGTTGGCTGTGAATTACGATTTTGTCAAAACATCTCTGGTCATTTGCTTGGCCAAGGAAAAGTGCACACGATTACATAAGAAAGATCAGCATATAATAAAGCTGGATTAAAAATGAACATTTTTAACCATCTGCTGCTGGCTCAGAAATCATTAACTGAGCTCTGAGCGGGAAGGAAGCCAACAGCAGCACAGACTTGCAGCACGGGAACAGGGACACGCTTACGTGGCAATATTGACAGCTTCCATTTACGTTGTGAGGTAGGATGTGAATCATAAGTGGCCACAAATGTTTAAAAAAATCTGTTAAGTAGCAATAAAGTAAATCTCATTTTTTTTTTCAGCTGGATAATAATTTTGCAGTTGTGATAAGAGATGCCATGAACAGGAAAGTGTGGATTGATAAAGGGAAACTCCCATTGTGTGGACTTCCTGTTGCTCCACTTAAAGTCAAGCTAAGTGCCAGTTGTTTTGCCTGTTTAATTCGGCTCTCTTCCATGGCTACAGACAAACTCATGTTATTAACCTAGACTTTATATCTGAAGATGTAATGCATGCAAATGCAAAAGTTGCTGCCACAACACCACTATGCATTTGCTACAGTGTTCACAGCATTTTTTAGAACATTGCTATGTAGTTACTATGTTGCTTTCTGGTCCAAATCAAACAAACTCATTGCCAAGTTTCGATTATATTCAAGGATCGAGATACAGCTTGGAGCTATGGGATTCTTCACCTGTCTTCATCACTTAAAACAGCAATATCACACAATGTGATGTGTCATAAATATCCATAGCATTGTGCTTAAACAAACATGCATTCTCAATCCAATATTCTTGATCTGAAAATAGAGCTTTAAAGTTGATTCTGTGAGACACTCCTAGCTTTACAGGCAATGGGCTCACCTGTTTCCATCCATTTGGCTCTTTCTCACTCTCTGTACTTATTAACTTCATGAGAATGGGCTACAATCCCTGCTGCTATGGAAACTATGCTGTCTGGCTATCACCCGCTACATAGCAAGGTGCTAATGTGATTACATCAGGATCCGGATCGCACAGAATGGGAACCATGACTAGGTTACATTTCACACAAACATGCTTCAACTCTCAAATGCCATCTTTAAAATATGATGATTCCTAAATATAATGGTATATCTCAAATTACTTTTTTTTATCTGAAACTTTTACATTCACTAAGGCTGCATTTAAGTAATCAAAATACAGTAAATATTATGAAATATTATTACAATTTACAATAACTATTTTCTATTTTAATATATTTTAAAATGCAATTTATTCCTGTGATGGCAATACTGAATTTTCAGCAGCCATTACTCCAGTCTTCAGTGTCTTTCAGAAATCATTCTAATATGCTGATTTGGTCTTATTATTGTCAACAGTTTAATAGTTTAATATTATCAAACGGTTTAATGAAAATAGTTTTAAAAATATCTGTATGCAAACTGTGATGCATTTTTTCAGGATTCTTTGATTAAATGAAAGTTCAAAAGAACAGAATCATCTATTTTAAACAATCTTTTTTAACATTATAAACATCTTTACTGTCACGTTCTAACAATTTAATGCATCCTTGCTGAATAAAATCACCAATTTCTTTAAAGAAACCTTAATGACCAAAAATTGTGCAGTAGTGTATAATTATACACAAACACACTACATATACACTATAATTAAACTAACATCAAAACACAGTTTGTTGACTATCATATGCAGTTTATTTAAATTCTTTAAATTAATCATTTGAATGTGTGAGAGTGAAGAAGTATAGTAGAGTAGGCAGGCTTCCACTCTTCATTTGCACAGAGTAACTGATAACGGCTGGATGTAGGATAATTTTAATACTTCAATTATACAGCAATAAAATATCTGATTGTGGGATTTCTAGCTACAGCAAAAGGGACATGTGACTATAGATGATACTAGCTATGGATCACCTATAGTGAAAGCATCGTTCTACAACCATACAAATGCAAACAGGCCACTGAAAACCAGCCTGTTAAGATTTGAAAATGAATATGCAGCTTTTCACATCCTTAGTACTTAGTATCCGTACAAAATTATGAAATACACATTTAAACAGTTATAAACACAACAGAAGTCAACAAATGTGTCTGGAAAATTCTCCCGTATTGAACACAATAGAGTTTTTGTTACATCAGACTGTGCTTCAAGCATCAGAGGGTCTCTTCTAATCTGCCTGGCTTGGATCCTAATTATCATTAACAAAAACCCAATAATGACACACACCCTCATTAGTGAGAGAAGTGCAGTGGACCACAGGAAATGAGAACCCAGATTTACGCCCACATCTTTCAATAGCCACATTAAAACATTAAAGATGAAAACCACTATTTTGTTTTCTGTGTACAGAAAGAACCTGTGTAAGTCCCAGCTGATCAAAACGTACTTTCTGCAACCAAATTGGCAACCTGTGTACTCAATGTGGGAAGACTTAAGGGCGGATGTTTGCTGTGTGTTACTGAGCACTCAAGGGTGTGTTTGGATTTTATAGTGCATATTTAAACATGCAAACCATGTTTGTTTGTGCCTTTACTTTATAAGAAGTACACATTTTAAGTCTCACCACCAGAATGGCAGATAACACAGATGCTTGGTTCTCACATGGCGGGGTTTGTATACATGGCCTCATTCAGGGATCTGCTGCAGAGATAAGCCGCCGCTCTCAATGTGTGCTCTGCAAATCATCATTGTGGAAACAACAAGCTGTTTCCAGATCTCTGTAGAGCCTTAGATCCTCACGTTCCCCTGAGACAGCAAGTGCAGGGTCCAATTCTGTGGTTACCACAGCAACGCAGCTAACCTTTTCTCAATCCACTCCATCACCTCCGAAGAGAGCAATGCAGCGCTCAGACACCTCACTTTACCAAAACACTTCTTATGTAAGTGCATTACGAAGTGAGCTGTGGTCAGAACTGCAGCGTAATGGAAAGAGAATGTTCCCCATATGTGAAACAGCAGGGTTAATTTCTTACTAATCTCTTTTACCCTGTGCTTTATGAGGAACAGGGTTAAGGTGGCATTTTAAGGATCGGATTTCAAGTTTTTTCAGATTAGTATCCTATTGTGCACAGACTAAATAGTCTATTTTTTCAGCCTACCACTTGATTATACCAAAGCAGCTTCAAAAGGCTGCAATTAACAGAACTTACAAATCAAAATAAAAGAAGGCTCAGGATATAGCCCTGTTGTACCTCAAACCTTACACATAAACGCAAAACATTTCCTTGTTCTGAGTGAGTTGTATGACTATAGGACAAGTTTAAATAAGCATAACAAAATAAACTCCTTGGGTATAGATTAACCAGGAACATTTTCTTCAAGGAAAATGTCTTTGCAGCACAATGATTGTTTGAATACTCTTCCATTGTGATCAGCTGTTACTGTAAAAAAACTGAACTATTAAAAATAAATCAGCAATTGAAGTAAACCTGAAAAGAAATAAAATATAAATATTAAATTAAAAATAAATAAATCGATTAGAAAACCAAATTAGAAAAATTAAAACTAGAAATGTTGACTCGACATATAGCCTAACTGACATGAATTTTAAAGCTGAAGTGCCAAAATTACTGCAACTAAAATTAAAATGTAAATTGAAAGCATAAAAATAAAACTTAATTTAAAACATTAATAAATATTATAATAGCATATAAATACTACTAAAATAACACAGAATGTGATACTGTCCAAAAATCAACCTGATTTAGTCAAACTGGTGGGAAAAAGGCTAAATTAAAAATGAACATCAGTGACTGCAACTTTCATGACAGTGAAAACATTTACGGAAAAGAATGTGACTATTAATAATAAAAACAACAATATTAATGAAAACAATAATAAATAATAATATTATTAAAATACTATTACAATTACTACTACTAATAATAAATAATATTAAAAAACAAAATAAAATAAAACCAAACATAACAGCCGGTATGAATGGATAAAAAGATTATTATAATTAGCATCACTCTGTTACAGTAGATATCATAGCATAGGATAGCATTTATGAAATTATTATGATAATTTTCATAAATGCTCCTCAAACAAGCAGCAGACCAATTGGGGGTTGCTTTTTATAAACAGTCTACAGGTTGCTTTGTTCACCTGTGCGAAACAAGCTTGATTATCCACACATGGTCTGGTCACCATCTGTGAAATGACTGCATGGCTAGCGGCTCTAACCACAGTTCTGCCTTTCTGTGTGAAATATGACATGCTATTCTGTGGCGATCAGATCAACAACCTGAGGGGGAATTCAATGTGGCAGCTTTTTTGAAGTCACATGCTAGAGAACAACAAACAATCTACTTTACAATGGAAACCTGCATAAACATGTTTAGGCACTGGGACATGAGATAACAGAGAGAAAGCGATAGACTGATCAGCCTCTGGACATGTAACATAACACTGAAAACCCCTAGAGCAATACTGCAGGTAAGAATAGATTATATTAGCACGCATACAGTAAATATGAATATTTTAATCTTTCTTGTTTGATGACACATATAGTTTTATCCAGCAACTGGATAAACTAAGGGTGCTCATTGTGTAGACGTGTGTAATGAGAAAGCGACTGTGATAGTGTCCTGCCAGTGTCCAGCTGTTGTCATTCCCACAGGGGTCTCAAAAAGAAGCTTGGACAGATAATCTCTGCTCATGTTCTCCATAATTACTGCACTCACATTTCACAATCCAGTTCACACTGCCCACTATGAGCCATCAATCAGACACTGACTCGATGAGCATAGAAAATAAATATAATATATGGATTTCCTTCAGTCATATTTCCAATAAAGTGCAAATGGGTCACCAGATGCTGAATAAGAGCGGTATGGATAAAAAAATAATAATAATAAAATTAAAAAAAAAATAAAAAATTAATTTAAATTCTAAAAACTTTTAAAATCTGAAAACTGTGGTACAGTTGGTTTATTGCCAATTATTGCATGATCTAAAACTAGTTTTAGTGGGAAAAAAAAGAAAATATGTTCAAAAATGCAGTAGTAACTTCCACTAAAGCTAAAATTAAGGAGCTGAAGTTTATCTAAACGTAACGCTGTCCCTCCTACATTAAATTTATATAAATAAAATAAAATTTTACATGTACAAGACTCAGTTTTATGCAACTGTATATAATCTATATGTCCATCAAGGGGTCCTTGAAATTAAAACAATTTAAAAAAAAACACACAGGAGAGGGAAAGAGCCACAAGGAAATTCCATTACATTTTCCTTTCCTCCTCCATGTTTGTTTCTCCACTTGTTCAACCTCATTAGGGTTTACGTAGTCTGAATCCTGTTTATTCTGGCAAAAATCATCTAGAAAATTGAAGTAAAGAATAACCCACATATATAAACGAAAGAAAATCAAAAATATAAATATTCAAACTATATAACATTTAAATACAATTTGAACCACTTTAAACATGTTCTCACATCACATATTATGAAATACATAACAAATATTTAAAAACAAATGGCCTATAATAAATAAAAGCTCACAAAAGCTGATGAGCCACTACCATATGTCAGACAGACAGACTCTTACCCGGCATACTCGCACCGACGGCGGCGAGAATTACGCAGATCAAGACCCCGGGCAGGAGGAGGGAGGCCCGGGCTCGCCGTGCGCTCCGGCTCGGGCAAAACAACATCCTTCACTGCGCTTCTCAAGTCCAGAACAGCAGATAAAAGCTCCGGAGTGTCATTCCCACATCTGTGTGGGTCGGATGGACGTACACTACCGAAAGAGACAACCTGGCCCGAATAAAGATGGGAGCGTCAACTCAAGAAGAGCGTTAAGCCGCTGCCTGTGTGGTACAGAGCTAAAGATAGAGGAGAGAGATTGCGGCAGCAGGAGGAGGAGGACCTCCGCTGATAGACACGCTACAAACCGGAGAGATTAGAGCAGCTACACGCAGCAGCGGGAGGATGAATGAGCTCGTGACGCAATGACGCCGACGTGAGTGCTGCTTCTCTCAGGTGAGGGAACATTCTGTTCAAAAGATATTTAAGTTTTAAGTAAAGACTTATTTGTTCCGGGAAGAAAAAAAGAAAAGAAGAATTTATAAGATAATAAAAAAATAATAGCAGAGCATGTTATCAAACTGTAAGTTGTCAAGGTGGGGAACTTGCCATTAAAGGAATAATTCACCCAAAAATGAACATTTACTCACTTTCAGGCCATACAAGATGTAGATGAGTTTGTGTCTTCATCAAAACAGATTTGGAGAAATTTAGCATTAGGCTACATCACTTGCTCACCAATGGATCCTCTGCGGTGAATGGGTGCCGTCAGAATGAGAGTCCAAACGACTGATAAAAACATCACAATAATCTACAATTAAACCACACAGCTCCAGTCAATCAATTAACATCTTGTTAAGTGAAATTATGTATGTTTGTAAGAAACAAATCCATTATTAAGACATCTGATTATTATTCTGTGTTTATCAGCTGTTTGAACTCATTCTGATGGCACCCATTCACTACAGAGAATCCATTAGTGAGCTAGTTTTGTAATGCTAAATTTATCCAAATCTGTTCTGATGAAGAAACAAACTCATCTATATCTTGGATGGCCTGAGAGTAAATTTTCATTTTTGGGTGAACTGTTCCTTTAATGGCCTCTTACAATCTTTTAAGTAAAATGTAAAATGTTTTGTACATTTTTGTTCAATGGCAAAAATGTACAAAAGTATAAAATCCTTGTTTTGGAAGAAAGAGATTGTAAATAATGAACTGTCTTAAAATTACAAAGCATAAAACACATGGTAGCTTGCCCCAATTTGACATTCATGATAAATACTCTTGTGAGAAAACAGTTCAACCTTATTGCCGGTTCTGAAATGAATGTCAGTGTGGTGTTATTGTGTTCAGCTATAGCATAAATATGATATTGGAATTTTAGTTTGGAAATATAAAGACAGTTTTGAATTAATTTCTGTTTTAAACACAAAGCCACTGCTAGAAAAAAACACTTTAGTCTAATTGGGTTTTTCAGTTCTTAAACATTAGTAAAATATGACAGAAAATATTGCATATAATGTGCAACCTGAGGCATATACATTTATTTTAGAAATTTACTGTATTAGACTCATAAATAAATTAAGAGTAGGAAAATAAACAGATAAAATAACATGGAAATTCAGATGTCATGTTTATGAAATTTAGAATTCATGCATACTGATAGTGGCACCTAGTGGCCAAAGTTACCACATGCAAACTGTTTGTTTTTTTCCTCATGCATTGCTTTTAAGGATAAATAAGCAAACAAACAAACAAATACATACATACATACATACATGTACAGGCACAAAGACATTTTTCCTGCATTATTTATTGAGCATTATTTTTTTGCTCCCAATCTAGGGTGTCCAGGGCTGTTGCCATCAGATAGCTCAAGGTCCTTGCCTGAGTATAGAGATAATAAATAAGTATTAAATGCTGTAAAGGTTTTTTATCACCATCATATTCAGAGATCCACAACCTTCAAATGTAACACTAATTGAGAGACTTGTAATTGTTTTGAGAAGTAGATACCTCAGTTCTGAGGGACTTCTTCAAATTGCTTGGGTTCATGGTTCGTGGCCTGGATGGCGGGAATTTATACATAGGACGAGCCACTGCAAACCAAAGAGATTCAAAACAAAACAGACATGAAAACTTACAAGTTGCATGAACTTACGGTATTTTGATACCCCAGTGAGGTTAAAACTGAATGTTAAAGTGCTGAGACATACAATTTACTGTATAAGGAGATTTGTGCTACTTGCTTACCTGTGGATGGATCAAGTCCTGGGACAGAAAGCCAGGCAGGATGTACACAGGAGGCAAGAGACTTTTCTACAGGGCTTTCTACAGTCAGTTTTGGTAGTGTCAACTGCAAAAGCATGACGCCAGAAACAAAATCAATACTTCAAAACAGGTATTAAACACTGTAACATTCACTGTTAAACCAATAAAGATTTTTTACACCAAAGTGGGACCTGCGAGTGTTTCAAGATACCTCTGTTTTGCATGAGCAAGATGTAAGATGTCTGGATGGTCGGAATTTGGCCAAAAAAGGAAGAGCCACTACAAACCATATGGATTGAAGATAAAAAGGAAATTAATGTTAGCACCAGTGCAACTCTAAATTCTGAGGCGGCATACAAAATAAACAAATCTATGAATATGCTATGATATCTAACAGAGTGATGTTAACATTAAACGTTATAGTGCTGAGATATACAGTATATGTAAGGAGATGTGGATCACACTCACCTCTGGGTTGACCCAGACTCAGGAAAGAAGGTCCAGCAGGGGGCGCAGTGGAGGCCTGTGGCCCTCTGTTGACAGTTTTTGGTAGCGTCAACTGCAAAAGAACAATGCTATTCAACAGGAATCGCTCAAAACATATTTCAGTATATAAACGATATAAATTTGATGGCCTATTTTAGTAAATACTTTTCAAGTTCAACTTTTAGACTAACAGCGTTAAAACCATATTTGAACAATGAATTATCCCCTAATATGTGAGAGGCGTGATTTATTTATTCAAACACACAAACATTTTCTTACCTTTTCCTTGTGACAACTTCTCTCCACATCAGGCCTTTTGTAAGCTAAAAAAATAAATTAAAAAAAAAACAAGAAGTTTAAAATGTAACACATAGCCCTTAAAAAACAGGAATAAGAAAAAAGAAAAAAGAAGAAAAAAAAAAAAAAAAAAAAAAAAAAACCTTACCGGGAGTTCTGATACTAACTCCTTGGCAAATCATTCCTCTGAAAGTAAAATTTGAAAAATATTTAATAGAGTCGAGAGATGTAGTTGATGGACTCGTTTGCAAGAAGCTATGCTTTCGATGAGAAAGTTTTCAACATACCGTATAAAATAGATAGATAGATAGATAGATAGATAGATAGATTTTGATATCTTTCTCATCAACTAACTTTTAAGACGACACTTACCTGAACTTACGACTTTCTTTTTAAGCAAAATGTATTGATGCTATTGGTGTATTTGAGTAAAAGATGTAGACGGACTCGTTTGTAAGATTTACAAAGACAAAATCTTCAAAATGAGAATCTTCAGAATAAAAGCAAACTCTGAGCAAATGAGTTCTGTATGACGCCACAATAACTGAATGGGCCTACGTCACCTCAGTAAAAAACAAAAACAAAAACAAAAAAAAAAATCAATTCGAAATCACCAAGGAAAAGAAAACCCTGAGAAAATAAAACAATTGATTTAAACCCTGTTCATGTTATTTATTTTGTAATAATTCATGCATGTAATTCTTGAACATATATTTTTTTAAAATATTATATATATATATATATATATATATATATATATATATATATATATATATATGTAACGTTAGCCTATATCTATCCATCCATCTATCTATCCAACTATCTAATTTATAATTATATCGCCGCAAAAAGGAGACAATTTAGGGTCATAAACTTGATTTTAATGGCAAGTACTAACATTTCATCAATCAATACAAAACAGCTATTAAAAAGACGCTATAAAAATCTTGTTCTGTCACAGCAACAGAATATTACATCACTTTGGCCCTCAAGAAATACTTCAGCTGACCCTTATGACAAGCATCTTCATCTCAAGTTAATGTATAGAAAATATCTTAAGAAATAAATATAATCCCATCTAATCTATATTATGCCCACACATTTAAGTGAATCAGTCATAAGCCCTTTGTGAAACAAGAGGTACACAGGTCAACATCCTTTTAAGAACAGCCATCAGTGACAAAATACAAGGCGTACATTATAGTTAAGACTTGAAATGGACATGTCTGGGGCGGATATAACTGTTCTCTGCATGCTATAAAGCAACAGATTGTATTAAACTCTTGAGCTACATTATGGCTGTGACACTCAATGCAAAAGCTAGTCTAATAACATTGATGCATTTGAAATATTCTCAGATGATATGTAGAAAGCGATGAATCTAGTGTAAGCAGCACCTCTAGTGTGATGGTGAAGGTGTGTGAGTGACAAAGGAGGCAGCCAAAAATTGCAAAATTAGACAAATCTAAATATATACGACTCATTTTCATCATCACCCTGACAGCAGAAATGGTTTTGTCATTGCACAAAAACAATTGTCATTATATAATCTGCCTGTGTCCTGGGCCTTCATGACAGACGCATGTTTTTGGTAGAGGAAAGGGCAACTCTCTCTCAAAAACGAACCCTTGACCAGTCACTGCATGAAAGAGAGATGAATGCATTGGCTGTGAATATGCACACATACACAAATACTTAGTATTGGCACATGATGAAATGCACAGAGTCTGTGACATAATGATAAAGGCCAACGTACATGCCTTCCACACACACACATGCAAACATGTTCAAGTCAGATCTTTGATTTCCCTGATGTTTCTGTATCAAAAACATGTTAAACTATGTTATACTGGTCCATTCGCCCTCATTTAAACACTGTTTTTTGGGTTTGGTCATAGGAGCCCTGTGTTAAGGATGCCCTGAAGACTTCAAGCCACTTACACTTTAAGAATGCATTATAAAAAATAAAAATCGCACAGGACTGAGAACCAGTGAAACGCAGTGAAAGAAAAAGAAAGAAAAACATTCAAATAAAGTCTGATCAACAAGAAGTGGTATGAGAGAATCTTGTACACCTCTTTAATACCCAAAATCGATGCTTTTCAATTGTAGACAACTGAGAAGAATCTATTGCAACTACCACGATATCAGAGAGACGGGAGCTTCACGCGTCGTACCATCTCACTTTGTGGAGATCAATATAGTTCCAACTATGCAAGATAAGACCATCTAAACATGGGAGGACTTGTGATCCCCCTGTGAGGAGCTCAGATGGTACAGTCCAGGCTTAGACAAAACATTTTCCATAGAACAGCCTGCATTTTCTGATCTGAGATCGGTGACAGGGAGCAACAGCCCTGCGTTCTGTGAAGAGGACCGTGGTCACGGCTGATCCCGTTGTCATGGGCTGCTCTCAGGGTCTTTCTGAGGAGAGCTGCAGGTCTCCTGGTTTTCACTCATCAACGATGCGGCCTCATTGTTTGTCTCTGTGTCAGTCTCGCTTTGCTCCAGCACCAGCTGGATGGTAGTGCTTTCAGTCTCACCCTCGGCAAGCTCTCCTTCCTTAGCTAAACGGAACTTAATATTTAACTTCTCAGGTTTTTCTAAAAGGAAAAAATAAATAAATAAAGAAACTCAAAATTGTATTCCATCTCAAAAAGTGGCTTGTATCTTTAATCATATATATATATATATATATATATATATATATATATATATATATATATATATATATATATATATATATATATATATATATATATATATGAAAGCTGGATAGCATTTTATTATTTTTATTTCTGAATTCTAGTATATATATCATTTTTCTTTTCTAAATTCTAGTGTGTGTGTGTATGTATGTATATGTGTGTGTGTGTATAAATAAATAAATAAATAAATAAATAAATAAATTTACACTAAAAATAGGAATCCACCACAAAACTAGTTATTTTGGTAATTAAAATGTACAAGATAAATATGGATATTATTTAGGCAAATTGTTTGTAAGTAATGATAGAAAATCTAAATTCCTATCTATCCATCCATCCATCCATCCACTTGAATTTAGAAATAAAAAAATAGTAAAATGCTATCCAAGTTTCTAAAAGCAATATATAAAATAAAATGCCAGCAAAAATAAAATAAATAAATAAATAAATAAAAAACTAGCAAATTTGTCACTTACAAAAGTTTATATGCTGACCAATTTGACTATTTGCTGAAGTCAACAAACTAAGTACAGAAGTAATCTATATTCAGTAGTTTTGGTCTAGTCAAATACCTTTTCCTAGTTGCTTCTCTTTGGGTAGCAGGAGGACATCCACATTGTGATGTTCTTGCAGAGCGGCAGTGAGTGTAGCTCCCTCTTTGCTGAAGAGGAACACCAGGGGAACTGTGATGTCATCTGTAGGCTCTCCATCTCCAACCATCTGGAAGAGTGGAGTCTCAGCACTGCTGCTGCCCTCTCTGTGATCTGTGAGAACATTCAAAACCGAAGGGTCCAGATTCTAAGACAATGCAGAGAAATCAGGTGCATAGATCTCACCAATGAAGATGACTCCGGTGGCTCCTGCTTCCTGCAGGCGCCGAGCTTTGGCAGCAAACATGCAGTCTCCTCTCAATGCCAGTGCTATGTGTCCCTGCAGCTCTGCTGCATTTTCAATCGGGCCACATGCCGTATAGGGAATACTCTTCACAATGCTGCCTTTCACCTTATAGAGAGACACAGAAGAGACAATAATTAATTGTGGTATATATATGACATACCTGCAGTCAAGTCAAGAAATTTCCATACGGTTCCTCACCCCATGCTCTTGTTTGGTAAGATCCATTCCAAACTTTGCTGGACCAGCTGTAAGGACTGTTCGACCCAAAAACGGAGGGGAAATGAGCTGCACAATTAGTGGCACCACTTCCTCATGCTCAGGTGTTTGGCTCACCTCAGCAACCAGTTTTAACTTGTACACACCCTTCTGAGAGTCCTATGGAAAAGAGAGCGATAGATGAATGAACTGACATACGAAAGAAGAGATAAATCACTGACATCCAACAGGTCCCAGTGTTATTTTTAACACTGTTGAAATACAGCTGAAATAAAAAAAAAAAAAACTAAACATTAAAAAACTAAGCACTTAAAAAGTTTGTTGAATCTTAAAAATTACTAAAACAAAAACAAATTAAAGCTCAAAGAAAAATAAAAAAGAACATAAAATTACTAAAACAAAAATTAAAATCAAAACTGAAAATATTAAATAAAAAAATTCAAACTATTAATAAATACTACATTAGTATAGAAATAATACTAAAATAACTGGTTGGTCCACTGAACCGAACTAAAATATGTTTTAGTTTAAAAAAAAAAAGTACATAGCAAAATTACTAAAAATAAAATGAAAATAGACAATATACAAATAAAAGCTAATTCAAAATTCAAACAATAACAAAATTCAAAACAATAGTGTAATATTAAAACAATTGGCTGGTCCACTGAACTAAAATAAAATTTTTAAATAAAATTAAAGTTTTAGTTTAAGTACTAAATTATAACTACAACCAAACTAAATTAAAAGGTATATATAAATATGAAAAGGTAAATAACAAATTTACTAAAACTAACAAAAATTGAAAGGCTACACTTTTATTTTAAGGTGTCCTGTTATTATGAAATTATACAATTAAGTAGTGTGTAATATTAATTAATAACGTACTAATAACATGTACTTGTATGGTTAGAGTTAGGATTAGTGTTTGGTTAAGGGTTAGTTACATGTAATTATGCATAAAAATACCATTATTACTATAATAATAGGTACATGTGTAACAAGGACAATGTAAGTGTTACCAAACTTAAAATATAAAAATAAAAGCTCATTTAAAATATTAATAAACACAAGAACAGTATATAAATAATACTAAAATAACATTTGTTGGTCCAATGAAAGGAATAATTCTCGCTGATTCACCTGAAATGCTGAGCCTTGGCTGGCGGAGACCAGCTCAGTAAGGGGTGTCAGAGAGATGCCCATGCTTTTTAGAAACTCGACTGGCTCCAGACCCGTGCCATGAAGAGGCAGTTCAATCCCCCTGTATTGAACAAAAAAATAGGAGTTAGGCCGTTTTTTCCTTAAGATGCTGCTCTATGATAAACCTGTAACATGTGACCCACCTGATAGGTGAGGCCTGCTGGGATCTTCCCACACCGGTGAGGTATTTATAGCTGTCCCTGATTGTCTTGGCAAAGGTGGGATTGTTAGGGAACAGGGTTTGAGCACTGGGGCACGAATATGAAAATAAATCGTCTTCATGAGCTTGAGGTTCCTGAAAGATATACAATGATGTTGAAACCCATTAACTATGTTTCCAGCCACATATTTGTAAGCTAATTTTGGGATATCGCATAAAAAAAAGGAAGTGACAATTTTGTTCTCTTGAACACACAGAAATGAAACTGTTTTATTTGCAAATGTTTTATGCAATATTCCACTTTTGGATGGAAACATTGCTATTGTAGACAATTACAGACAAAAAATAAAGGCAAATGTTGCAGAGATTATCACATTGTGGGGATTTAAATCTTTAAAACCAAAGTCTGAGAAACATTCAGTCATAGAAACAAACTTCTTATGGATCCAAAAGGTCCCATACTAGATGGAACATCATTTTGGAGTCCCGCTTGAGAATAAGGTGATCTCTTACTGTGTTGTTGGTATGGCAGGGGGGTTGGGTTGTAGACAGAGATACTGGGAGCAAATGAGCCTCAGTAGTGAAAATATAATCATCGATGTTTATAGGCAACTGGCTCTTCTCTGAGAAAAGCAGGTAGAGGTACTTAAACATCTCAGCCAGGAAGAAGGAATCCATCCTTGAAATAAACAAACATAAAAAATAATTTTACTACTACAGCCTTTCAAATTTAATCTAGATATACAATGATACAAACAATATGGAAGAATTACTAATAGGACTCTCAACCTGTCCTCATGCGTTCCTGTCCTCACATCCTGTACGGCAGCGAAGCCACAAGGGACCCGAGCATGAGTGTTCAGCTTCTCCACTATAGACTGGCCTACTTTTAAATAGTAAGGATCACCTGTGGCCTAAAAATGAGGCGGAAAATGTTATTTCAAAACAATGAAGACAGACAAAACAAATAGTCTGACAAGACAGTGCAAGTCAACTGTGACCTTAAGCTCTGTTCACACTGAAAGTGAATAAGTCTCAGTGTTGTTGGTTATTAGTAGGCGTTCATATTCAGCTTTATCAGGTGGTATACCTACTTTGTAAAGGAAATATGTGCTTTCAGCAAACTCCGGTCTCAACGGGTGCTGGCCCCAGTGAACTCTGAACTCAGTGGTGAAGGCCTGTTAGACAACATAAATTGTAGGCAAAGACATTTGGAGGATTAATACTGAAAAAATGTAATATTAGGCTGTGATCTTTGTAGATTGAGAATGTTTAGGTTTAAGGGGACTTATGCAAATGTAGCCCATTAATTACCTCAGGGAGGAAATTGTGCTGTTTAGTCACTTGGTACAGCATCTCATGCGTCTCTATGGCAGGTTTCAAGTCTCCTCTCAGAACCTGAAGGATATTTAGGTATATTTATTCATTTGTAACCCTGGACCACAAAACCAGTCATAAGGGTAAATTTTTTGAAATTGAGATCTATATATCATTTGAAAGATGAATAAATAAGCTTTCCATTGATGTATGGTTTGTTATAGGACAATATTTGGCTGAGATACAACTACTTGAAAATCTAGAATCTGAGGGTGCAAAAAAATAAAAATATTGCGAAAATCGCTTTTAAAATTGTCCAAATGAAGTTCTTAGCAATGCATATTACTAATCAAAAATTAAGTTTTGATATAATTGCGGTAGGAAATTTACAAAATATTTTCATGGAACATGATCTTTACTTAATATCCTAATGATTTTTGGCATTAAAACAAAAAAAAAAAAAAATCGATAATTTTGACCCAATGTATAGTTGGCTATTTCTCCAAATATACCCGTGCGACTTATGACTGGTTTTGTGGTCCAGGGTCACATTAATTATTTTGAACTTGAAAAATTTCACTTTATAAACAGCTACTTGTGCTTTTTTCTTTTAAGTGAGTTGAATCTAAACTTGAATCTAAATTTAACATGCCATCCAGTGGTGTCGTACTAAGAACATAAATATTTATTAATAACCATGAAAATGCATTTCATTAAAAAATTTTTACATTTAACTACGGAATTATTTTGCACTGAATATTTGACTACTGTGTCATTTTCAGAATTATATACCATTCAATTACTTGGTAAATTGGCACTTCTCACTAATATGTTATGAACAGTGTTATTTTAGTATTATTTATATACTATTGTAGTATTTATAAATGTTTTGAATTAGATTTTATTTTAATATTTTCAGTATTCATTTTAACTTTAGTTTACGTTTTAGTAATTTCAGTACTTCCACTTACATTTATTTCATTTTCAGAAAAGAAAACATTTTTAAATAATGTTTTACGTTTTAGTTAACAGTAACAACACTGGTTGTGACCTATCATTACTCTGTTACAAATATTTCCATTCCTTGTTGTCTTAACTAAAAGAAGGAAAAACGAACATTTGGCTTTCTAGCTAAACACCTGGCCTTCCACTGAGGTAAAAATTGCCATTTGCCAATCGATGAGCTTGTTTTTTTTAGTGTCTGTATATTTGAATACATCACAGAAAACCAAAAAGGTGGCTACCGTTCTTGCATTCAGTTTCAACAATGTTGTAATTCTCAAAAACATAGTAGCCAACTTGGAATACAAAGGATGAAGAAGTGAACCTGTAGCCCAGGGAAGAAGGCAAGCAAGGAATCCATCCAGCTTCGCACATTTACGGTGGGGTTGTGCATGTGCACGTTGAGCAGCAGAGGAGGCTGGCTGATGTACTTCATAATGGCACTATAGTGCTGTCACAACAGACAAAAGACAAAGTCACATGTGCAAATAATAGATGTAAAACAAGCTCTGTTTGACTAATAGAGGCATGATTATTCCTGGAGAACAAAGAGCACTTACTGTGTTGAATCTGTTAAGGTACACCTTGTCCCCAAGAAGAATATAAGCTTTCATCAAGTATTCATAATAAGAGTCGATTCCAGCGCCAACACCACTATCTGTCATGAGAAACAGAGAAGGTACTGATGTGAATACTGTCTCTATAAGAGTCAAAGTGGGATTAGATGTGGTAAAGTGGGTGTGTGGGACATTTTTTACGGTGCAAATGAAATAACAGCAACTAGAAGTGTCAGTGTGAGGCCACACCTCTGCGAACCCAGTCTCCGTTGTGGATGTTGATCACAGTGCCGACAAGGTCACTTCCTCTTTGCCTTTTCTCCCAGAGGACATCCATAGCTTTCCTAGCATGTTCCTAGGTTGAACAACTTCTTAGCACACATTTTTCACTGTCTGAGTCTTGATCTGTTATTAGTAAGAAAACATGCTGGATGTTTACCTCAAATATTGGGTCCCCGGACAGTCGGCTGAGAGCTGCAAACTCCAGAATCATGGTGCCTGCACAAGCAGTGCAAGTATCCGACTCCGTTCCTGTCCGAGAAAGGGGGTTGACGATCCCATAGCGCAAATTTACCTGTAGAGGAAAATGAAAATACATTTTAATTAACTATTCAATTAATTATTACAATTATTCAATTGTAATTTCAATTAGCATAAAAATGCTGCTACTAGTGTCAGATATTTTGATTTGTGATATTCGAGAGATGCATTTCACCTCCAAATTCAAGGATATTTTACCAATTTTCAAGCAGCTTTTTATTGCTACAATGTCAGTAGTACTCTTGCCTGCACACAGATATTTATTTGTCAGCAAAATTCTACCAGTTGACTTTTGGCAGCTCCAGGGCTTTTGTTCAAGCTACAAATCATACTTCTGCATTTTTGTATTCCCAGTAATGGACAGTTGGATTGATAGAAGATCAGTACCAAAATGAAAAGTGCATAATGTGTATTGAACCTTTTGCCAAAATGGAAAAACACAACCCTTTTTTTTTAGTCATGTAGCACTGATTTCAAATTATTCAAGTTTCATTAAAAGCCCATTTTGCCAGCAGTGAATTATACACCTTTATGTCATTCTGCTGCCAATAGAAGGACAGATAAAATTATTCAAGTATCATTCAATAATGGTGGAGTTACCCGAGGATAAGGAAGGCCACTGGTGGTGTTAAAGGCAGGCAGGAGGCGGTAGCCCAGTTCTTTGGCCATGTGTAGCAGTTCATCTCTGTACCACTGCATCCTCTCTCCACGCTGCTTTAGAACATCTGCCATCACATGTGCACCCAACAAGCCACTGGAAGAAAAGGGAGAAGTTTCAGAACAGTCTATAAGAACAGTGAACTTAGACAATAAGGCCTGTAAATCTAATTATGTCAAAAACCTGCTTAAAAATCTACTGTATTCCTGATCAGTTTTTTTTACCCAGTGTTTTTAATTAAAAAAAACAAAACAAAAAAAAAAAACAAACATCCAAAGCTAAAGAAACATCATTATCCGTACCCCAGCACACGGATATTGGTCTCAAAGACAGAGACGACTATGTCATTATCAAATCTGACGTCTTGCACTGTCTTCTTCACAGCCTCCTCAAATTCATCCAGTTTGTTTAACAACTGCTCAAAACACATGAAACAAGAGTTTAGAAGCATCTATTATTATGTCCTTTGTATTGATTTGAATAAGCTTGCTTAACATGTCTGGCTGATTAAATAATCATCATTAGTGTTTTTGATCAAGTTAATATTATTTCCATCAAATTAGAAAAGATTTAACTCACCACAAGAGTATCTAAAGTGTCTATTAATGTTAAAGAGAACCTGTAAAGAGAGGTTGCCATTAATATCCCAAAGAATCAACACAGAAATTTCTTACTAAAAAACTGATCGAAGACATTTCAGATGTCCCATCAATGTTTATATCAATCTTTCAAACTAAATATAGCAAACTGACTGGTCATATTTCCAGAATCTAAAGTAACATGTCATTATAAGGGTCATGTGCAGCAAAAGTTTGAATAAAAATGGTAAATGTATCACTTTATACAGAATCATTATGAGCTTGACTCACTTTCCCAGAGAGTCATCAATGTCTCCTCGATTGGGTTCCAGCCCTCTCACCCTTCCTCTACAGCTGAGGGGCATTAACTCATCTGCTGGGTAGGCATAGTCCTAAAAGAGAACAGAAAGAGAAACCATGCATCTCAAATAGTCTTAATAACAGATGCATTCATTTTCACAATTTCACACTTTAGAATTACTTTGGTACAACAATTACTTTGAATGCCAGTCATTTAGGTCCAATAAATACAAACGATTCAGAAAACCAATGTTCTTGTTAGTTAACACTAATTGAAGTTTATTCCTGAATTATAAACAGTAAATTCTGGGTATTTACTCACCATGTAACTGTTATAGGCATGATCAAACATCTCTAGAATTTGGTCCCTAAAAAATAAATAAATAAATAAATAAATAACAGTGTGCAGAAGTTACTCTTTCATATCGCACTAGAAAAAAGCCATGGAAATGTCCATGTAAACTCAATTCAACTGCGATAGTAACTTCCACATCCCCATTAGAACAAAAATGCATAATTCACTGCTGTAGGGAGTCTGTGTATGTATATGGATGTGTGTGCATATACAGTTTTTTCATTTTGGTGTCAGGAAGGTTTTTTTTTTTTTTTTTTTTTTTTTTTTTTTTTTAAATACACAATTTGACATATATTTACAAAAGATTTCTATTTTTTTTTTTAAATGTTGCTATTTCAACTTTCTATTCATAAAAGAATTCTGAAAAAAAATTATCACAGTTTCCACAAAAATATTAAGCAGCACAACTGTTTTCAACATTGATAATAATAACAAATGTCTCTTAAGCATCAAATCAGCATATTAGAACGATTTCTGAAAGACCATGTGGGACTGCAGAGTAAAGTAGTAATGGCTGCTTTGCCATTACAGACATAATTTATAAATTTATTGAAATAGAAAACACTCACTTTAAACTGTAATAATATTTCACAATATCACTCTTTTACTGTATTTTTGAGCAAATAAATGCAGCCTTAAAGACTTTTTTCAAAAACATTACAAAAAAACCCTAACTGACCCCAAACATACATACATACATATACATATATACATATACATATACATATATATATATATATATATATATATATATATATACATACATACATACACACACACACACATCTATATATCTATATATATATATATATATATATATATATATATAGATATAGATATATATAGATATATGTATATATGGTGGACCCAAAGACCAAACATTTCAAATGTCTGCTACTGTATGTCCACACCCTGATGCTGTATAAAGGTATTACCTCTTAGTTAAAGATGGACCATACCTCAGCGGTTTAAAACAGGAATTAGCATGACAGCAAACTGAATCATTAAGTTAAATTGAGTAATTGTTTTCGTCAACATTGTGTTCTGAAGCAACCCTCTCCAAGTATACAAGACTCAACCACTGAAGCAATGAGGTCATGTATGGATTTACAGTCCAAGAACACATAATTGGTGTACTAACATAATTAATGTCAGACAAAACCAAAATGACATGGAATTAAAGTAAATGGATAATGTTTACCATTACATAAACCATTACAGCCTGTCATCATCCTCTAAGCATCTCTTCGAGTATAAGGTAACAGAAATGTTTGTCTAGTCAAATATTGTCAACAAATATAAACTTAACATACAATCTTAAATGTACACATGACAATAGTAAACGTCTTGTTTGGCAAGAAGTAATCATGTCAAATCACATCAGTCAAGAACATGCAAGTCTCTACTGCAGTTAAACTCACCTGATTTTGGACTTTTCCTCTGCAGTCATTGCCTGTCCATCTTGACCAGTGACTCCAATCAAAAGGCAAGAGAAGATCACAGCAGTCAGAGCCATGACAAACCCACCACAACTATTTGTTTCTTTTCTGATCCAGTTTCCCCCCATTTAACGAGGTATTAAAAAAAAAACACTGCTCTTTTAGCCCGTTTAAAATATAACTAACCCTTTATGTAGAGTAACAACAGGCCTGTCAATGTTTAATCACTTCTTATCTTGTCCTATGCAGTTCCTTGACATTAGTTGATTTAATTTTCCTACCTTAACGTTCGTGTTTAATAATCTCCAGAAAAACTGAAAACAAGTGAATATGTACTTTGGATAAAAGCTCCTGACAGTGTCTTTACTTACAACACTGCCTCTACTTGTCGAGCTAACGAAGGCTAACAACTAACAAACTTGCCCACGAATGTATTTCCCAGCACTAAGGTAACTTTTGGTCTCGTTAGACCCTCTTGAGATTTCTGGACATATACCCTGTCGAACTGACTGCGTCCAGTTCTTGATAATCTCCATTTTATCTAGATTTAGCCCTTCATTTCGCGGAGTTTGGTTTAGCCGACTGACCAGCCTCATCCGGGCGCGAGCTGATGACAACATCAACAAGAGCCGTCAGGCACAGAATTCATTAAAGCTGTATTTATTCATTGCGTTATTCATTCAGTATTGTTATATTATACCAAAATTGTATTTAAATACACCATCTATGTCTGTGAATTGGTTATAAAGCTTGTATCGGATTATTTACCTTGTAATTTTTTTTAAATCTTTAATACATGTAAACAGAGTCCCGTTGTATTTGTAAACTCTAAGTTCATCGGACATCAGAGGACTTCAACTCCCATAATCCTTTTCGGCGCATATAAATAAAGCCTCGTGATGTAACGGCACTCTTTTTGTTAGGGCTGAACGCTTCTCAGCTGTTCGGACACAGAAAAATGTGTCTAATTTGGCTGTTGAGGTGCAGGGGGTAATGAAAAGTTGTGTTTTTGAGGTAAGGGTCGTGTCATCTGTCTTAAATTTACCTGAACTCCTCTTTAGAAGACCGCACGCGACTTCATCATGAATGTAAGTTGAACTTTGTAATTTCATTGATTTCACGCATGTAAATTATAGTCAGTTCAACACTACACTTCAAAATAACGTATGGACTTGTTTAGGTAATAGCCTTTTTAATTTCATAGTTCTTGTATCTCTATGCTGCCATTTACATGTAAATAAATGCATCTGTAATCTAAGACCGTGTTAGTAGGTTAAAAAAAAAGGATAAAACTGTTGCTGTTTCTTACTACATGGACATGTATATTTCATTTAATAATACACCAAGGGCGTGTTATGTTGTTAGTTACTTAAAAAGATAATTCCTTCTAAACATGGAAATTGCATTTAACCTTTATTCAGCATTCACTTATATTGCATATTTATTCCTTTAATAAAAGTGAAGATGACTAAGGCTGTCATTCTCACATCTCCTTTTGTGTTGCACGGACAAAAGTAGGAGGTTTTGCAAAATTGTCTTTTGACCTATTTTTACACTGAAGTTGACCAGACCACAGCATTTCACAGAGCAAATAAAAGATGTATTCATGTGAGAGCTTACACAGCTGCTCCGAGATAACACTGGGAACGATAGGGCACAGATGTATCAAAAGCCACTTGTCTCCACTTGGCTAATGCAAAACTATCTCCAGAACAGAAGATATATGCGGTGCAGGACACTGGAATTCTCCCATGCTTGGAATGGATTGGATGGAATTCCTAAGTTTTTCTTCTGAAGACAGGACAGCAGATTTACTCATGATTATAGCAAGTCATGGAATGTTGTTGATCTGGAGCGTAACAGGGACTCCTTGTCTACTTTTCTTCGATCTGTACTTCCTGAAGCACACTTGTTAGTACAAGTTTTAATGTGTCAGTCCTCAAGGTGCTGTTTCCTGTAATGTGACTGTCACAAGTAAATGGTAAAGCTTCCTCTACCACCCTTTTATGACGTTTTTTTAACATTAACACTTGCAGAAGTACTGAGAAAGACCAAGGCCACAAAGTCTGCTCAGATCTAGCTTTGAGATATTGTGACTTCCGACAGTTGCTAGAGTAGTTTAAGCAAGTCAAGCAAAAAGCAAAGCTTGATGGCATTGAATTATTGCGACATGGATAATAGTAGGTAATCATACGTCCAGGACTAAACGTCATAGACTGGGAGGATTGTATTACCTGTTTTGACAAGGTAATGGAAGAATCATTAACTTCTGTTTATAGACTCTTCCCACGGGATGGGTTGACAGTCGACCCTCAATGGAAACATGTCACTAATTACAAGCCTGCTTATTATGTTCTTGTGTTCTGTCGTTTGCAGATGCACTTTGAAGGATCCAGCAATGTCACACTGTTGTTTGACTTCTGGGATGTGCGTGGGCCTGCAGGTAGATGGGATTTACAAACAAGACCGAACATGATCATATAGTATGCATACATGACGGTTTATACCAAACCATCTTGCTTTCTTTTATCAGTTTGATGCAAAAGTTGTTTAACTTGCTTTCTTGTACACATAACTTCCCATTAAAGTGATAGTTCTTGCACAAATTACAATTATCTCATCAATTACTGCAGTGTTATTTTGCATTTTTATTTTTTTACATTATAATTTACTTCAATTTAAATTATTATATTATATATATGTACACGCACTGCCTATAATTGAAGTTATATTATATATTATATTCATCAAAATTAAGAAAATTTAATTGAAATAAATTTTAATTGAAACAAAATAAATTAGTAAAAAACTTAAACAAAAATTTAACATTTTATTTCAGTTTGTGGCCAAGACAACATTTCTCATTTTGATTTAATAAGCTAAAAATGAAATAAAAATTTATAAAAACTATATAGACAAAAAAATCATTAAAATGACAAAAACACAACAAAATTACTAAAAATGTAACTAAAATGAAAAATTATTAAAATAAAAATGAATTCAAAATATTAATTCAAATTATAATAGTATCTTAAAACAACACTATTCCACACCTAACTTTATTTCTTCTGTGTATCACAAAAACAGAATTGGTGGTTGCACTTTTCACTTGCAGTTGCTCTGCAAGTTTGCAAATGGGTGCAAAAGCACTGTAACGGGACACTACTCTTCTAAATCTCAAAACAAATCACAATACAACAACACTCTTGCTCTTTTGATAGTGTTTAAACATCAGGTACACAATATAAACACTGAACTGCATTTTCAAGATGCACTTTGACTGGTGTTGTGGCATAGTGGTTAATAATCTGGGGTAGAAGACAAAAATGTGCAGATTCAAAGCCTGCAAAGTGTTACGGCTTCACATAAAAGCGTCACTGTTATCTTGAACAGACAATGGTGAGCTTGAAATATACCAGAAAATTGTGCCAGCCGTTTCACAGTTTTGACATCAGGCTCTTTGTTGTAGAAATGCCGCACCTTTATAGAGTATATTATTATATTGTAGTGTAGGGCTTGAATGTCCTGGAGTTGTGTGTGTATTCAGTCATACTGTGGGAATCACGTAAACAACAGCTACCTGATTTGGTTTGTTCCCTGTTGGTTTCAGTTCATTGAAAGAGGTCAAACAGATAATGATATTATATGTATATTGGGGTTAGTAAGATTTTTAAAATGTTTCTGAAGTCTCTTATGCTCACTGTTTGTTTGATAAAAAATGAATTAAAATAGTTATATTGTGAAATATTATTACAATTTAAAACCACTGTTTTCCATTTTAATATATTCAACTGTAATTTATTCTTGTGATGTCAAAGCTGAATTTTCAGCATCGTTGCTCCAGTCTTCAGTGTCACATGATCCTTCAGAAATCATTCTAATATGCTGATTTGCTGCTCAAGAAACATTTCTTATCAATATTTTTTGTGGAAACAGTGAAACATATTTTTTTTTGATGAATAGAAAGCATGAAATAAGAGTATTTATTTCAAATATTTTGTAACATTATAAATGTTTTAACTGTTAACTATAACATTCTGTAATGCATCTTTGCTGAAAAAAAGTATTAATTTTAGTGCTGTCAAATGATTAATCACGATTAATCGCATCCAAAATAAAAGTTTTTGTTTACATAATATATCTGTGTGTACTGTGTATATTTATTATGTATATATAAATCCACACACATACAGTATGTATTTTGAAAATATTTCCATGTATATATTTATATTAATATAATTTATATTATATATAAATATTTTAAATATATAAACATAACATTTTTCTTAAATGTATACATACATGTGTGTCTATTTATATATACCTAATAAATATACACAGTACACACACACACACACACACATATATATATATATATATGTAAACAAACTTTTATTTTGGATGCGATTAATCGTTTGACAGCACTAATTAATTTAAATTTTGAAAAATTACAATTATTTAACTATTTAATGCAATATATAACAATTGGATTAAATATAAATAATTTGCTTTTATGTTTGTTTAAACATTTTATCTGAACGTTATTTACTGAAAATTTACTACATTTTTAACAACTAATTTCAGCTAAATAAACCTGAAGGGTTTACATTTAAATATTATCTTATTAACATTTTGATCTTCAGACCCTAGAGTTAAAAAGCATTTTATACATTTACATTTAGTCATTTAGCAGACACTTTTATCTAAAACAACTTACAAATGAAGACAATGAAGCAATCAAAATCAACAAAAGAGCAATGATATGCTAGTGCTATAACAGGTCTCAGTTAGCTTAACGCAGTATACGTAGCAAGGTTTTTTTTTTTAAATTATATAATAAAAAGAAAACTGATAGAATAGAAAAAGAATATAGCAAGCTAGTGTTAGAGGCTTTTTTAATTGTATAATAAATAAAAAGAAAACAGAATACAAAAAGATTAGAGAAGCCAGTGTTAGGTTTTTTTTTTTATTTTTTATTAATTTATCTTTTCAATTTTAAAATTTAGAATAGCAATTTAAAGTGTGAAAAGCCTATATCTTGATTTCTCTCTCTACAGGGATGGTGCTGTCAGTCTTTGTCGTTCTACTGCTCACCGTGATCTACGAGCTTCTGAAAGTGTGGAAGATCACTATTGGAAAACAGAAGCAATCCTCCTTTACACATTCATCCACTCCGGTGTCTTTCTCACCTGAAGCGTCCTGTTTCACCCCTGTCATGAAGTGTCAAGAGGGAAGCTCTTCTCTGACCAACAGCCCTTCTGAGATCTCATTAGCTCCCACCGAGAATGCGGCCACAACTGCTGACACCGCCGCCGCTGCTAAGAAGAGGTAATGCTCACAAGACAACTGGGAAATGTTTTCCAAGAACTGGTATGACAACAATATCGTTCAGGTGGAAAGATAAACAATGAGTTGATGATTGTTTATACCTCTTGCATTGTAGCTTAATGAATTTCTGCCCCCAACAAATGTCCATTTTGTCTCTTTCCGTCTTCAGCTGGGTTCTGCACTGCCTCCAGACCGCCATACACATCCTGCAGGTGACGCTAGGCTACATGCTCATGCTTTGCGTCATGTCTTACAATGTGTGGATCTTCCTGGGGGTCATCATGGGATCCGTCTTAGGATACTTTCTGGCTTTTCCTCTACTGAATCACATTTGAGAAGACATGAGATAACAAAAACACGAGACGGCATCTCGAAATGTTCATCAGTGTTTACTGTGGACTCTAGATCGAGAGCAACAGGAAACATTTTATGATACCAGGTTTGTGTGGCACTGTACTAAACGGAGAGGTGCCTCATTGACCGGTTTTATACTTTCTACAACTACTGATGTAATTAATAAGCTAATTTTCTGTTACACAGATGAATGTTTAAATTCTCTTCTGTGAGATTTGCTTTACTGTAGCTGGTGGTTTTCTGTTATTTTGGGAAATCACATTAGTTTTAAACCTCTTAGTAAACTTCCTACGCGAGTCAAGATCAGGCGTTTTTGTGTCATGCTGGAAATTACTGCTGAATAGCAGAACAAACAATGGTTTGAGCAAAACCATTGGTTAAAAAGAGAAATGCAAATCATGTGGCCTTAGTTAATGTTCACCAGCAATACAGATGCATGGAAACTGACTGACTGACTGAGAGCAGAAATTAGAAACTACAATCCTCACCGCAATGATTCAAATGCACTATTAGTAATGATCCTCCAGGCAATCTTTTTGTTTTTCTCCATTGCTTAATTGTTTTTAAATGAAATTTGTTTTATTGCAGAATGTATTAAAGGCTTTGATTACACCCTTGTCTACGGCCTTTGCATTTTAATAAGAAAAATACCAAGTTGCATCACATAAATTTGGAGTTTACATTTTAGCCAAAGTCTTTAACACACACAAAAACAAAAAAGTCCTCTGTAGAGGACATTATTTTTTAGGGATTTCTCCAAGACCTTACATGTCACAGTCTTAAGTCTGGATGTCCTGTACAGAACACATTCAGGGCTTTTCAGAGATGATTGGATGTTTCACCATGACCACTCCCTCTGCTTGGTCTTTAAAAATCATTTAAATTAATTAAATGATAAAATTTAACACCGTTATGGAAATATGATATTTTGATTTGATCACATTTGACTAATTTTCAAATTGTTTGTCATAAATCAACATCTCAGAAAAATGTAATGGGGTTTTAAATCAAAATATGACTTTCTGTTATGAAACAGGACATTGATTTCATACATGTACGCTGTAGAGGACACCAGGACATTAAAGCATGTTTATTACACATTTTGGGAGACACAACAAATGAATAGGGGAAAAAAAAATATTAATATTCATATGAAATATTAGATATTATGAAAATCTTGCAGATTATTACTCCCATTATTGCACTTATTTTTTCATTCTATGTTGCCCCAAAAACACATTAACATGCAAATTAGATGCAGTTTGTAGATACATTGTATATAATGGGAAAACCCATTTATAGCCATTTTACACACATTTTCCATAAAGTAATATTTATTTCTATAGCACCTTTCTAGCACAAGTGTCACAAAGTGCTTTACAACAAAAATGTAAAATGAAGAATAAAAATAGACATGACAATTAAAAAAAAATACATAAATTATACAAAAGCAAGTTTGAACAAATGAGTTTTCAGCTGCTTTTTAAAAATATCCACCGAGTCCACAGATCTCAGTTCCAGAGGAAGAGCATTCCACAACTTGGAAGCAACTACTTCAAAGGCACAGTCTCCTTTTGTCTTCAATCTAGAGCATGGAACAACTAGCAGGATCTGATTTGAGGATCTCAGATTCCTACTAGAGTTATAGGGTTTCAACATCTCTTATATACACAGGGGCTTGACCATGCAACGCTCTAAACACCATGACGAGAATTTTAAATGAATTCTAAATTTGACAATGTAAAGAAATTAAAATTGGAGTTATGTGAGATCTCTTTGATGACTTGGTTAAAAGCTTAGCTGCAGCATTTTGAACCACTTGTAAACATTTGAGGGATGACTTACTAAGACAGGTAAAAAGAGAGTTGCAATAATCAAGGTGGGAGGAAATAAATGCATGTATAATCATCTCCATCTCCGCTGTGGACACAGCTAACCTCAATTTTGCGATGTTTCTCAAATGATAAAAACAGTTACGAACCAAATAATTCACGTTGATCAAGACTGAAGGCTTGTCCCATATGAACACCTAAATTACAAAGAGATTTAACAGAATGAGATGAATCAAGACTTTCCATCACTTTTGGAAGAACAGCAACAGGAGCCGAGATAAGTACTTCTGTTTTTTCAGGATTCAACTGTAAATAATTATTTGCCATCCAGACTTTAATAGCGTTTATACAATTTAAAAGAGTAGACAATTTTGTAATTTCATGAGACTTAAAAGAAATATATAGTTGAATATTATCTGCATAGCAATGCCTTCAAAATTACTTATCAGTTGTCCCAGAGGCAGCAAATACAAAGCAAAAAGCAATAAAGAAAAATGGTCTTTCATAACAGTTGAGAATCATCTTTATATTTAGTTTGTTATAAAAAAATAAAAATTGATTTGTGATTAAAACAAAAATCCCACTCTTTTTGCCTTTTCATGTCCAATCATTTCTATTGATTTTTTTTAAAAATTATATTTTTCAAATTTGTTTTGTATGCTCTAAACAATGTAATGACATGAAAAAAAAATATTAAATTCACAAAACTTTTGTTGTCCTGGTAGTCAGGTTTATATATATATATATATATATATATATATATATATATATATATACATACATACATACATACATACATACATACAGTGCCCTCCAAAAGTACTGGAACAGTAAAGACAAAATTGCTCTGTTGGCTGTGGAGTCAAGACATTTGCAAATATGATTAAAAGATGAATATGAGACAAAACTACAGAATGTCACATTTTATTATTAGCCATTTCAACACATACATGTTTTGCCAAATAAAAAGAACAGCACTTTTAGAGTTCATCCCACTCATTGATGTGAGCATAAGTATTGGGACAGTTGAACATAAGGCAGATATAAAAGATTAAAAGCTATTATTTAGTTGCAGATCTCTTGCGCACAATCACAGCAGTGAGTCTGTGACGCATAGATATCACCAGACTCTTGGTCTTATGCTTTGAAATACTTTTCCCAGCCTTTAATGCAGCCAATTCCAATTGTTGCTTGTTTTGGGGAGTTTCTGCCTTTACTCTCCTCTTCAGCTGGTGAAATTCATCTTCAATCAGATTTAAATCTGGAGATTGACTTGGGCAATCTAAGACTTTCCATTTCTTTGCCCTTATAAACTCCTTGACTGAACTGGGAGGGTGTTTTGGGTCATTGTACTGATGCAATATGAAGCACTTCCCAATGAATCTGGTGGCATTCTCTTGAATATTGGTACGCAAGATGGTTTTGTACCCTTTCAAATTCATTCAGCTACTGTCATCACACATTAAGTCATCAGTAAAGTTGAGAGGGCCTGTTCCAGAGACAGCCATACATGCCCATGCCATGATACCACCTCCACCATGCTTTATAGATGAGGCTGTATGCTTGGGATCATTTGCAGTTCCCTTTTTTCTCCACACTTTTGCTTTCCCATCACTTAGATAAAGGTTCATCTTTGTCTCATCGGTCCATAAACACAGCTCCAAAACTCTTCTGGCTCACCTTTGTGCTTTTTTGTAAACTCTAATCTTGCCTTTCTATTTTTGGTGCTGGTCAGAGGTTTGCATCTTGCTGTGTAGCATCTGTAATTCTGTGTCAAATTCTCCTGAGGACAGTAGATTGTCAGAGCATCACCCCAGCTTTCTGGAAGTTGTTGGTAATTTTACGGACACGTCTTTTAGGGTTCATTTTCACAGCTTTTATGATTTGTCTGTCATCAACTACTGTTGTTTTCTCAGCCGATCAGGTAGTTGTTGGTTGCTGGTGGTTTTCAAACTCTTGATTTCTCCATGCCCTTTGTTTTTGCTATAGCTCTAACTGACTTCCTCTTTTCTTTTAGCATCTAAATTGCTAGCTATTCTCTCTAAGTCAGCTCCCTCATCTTCATCCTGGTTTGTGTGTGTCATCATCGAATGTAAGATTCAGAATGCAGAAGTAATGGATATAACTGATACGACACATTCCCTGCTTTTAATATCTGAAGAATGAATGCAACAGGACACAGCTGATCACTTAGAAAGACCTGTGAGGCAACTGTTCCAATACTTATGCTCACATCAGATAGGGGGATGAAACTCTAAAAGTGCTGAACTTCTTAGCTGGTAAAACATCTGTGTGTTGAATCACCCAATAATAAAATGTGACATTCTGTAGTTTTGTCTCATATTCATCTTTTAATCATATATGTAAATGTCTTGACTCCACAGCCAACAGAGCAATTTTGTCTTTACTGTTCCAATACTTTTGGAGGGCAATATATATATATATATATATATATATATATATATATATATATATATATATATATATATATATAAAATAAAATATTTGCGGAGTAGAGTGAAGATTTTTCATTTGCTAAAAATGTATAGACGTTTGTAATAATGGGCAAAGGACAAAAGTATTTTCAGAGGCTGTTTGAATTAAATTTAGTATGAAAAGGACTCTTAGTATATAAACCATAGAGTGACTATAATTATAGAAGCTTAAAATTTATACTACCGTTCAAAAGTTTAGGGTTGGTAATATTTAAAAAAAAACAAAATAAATAAAAAAAATAAAATAAAATAAAGTGTTTTTGAAAGAAGGATCTTAAGCCAACCAAGATTACATTTATTGAATCTAAAATACATGCAATTTGTAATAATGTAATGCATTTAATTCCTGTGATTGCAGCATTTTTACTCAAGTCTTCAGTGTCACATGATCTTTTAGAAATCATTCTAATGTGCTGATTTAGTGTTTGAGAAGCATTTCATGTCAATGTTCAAAATAGTTGTGCTCCTTATTACTTTTGTGGAAACTATAATATATTTTTTCATGATTATCTGATGAATCAAATGTTCAAACAGAAAAGCATTTGAAATAGATTCTTTTTTTTTTTTTTTTTTGTAACAGTGTAAGTCTTAGATGTCATATCAATTTAATGTGTATTAATTTCTTTAAGAAAATGACTCCAAACATTTAAATGCCAGTGTAACATCTTAAATTAATTTACACAGCATGCACATTTCAAAATAATAGTGATTTATTTATCCATTGCTGCCTTACAAAAGGAACAGAAGATGTAGAAAATATCACAGCACTTTAAAAATAAATAACCAGTGAAATATTTGTGGAGCTAAAATGTTAGATAAATGAGCAGAAAACATTTAAACATAAATATGTCCAGTAATGAATTAACGGTTTAGTAATTCTAGCAAAAAAAAATAAAATAAAAAAAAATTCCCACAGCTACATACCAGAGCAAACCTTTGCCCACCAGTCCTGTATGATGTCTCAGAATTCCTCACGTTCATCATGAGCTGAGCTCCCCAAAGTTTCCACAAAGCTACTAAACTAAGATGTGAACTGATTCTGAGGATTTTTCTACACCTACTTCAATCCTTTGCCATGAAGCTCTGTCTGCAACTCAGTAATGGGATTTCCATCTTCCTTACACATAAACAGATGGAGGATGTGAATCTGGGTCACAGCACGTCTGTGAGCACTAAACACACATTACAGAGTGTTAATGCTTTCTATAGGAATGAGCTCACTTTAAAACCACAAAAGAAAGTCTACAAGCATTAAAAAGCAAGCTTTAATTTATCTGAATGCATTTGCACAGTTATTGTTTAAGTGCTTAATTACGCTGCATTAATACATGTATAATTAGTGTTTGAATATATTCCACAATTAACAGAAGGCAAAAAAGACAAGTTTCATATGGCCCCTATGAAATATCACTGTACTTTTGAGATCCTTTCTAATGCACTAAGTCACTTCACTGTACATATGGAGTACATTCAGGTGAAGTCCATACATTTACATTAGTTATAATACTAACCTCCTCACTGATGTCAAGAGGTGAAAGCATGCTGGTTTACGCAACCCGCAATCAAACCGCAGTCTAACAAATGAGCACAGGAACAGGAAATGGAACTGTCCAAGATAATGACAGTTAGTTTATGAAACCTCTGCCACATTATAATTAGTGTGGGAGTCATGAGTTACATAAGAAAAAAATAAAAATAAAAAAGGCACAGAAGGTCATATAAATCTGTGTATATAATATTCATATATATATATATATATATATATATATATATATATATATATATATATATATATATATATATATATATATATATATATATATATATATATATATATATAGATTTCTCATTGATAAACATCCACAAAATGTCTAAATTAACTGGAAAAACAGAAAAAACTGTAATTAAAATGAAATTAAATTAACAACAAACTGGCTGAAATATCAACCATAAAGTGTTGCTGATGGAAAGCAAACAAATGTGTGTCAGCAAACACTTTCAGTTTATAATGTTTTATATCTCACTTTCAACTTTCGATTTCAACTTCTGATTTCTTTTCTGAAGCATCACAAGGAGCTTTGGCATCTAAATCAATGCTACTCTTCACTCCCTCCACCAGAGTTAACATCACTTGCTCTGTGTCCACCACCTCGTCTGTGGTTGGCTGAGGCTCCACTTCTTCTACATTCTCATTGGCTGGAGACTGAAACCCACTGTCATCGTGATGAACAGGGCTGGAGTTGGTAGAGGTTTGAGCGAATTCCCCATCAGAGTCAATGGCGCCTTCGCTTAGGTTCTCGCTGGGGTCTTCCTGGATGGCGATCTCGATCTGTTGAATGGCGCTTTCAATGGCGGATACGCACTGCTCCTCTTCTAAAGACTGTTCGATCTGGGCAGTATCCAATTCTTCATCAACCTTTTTTGGTGATTCCCTTGGCACAATCTCTGTTACCGTTGTGATGTGCTTCACCTCATCGCCTTCTTCCACAGGCAACATCCCGTTGGTCAACTGTGAGCAGTCTTTTTCAACAACTTCCAGTACGGGGTTTATGAGGTCTCGGATCTCATTGACGCTGTCAGGAGAACCTGGTTCTTTCTCGATGGGTACGTGCTTTATTGGGTTCACAGGCCTTTCTGTTTCAAGATCTTGTTCTGTCTGCCCTTCGTTCTCCTCTGGGATGTCGTCCACTCCTGGTACTTCCTGGCAGGACTCGTATGGTAGAGGCATCCCATCCAGGTGGATCATGGAGACGATCTGTTTGCGTTTCCTGTTGACCACTTCGCCACCTTGCCTCTCTCCCTTAACTCCTCCGAACTGGCCAGCCCAGTCGATGGTGTCCTCTCCCAGTAGGTGCAGGTTGGGGTCGCTGTTGGTCAGGATCATGCTGTCTCTGTACAGGTTGTGCCTTCGCTGGACCGCAGCTTCCTTCACAGCTGCAGAATGAAAAGGAATGATTGAAAACACACTGCAACACTATCTTTAAGCAGTAAGGTATGGAGGCTGTGCTATATTGTGCAAACACTCACCCATCATGATGTCCTTGCTGACTGACTGCAGGACCACTTCCTCAAAGATGTTCTCTACTAGTATGAATCTAGAGAAATCCTCAAAGATGAGCTCCTTGAACTTGGGCAGATCCTAGATGTCAAAGACAAAAAGGTTTTTTTTTTCCCCATATAACACCAAAACACCATGTTTCCTAATTTCCTTGTGTAAAATATGTATAATTTCCTTGTGTAAAATATGTATATTTATCATTTAAAATAAATGATAAATAATTAGGCTATATCTACAAAACCTTTCTATAAATGAATGGTAAAAGACCAATAAATCAACAAACTCATTTTATGGAATTAATTATCTGGTTACAAATAATAATAATAATAAAATAATAATAATAATAATCATAATAAAACTATTATTATCAGCAACAAGATATAATAAATGTATAAATTATAATAATGAATGATCTGGTTACAAATAATAATAATAATAATAATAATAATAATAATAATAATAAATGATGATGATGATGATAGTAGTAGTAGTATTTGTAACCAGTTAATTTATTTTATAAATAATCATCTCATCACTAATAATAACTATATTAATAACATTATTATTATTATTATTATTATTATTTATAATAATAATAATAATAATAATAATAATAATAATAATAAACCAAGATGAATGACCAAGATAATAATTAGCATAATAATTAGCAACAAGACAAATTATTACATTTGAATAATAAATTATTATTATTAATCATAATAATAAATCATCCAATTACATATTTTAATAATAATAATAATAATAATAATAATAATAATAGTAGTAGTAGCAGTGATGGTGGTAGTAGTACTATTTGTAACCAGAATTTAGTATTTATATAATCATCTTATCACAAATAATAATAATAATAATAATAATAATAATAATAATAATAATAATAATAATAAATAAATAAATAAATAAAAACTACAACAACAGTAATATTTTTATATTATCTGGTTACAAATACTAATACTATCATCAACAGCATCAATATTGTTATTATTAGCAACAAGTCAATAAATTGGAGTAATAAATTACCCAGTTAATAATAAAATAAATAAATAAATAAATAAATTAAATAAATTAAATAAATAAATAAATAAATAAATAAATAAATAAATAAATAATGTCCACAGTTTAATTTCTGGGTCATTTTCTCTCTTTTGGTGACATTTTTGACCTGAGCCCCCATTAATATCTGAGAAATATTAAAAGAGTGACAGTAGGAAAAATGACCTGTTTTTTTTTTTCTTACAAGGGGATATGTAGCATAAAATTTATTTAAAAAATGACACAGAACAAAGGCACTTCCAAATGTCACAGAGAGAGGCTGATTCCTTGTACCAACCGGTGAACAGGATGGGGAGAGCTGTTTCAGCATGTACGGTATGATGATTTGAAGCAAAGCCTCCCTGAAGAACTTCTTCCTCACTGTGCTGCTGTCATAGTCATATTTCTGCAGGTCATAAACAAATACAATTAAAATGAAGAAATGAAGGTGATATTCACAAATGTTCTAATACAGCAGTGACCCAGGAGCTGTGTAACAAAACCTGTTTCAGCTTTGCAGAGTAAAGACCCAACTAACACACTTACTTTGAGTACTCGGTCCTGACAGCGCTGGATGGTCTTGCAGAGATCCTCCCCACTGTGGCCGTCTAGACTCTGATGGACCAGCTGCTCATATGTGTGCACTGCGTTGTCCATTTGCTACATACATCAATAGAGGAATTTTAGGAAGGATTATCATCAATTTTGACGGTTTATTTGTAAAAAATTATATAATTCTAAAGGACAAAGGCTATTTTGGAATAACATACCTCAAAGTAAAAGCAATCAGTATGCACATTTTCTGCATGCATATAATACTAAAATGACCATGGGATATTACATACCAAAATAGAATAGACAGATAGATTGATAGACAGACAGACATATAGATATATGTGATCTGTTAAACTTGCTATTTTTTATTTGTTTTATTTATTTATTATTTTTTATTTACATTTTGTAACATCAGTACAATTGCCAACATACCTGCAATATGAGGTATTACCTCAGGGTGGCGCTCATTAACAATAAACTGCTTTCTTTTTAATATGCTTTAGCCATTTTTCTCAGTGATTCATGCTCTTGGCCTCACTGCTAAATCGATGTGAATGCTTGTTTTTTATTTTGTTGGTAGGCACCAGAAAAATGAATGCAGGCTATGGAATGATTAATATCAAATCAATTTCAAGTGCTAGTGCCAAGTACTGCAAAACTTCAAGAAGTTTTAGATATTTCAATGGTTTATTTAAAAAAAAATGAGGAAAGACACCTGTCTCATGAGGATCTGAGCTCTCTGGATGAACACAGAGGGACTGGACACGTCACATCTCTGCTGGAGGCCTTCAAGGTTCAACGCCTCCATCTTCTCATAACAGCTCTGCATCTTCACCGGATGAAAGGCCAACATGGAAATCTTGTCCATATGCTACGAAGAGAGGATTTTGAGTAAGCTATCGTTTTAAAAAGGCTCTGCTAATACTGTTAATAAAGTCTCGCCTCACCTCTCCCAGTTTCTCACTGCTGCTATCGTTCATTGTGTTCTTGCTGACCTCTACCAGCTCACGGAAGAGGATGTCCCTCACTTCAGAGAATCCTCTGCTGGTGGGCTCCATGAGGGCCTCCAGGATGGAGTGGATGTAGGGCTGAACCTTGCTTCTCACAAGCTGTTCGACACGGGGCAACACCAATGCTTCAAGAAGACGATAAGACAAATATTAGAATAATAAAGAGGAAAAACCTTTCATATTTAATGTTAAATGTGTTTTTGTTTAAATTACAGCTTCAAATTCTTGTGAAATGTTCAGCGCACATGTGAAATTCCACGTGTTTGTTTTCAGGTTGTGAGAGACATCCTGACCTACAAAAGACTTATGTTTAAATGTTGTCTCACTGACTCCTCAAATTGTGTGTCAAAACAAAGAACGCTTTAGAAAAGACTAAATTATGAAAGCTTAAGACTGATCACAATGACTTTAGGCCACATAATGGGCCCTGGTATCTGTGAACAAGTGATTGCAGGAAAGCACCTGTCCTACATGTCAAAGCAACCACTATTATTCCGTAAGAATAAAGAAGCTATCACAAACACACAGATGGACTCTAAAGTAATTTAGAGATCTGTGCAAATACTCAAAAACATGCTGTCAAGATCATTTCGCTCGTGTTATTTGAAATGTGCTATGGGTGGAACACAGTCCTAACCACAAATGACAAGAAAAATGTAGTACTCTTGCCAAACCTACATTATGGCAGGACAGTCAGAGCTTTTTATGTTAAAGCCAAACTATGTTGATTGAGACTGAATTCCAATGAAAGGAGGATCATGTGGAAGAATGTGAGACTGAAATAGTGCAGCTAAGAATAGGGCAAGTTAAAATAAATTGTGGCATAAACCATGTATTAAATTAAGTCACAATCATTAAGTGTAGATTAAAAAGTATCTGTAATCCTGAATCATTAGAACACAACAAGACTGATGATAAAGCACTACACTTATTATACACATACAATTATTGCATCTTATGATCTTAATTGTCATGAATCAGGCAATGTGTTTTTGCTCTTGCTTTTTGAGTTTTTTTTAAAGCAACCTCAGAAGTGTGTGGCCATGTATGACACATTAGTAATCTCCACAGAGAAGCCTGATTGGTTTTTCTCTTACCACGGATCTTTCCAGAAACGTGCTCTTTGGATGTGATGATCTGATCCATATCTGTGCGCAAAGCAGAGTCCAGACGGGGCCGCTCCACCTCACATACTTGAGCCAGAGCTTCGTGTTGAGTTTTTGTCTGTGACAGTACTTGTCTGTATACTGCATCTGAGATCTGACAGAGCAAACAAACTGATTATAAACAAACCTCAAAGAAATCGCAGCAGATATACACATACATGTAAAAATTAATTCCTTAATGCAGTAACAAACGTAATTCAATAAGGGCTCAACAATAAAGTGGGTCAGGGAGAAAGTCTGCACATGTTCAGGATATTTGCTGATCACGTGCATTTGTTTTTATGCATTACAAACCTAAATGATTTGTTTGTGTAATGTATTGAACATTACAAGACAGTAAACTTTTCACCAAGGTAATAATCTAGCTGGCTTACACAGATAAGGCTGTTGAAATTGTGAGCCATGGAAGCCTCAAAAAGAGTTATACCAATTGGTAATGTTATATAGTTATAAATACAAGTGCTGTCAAATGATTAATCGCATCCAAAATAAAAGTTTTTGTTTACATAATATATTTGTTTGTACTGTGTATATTTATTATGTATATATTAATAGACACACATGCATGTATATATTTCAGAAAAATATGTTACGTTTATATTAAATATTTATATTAATATAAATTATATGAATATAAATATATACATGTAAATATTTTCAAAATATATACTGCATGTGTGTGTATTTATATATACATAATAAATATACACAGTACACACATATATTATGTAAACAAAAACTTATTTTGGAAGCAATTAATCGTTTGACAGCACTAAATACACACACACACACACACACACACACACACACACACACACACACACACACACACACACATATACATATATAATCTTTTAAAAAATATATTTTTTTCCCAATAGTATATTTTATTTTAATAGTAATATTTATTCCAATAGTAATATTTCAATTAATTTTATTACAAATGAAAATGTGGAATCTAAATTTTTTTTATCAATTATAAATTAATACCTCTATTGCCAAGAGAAGCATTATGCAATTATGAAAATAGTGTGCAAATACATGTAAATGAACAGAAGATTCTCTTTACAGCTTCAGAATTTACATATGAGAACCGACCAACATCCAGTCCCTCTGTCTCTGTTGTAGTTTTCCTTTCAGCCGAGGCACGATCAGATTCTTCAGTTCAGGGTGCAAAGTCTCCATCACCAAGTTAGCAAGAATCTATACACACAAACACACAGATGTAGATGAAAAAAGCCACTGGTTACACAGCAACTGGAAGTACCGTTTAAATAATGATGACCGAATTTGAATAGTGCTTAAGAAACTGATAAGACAGTTTCGAGAGCATCATTAACTTCATGCTAACAGCTCAGTGGTTTTGCATGCATATCTTTGTAGCTACCCCATTCTAGACTGCAGACTGTACAATGTCAAACTATCAATTCCTGAAACACAATGCTTTATCATTCAAATCTACAACTTAGACGCCCATCACAGATGGCTGCTTTGTTCATGCTCACTGTATTTCATGCAATGACAGCCAAAACAGAAACAACCTTTGATGACGAGAAACGTGTCTGCAATAAGTCCGCTCTTTTCATGTGTGTTTTTAGGGATGGGAAAATTGGTTTATCATAAATAACACACCAAACATGACACGTTCACTGTCTAAATATTAGGATTAGCTCACACTTTAATATTGCCTGATATCAAATAATGAGCGGGTTGGGGGGAGGTGAGCGTTCAAGTTCCTCTTAAATCCATGAGCTTCTGACAGTTTCATCCACGGGTAAATAGTGCAGAATCGCTTTCACCCCCGCCCCTCGCCCAGTTTCCATAGCAACACAGGGGCCAGGTGGGCAGTAACACTACGCAGACCCTCTGACAGAAAAACAAAAAAAACAGACGGCCCACACCCAGCAGTAATAACAGCCCACGCAGCCGTTTCCAGTGTGGTGTCACATCCAGGCTGACCGTGATGCCCTGTAACACCACTGAGGGCGGGATGAAGAGGAATGACCATGTTTCTCGCACACAGACAATGTCAATACCTTCTTTATATACAACTCGTTAACCCTTGGTTAAAGTGTAAGAACAGAGGCATTAATTGGCTTTATACACACACAAACACACAAAAAGCTCATTCATAAGAAACATTTCCTGGGTGTGTTCTGGAAGGAAGCAAAAAAAACAGCATTTAAAATCCAAAACAAACAATTTCTTAGGAAAGTGCGAGTGTGCTTTTGAAGGAATATTCCAGGTACAACCAAATACAACCTAAGCTATAAAACTTATGCTGTTGACTACCCCAGAAAATACATTTAATGTCATCTCTCATTTGGTAAAAACAAACTCTTTGACAATAATGCACAAAAAGTGACCTCTTGACTAACAGTGACGCATCAGACTTGAATGTGCACAAAATAAAAGGGATCTTAAAGCTATTGTAGAAGGAGAAGATATTCAATGGCATTTAAATGGCATTTTAACTTAAATAAAATAAAATAAAAGGTTTGTCACTGAAAGCTATTAAAAGGTTATTAAATTGAAATAAAAAAAAACTAAACATTTTATGTAGGGATGCCAAAAAAACAGTTTAACTGACACCAAACATCACATGCAGTGTAAAAAGGCTTTTAATTTTAAGAATATTCATTTAACTAATGAAAATTAGTATGAGAACAAAATATTTAATACTTATACTTTGATACTCCAAATTTCAACAGAAGAACTATGGGAAAAAATAGTTTAATTTCAAAATTACTACCTCCATTTCAAAAATGTTCTTGGTGTATATGGAAAAATGCATTTTCCATTATAGGTCACCTTTAAGGGCACTTTATGGTTATGTGTGTGTGTGTGTGTGTATATATGAGACAGCGTGAGGTGTGAGGACAACCAGCACCCAACAATTTTAATGATTGCCTGTTTGCATTTTATTCAAATCTGTGTGTGTACGTGAGAAAGCAGGCGAGATAGACATTCCTAAATCTATTAGAAAGGTTATTTCTAGCACATTATGACTAAAATGAGACAGCAGTATAAACCAGAGACCTGACCATAACTCACCCCTCTAATGACACATTCTCAGCTGTCTCTCTTCTCTGCGGTTTAGACATCATTGAGGGTTTGTGCTGCTCCAGCACAGTAGAGAGCTTAAATACAGAGTGATCAGTCTGATTTATCAAGATAAAGCTTAAAAAGAGCTAGTCTTTTAGAAATGGGCTTCAGGTCAGATGAAAAGATGTAAAACGTATTTGGTATGTTTATGTTTAAAGGAGTTTGGGAGGGATAAATGGGTCATTCAAAAAGATTAATTATGATGTCACAAATATTAGCACATTAAGATATGACCACCCACACTAAATACTTAAACTCATGGAGGTTAGCCAGCCATAATGGATAATTTACATATAGAAGTCTTAAAGGAACAGTACAGCATGAGTTTCTAAGGGTCACATAGTTTCTAAGGGTCACACAGCATGGAAAATATCAATCTAAAAGTAAATACAGTTTTTTGGTGCATAAAACCATGACTAACATTACATATAAGAGAAAAATAAAAAGCTACAATATGGTCTCTTGCCCGTCTTTACCTTCTAAAAAGCCATCTTAAATCAACACCTGATGGAAGTTGGTTTGGCATGGTTTCTAGTTGGTCTAAGATGATCATTTATGGCCATTAGTTGGTCTAGATGATCAGTTGCCAAATCACAAGGTCTAGAGGCAATTACAAGCTAGTGGGCCAAGTTTAACCTTGTAAATAATCTTGGTTAGGCTGGTAGACCACCTTAAGCGTGTAGACCTAATTTTTTCAACCTAGATTTTCTCAAATTCTCCACTGCTGAAGTTCTCAGTGAAATTAATATTGTTCATTTAAGAGTGTTAGCCACACCTGAGCCAAAGTTTGGGTACCCTCCCACCTGTCTGGGACAGAGGATAAAGCCTGGATTGAGGACATGTAGAGGAAACTCTACCCGAATGATCCAAGGAAAACAGAAGTGCACAGGGATAAATGCTGTCTAAACTGTTCTTTCCTCCTCTCTGTCTCGTTCTTTTTCAGGGTAGCTTTGATTTCGCCAACATTCTTATTCCCATGAGTCCAAGACATTATCTAAGGCCCATTAGATACCATCAGGAGCACCTTAAACTCACTAAACATACTGCATGAAATGCAACAATCAACAGAACGATGCATTTTATATGCAAAGCATCCTGTTTTGTATAAAGGATGATTTATTTCTGACATTTGCCAGATTTTCCAAATAAATATGAATGATCTTCACCAACCTGTGCTTGGTTTCCACACATCATGTCCCAGGTGCCATAGTGATCCTTGGCCTGCCTGTAGAGCCGCAGGGCATCCGTGAAAGCTGGCGTCGCTACCTTGCACTCTTCTGACAGTCCTAGAGAGGTCAAGAAACATGACATGTTATAGAAGCGTGTCATATGATTACCTATGGCCAAATCACAGCCATGCTGATATAGAGCAATATCGCATAAATACACATTTGCTATTGCTTATATATTCAACAAGGGTGTCAACATCCTTCTAGACATTTTCACAAAACCATCTAAGATTTGCACTAACAATATTAATTTAAACAGTTTAGTTTGGTTGGCCTCAGGAGTTTTAATTCAAGTCTTTAATTCAATTTAATTTAATTCAAGTAATTCAACATACAGCTTTTGATTTTTTTTTTTTTTTTGCTGGTCCAAACTGGTGACGGCTGGTAGACCAACTTGGACCAGCTATAAATCATGTTAAGCTCGTACAGCCTGGTTTTTCCAGCAAGGAAAAGGATTAGATTACCATTTTAATAAGAAGTTGTGCTCAAGAAAAGGACCTGCACTAAAAAGACCTCATCTTCACTTGGAGATCTTTACATTCACTAAGAGTCTGTGGATGGAAACTACAGCTACCACCACTCAAGCAGAGAATCCACAAGATCCTAATTCTAACGTGACAAGAATTATTGGAAAAACACTTAAATGGAGATATAATTATACAGTACTGTAGTGAAGATGGATAATGTGCTCAATGTAGGACTGTTTGCATAAAAGCTGCACATCAGAGGTGATGAGAGAATTCCAATTTGCCATGTAGACGATGATCAAACGATACCAAACACTCACATTCCCACCATTACTAAAAGTCTATCTGAACAGCTGTTATTTGGGGAGATTTGAGTCTTTTGGGATAAAGATAACCTTTTAGAGGTGCTTTCCTGTTGGCAGCAGGAAGTGAGTGTGATCCATAAAGTTACACATATGGGCAAGGAAAGACAAACACAGATGGACATGAGCAATGGCAGGCTGGACAAACACTCACAAGCCTAAAGCTGGTGATGGGGAGCATGTATATCTGCGTGCTGCAGTAAGTTTCAGATTGGCTGACACAAAGACAGGAAGCCAGCAGTGAGAGATGTAGGGATGGAGTGTGTAACAGTCTGTCACAAACAGGAAATCCACTCAGCGTCCATTTTCCAGGACTCAGAGAAAGAGAGAGAGGGAGGCCGAGACAGAGAGAGAGAGAGAGAGAGAGAGAGAGAGAGAGACACACACACACACACACACACACACACACACACAGAATGGAGGAAAGTAGAAAATAACTAGCTTTTCTTGGCATGAGCCCCATGAGAAAACACTAGATGCATTTGTCAGCAGTCTGCTTGAAGAAAGTCCCTAGAGTTCTGTGCTCGATAAAACACAATAACCCCAAATCAGTATTAAATCCCCTTGTCCCAAACATGTCCACCGGTAATACAACTAGCAGTCCTAACAAACTAGAGACACCTTACATCAAAAGTTAATTTGAATGTGGCTCACTGTGTATTTGTTTAGTGTCAGGCGGGGAAAAAGAAAGCTGCACTCTTTTTCTCTGGCTAGCTGGCAGGCCTGAGAAACTCAACACGAGAGTCTTGAGCAAAAAATAGTACATATGGTAGAATTTAGCGTGGGCCACCTCTGGCATGGGGCTGTATGGTGGTTAGCCGAGACTCCTGGGATGGCTGGTTCCCAGGGTTCTTATGCCACCGCATGTGTGCACTCTTACCATTCACTGGAGCATTTCCCATTTGGGCTAAAAGCACAGAAACTAGATGAGTTTCAACAAAAACTTCTTATCACTGAATCAATAATGAGAACCAAGGAAAACATTTCAGCTTTTTAAATGACATTTCTTTCCAAATCTCGAGTAAAGCTATGTCTAGACTTTAGAGCAAACAAACATAAATCTTACCATGGACTGACTTTTACAAGTACATACTAATTATATTTATATTAACAATATTCACATTTTTAATTTCAGTATAAACAAAAACAAGTGAATGTACACACAATAGAATGTTTCTTTTTAATTTAAAGGGGACATAAAATGTATAAATCAAATTTTCAAAATCTTTTGAATTTCAGTGAAGAAAATTCAGTGCACTATGAAAACATAGTACTTCTAGAATGTAAAATTTCCACCCCAGTAAAAGAAACCTATTAAAACTAAGCAGAGAAATAGACTAAAAAGAGAGAGAGAGAAAAAAAAAAATAAAAAAATTGCGATTAACATATGACTGCCCACATTACTACATCAAGAGCCATTTAAATGAATAAAAACTAATCAAAATTAAATCGTGAAATAAATAAGCAAACAAATAATTTTTTATTTTTATTTTCAGTCTTAACTCTTATAATAATAACTACTATACAGTAATAACTTTAAAAAAAACAAAACAAAACAAAAAAAACCTACAGTTCTTTAACCTTTTTGAATTACAAAATTAATTAGTTAATTTCATATTTGTACACTGTTTCTTTCAATTAAAATAATTGTGTCATAATTACAAAAAAATAAATAAATAAATAAAAATACAAGAAATATATTAGCCTTTATGGGAAGGTGGGGTTGGGGTTAGTGGTCGACTGATATTGGTTTTCTGACAGCCGATGCCGATGCCGATATCTTGGAAAGCAGGGTGGCCAATATAAATCTGATATAATTTTATTTATTTTAATTAATATTTAAGAAATTTGAAATCATTTGAAAATGGATTAAAAAAATAAATATGTAAAATAAACAATTATACTTTAGATGACAATGTATTTTTCACAAATAAATAAATATTTAATAAAAATACAATTAAAAAGAAAGTAAACACTGTAACCAACAGGGCACTCAGTATTCTGGGAAGTTTGTGTGCATCATATTTTTTCAAATAAAGCCAAGGTAACAGTCATTTTACATACAGCACACAGTGAAAATGACATGAATATGACAGTGGGCAAATGCATAAAGTGCAGCATAATCTGAAATCACGAGTTTAAAGTTTGTCGATCGCGCGTCTCCAGTGAAGCTGAACTCTCCTCCTGTCCGCATTCAATTTGCATGGACCGACCATCACGCAGAGAACACGCGATCGTGCAGGACACAAATGCACACTTCACAAAATCTCACAAATGGATTCAACTAAGCTTGCAAGGTTTGTGAAATTAAGTGTTCATTAGATACTCAAAGATTTGTTTAAATGATATAAATGCATATTTGCTGGATGCTGACGGCAAACGAGAAAGTATTATAATGTTTGGTTTTCTACTACTAACAATATAAAAGCAATCATTATAATACTTTTTTGTATACATTTTAATTCCTTTGTTTAACTGTTCTATCTGATTATTAGACAGACTTCTATCCGTTTTAGACAAAACTGTTAACGACGACAGCGAACAAGAGGGAGAATGTGAGCAATGTGTACTCAGGCGCTACCGTTCTCAGCGCCGTCAAAATAAAGTCCCACCTCGAACGCATCGGCCGATATTTGAAAAATGCCAAATATTGGCCGATATATCGGCCTTGACAATATATTGCTCGACCACTAGTTGGGGTGATTAAAAAATAAATGCATAATCTATTTAAAAAACACATCTGAGATACATAAGAAAAAAAAAAAAAAAAAATTGGCATCACATCTAAGTCACTGCTCTTCAGGTTCACATGTGGGCTTTACCCAAATAGATGGTCACAGTGTGCCTATTACTTAGCGCAAAGGGCTGTTATTAAATTTCAGCTGAATTCAAAGCATTGTGTTTGATTGTGTATTGCAATTGTCAACAGTGTCTATGATTCTATATATGAAAGTGACATTCACCTCTACTTTAATTTTAAAACCTGTTTGTTTTCTTTCTGCCATTGGTCTCCACACTATGATGTCATAATGGGTGTGATGATATGATTGATTACCAACTGTCCCAGTTGCCAATGAGACGGGTAGGACTACAACAAAACAAATGACTAACCACCACTACAGGCTGTCAGAACAATGACTAGAATACAATTACTAGATGAACAAAAATGTTCAGAATGCAACATTTGCATTGAATCCCCAATGTTTGAAATTCTCCATTGGTTTAGTCCCATACCTAAAGGCTAGACAGATCAATAAAAACATGCATTGAGTTCATACACAGCCCGAGTTCAAATTCAAACAGTTTAAAATAGAGTGTATCTGTGGTTTGATTTATCTTAGGCTCTTTGAAAGGCCTTTGTGTATAATTCATCTTGATTTCTTTCCAGTGCTGTAATAAAACCCAAGCACATTGAGCACCTGCTGTAATACCACAGCTTTGCATGTGGTTGATCTTCTCTGCCCTCTGGTAACCCTCTAGCAAAAACACAGAGCTGTGTTCTCACGTATGTGGAGCAACTGCCTGAAGTCATTCAGCCCACGGCTTCAGGCAGGTCTCAGGGATTTTGCAGAACCCTTCCCTGATGCCTCAAAGGCAAATGATATTCCCTATGTAGGGCCCTATGAAATGCTATTTTTTCCCAAATTCCATCTTGCGTTTTTCCAAATTCCATTTTTTTCCCCATTTAAATTTTTTTAAACTTTGTTTTAATGGTTAAATTAAATGTTCTTAAACAAAAAAGCATGTCAAATTATTTGAAATCACAAAACTTATTTAACAGCATTACAGCAATTTATTAAAAGTTTAACAAAAATTACATCAAGGCAACATAAAATGTTTTTGTTTTTCTCAAATTCAGCTTTATTTTTTTAAAAAAATTCAATGTTCCTTTAATTTCATGGATTCCATTTTATTGATTTAATTAAATTTTAATAATCAAAGCAATCTCTAATTAACTGATTTTATAAATAAATAAATAATTTTTTAAATATTTATTTATTCAGAAATAGTTGTGCATTTACATTTTACTGTTAAATTAATTCTAGTAAATATTTATCTGGTATATATTCCTTTAAAAATAATGTATTAATAATAATTTTATTATTAGTAGTAGTACTATCATTACATTAAGCAATATATTTCTGTCACAGTTTCTTCAAGTTAACCAAACTTTTATTTTGACTGGTTGCTGTGAAGTTTTTGATTGTATATGATATGGTAAAATGCTAATGAAGTGACTCTCAGAGCAGTTCTAGAGTTGTGTTCGTATGTTCATGTACTCATATATTGAGGTGGCCGGGGCTGAAATCACCGCGAGCGTCACGCATTCTTCAGAATTTGTATAGTAAACGAAGCCGCGCTTCTGCACCATTTATTCACAAAGAGAAATGCAGAACGTGTAGAATTCATATTTAAATAGTATTTTGCAACTTAGTATTCACAGACACTGATTTAAGTGTACTAAACCTACTTTTGATTTATCCATCCAAAATTTGGAAGATTCTGTGACATTCCGCGTTATACAGTAAATTCCATTTTTATGACTGAATCCGCAATTCTATCCCTTTTTTGGGCTGTTGCCAAGCCAGGTCCTGTACTTAACCTTCAGGATCTTAAAAAGCCTGGAGGCAAGCTAGAGATCTCACAATGTTTGCTGTACATATTGATCTGGCATGAAGTCCCTTGTTACATGTTAATTTTAAATCAATATGCGAAACGGGCTGAGGAACAACACTTCTCTAAGACGTCTTGTGAAAGTCAACATTTACCTTAATTAAAACACATTACTCATCTTATTGCTCATGAGTTATAGTCCAAGTTATTCAAAATAAAATAATGGCTTAATCTTTGATCAAAACGCACTCGATTCACCTCTGCTATTGTTTGTCACAAGACGACTGGTTAACATGAAGCAACAGTGAAACTGCCATTTATGCTTTTATACACAGTTGAGTTTTCGTTTCAAATCTTGCTGACAGCACACACTAATTATAAGACAGCAAAATAACAACAGAAGCATAACCATTTGGAAAAAAAAAAAATCAAGAGGTTTCAAACGTTAGCCTTCAAAAAACTACTTTTCAATTCCCAATGGATAAAATCAAGCCCAGCCCGACATATTTTCTCCAGTTTGTTTCACACAAATGAAAAATATGCCACAGTAAGGTAGTCAAATGGTTTGCATAGTTTCTGCAGGTAAATCAGCAGGAAGGTCACTGCATGCAGCCCCTGGCTAATAAGTGACTTGAAGGTCCCACCTTTAAAAGATCAATCTCTGACTGTAGAGAGCAGAGAGGTCTGGGTTTCCTCAAAGTGGACAGACAGGTGAGAAGGAATGGGGGGGGGCAATTTACGATTATTACATGCCTCTTCAGGTTAGGCCGTGAGTGATATAGCTTTACTGTTTATCAGACACACCCCTAAGCTATTTGATGTTATAGCCTATATCTGCGTAAATTGTCTTATGTCATTATCATTCGTAATCCACCAAACTAGTAATTTGCTGTCATGCCTTGACAAGCCTAACTGAGAGTGCCCCAAGGCATTATGGGAAGGTGTTGACATATGGTCAGAGGACGTTCAGTTAGCAATCAATGACTGGCAACATGTTAGAGCTATGCTGCTCTGCAAGTTGTGCAATTCTTATATCGGCCAATACAATACAATACCTCCTTTTATCCTTTTATTAGTTTGTCAATGTCTATAGTGCGACATTCTTCAGACACTAAATTTTAACATTTTTGATTTAAACTTTATACGCAACTGCAGTAATTTTTTTTTTGTCTTTATTATGATAGGACAGTGTAGAGGAGACATAAAGTGGGGGGGGTTGGGGGCTCAGTTCCTCAAGCCGGGATTCGAACTCGGGATGCCCATAATGCAACTGCGTCACATGTTGGCACACTGCCCACTAGGCTATTGGCGCCGACTGCAGTAATTATTTTTAATAATCTTTTTTTTTTTTTAATTTGCACCATTCAAATAAATCTCTTATGCTCACTAAGGCTGCATTTATTTGATCAAAAACACACAAAAAAACAGTAATACTGTGAAATATTATTATGTGTTTTCTAGTGTAAACAATTTATTCTTTTGATGGCAAAGCTGAATTTTCAGCATCCATTACTTTAGTCTTCAGTATCACTTGATACTTCAGAAATCCTTCTAATATGATTATTTGATGTTCAAGAAACATTTATTATTATCATCAATGTTTAAACCGGTTTTGCTGCTTAATATTTTTGTGGAAACCATGATACATTTTTCAGGATTAATGTATATTGTGTTCAAAAGAACAGCATTTATTTGAAACAGATTTCTTTTGTAACAACATTATAAATGTCTTTACTGTGAATAATGTAAAAAATATAAGTTAACAAATATGAATTCTTTAAAAAAACATTTGAACAGTAAAACAAAATAGTACCTTCTATTAAATTTGACTTAAGACATTTTGGAATTGGATTTCTACATAGAAATTCCTAGAAGATAATATCAATGCATTCTAATGATGAATTTTAAAAAAATGACACGTCATAAACAAAGAGCATTAAAAGTTCACTGTTCTTGCATGTGATATTTAGCATCGGTTAAAATGACAAAAGGAACATCCTCCACACCTCCAAGTAATTTCAAAAGCATTCAACATTTCAAGCTGTGACAAACAATTCTTCCCCTCACAAACACAGGCATAGACACACACCCTGCTGTGTGATTTGAAATATGATAAGCCAGAAGACAGGTGATTTGTGAGGGTGGAGTTGAAGGTAATTTAATACTATGAATTTTTACAAAGGCATGCAGATATTTCTGCGCATATTTAGCTAGAAATGTTCTATAGACTATGTAGGAATGACGAGGAGGAAAGAAATGTCACAGGTCAAATTTCGCTGTTAATTCATCTCTCACTGTGACGCAAGTCAGAAAGAAACAATTATGCAGCAAATGCTCTGGTATGGACATCCATTTTAAGGTTATTTTGGATAGTAGTTGACGGCAAAATCGACTCCTTTATACCGACAAACTACAACTTTCTCATGACAATGTACATTTTTTTGTGCACACAAATCAGCAAATGAACATTAACATGTGAACTACTGTTTCCTGTAATTGTGATATAGATGAAGTAGACAAGACAGGTCTTTTTAAACTCAGCAAAGCAGATACACTTAGAGAGAAGCACATATGGCTTCAATCTAAAAACGAATGCTTTGCTTTGTCTTTGTTTGTGACCGTGACTCACCATTGTTGCTGTGTCTCACACAGTCCTGGAAGACGGCGTGCCACTTCTTCTGTTCTTTCTCCGTCATGACACAGAAGTAGTGATGGCGGGCGTATGGATGCCACAGGATGAGGGGAAACTGTGTGGGACATTTCAGAAACGGGGCACCGGCAGCTTTAGCCTTTGTATCTAAAACAACAGATCACACAATACAAGACCATGATTATAAATGATTTAAAATTACACTGATTAGACATAATAGATTATATAGCACTGTATACAGAGTATTAAAAGAACTCATCCTGAATGTATCCTGTCTATTCTAGACCAAAAAAAAAAAAAAAAGATAAAATAAAATACATAATTATATTATGAGATCAAATAAGAACTTTTATAAATAAATAAATAAATAAATAAATAAATACCCTACATCATAAACTGAAATTTGAACATTTAAAAATTACTATATTACTATTAAATTAGTATTTTTTAAATTCCTATTGGATATAGTGTGTTCATACTTCGACTTTAAAATTATATTGTGCTACATGTCCATAAGGATCTTTTAGAAATCTGATAGTATTTTCTGACAATGCTACTTTTCTATCTGTTTATTTAATTATTATTGTATTAATTCATTTCTCACCACTCAGGCTATTGTTGAGAAGCCCCAGATATTCCTCCATCGAGGTCAGGGCTCTGTACCCGGCGCAGTTAATGACCCCTTTGGAGTGGAGACCTCGATCATGTGCCTGTAGAGGAAACAGATAGCTCAGCATCACTCTGCAGCTGGTAAAATGACAAACATGTCCACTAACAGCAGTACACTTGATATTCACTTTAGGTCCAATAATGCAAGATTAACATTCATATCATTTTTCTTTTGTTTACATTTAATTATCTGAACTAGGCATGTCTGTGGTGAAAGTTAGGGAAAAAAAAAAAAAAAAAAAAAACCACGCTCAGCGGTTTACACTCACCGCTTTGGTCTCATACAAGCTGATGTTGTAGGAGTCACCCACATACAAAAAGCGGCTCCTCCATTTCTTGCTCTCTTCCAGATACTGAAACAAACTTCCAGAGAAGATGGACTTGTTCTTCAGAGGGTCCTGTGGTGGGAACAAATGCATTTTAAATGAATGCAAATTAAAATCATTTTACTAGATGAAAGCATGACTAAACAAAACAATGAATGGTGTTTAGAAGACCAACGTGAAACACTCCCAGCAGTCTGAAATAACAAAAGGCCAGCTCCAGACGTGTTTATATAACATAGATCTGAGTGATTCAGCCAAAAATAAGAAATGGGCGGAGCAACTGGTAAATAAAAAGACATTCAAGCTTGTGTTATGTCTATAATCAAAATCACTGCTTTTTGCTAATGGATGCTGAATTTACCACTGGTGGGTGCACATGCCTTTGAACACGGTTAATCGGTTAATCTTTGAAACTAAATACAAATAAATGCAGACAGATATTTTCCAAGTCCAGCTGTCCTTGTTCATAACATCTGAGGGACTTCAAATATGAGAGTGCACAAGCGTTTTTCTTGGCCATGGTCTAGATTTCTGTGTTGAGTAGAGATCAAATGACTTCATGGACAATTGATAATTGGGGAGGCCAGGAAAGTTTGGAGACCAATAAGAAAGGAGGAGTGTTCACAATTGAAGGCTGATGAGTTTTTTATCTTTCTGCGCATTTGTTGAGATAACAAAGATCTCAGAACATCCTTCAAACCTAATGCAATCAAACCATTTCAGCCAACAATGTGTTGGAGACTGATCTTGAACTGTTTGACAGATTTTTCTACTGCAGAAAAGCTGGTTTCAGCTCCTTTGGTGTGCTCGTCTCAACCCAGAAACAATTAATATCAGAAGTCAGGGGGGGTGGAAAGTTTTCAAAACAACAACAAATTAGTCTGGGAAAACCAAGTAGATCATTCCCATTATAATCAAAGTCTTCTAAACTGGGAACGCACAGGGTGATGCGCATTCAGTTGATGAACGCAAAGTTCCCATGCACTGGACAGCAGCTCCAGCCACTTCAAACATTTGGCAGTTGCATCAACACAAATTCCATAAGTAATACTCGTAAACAAAGACAGTAATGCTCAAAGTTCATTTCTGGGCAGGTTATGTTGTCGGTTACATCATCCTTAGACGTGGGTTGGCACCAGCATAATTTTGGTGAAAAATGGCATTAGAAAGCAAGGTCTACCCAAAGTCCTTTGATGCTACAGTCGGTGGAATGGCGTCTGAAGTCTTTATGTGCTTTTGTGTGTGTGTATTTGCTATTCAGGCCTTTGTTACAATTATTTAACTCATGTGAAATCTGCTCCACTTCCTCTTCACTGACTTCATGCCGATAAGCACGACCACAGAGCCTTCAAAATGAGGGAAACAGTACAGCAGAGCCAAAGGGGGAAGAAAAGAAAAAACTGAAGCAGGAAGGCTTACTTCTGATCTCATTTGAACCTGGAGTGGGCAATATTCTTTGTCATTATTTTTCCATTCTTTGACAATCTTTCCCCATCCCTCTGGGATCTACATGACTAGACAGAAAGAGGTGAAATATAGGGGGTTTTACCTTTCTATGTAGCAGTTGTGTCTGGGTAGTTCCTCCTCCTTCGATCTCATAGCGTACGCTGTTGAACAAAGCCACAGTGTACTGCTGCTCATAAAACCTCCCAAACTCTGCCATCACAGCGTTGGTGCGGGCTAAGTTGGAACAGAGATACAGGAATGTTAGATTTAAAGAAGGACCACATCACAGGAAAGAAATGATTACTTTACAGCTGCAGAGTGCACTGCAAATTGCAGGTTGCATTTGCTAGAGGTTACTTTAGGTCAAATGGCAGTATAAACATTTAATCACTATCACAAAACATTATAAACCTGTTTAGTTAGTTTTAGTCTTTTAGTTGAGAATTGTTCCCAAAAGCAATTAGGCAAGATAACAACAAAGATGCAAACACAGCACTCTCACAGCACCAAACAAAACACAGCTGTAACTTGATCCAAGATTTTTACTTGACTAGAACTACAGTGTGAAATACAACAAGTGAGACTCCACTGTCAAACGTACATCATTAGCCCATTTCTGCGAGTGTAGGGTTGGAAGTGTTCAAATGGGAATCATCGTTATATTGCCCTGTCCGATTATTAAACCACAAAATACCGAAATTTATTTAAATAAATATAAAGTCTGCTTGCTTCAAAGTCTATATAGTACTAAAATGTTATTATAAAATGTATAATAATAATAATAATAATAATAATAATAATAATAATAATAATAAATGCACATTATCTATTTTATTAAATGCACATTATTATTTGCACATTATCTATCATAAAATAGTAATTTAATAATTTAAATAAATTAATAAAATAATTTTAGAAATAATAAAATAATAATTTATTAAATACATTACCATATTAGTTGCTAGGGGGAAAAAAATAATATTAACCAAAATAATCACATTATGATTTTTGGGTCATTTTGTGCAGCCCACACTGTGTATTCTATTACAACATTATAACAGTTATAATGAAATATATCTTATCTGTGAAAATGCTGATCCTAAAATTCAATAGGGATACAACATAAAAAGGTGATCAACAATAAACGGGAATTCCTGATAAAGAGAGAAACAGTTGCAAAAACAGTCAAGTGTGGAAACACATGGACACAGTATGAAAATAAACATTAAAAATGAAAAGACCCGAGCCTGCAGGCTTATCGAAGCTTTATGAAAAGAAGATGGTGCTATTAAGATGAATTTGTTAATATAAAGAGGCCAATAAATGGAAAAACTGATGCATGATCAAAGGCGATCACATTTGAATGCCATATTCAAAGCATAGTGGTCTAGTTTTAAAGCAAACAATATCTGTGGCATTTAATATTAACAGGACGAGAGCCTTAGCGTTTGGATGCTGATGAAAGTTGGCACGTGTTTGAATGTACGTGAAAGGACATACTTCCATGAAAAACAGGAAGGAACAACCCGACAGGAACGGAAAAGGAAGAAGGGCTACATCTGATGTCAACTGAAGTTACAGTACAACACTCTAAATACACATGGCCTTCTGGGTATTCCGGTTTACTGTTCCATGGTCTACAGTAGGTCTCCACAGGAAGGAATCTCTTCACTTACACCTCAATTCTCAAGCACTCCATCAGATTAGAAGCTTCTTGTTACAGGACATTTGAATGAAAAGTTGTTGTGTGTTGTTGTGTTTGCATGTATGCAGCAGCCGGTGTGTCTATGAGGGCAGACCATTCTCTAGCAGACCCACTATTGTATTAAACTAGAATAACTTGTAGACTCAGTTTGCTTTGGCTTAGTGTTGACTATTCCACAGTATTCATTCACATGTATATTTGCAGAGAGTGTTTCTAGACGCTCAGTTGGCACTGGCGGAACAGGTGCTGGCGACAATTCGCTAGAAAATTTCTTATCAACATAAACCCTGAAATGTAATGCTGTTGTGAACACTGCACATCACGTCACTCGTCTTAAGATGGGTTTCACGGGTTTCTTTTTCAAGAGTGTGTTAAAGTGCATTAGAGCAGGGGTTTTCAATCCTGGAACCCCAGGTGGCTGCAAGACAATGCTAGGAGGTCCATGGAAAAACTAAGAAAAATACTGTTAAAAAAAAATTAACTAAGAGGAAACTAAATAAAATTGATTAAAATAACTAAATATTAATTAATAATAAAATAAATCAGTACTTAACCCTAACAGCACAGTACTATAAGTAGAAAAAAATTAATAATGTAACATAATAGAAACTAAATATTTCCCAAATAATATTTACACTTTCAAATTATTCATGTTATTGTATAAATTGGGTCTATGTACATAAATATTAAACAGCGGTCTTTGAAAATGTTAAATATTAGGATGTAAAACAAAGCATTGACATTTTATATTACATATAACACACACATACATATATATATACATATACACATACATATATATATATATAGTGGGGGAAAAAATTATTTGATCCCCTGCTGATTTTGTACGCTTGCCCACTGACAAAGAAATGATCAGTCTATAATTTTAATGGTAGGTTTATTTGAACAGTGAGAGACAGAACAAAAAAAATCCAGAAAAACGCATTTCAAAAAAGTTATAAATTGATTTGCATTTAAATGTATTTGACCCCTTCGCAAAACATGATTTAGTACTTGGTGGCAAAACCTTTGTTGGCAATCACAGAGATCAGACGTTTCTTGTAGTTGGCCACCAGGTTTGCACACATCTCAGGAGGGATTTTGTCCCACTCCTCTTTGCAGATCCTCTCAAAGTCATTAAGGTTTCGAGGCTGACGTTTGGCAACTCGAACCTTCAGCTCCCTCCACAGATTTTCTATGGGATTAAGGTCTGGAGACTGGCTAGGTTGTGGATGTGCTTCTTCTTGAGCCACTACTTTGTTGCCTTGGCCGTGTGTTTTGGGTCATTGTCATGCTGGAATACCCATCCACGACCCATTTTCAATGCCCTGGCTGGCTTCAATGCCCTGGCCCTGACAGTACATGGCCCCGTCCATTGTCCCTTTGATGCGGTGCAGTTGTCCTGTCCCCTTAGCAGAAAAACACCCCCAAACCATAATGTTTCCACCTCCATGTTTGACGGTGGGGATGGTGTTCTTGGGGTCATAGGCAGCATTCCTCCTCCTCCAAACACGGCAAGTAGAGTTGATGCCAAAGAGCTGGATTTTGGTCTCATCTGACCACAACACTTTCACCCAGTTCTCCTCTGAATCATTGGCAGACGGGCCTGTAGATGTGCTTTCTTGAGCAGGGGGACCTTGCTGGCGCTGCAGGATTTCAGTCCTTCACGGCGTAGTGTGTTACCAATTGTTTTCTTGGTGACTATGGTCCCAGCTGCCTTGAGATCATTGACAAGATCCTCCCGTGTAGTTCTGGGCTGATTCCTCACCGTTCTCGTGATCATTGAAACTCCACGAGGTGAGATCTTGCATGGAGCCCCAGACCGAGGGAGACTGACAGTTATTTTGTGTTTCTTCCATTTGCGAATAATCGCACCAACTGTTGTCACCTTCTCACCAAGCTGCTTGGCGATGGACTTGTAGCCCATTCCAGCCTTGTGTAGGTCTACAATCTTGTCCCTGACATCCTTGGACAGCTCTTTGGTCTTGGCCATGGTGGAGAGTTTGGAATCTGATTGATTGATTGCTTCTGTGGACAGTTGTCTTTTATACAGGTAACAGAGTGCTCCTAATCTCAGATCCTTACCTGTATAAAAGACACCTGGGAGCCAGAAATCTTGCTGATTGATAGGGGATCACATACTTATTTGACTCAATCAATTTATAACTTTTTTAAATGCGTTTTTCTGGATTTTTTGTTGTTATTCTGTCTCTAACTGTTCAAATAAACCTACCATTTAAATTATAGACTGATCATCTCTTTGTCAGTGGGCAAACATACAAAATCAGCAGGGGATCAAATAATTTTTTCCCTCACTGTGTGTGTGTGTGTGTGTGTGTGATACATACATATACACACACATATACGTATATATACACACACACACACACACATATACGTATATACACACACACACATACATACACATATACGTATATACACACACGCACATATATACACATACGTATATATACACACGCACATACATAAATATAAAATTTCAAATTTTCAAATTTTAAAGATTAAATGATATATTAAATTATATAAAGTCTAATAAAATATAACATTAAAAATATGTGTGTATGTATATATGTGTGTGTATGTGTGTATATGTTTGTGTATGTGTGTGTGTATGTATGTGTATATACACACACACATATACACACACATATATACATATACACACATTTTTAATGTTATATTTTATTAGACTTTATATAATTTAATATAATATCATTAAATCTTTAAAATTTATATTATATATATATATATATATATATATATATATATATATATATATATATATATATTTTTTTTTTTAATTAATTAATTATTATTATTTTTTTTTATCTATTTTTAATTTATATATTTTCATTAGAATTATTTTCATCCAAGGTTTATTTTTCTTTACAAAGAACATTTGCAATAATGTATACATTTTTAGACAAGACACCAAGAAAGTCATTATCATACTTCAGACATTTTAATAAAAAAACAATATCATAAGACATTTATTGATACCAACACATCCTTAAGACATTCTTGCAATTTCAACAAAACCTTAACTGCCAGTTCGATTATTTTACCTTAGTGACAAGTTTAAAAAGTTGAATTCCACAAGTCAAAGCTATCTATCCACTGACCATAGAGACTGAAAGACCAAAAGCTGACAAACATCCCTTCCCACATGCACAGTCAGCAGATGAACCCTTCACCGTCTATGAAACTGAGGAAGGGAGGGAAATATATGGGGAGACAGATAAAACAAAAGTCTGAGAGCAAGATGACACCTTGAGAAGATCCTCCCCATTACTCCAAGACATGTTCATTCTTGCTCTCACTCTCTCAGAAAACATCCAGCCCTATTAGTCAAATAGTTCACAAGAGACGTCTAGAGATCCCTAGAGGAATTTCCTGTGTTTAAACCTCCCTTCAACCTCCTGACCTCCTGTCCATCTACCACAAACATCCTCATAACTGCTCCAGGCTTCATCAAGGGAGAGTCTATGAGGGCGGCCTTCTCTTGTGAAGACCAAACATCTTCCCACAGTTCATTACTAAACGGTGGAATTACAAAAGGGCAGAGTCAGCAGACACACTCAGCATTTTATGACATCAGCACACACGTCTGCATGAGATCCACCTGCATTCATCTCACAGAAATTAAATATTTCTCTGAAATGAGCTCAGGACAAGACGATCACTTCATCAAGTGCCAGCTCACCAAGTGACTCAAGCCTATCATCAGTGAAAGATCAGGACTGGCACTTCAAACACACACAATGAAACCTATACTTCTTAACCAGTCCTAACTTGTTCTTAGAGTGAGTGTGTGTGTGTGTGTGTGTGTGTGTGTGTGTGTGTGTGTGTACATACAAGGTTGCAGTGATCCAAAATTTCCAGTCACAGCCAAAAGAGCTTTTGTTTTCCAACGTTAGGAAATTATCTCACACTATTCGTTTCACTCAAACTGGTTTTTCAACAGTTTTCCACAACTGAAGATTGTTCTAAATGAACACTTAGGCTATATTTATCAAGTCGGTTTTCATCCAGAGATACTTTCTATGATTGACATGAGGGAAAAAGACGAGAACCAGATCCAAAACACAGTAACCACTACTGACGTCACAAATTATGGACTGGTAACATTTCATTTCCCACGTGTCAGGTTGGTCACACTGGATAGCTATGAAATGTTCCTGTTAGTTTCTAGGAAAACTCTAAAAGCGTATGTTGTAAACATGATTGCGGTATTCCACACCTTAAAGCTCTTTAATTGCAAAAGCATGTTTCTTTAAAGGAACGTGATTATTTCTCATCATGTTTTTGGAGAGGAACTAATATATAGTTATGAAGGGTGTCTTTACAGGTAGAGGATATAATCAGTTCTCCAAACCAACTAGACTAGAGGAAGCATAATGCAGCAAAAATACTTAATAGAAGCTTCATGGGCACACAATGGAAGGACATTTTCCCATTTTATCATTAGAGTTATAGCAGAAAATATAATTTGTGGACACAAAAGTAGGCCTACTATTAAACATGCCAAGGATACTCAAAAAAAGTAGAGTTGCCAAAACGTTAAACGCCTAAAACGTTTATACAGTGGAAAAACATCAATTCAAAACAGGATTAGCAATATCAAAATTGTTTTAATACAAATACGTATTACCTGCCTCAAATGGTCATTTAACTAAACATGTGTATATTGAGGCTTAAACGCGACGCGTTCTTATAGATTCAGTCCGAGTTACTTTTAATTGTTGGTTATTGAACACATGCGAACGTCTGTGTTGCGTCGCGTTTTTTTTTAGGACGCCGCGTCAAATAAATTTGTTGTGATTAACTCAACCTCATAAACTTGTATAAACCTGTATGACATTCTTTATTCTTTCTGTGGAACATAAAAAGCAGTTAGGAAGAAATTTATGAAATTACAGTCTGGGTAAATGATGACATTTTGATTTTTTAAGTAAAAAACGCGTTCCGTCTCATAGTTTTTGAGCGCACGAACGCGTCCAGGTTTCTTCGGTGTACACCAGTCTGCTAAAAATCTCTTAAAGATTTGTGGCTGGTGTATCCACGTTAACTAAACCCATCTCAGCCCTATTGTACACATAATGACTTTTTCCCTTTTAAAAGTAACACAAACGCGCTTTACCTGTAATCAGCTCCCGTTTGCTTTCGTCCAGGTTGGTAGAAATCACATCACCCATGGTGGCGATTTAAATGACAGTCACAGATACTGAAGAAAGTTCCTTTGGATCGGAAACGTAGGAAACACTACAGAAATCTGTCTTTTGAGTCTTCCAGATAAAGCATCCCTGGTTGCTTCAGAGCGTTGTGTTCATTTTCATTGACGCGACTTCACCGTCTGACTGCGGGACGCCTTCTGTGTCAGAGAAACTAAACTCAATTAAACTGGAGTCAGATGAGTGACATTCAGAGGGTGTGGTTTACATCGCCTGACACACACAACTTCACAACAAACCTTCTGTTGTATTTTAATCACAGTTGATTTTAGAGAGTCTGATGTGATCATGCTTTTGTTATATGATGGGCTTAAGTTGATGTATTTATTTATTTATTTTACAGAAAATGAACACGTTTTGGTCTCGAAATCTTTAATTAAGGAATTATTATTTTCTTGAAGTAATGAATTAATTATTATTTTTCAGTCTTACAAGAATTATATAGTTTGCAAATCCCGTTCCACAAATATCTTTGAATCTGAATTACAAAACTGATATTTTCTCCGGGAAATGCAAACTAATTTTAGGAACCTGAATGAAGCCTTTGAGGCTTGGTGTGTCTTCTCTTTAAGGGAAGAAAACGCAAAATTGTATTTTAGAAAAATATAATTATTTTATAAAAGAGAGCAAGAGAGAGAGAGATTAAATATTGTAATTTCCTAAAAACAACAGTTTAAAATGCTATTATTAAAAAAAAGACACTTTTAGTAAAAAAAGAATAATATTGAGTAATATTGATATGTTATTGATAATTTTTTTTTATAGTCTGGCATGGCAGATAGATAAAATAATATATAACTTCCTAAAACATTTTAAATTATTATTAATAAAAATGTTTTCATAAAATATTGTTTTAATATGAATAAATTATAAAAAAATATATATATTTTGACATATTGATATAATAATAGTCTATAATTGTAATATGATTTTCTAAAAACAAAGTTTAAAAATATAATTATATTTTATAAAAACGCAAGCTGGATGAAATGTAATTTATAAATTAAACAATTGTAATATTATAGACCTATGTATGATAAAATTACATAATTTTCAAAAGATGAGTGTTTAAATAATTTATATTATTGAAAAAAAATACGATAAAGGATTTACATTTAGTAGACGTTTATCGCCCTCATGCGGTCAAAATGACTAATCCTGCACTCGAGCCATGAAAATGATCACACATATGATACTGTACATGACAACAGTAAAATGTAAAATATTACAGTATATCTTTATTTTATTTAATTTTTATTCGTATTTTAACTATTTATGTTGTTAATTTGACGAAGTAAACTAAAACTGTTTAGTTTGGTAGATAGTGAAATTAAAATTCAGTGTAAAATATTAAACCTTTAGTTGCTTCTCTAATTGAGTTACCTGCTAATTTTGTCACACAGCGGTCAATGAACAGTGGAAACAGTTGCAAGGGTATTTTACAACCTCCACTGATCATGGCATGAACAATCAGCGTGAAATCAAGGATGGATTCACTTGTGATTCTGTGTCTGCGCTCTCAGCATTTGGCAAACGCGCAGCACATAACGGCGCTCGGGAGCGCGAGCGCATGTGAGGGAGGGGCGGTGACGAATCTCCGCAGTCAGCTGCTGTGAGTGCGCAGCACCGCTCCGCCAGAGACAGCAAGAGGAGGAGAGGGAGGAGAAGATACAGCACACGGGCGAACACTCAGGAGCATCATGGCACCAATTGGATTAAAGGCGGTCGTTGGCGAAAGTAAGACCATAATGTTAATACTCGACTACTGAGGTTTAATATTCAATCATATGTGCGTGCTATTTCAAGGTACCTTTCCGTTGCATGTGTCATTAGTGATCCTCAGCGTTCGGTTCCCCCTGGATGCGGCTGGTTGTTTCCCTGCCATTGTGCTGAACGGGGAGGACATTACTCTCGGGATGTTGCGGATGCGCATTGTGCATCATGACATGAATAGGTTTTACTCTCATTGTATGTTTTTTTAATTATTAATATGTGGCACGAGAACCAGACTAGCACCAAAAACCCTTGACGCACAAGTGTAAAGATGGTCTATCACACAGGAACGCCCTTATTCTGCACGGACGTTTGAGGAATTACGCAGGGTTCTGTCGACAGACCTCTGCGTTTTTGTTTTATTTTGCTCGGTTTGTTATTTATAGGCGTAATGAGGATAGAATTTAGAGGATGTTTGCATAACTCTATCTTCTGGTTCTAGAGATGAGCTTAATATATGCGTTTTGGCAAAGCCTCACCCCTGTGATTGATCACCAGTGCATTATATTCCATTGCGTAAAGCTCCAGCTGGTGAACTGATCTGCCCAGGAAGTGCCCGTGCTTTTAACATGAATGCAGCTGCCTCGCATCTCCAGATGGATCGTTAAATGGCGGAGTGGTTCATGTTCGGATGAACAAGGGAAAATGAGAGCACCAAATGCGCATCCCTCAGAGGTGTAGCTGTATCTGTCATGTGTAGTACATACTAGCTGAGAGAGCGTTCAGGAACAGAATGGCGTTTAGTACAGACAGATTGATGGTGGTTGTAGTAGGTGCTCTCGTTTTAGAGAAATATTTTGCTTATGCAGCAGGATATGGAGATAATTGTTTTAAAACAGCTTCTGAAAAGTCAATGAAATATATTATTACAACTGTAACTCTCTCTTTTTGACACTGCATTTTCAATCAGAAATTGCTAGTAAATATCACAAATGATTAAGAAACGGCAAGTAAATAGTAGGCTATTTTCTTGTAAAACGTAGGCTACTCCAATCATCTCACTTCAATTGTTACATGCACAAAAAAAAAAAAAAAGGGAAAAAAAGACAATTAAAATATGAACTGCCATGAGCAAACACCTACGTTTACTTATTCATTCATTTGAAAGAAGCATTTAATGTATTTTATTAGCCTAATACATTTAAATAAATTTGGTACTTTTATATTTTACATTTGGTGCTATTTAACACAAATATCCTTTTAATTTAAGTATAGGAGTAATTTTAAATCTTATTCAAAAATTATGTAAATACACAAAAATGCTATTCATGAAAAAAAAAATGTATGGCTGGGGGAAAATAATGCTGGTAAAAGTAGTTTGGCATTTTATTTTATAATTATTATAAAATTACATATAATATTATTTAAAAAAAACAAAAAAACAAAAACAAAAACAAATCACCAAATCAAAGTCAGTTTGGATGTAAGAAGTCATTTTGTAGTCACGTGACAAAAAAAAAAAAAATAAAATAAAAAACAAAAAAAACCTTTCAAAAAGGACCCATCTTGGTTATTAAGTCAGTTTTAATAATTGTATATTTAGAGCGTTTTGTTCAGGTCAAATGGGGTAAAATATTTTACCTGGAAAAATAAGGATTTTTTAATCAAATAAAATTCTGTTTGAAATGATTAAGGAAAATTTTTAACTAAAATATTTTAAATATTTCGAAAAACATTTAACCTTTCCATCATCTTGGACATCCTTATTTGTCATTGACTCATATTGTGCCCACATCATTCACCACAACCGCATTAAACATTTTGAGTTTGTTTTGTTTGTAATATATCAGTTAATGTTTCTGAAACACCTTATGCTAACTTCAAACTGAAAGCACAGAAAATATGACATAATAGTGAAAATGCTATTGCATTGTCCAGTCTAAATGAAAGGCTCACGCACATAATCAATATTGACTGAAACCTGATCATTAAAAGCCATAAACGCTCTGGACACCTGCATTGGATTCTGTCACGGGATGATGGATTGGCTTTCCTGCGGTTTGATGTGCCGTGGGTGTGTGTGTGTGTGTGTTGGTTTCACTGTCTTCTCCAGGGACATGGGATCCAGTACACACAAGAAAGATCAGACACAGGGTCAGATAGAGAGCAAATCCATGAGCGGAAGACTGACCAAATGCACATACGTCCTTGCTTAGATTGTCACTGTCTGTTTTGATTTGTTTTTACCTTTAAAATATGCAATATTGACAGGGATCTGTATATGTGCACTGTAGGATGTAATGTAAGGGACAGCAGGAGTACACATGGACAGCATCTGTGTGAATGACTCACAGTATTTGTCTAAAGGGTCTTTCATCGGCATTAGTCTAGCGCTGAATGAACCAGTTCTTTTGTTAGCCTGCCTATTTGTTGATCCATTTACATGAATTGAGCTTATACTATGCCCTACTTACCAGATTTAGCCAAATTACACATTCAACATTCAGGGAAACATATGATATTAGTGCTGTCAAACAATTAATCGCGATTAATCGTATCCAAAATAAAAGTTTTTGTTTACACAATATATATGTGTACACTGTGTATATATATTATGTATATATAAATACACACACATACAATATATATTTTGAAAATATTTACATGTATATATTTATATTCATATAATTTATATTATTTAGCAATTCATTCAATATATAAACATAACATTTTTCTTAAATATATACATGCATGTGTATTTATATATACATAATAAATATACACAGTACACACATATATATTATGTAAACAAAAACTTTTATTTTGGATGCGATTAATCACGATTAGTCGTTTGACAGCACAAGGTTTCTTATATACACCCATTAATATATATACTACGAGTCATAAAGACCACCTAGAGGTAATCTCAGATTTATATCCACAAACACAAAGCCTATATGAGAGGTATAAGACACCCCTTTAGATGACAATGTTTTAACATAACAACAAGCTGAACTGAGATGAGAGTCCTAGATCACAGTGTGCATACTTGTGTATGGCAAGTGAAGAGAGGACAGTCAATGTGCCTTGCGGCAAACTGTAAGCATGTGATTCATGCTTCACTTGAACGGAGGACATTTATAACTCCTTTAAAGCTCAAAGAGAAATCCATGCCTTTCACGTCAATGTATATAACGTGATGTATTAAGAAGCGTTTGTGACTCTGGACATTGTTTATTGTTTTCCATTACCAGAGCTGGGGAGTATGGATCCAGTATGTGGCTCTTAATTGTTTCAGAACTGCATTCAATAGCTACTCATTAAGGTTTCTCCTCCAATCCAATACACAAGCAAACCATATCTTCACACCGTGTATAAAGAACACATCGACCAGACACACACCAGGCTAAAAAATAGCAGTTAATGATGATTAATTCTAGTGTGGATGAAAAAAGAATGAGGGGTTAAATGAAGGGCAGAGTGAAATTAAAAAGGGAATAGCAATATAAACTAGATCTTACATATTCTGAGAACAGTGTGAGTGGTACTTAAACCAGCTCAAGATTGATTTTAGAGGGGTTTTGAGCAATTTTCCAGAAGTCAGGAGGACCATCTTAGACTGGCAAACCATCTTAGGTTGGTTAGGCTGCTTAAAAATACTCTTCAGATGCTCTATTCGGAGACAATAAATTGATTTCTTTCTCCCATTTCATCATCTGTCATGGAATAACTGCATCTTCTCCCTTAGAAAAGTATTAAAATCCACTGCTTACATTATTAAGCACTATTAGCAACAAACCAGCCAGAGAGAAGGATAATTTACATGAACAAAAAAAAAAAAAAAGGCTTCTGTAGTATTCTAGATATTTTAGATGTTTGGTGACAACGGCTCATATTTTTCATCTCAAAGACCAATTCTGGCAAGCTGTGAACTGTGTTAAAGACGCTGCTGAATAAATCACACTGTCTATCAGTTTACTGTACACCGGCATGGCTGTCTCTATGTCTGAAATGCACCACTAGCCTGTCATTATCCATGATTGCACTCGCCCTGACATTTGGGTGTTGCATTAGCTTTGTGCAAGGGTGCACAGACCAGTGTAACATCTCCAATCTCTGCAGGCGGATGCACAGTGTACCAACAGTCGAAATGAATTATAGATTTCTGTTTAGATCAGCCATGAGCCTGCAATTGTTCGTGCAATTTTATATAATTTCTCCCTGGTGGTTACTAATGGCATGATCTGGTTTAGGATGGTTTTTTATATTTAAGTTAATGGTAAAGAATAAAGATAATGTTCAGTTCAAGCTCTCTGCTGAGTCTTCTGGAATACATTATCCAGAATTCCTCCCGTTGAGACCCGGTTTATGGCTTTCCAATGAAAATGAGCCCGAGTGGAGAGCTCTGGTAAAGATAAATCAGACCTCAGGATAAAGGATGTTGTCCCACTGAGACAAACAGAGAGCTAAAATGGACTATACTACAGTATAGTAGAAAACATACTGTACAATACAAAACATGCAGATATCTATGAGGTACAGAAATTTGAAATGAAAACATTTTCAGTTTGAAACGGTTACATGTTCAGATTTCCAAACAAAAAGCAGTGAACGTTTTTGAAATTATAAATTATATACAAGGTATATTTCTGAAGATATATGTGAATATATCCTGTTGCATCAAATGACTTACAGTTAGGGATGCACATTATATTAGTAGCTTATACATTATTAGTTGATATTAGAGATTTTTGCATTTATTAGTATCGGTTGATTATGGGTATCTATGTGCATGTTCATTTTCATATATTTATATCACCATCTAAAAATCATATAATCTAAAAAGTTATAATGAAATGAATACAACAAAAATAAATAAATAAAAATAAAATGTTTAAAAATATTAACTAATAACTATAATAATTTATGCAATATAATTTAAAATAATTTTAATAAATCTTTATCAAATCACAAAATTAATTTGAATTCTTTCTTGTCTAAATTTTATTTTTATTTAGACAAAAGTATAGAATTTTAATACTGGCCTTTTATCCTTTATTTGCCATAATGAAAAATATTTATATTTACAGTTATAATTTTTGTCTTATCTGGATCAACCATAATTTTTATATTACTTATATATTTTAAATGTATGTTTAAAATACTATTATATTATATGATCTAAATAATAATATTCCTTCATGTATATTATATAAATGATCATAATTATAGTTTACAATATGTAAAAAAAAATAAAATAAAATAATAATTATATATATTTATTTATTTTTTATTTTATTGGTGTTATTAAATATTAACTTTATTGGTGTTGTTAAATGACTTTAAGTACATTTTTAGATAACATATAGGGGAAATGAGCATGCACAATTAAATATTCAAGATCATCCACTACAAAAATACTAAATGAATTAAACTAGTTATTGGCCCGACATGAATGATAGTTTCATTTACAATTATAATTATTGGCATATCTGGATCAGCCTGAATTATAATATTATGCCTGGCATGAAGTCTTTTCAGCATCACTTTTCCTTCCTCAGAAAGCTCTTCTGTGCATTCATTGAGTGGGTGTGTTGCGTAGTGACTCAGCATGCTGAAATTCTATACCAGCAGGACAGCATCCGAGTCAATGTATGTTTGTGTGTGTCTGCTCTGTCCTTGGACTCTGTGACGTTGGTTGGGGTTTAGCAGAGCATCTTCCGTCTGTTACACAAGGACAATATTGGATAGTCACCTTCTCAGGGGCATTATCTGACACTATGCGCATAGACCGCACTGCAGTATGGATGAGATGCTCCGAAAACACCAGTTCTCTTCAAAAAACCTCTATATATTAATATAAAACTCCTCTATAAGAAATACATGATTCAGTTTCTGTTTGCAGTCCTACGCAGCAGACATTAATAGCAAACCTTGGCTGAAAAATAAGAGAAAAACACCAAGCGATGAGCAGCTATACAGTTTTTTTGCACTGACCAGAAGTACAGCTGGGTGATATTGCATTTTGACGGCAATATTTATCTCATTATGTATTTGCTCTAAAATGGCCTATAAGGGTGATTTTTTTTTTTTTAAAGTATAGAGGAACCGTCATTTTGAACAAATAGCTGGTACAATTCAATGTAAAATACAATATAAATGTCATTAATATCAATTAAATATTCAATATCAACCAATACATGGCATTTTTCATGAACAATTCATGAAATACATGAATAGAAAGTCATCTGTGAACATATTTGAGTGATTAGACAAACTGATTATTAATTTAGATAGTTAATAATCATGGATGCAATCACTAATGCACATTAACATAATTTACAATCTTGCTTTTGAATATCGTCAGCAAAGTCATCAAGAGTATATTGTGAATGAATCAGTATATTGCCTAGACATAACCAGAAGACAAACACAATGATTGTATCATATCAAAACATCCTTCCTTGCTAAAGCAATCTTTGATTACAGCTGCAAGGTATAGCTTCGTTTAACCAAACATCTACTTTTATCACAAACTACAGCTTGTGCTTAATTAAGACATCTACATTAAGGTTAAATATGAAGAGTGAAGAGCTGAAGTGAGATGAGACTCCAGTTGGTGTACTCAGGAGAGAGGTTCAGTGTTTAAGTGAAAGAGCATGAGACAGAAACAGTGTGGTACCATATACTGCATTCTGCACTGTCCTTTACCTTCTTTTGTGACGTGATGGAGAAATCAGCCTGACATGAACCAGGAGAACATGTTTATCTGCTTCAGTTTTAAAACCAAACTGAATCTAAACTGAAATGTTATCATTAACATACATGAATGATACTATTGTAAACCCTAGTATGCTGTTGGCCAACATGCTTATTGCACATTCACAGTTCTGTTTAGACGGCTGTAAATCACGTTGTTATGAAATTTAGCCTTGCATTACTTGTTCACCAATGGATCCTCTGCAGTGACTGGGTGCCGTCAGATTGAGAGTCTAAACAGCTGATAAACACATCACATATTAAACATATCATCATATTCCACAAGTAATCCACGTCTCCAGAAGCTGCATGTTTGTAAGAAACAAATTCATCAAGATGTTTTTAACTTAAAATCATTGAAATACAAGTCCTTTATCCTTAATATTGCATTCTCCAGTGAAAAAGTTGTCATGTCTGAATCAGGAGAGAAATATGCATAATTTTTTTTTTTTTTTTAACAAACATGCAGGTTTTCGCTTCACAAAAAGTTAAATGATGGACTTGAGTTGTGTGGATTATTGTGATGTTTTTATCAGCTGTTTGGACTCTCATCCTGACGGCACCCATTCACTGCAGAGGATCCATTGGGGAGCTAGTGATGTGATGCTAAATCTTTCAAAATCTGATGAAGAAAAAAACTCATCTACATCTTGGATGACCTGTGGGTGATTCAATATTCAGCTAATTTTCATTTTTGGGTAAACTATACCTATGTAACTGTAAAAGTTTGACTCCAATGTAACTGCAGTGTACACATTATCATTTGTGGAAAAACCCTATTTGGACCTTTAATTTACTGCACATAAATGGAATTTACTGTTTGATTGAATTATAATTATCTTGCATTTAGTGTCACTTTACATAATCAGTTAAACCCAAACACACTATCAGCACCTTTCTGAGAAAATCAGCATTCAGGCGATCTAGCCTGCAGTGACAAATAGCTGATAGACTGCGGTACATTTTATTACCCAATATGAGGAGGAAAAGAAATAAATGGAGTTCATTAACTGAGACCTGGCCTGCAGTCTGTACAGTATGATTTAATCCAGTTTATTTCTACTGCACTGCAGGAATTCATCTCTTGAAAAGGTTACACATCAGCGAGGAAGCTAAATCAGTACATTGAGAAGTCTCTGTAAAAGAATGTCTAAAATGCATGCATGCATGCTGATGGTTTTTTAAATGTATACTGATTAAGATTTTGAGCATATTGCAGAAGCCTTGGATGAGGCTGTTTGACATTCATTTTGTCCTTCCCTGTATTTTTTCCCCTCATTCGCATCAGTAACCCCCATTTGTACAGTAAAATGGTTTTTACCTCAGTCCTGGAGGCTGAACATGGGCAGAAGTGAACTCAATGAAGTGAAGGCCAATGGGGGTTGTGCTGATGTCACATGACTGGATGAAGTGTCCTCTGGAGACAGCGGAGAACGACGTGACCCAGCGTATACCTCTGAAAGCGTGTGCCCTTTGGTGTTATTTTCAGTAAAAGTTGTAGTAGAAGAACACAAAGACACACAAAGCATAGATATTTATTGAACTCATTCAAGGAAATAATGGATAAGAATAAAAGATATGTAAATCTTTGTTAAAATTTATTTTATTTATGAATCCATGTAAATCAAATGTAAATTAATCATACAATGTGGAACCTCCTACTATCATTTTTTAAAATCTTTTGACAGCCTTGTCAATGGCAGTGTCATTTTAGTATTATTTATATACTATTATAAGATTTAGTACCTGGTATTTCATATACCACATAGTATTTTGTAATATTTTGAATGAACATTTTTTTTTTTTGAAAATATATTTTCAGTTCTTATTTAATTTTAAAGTTTAGATTTAGTTTTGCACTTTTGTCATTTTCTTATTTATATATTATTTAAATACTATATAAGATTTAGTACTTGGTATTTTATATACCATACAGTATTTTTGTAGTATTTTGAATGAGCTTTTTTTTTTTTTTTTACATTTTCAGTTTTTATTTTGATTTCAGTTTAGATTTAGTTTTCCACTTTTGTCATTTTCTTTTGAGTTGTTTTTAAACAATTCTAAATAGCTTTATTTTTATTTTAGTTTTAGCTTTAGTAATTTTAGTACTTCAATTTAAACTTATTTTATTTCAGTTAATTGCTTTGTTAAGGGCAAGTTTTTCATGTAATAACTATATTTTGTTACAGCTTTATTTCAATTAATTAAAAATTTTATTTGGATTTAGTTTTTGTTTAGTTAAATTTACATATTAAACATTTTTAATAGTTTTAGTTAACGGTACCAACACTATTCAGTAAAGTGAGTATTTTTAGCAACTAAATATTGTGTAACATGTTATTTTACATTAAATAATGATATTCAACTATTCACGCTGGATATTGGATTTGGCTATCAACAAACTCATACTGGTCAACCACTAGAATGTATATATATTATCATAGGTATTCTTGACCTGATTTTCATAGCATAAAGCATCATCTTTGTGTGAAAACTACAAAAATAGCAAGTTAAAATGAGACATTTATGAAACTCTGCTGAGGATCTGAATTACATAAGCTACTCTGAATTCTGCTGGCTACAAAAGGAAACATCCTACAATTTTTAGTAGGTTTTGCTTGTATCTGAAGCTTTTTAAGCTTGGCTTTTTAAGTGAAGTCATACTTTACTTATTCATTTTTGATAAAAAAACAAAACAAAAATAAAACATTCTCCTTTTCCGACAGAAATTTGACAAATATGTTTTCATTGGCACACTTGATGAGATCGCTTTGCTCTCAGTTTGATTAGCTTTGGCCCTCATTCACATAAATTGCTATTGGAATCAATACTAAAGCTCCTGTTAGCTAAACTGCCTGCTAATCTCTTCACATTCACTAAAACATGCTTCGTGTTTAAACACCCATAATCCATCTGTATTCGGCCAGGATTCAGTGTTTTCATCCACAGAGGAGCTTAACTCTGTATCACTGCTCCGGCACAAATGTCAAAACCACAAAATCAACTTGAGCGCCTTTATTCTGACACTACAACCAGATGGCTAGCATTGCAATCATGCTAATATTGGACCCAACACACAAACATGGTCGCCTCCGCCCAATCCCTACATGATGGGATTACTTACATCAGAGTAAGAGAGATCAGCCACAGAGCAGAAAAAGTAGTTACAGAAAGAGATTCTACATAGATTCAATTCTCAACGATCGGCTATGTTGAGCTCAATCATGGCATCTAAACAGAGGGAGATTCTGAAGATAAACAGATTCAATTTGCTGCCATAGCAAACGCTGTCTCTGTCTCACATCTGATAGCGCCTCAGCTTCCCAATCTGCGACAAATGCACATTACAGGGAACGGTGCACACTGAATAAGTTCCCTTTTTGTAAATACAGAGCATTATGGCTTTCATTTTTATGTGGAGCATCAGCATAACACTTCATTAGCATAAGATAATGGGGAAAGAAAGCAAACACACAGTAAATAAAAAAAAAAAAAACAAACAATCGTGACTTTTACTAGTAATTACGACTTTTTTTTCACAATTGCCTGTTTTTTCCTCATAATTGCCACTTTTATATCTGGCAATTGGCTTTTTTATTCTTACAATTTTGACATTATATCTCACAATTGGTCTTTTTTCTTGTAATTGTGACTTTTTATATCTTACGATACCCGCTTTTTCTCATAATTGTCATTTTATGTCATAATCAACACTTTTTCACAGAATTGCGACTATATATCTCACAATTGGCATTTTTGTTTTCGGAATATCTGCTTTTTACTCTTAATTTTACATATTTTATATACTACACCTGACGTTTTTTTTCTAGTAATTGCGACTATCTCATACACTAATAAAAATTATTTCGTGGTGAAGTAAATACTACAAAAAACAAATGTAATTTCTACATTAAATAATTTAGTTCAGGCAAGAATTAAAAAAAAAAAAGAGTAAATTCAATATTAGTACTCAATTTAAGCTTGTAGAATTTAAAGTTTGAACTTATAAGTATATTTTACTTGGAATTGTTTATTTTTACAAACATTAAGTAAATATCAACGTCATGATCCCGTTGTTCCCATCATCCACTTGGGCATGAATAATTAATAAGGTAAATATATTTTTTGCTGTTTTCGAGATGTATTTACACTGTTTTATGGTTGCTTTTGTTGTTAGGTTAAGTAACTTGCTGTTTTGTGACATCTGGAGTTAATTTTTTTACTCAAAATGACCCATTCATATTCAAACACTATTCACTGATTGTCACGGTCATTGTGTATCATGTGCCAAGTATTCAGGTCTCTGTGTTCATTCAGTTAATAACTACTGTACACTGAGTCAACATATTACCTTAAAATGAATAACGAGCAGTCTACTTGCTTACATACATGATTGTAACTTAACCACATGCTTTATAGCCATTTTTTTTGTGCTATAGTTGTTTGAGTAAAGTTTACAAACCGTGACTGAGTGAAATGTACTTGAGTATTGCAGGGTAAACTTAAAATGATTAAGTAGAAATTACTCATCAAACTCTACCTGGCCTCGTTAAATTGACTTATTTCCTTTGCTAAGTTTAGATAACTTAGTTAAGTAGATTTGACTTAATTCCGTATTTAAATTTTCCTTAAAAAATATGCGTGCAAAAACTTGCAAAATAAAAATTAAGTAAATTTTATTTCTTGTTTTTTTTCAGTGTAGTGTGACTAACTTACTATTGACGCTTTTTATCTCATAAATGGGACTTTATATCTCGCAATCTGATTTTATTTCACAACTGTCATTTTTTTTCCTCATAATTGGGATTTTATATCTCACAATCTGACTTTATATTTCACAAATGGCATTTTTTCTTGTAATTGCGACTTTATTTATCTCACAATTTCTGCTTTTTCTCATAATTGTCACATTATATTTCATAATCAGTGTTTTTTTTCACATAATTGTGACTATATTTCACTATTTTTTATTTTTTTTTCTAATATTGACCATTTCATAATTGCTGCTTTTTTTTCTTCACATAATTGCTATTTTATTTCTGGCAATCTAACTTTATATCACATTTGACTTTTTTCTTGTTTTTGTGACTTTATACTGTGTATCACAACTGCTACTTTTTTCTCATAATACTCACATTATATCTCACAATCAACATTTTTTTCACATATTTATGACTATATCTCACAATTGTCCTTTTCCCCCTCATACTTAGGATTGTATATCCCACAATCGTGACTTTATATCTGAGAATTTGACTTTTACATCTCTTTACATACAATTTTTGCCTTTTTCTTATAATTGCGACTTTATATCTCCCCGATGTGACTTTATTTCTGTGATTGGGGTAATGTTTCAAGAACCAGCCTTGCCCACCTGGAGTTACATTCCTTATCACAGCGTTAAAATTACCTGCATGACCAGATGAACTGGATTTCTTTTTCAGTGGTCAGTCAGAGTATCCGTTTATTGAGAGGCATGTCAATGAATTTTGATGTAACAGATGCCAAAAAAGCTCTTCTGCAGAAAAGTGAGAGAGAGATAGAAAGCAAAAGAAGGAGAGATAATCCATTTTAGTAAAGGACCAGCAGGCACAGTCAGGCTCAGGTGTGACGGGGACAGAACGGGCGCACACACACACACACACACACACACACACACACACACACACACACACACACACACACAACAATGCTAGAGGCTTTGCATGGCAATAGAGCAGGTGTGTGCGATGATAAAGGGAGTGATGGAGAGAGATATACATTGTGTCATGACCAATACCTTCATATTTTTGATTGTGTAAGATATTTATCTGCCTCCTACATATCAGTAGCTATTAACATCATTTATAAATCACCAAACAAGCTGGTTCCTGTCAAATGTAATGCAGTGTTTCGTTGTGTATGATTCAGGCACATATGCAGCCCTTAATTGTATAATGATGTTCATGTTTCAATCTAGAGCTGTTCTAAACAGTCAAAGAACTATTAAATTATGGCAGCAGCTATTTACACTAAATCTAAAATACATACAGTACCTTTTTGTTTTTTTGCAAGGATGATTAAGTTGATCAAAAATGACAAAAACAGCATTTATATTACAAAATAAGTTCAAATAAATGCCATTCTATTGACCAAAGAATCCTGTATCAGTTTCCATAAAAATATTAAGCAGCACAACTATTTTAAACATTGATAATAACAAGAAATGTTTCTTGAGCAGAACATTAAGAAGACTGCTGAACATTAAGCTTTGCCATCACAGGAATAAATTACACTTTAAAATAGAAAAAAAGTTATTTTAAACCGGAATAACATTTACCACTAATACAGCATGTATTTGTGGTTTAAACATGGATATGACTAGTCAAAAATGTGTATGAACCACTCTTATCAGATGTTTGATAAACTCTTCTCTTCTTCCTGCAGAGATTATGAATGATGTCATCAAGAAGGTGAAGAAGAAGGGAGAATGGAAGGTAAGACAAACTCAATAACCCCATCACCATAGCAACCACTCTATCCTTATGTCACCGCACCACAGTTTTAATCTTTCATTCAGTCCTTGAGCCGCAGACAGAAAATAAGTGTGAATAATTAAGCCTAAACAATTTCATCCATCCTGTTCTGCCTGTATCACACCACATGCATATTTATTTTGGTGCCCACATTAATAAATAAGTTTTCACACTGCCTGCATAAGCATAAGCAATGGACCTTTCTGTTGCAGTAATGTGTGTTTCTGAGACTCTCTTATTATTTCTGCTCTCTGTTTTTCTCTGTAGGCTTTGATTGTGGACCAGCTCAGCATGAGGATGCTGTCCTCCTGCTGCAAAATGACTGATATCATGACAGAGGGCATCACTAGTAAGTCAATCCTCAGTTTTTGACCTCAAATGAAGTAGAAAGTTCACCTTTGCTGCTAACAACAAGTCTATGGCTTATGGGACACAAAAATAATAAATATATAATCTCAAACCATTATATAAATGCTGGAAAATGGTGGCCAGATGGAAATAAACGTCTCATATCAACAACCCTACTTAGCACACATACGTCTATGAGATGTCTGCAAAAGAACAGATTTGGAAAGCATCACATTAAATTTAATTTAGCAATAGGTTACAACATGTTTTGCTATATTATATATATATATAGTCATGGCTAAAGGCATTGGTAGGCATAACAGTTGCAACCCCCGCCCCTTCAGCTCTGAATATATTTACAATAGGTGTACAAATATCTGATTAAATTATAATCATCACAAAAACATTTAATTGTTTAGCTAACCAGCGTATGTGATTTAAATTTTTTTATGTGCTTTTTCATATTTTATTTTTTTTTTTAAATATTGCTATTTAAGTTTAATTTATTTTTATTTTTATTTTATTTTTACGTTTTAATTTTTTAATATTTTTTTATTTATTTATTTCCAGTTAATTATTTTGGTGTGTCAGCGCAAATGGATTTCAGTTAGCTGCCAAGGCAACATTTCAAATATTTCAAGTTAAAGTTTTTCATCTAATATTTATATTTTATTTAATTTCAGCTTTATTTCAATTAACCAAAAGGTTAATGAGTATAACCCTGTATCAGAGAAGCTGCTTCTGTGAACGACTTGCTGTTTCTACTTTTATCTCTGCAGTTGTTGAAGACATTAATAAGCGAAGAGAGCCTCTCCCTTCACTGGAGGCCATTTACCTGATCACCCCAACTGAGAAGGTACTCAAACACACTGATTTTAGAAGATGCTAATAAAGCAAAATAACAACTCCAGCGTAGACTTTCGTTTTGCAGCGTGGAGGTGGAACCTTCACACTGTACACACTAAACATATGTCACTCACTAACACATACACACACACACACACAGTGTTTACACAGCCTACACAGACAGCCTGCAACTCTTATTTCAACAGGCCATTTTGGTTACTATAACAACACAAAACACAGACACAGTCTTATCTAAAGCTTGTTGTATTTCTCTTACCAGTCTGTGCAGACTCTCGTCAATGACTTCAAAGATCCCCATTCAGCGAAATATAAAGCGGCTCATGTGTTCTTCACTGACTGTGAGTATCTGAGGGTACTCCACTGTACTTCAAGTGCTCTGGAAGCATAATACATACTGCAGTATTAATGGGACTTCACTCAAAACTAGTCTACTACACAAACAATCAGCAAGACAATGTTTTTAATGAATTTTACTTAAACACAGTGCTATGTAACATTAGATATAAAGGTGAATCAGTTGTTTTGTGATCCAGTGAATTAAATGACAGATATGAATGAATAAGCTTTCCTACTAATATAAATGAACTGAATTATTTTGAAGTTAATCAAAAATTAATGTGCTGTTACAATTAGTCTTTGTTACAAAAATAAATAAATAAAAAGGAAATAAAATAAAATCTTAAATGGGAAATATATCAAATTAAAAAAAAAAAAAATCATAAATGAACTTAATAATGAACTTAATAACAATGCACTTAATAACATATATAGACAAAATTAATACATAAAAAATTAAAACTGCATCCATGAGAAGAAAATAAAATAAATATAAAAGTGTAAATATGCAATAAATTTTGCAGCTGATAAATTTGATATATTTTTGACATTAAATGATATATATATATATATATATATATATATATATATAGATATATATATAAATATATATATATTTAGTCATTTAGCAGATGCTTATATATATATATATATATATATATATATATATATATATATATATATATATATATATATATAGCACTTAATAACATGTATAGAAAAAGATAAATAAAACTACATCCATGAGAAGAAAAGAGAATAATAAAATTATTATAAATTATAAATATTTTGCAGCTAAATTTTGCAGCATTTTGGATATTGTATTTTGGACACACAAGCACAAACACAAACACACACACACACACACACAATATTATTTATCATTTTATATTTATATTATTTTATATACATTTAAAAATTATTTTGTATATAGAAGTGTAAATATGCAGTAAATATTACAGCTGATTTTATCTGAGATTTTATTGCAGAAATATTGCAGCTGATTTTGGATATATTTTTTACATTTAATTTCAAATATTTATATCTATATCTATATAAAATAGTGTAAGTGATTATATTATATTATGTCAAAACTTCAATAAACTGCTGTTACTGCTCAAAATGTTATGTCAACTACCCATGTGTTTTTTTTTTTTCAGCTTGCCCGGACCCCCTGTTTAATGATGTGGTGAAGAGCCGTGCCTCCAAAACCATTAAAACCCTAAATGAGATCAACATCGCCTTCCTGCCCTATGAGTCCCAGGTGAGCCATTTCAGGAGGGGAGAGGACGAGAGAGAAAAAAATATATAGGAATAATGACTATCCGTATAGAGCACTATCCAGAAACAACAAAGTGATGCAGAAATAGAGTGTTCCAGAACAGCTCTGAGGCTGGGGGGATGCAGTCTGGCCCACAATGCCTTGCTGCTTCGGCTGTCTGCTATGATTAATTCAGTGGAGTCAGAGGAGCAGTGCGTTTCTGCTGGCGTGATGCTGCAGCTCAGTGCTTCGCAGGCCCGCCTCGTTCAGCATCACATAATTGGCTGACGCAGCATCCACAGAGAGCCTCAGCCAATCAGAGGAGGTTATGAGAGGGAACAAGCATCAAGGGGAACCCATCTGCTGAACAGAAGGATGGTCATGTGACCCTGTGTGTGTCGATAGGGGGTGGTTGTGAAGACCTATAGACTGTCTGACACAGTCAGAGATTCGGCCACAGGAAACACAAAGGCAGGAAGGAAAGCACAGACGGGAGACAACTCACTAACTCCAAGCTCATCCCTCAGACTAGATTGGAAACAGGAAGAGGGGAGGAACACATTGTGTGGCATTCTGTGACATGGATACAAAATCATAAAAAAATATTTATTTATAGAATAAAATGCATTTAGAGCAAAGATGCATTACATTCATCAAAAGTGACAGTAAAGACAATTATAATGTTACAAAAGATTTCCATTTCAAATAAATGATGTTCTTTTGGACTTTCTATTCATAAAAGAAAAAAATTGTTTGATTCTGCAAATCAGTATATCAGAATGATTTCTGAAGGATCATGTGACACTGAAGACTGGAGTAATGATGCTGAAAATTCAGCTTTTCCATCACAGGAATAAATTACATTTTAAAATATATCAAAACAGAAAACAATTATTTTAAATTGCAACAATATTTCGCAATATTACTGTTTATACTATATTTTTAATCAAATAAATGCAGCCTTGGTGAGAATAAGAGACTTCTTTATATAATAGCAAACAATACATTTAAAATATATTCTGAAAATGTAAGCTGCATTATTACCATTTACAATTTATTTGGTTTCTCTGTGTTTTTTTTTTTTTTTTTTTTTTTTTTCTGGGGTTTTCTATGCAACTTCACATTGAGACTGTCTACCATGGTCTATTATAGTGAAATAAACTATTTTAGATCAGTGTTATTTTAGTATAATTGAAATAAAAATATAGTTTTTTATTAATATAATTAATATATATATATAATTTTTTTTAGTCATTTTGTGTTTTGTCATTTTAGTAGTTTTTTATTTTGTATGTATGTTGTAGTTTTCATTAATTTTTATTTCCAGTTTTAGTTATTTTATTACATCTAGTTAAACTAAATCAAAATGAGAGCTGTTGCCTTGTCAACTTACTGAATTAAAAAGGTTTTTTTTTAATTTTCTTTCACTTTATTTTTATTTCAAGTAACACATTTTTTATGGTTTTAAATTTAGTTTGTTGTACTCAACTATAATAAACTGTTTTAGATAAACCCACCCCTAAATGGCACAGATGCAAAACACCAGCTGATCACATTCCCTGTCCACATTATTGCTTTATCAGTAACGAGTATGAATGTGTGTGTAGGTGTTCTCCTTGGACAACCCTGATGCCTTCCAGAGTTTCTACAGCCCTCATAAGACACAGCTGAAGAACCCTGTGATGGAACGGTTGGCAGATCAGCTGGCAACACTGTGTGCCACACTGAAGGAATACCCTGCCGTCCGATACCGAGGGTAAGGAGCCACAATGGAACTGTGTCTGTCTCTTAAATACTGAGAAAAAAAAGATCCTTTATAACTGATCTGTTCCTAATGGTGCCGTTTCACATTATGCAATCATATTTATCCATTGTACACACACTTACAGCAGGAACTAGTGTAGAAGACAGATGCCCAGTCATCTCTGGATCAGATTGCAGGAAGTGTCTGCTCGTCAGGATCAACAGAGCTGTCTCACGTTCTGTCTCTCTGCTCTAATACTCTGATTTTCTGTGCACAGGGAGTATAAAGATAACGCCACTCTGGCTCAGTTGCTTCAGGACAAACTGGACGCCTACAAGGCAGATGATCCCACAATGGGGGAGGTGAGCGGCACATTTCAGTTACTACACTGCAGGGAGAGAGAGGAGTTAATACATGTACATATGAATATGCTAGAAGAAGGGGTACATGTACCTCAGGGGGAACATAAGCAGCTTTCAGCGGGTTCTTGGAAAGATTTTGATTTTGTTAAACCCATAAAACAGCAATTATACTTCAGAATATCAGGGCTGTCAAAGTAATCAAGCATGAAACCAATATTGAATCTTCACTGTCCTGATCTTACTGTGGACAAATCATTGCATTGGATTCATGTTAATCAGAAAATGGCTTGTGCTAATCATGGAGCAATAGTAGATTTTTTATTTTTTTTTATCTCTCTGCAGGGTCCAGACAAGGCTCGCTCTCAGCTCATTATTCTGGACCGAGGTTTCGACCCCGTCTCTCCTGTCCTGCACGAGCTCACCTTCCAGGCTATGGCCTATGACCTGCTGCCCATCGAGAATGATGTCTACAAGTGAGTGAATATATTTAAACTTATTTTATAATAATATTTACTGGATTAAATGTTTATATTATGATATGATATTATATAATATAATACAATATAAAATAATAATTATAATACATACACCGTAATATGTAAAATATTTCAAATGTATATAAATATTTATTTTTAAATATTTACTAAAAGTGAGCTTATTTCATTATTACATGATATTATATAAATAGAATATAATATCATAAAATAATTAAAATACACATATATATATATATATATATATATATATATATATATATATATATATATATATATATATACACACACAATATTTAAAAACAGAAAATGTGCATTATGCATATGTATTATTTCAAAGGGGTCATTATTAACAAATACTTTAGTTTGACCAAGGATGGTTTAAACTTATTTTTAAATAATATTTACTATATAAAATTATTAAATTGTATTGTTTTATATAAATATAATATCATATAATACAATAATATAAAAATACATATATGTAAATTATTTTAAATATTTAAAATGTATATAAATAAACATTTATTTTTAAATAATATTTACTAAGTTAACTTATATTATTACATATTATATTATAAATATATGATCATATAATAAAATATTATATAACAATTAAAATACACATAATATTTAAAATATTTAAAAATAGAAAATGTGCATTATGCATATGAATTATTACAAAGGGATCATTAACAAATACTTTCATTAATTGACCAAGGACGGTTATATAGAGTATACCATATATAATATAATATAATATAATATAATATAATATAATATAATATAAACATTTGTTTGATTTGTATCTGGTAGGTACGAGACCAGTGGGATAGGAGACTCCCGCGAGAAGGAAGTGCTACTGCATGAAGACGATGACCTTTGGGTGGCGCTACGGCACAAACATATTGCTGAGGTCTCACAGTGAGTAAAACCTTACATTTTTGGCCTTAAAAGGATAGTTTACCTTCAGTTGCTTGTCCCATTGACGTGGTTTTTTTTTTTTCATACTATGGAAGTCAATGGGGACCAGCAACTGAAGGTGAACTATCCCTCTCAGCTCTGGTTTTCCTGTGATATTGTGAGTAAATGGTCTGTAAATGGTGACATCCCTGTTCTCTCCCTCCTTTCTCATTTCCCTTGCTCACAGGGAGGTGACACGCTCCCTGAAGGAGTTTTCTGCTAGTAAACGGATGAATACTGGAGAAAAGGTACGCTGGAGTCCGGCTGAGGGGGAGAATAAATGAGGAGTAGAACAGAGAGAATAGTGTAGCGTGGGCAAAGGAGGATAGCCTGGCAGATGAGATTGCGCTGGCAGCCGAATCCAAACCGTGATGGCTGACTCATGTAGCACTCTAGGCTACAGCAGGATCAGTATTGATTGACTTACTGACAAAGCACAAGCCAATACACATAAATGCACATTTGTGCTGTGACATACTATACTATATATGCAATAGTGCATAGTCTCACAAACCATAACAGCTTTTATATTGCACTGTATCTGTGTCCCTAATTTGGCCTACTGGATTTGAGACATGTCTTGAGGCAACGTCTGACCTCTGGTTTTCTTTCCTTTCTGAGAAAGTCCTGTGTTTCTTACAGACCACCATGAGGGACCTGTCTCAAATGCTGAAGAAGATGCCGCAGTACCAGAAAGAGCTCAGCAAGGTGAGAGAGGTCAAAACACATGTGCAGTCAGCCAAACTAGACTCCTCACGGGAATTGCAGTTCCAATATTTACCTCACTGACCCTTAAAATCTCTGCCCCTTTAGTACTCGACCCATCTGCAGTTGGCCGAGGACTGCATGAAGCACTACCAGGGAACCGTGGACAAGCTGTGCCGTGTTGAGCAGGTACACCACAGACATCACTGCTAAATTTGAGAGAAAAACCGTTACGTATTCACCAAAGTTTCATTAATTTCACACAATGATTTTAACATTCACAAAATGTGATATTATTATTTATAATATGAGGTTGATTACAATTTTTGGTACAATAGAATATTTATTCTATTCAAAACAAGTGCTAAAAATGTTTTTAAAATATTTGCCTTAAAATTCTTTTTTTTAATATATATATATATATATATATATATATATACACACACACACAGTATATAATTACAAGTAAAAGCCAATTATTGAAACAATTTAACTTTGTTGTCTTAATATCACACTTAGTATCGTTAATTGTTGCCATAGGTGATAAAAATCAGGATTTCAAATGTACTTTGTTTTAATAAATCAATCAAAAAGATTTAATAATTGAGAATGAAAAAAGTTTTGGTAAATAATATTTAATAAAAATTTACTTACATATACATACATATAAATATGAAAACAGAAAATGTACATTATCCAGATGCATTATTACCAAAAGAGGAGCTAATACTCCTGTTAATCAGCCAAAAATATTAATATAAAGTATAAAATGGCAAATCTTAATCATACATGTATGTGTGTGTGTGTGTGTGTATATATATATATATTAGGGCTGTCAATCGAGTAAAATATTTAATCGCGATTAATTGCATGATAGTCATGAGTTAACTAACGATTAATCACAACTTAATCACACATTTTTATCTGTTCTAAATGTACCTTAAATTAATATTTTTCAAGTTTTTAATACTCTAATCAACATGGGCATGGACAAATATGGATGCTTTATACAATATGTTTATTATTAGTGAAACCATAGTTAACAGAGCATGAAGACCAGACAAAATGTCAGATGTTTTTCAAAGAACTTGTCCATGTCTATTAGACACATGAAAAAAGAACATAGAAATACCAGGTTCCCATTGCTTCTCTTTCTTTGCACTGAGCAATTTACTTACACAAACCTGTTTACATTTTTACGGGAAAGGGCAACTCACTTCTTCTGAACATGCAAAATGTACATTTATTATTTATTATTAGCCTACATTTGTTTGCCTCTATGTGCCCACATACTGTATTTTGATGCAGCTAAATTCTCAATAAAACTATTTCATTTATATATTTTACTGTTTCTGTTGTCAGACAACGGAATGAATATGAAACAGTGACTGAAACGCGACCCATTAAGACTACATAGCTCTCCCTTCCAAGATGTTAATCTGCACAAAAATCCTGATTTATAATCGAGCTGTCGTCTGATAAAATCAAAAAGGCTACACATAAGATAAAGACAATAGCTGTTCTGTGATTTCGGCTATACTTCCATGTAAAATTAGAGAAGCAACATAACATCTGCTTTAAATGAAAGCGCAGCTCCTCTCAGCCACTCGCTGAAAGAGAGACCTCGTGCTAAATAAGGTAACTAAATAAGAAACTAAATAAGGTTTGGGCAAACCCTAAAGATTGGTTGCTAGGCGCTTTTTGGAAAAAAAAAAGTTGCTAAAGGGGTCTGAAAAGTCGCTAAGTTGGCAACACTGTCAGCATCTCCATCCATTTCTCCAACCACGGGTTAGGCCACGGGTCAAACAGAAAATGCGCACTGCATTAATCGTGCGTTAATAAAATTAGTGCCGTTAAAATTAATTTGCGTTAATGCGTTATTAACGTTTATATATATATATATAAAATATACACACACACACAGTATATATAGTTTATTTGCAAAAACAGATAACTCTGTTTTTTTAAATTTTCAAAAATCATGTTTTTATTGTGTTTTATTCTCAGTTAGCTAGTATTTTATTAGTTATTTTTTTTACCTAATCAAAATAACCCAACTGCAGTTTGATCAAGTTTAATTGGAATGCACAATGAAAAAACATGATATTTTGAAAATTGTTAAAAACGGTGTTATCTGTTTTTATATATATATATATATATATATATATATATATATATATATATATATATATACACACTGCCCTCCAAAAGTTTGGAAACACCCCTGGCAAAGTGTGGTTTTGGATGATATCAGCATAAATCCTTATTTTTTGGTGCAAATACTGTACATTAAAGTAACTTGACATTATCATTGAAGATTATCATTCATTTTGATTACATAATAATGGCAATATATACATGTCAAAGTCAGACATGCCCCTTTGCCAGCTGTGATGCCTGGTTACTGGTTTAAATTTGGCCCAGGTTTTTAAAAGATTTTTGGGTCAGCACACCTTAATAGCTTCAACAATTGATTGCCAATTAAGTTTAGAATACAATGAACCTGTTTTATGAATGAGCCATAATAACTGCTAATGGTGGATATTTTGATGAATCGAAAATTTAAATATTTTCTATGTATAAACTGTTTATGTAATAAAATATGTTTTCGTAGTTTGTGTTGTCCCTTATCAGTGCAAAATTATCACAAATTAAAAAGGATTCATGCCAATATTGTCCAAAACCCCACTTTTCTAGGGCATTTCCAAACTTTTGGAGGGCAGTGTACATACATACATACATACATATACAGTGGGGAAAAAAATTATTTGATCCCCTGCTGATTTTGTATGTTTGCCCACTGACAAAGAGATGATCAGTCTATAATTTTAATGGTAGGTTTATTTGAACAGTGAGAGACAGAATAACAACAAAAAATCCAGAAAAACCCATTTCAAAAAAGTTATAAATTGATTTGCATTTAAATGTATTTGACCCCTTTGCAAAACATGATTTAGTATTTGGCTGCTAAACCCTTGTTGGCAATTACAGAGGTCAGACGTTTCTTGTAGTTGGCCACCAGGTTTGCACACATCTCAGGAGGGATTTTGTCCCACTCCTCTTTGCAGATCCTCTCAAAGTCATTAAGGTTTCGAGGCTGATGTTTGGCAACTTGAACCTTTAGCTCCCTGCACAGATTTTCTATGGGATTATGGGATTTCTATGGGATTGGCTAGGCCACTCCAGGACCTTAATGTGCTTCTTCTTGAGCCACTCCTTTGTTGCCTTGGCCGTGTGCCCCGTCCATCGTCCCTTTGATGAGATGCAGTTGTCCTGTCCCCTTAGCAGAAAAACACCCCCAAAGCATTATGTTTCCACCTCCATGTTTGACGGTGGGGATGGTGTTCTTGGGGTCATAGGCAGCATTCCTCCTCCTCCAAACACGGCGAGTAGAGTTGATGCCAAAGAGCTCGAATTTGGTCTCATCTGACCACAACACTTTCACCCAGTTCTCCTCTGAATCATTGGCAAACTTCAGACGGGCCTGTACATGTGCTTTCTTGAGCAGAGGGACCTTGCGGGCGCTGCAGGATTTCAGTCCATCACGGCGTAGTGTGTTACCAATTGTTTTCTTGGTGACTATGGTCCCAGCTGCCTCGAGATCATTGACAAGATCCTCCCGTGTAGTTCTGGGTTGATTCCTCACCGTTCTCATGATCACTGAAACTCCACGAGGTGAGATCTTGCATGGAGCCCCAGACCGAGGGAGATTGACAGTTATTTTGTGTTTCTTCCATTTGCGAATAATCGCACCAACTGTTGTCACCTTCTCACCAAGCTGCTTGGCGATGGTCTTGTAGCCCATTCCAGCCTTGTGTAGGTCTACAATCTTGTCTCTGACATCCTTGGACAGCTCTTTGGTCTTGGCCATGGTGGAGAGTTTGGAATCTGATTGATTGATTGCTTCTGTGGACAGTTGTCTTTTATACAGGTAACAGAGTGCTCCTAATCGCAGCTCCTTACCTGTACAAAAGACACCTGGGAGCCAGAAATCTCGCTGATTGATAGGGGATCAAATACTTATTTGACTCATTAAAATGCAAATCAATTTATAACTTTTTTGATATGTGTTTTTCTGGATTTTTTTGTTGTTATTCTGTCTCTCACTGTTCAAATAATCATATAAAAAGTATAGACTGATCTTTTCTTTGTCAGTGGGCAAGCGTACAAAATCAGCAGGGGATCAAATAATTTTTTTCCCCACTGTATAATACACATAATATTGTTAATTGTTGGCATAAAGATCCTGATTTAATTTTTTTCTGATTTTATTTTGTGATTTGATTAATTAATTTGACTGTAATAGGACTAAACAGCGCTATAATAATCATCCATCCCTCCTCCATTTTTGACATCTAGTAGATAAAAAAAGACATTTTTTCATGGACTGCTCATTCTATTTCTATGGTGTAGGCTGAAAGCAACCAAAGTAACGGTGGTGGGAAGTGTAACACAGGAGCTACTCGGAAAAGTTACCCACTAGGTCACGATTTATTTTCAATGAGGGGGTGAGCAGAGCGGAAAGCAGGTGCAATGAAACTGCCAAAATGAGCGATAGAGTATGGAGTGCGTGTCTAAAAGCTGTGTTCCAAGAATGCTACAAACTTGTCTATATCACCTTTACCAGGATCCACCTCCAATTAAATTAATTTAACTATGATAATGAAGGACAAACCACGGTCTCTGAAAGCATCATATAATTTTAGGTTTTATTGCTTCCAGTGTGCTAAGCATAATTTATGAAGTGCGCTCTGTCACCCGCAGGATCTCGCTATGGGAACAGACGCAGAGGGCGAAAAGATTAAAGACCCCATGAGGGCCATCGTGCCAATCTTGCTGGACGCAAACGTCAGCACCTACGACAAGATCCGCATCATCCTCCTCTACATTTTCCTGAAGAACGGTTGGAGAGCCTTTGGCAGCCATTTTATACCTCAGTTTGTTTCTCAATCCCCAGATCAGCCATTTTATAACGTGTGTTCCTGTGTTGCAAAACAGGGATCACAGAGGAGAACCTTAACAAGCTGATCCAACACGCCCAGATCCCTCCTGAGGACAGTGAGATCATCACCAATATGGCTCATCTGGGTGTCCCAATCATCACGGATGTACGCTGTCTGATTTGCGTCCCAAGCAATGATTACGTCTCCTTGGCTGTTAAAGCAGTTTCTCTGACCTGCCATTTTGTTTCTGTATGCTGCAGTCTACTCTCCGCAGAGGCAAGAAGCTCGATCGTAAGGAGCGTGTGAGCGAGCAGACCTACCAGCTTTCTCGCTGGACCCCACTCGTCAAGGACATCATGGAGGTCAGTCCTGATTTATAGAATTTGACTGAGTAACTGTGTGTAGATGGTGTGTAAATGTGTGGTCTTTCTTTGTTTGTGAATGTTGTTGCAGGATGTTATCGAGGACAAGCTGGACACCAAACATTATCCGTACATCTCAACACGCTCGTCCTCTTCCTTCAGCACTTCTGCAGTCAGGTACGCACACTCACCGATTCTGAAATAATAAGGAATTTGAATTGTCCACTCCTACAGGAAGTTCAATTGGAATGACAGGAAGAGGAATTTACTAAACTGCAAAAAAATTAAGCAAATCATGAATAAAATGAGCAAGAACTTATTTTTTAGGTGTTTTGTCTTGTAAACCTGCTTTGTTGCTTGGGTCTATTTTGAAGACTAAGTGACTTAGAGATATATTAAAGCATTCTGGGTTATTTTACCATGTTCCATAAAATAAGTAAAAAAAAAAAAAGTTAATTATTAACAAATACCTAAATAAAATACAAATGTATAATATGTGGCATTTTATAATAATTAAAAATTATATTATAAAACATTATAATAAAATAATAAAAATACATTATATACATCATCTAATGTTTCTGGTAATAACTTATGATTTATATATTATGTATATGATGTTTACAGATAATTCAATTAAAAAAAAATTGTTAATCAGTCAAACATAGTAATATATTAATTTTTATAATCTTAATTTTATTGTTGTACAATAAAGTTCAACATTAGATAACACACTAACAATAAAATTGTTCTTAAGCATTTATTATTCTTAGTTAAATGTTAATTTCAACATTTACTTATACATAATTAAAATGTTAATATTATTTAATTGACAGTTGTATTTTTATTAACTAACCTTAAAGATTAATAAATTCTGTAACAAATGTATTACTCATTGTTAGTTAATACACTAACTAATGTAATTAATTGGACCCTATTGTAAAATATTACTTTTTTATTATTTTATTATCATCAATTTTAAAACCAAGAAAATTAAATGATTTTTAATGAATTAAAAACTACACAGCAGTTATTTTATTTCCTTTAAATATCCAATACACTTCCTTAAATTCTAATTTATTAGAATTTCAAAGGCAACTCTAACATACACACACACTAAAACCCCAATACACAGGTGTATACATGCATTTTTGTACTGCACAATTCAAAAGATTGAAGCAACTTGGATCAATAATCATTTGTGCACCGAGGGGTGCTGAGAACATTGAGATCAATACCTTGATTGGTGGGTGGTGCGATGTGAGGTGGGGGTGAACACCAAGTCTCTTTCAGAAGCGGTGGAAACTGGGATATTTCCTCAGGGTCAGCAGTAATGATCCCGGCCGCACTGTTCTGCTTTCAGGACAAACAAACCAGCACAGCTCCTGTAAACAGTAGCAGAGGCAAAGCAGGACGTCCCTGACTCCCACAGAGGGAGAACTGGGAGCTAATGGGTCCCATTGTGTAGCTATTGATTAGACTCGAGATCACCAGTGTTCATGCTGATTTCCCCTCTCATTACGCTGGAAAATAACTCTGTTGTTCCTTAAAGGGAAAGTTCTTCCAAAAATGAAAATTCTGCCATCATTTACTCACCCTCAAGTTGTTCCAAACCTGAATGAATTTCTATCTTCTGTTGAACACAAAAGAAGATATTTTGAAGAATGTTGGTCACTACATTAAGAAGTTGCTGGTAGCCATTGATTTTCATAGTATATTTTCCATACCAGAGTAAATTATGATAAAAATCTATGTTTTTTGCCTGTAGTGTCTAGTCTTCAGTTGCCAAGTGAGGAAAGATATTGAGTAAAACAGTGCAGTCTCTAACAAATAGCTTCAAATGACACAGTGCAAAACGTCAGTGATGCTTCAGTCTTTTGGTTTGAAAAAGAAACTGTACCTTGAAGTTGACATGCATTCATGTGTTCTTTCCATGGCAGTGCTCGATATGGCCACTGGCACAAGAACAAAACCCCTGGAGAATACCGTACGGGCCCTCGCATCATGGTCTTCATTATTGGGGGTGCGTCCTTTAGCGAGATGCGCTGTGCCTATGAGGTCACACAGGCTAATGGCAAATGGGAGGCCATCGTTGGTGAGTCTGCAGAGGATACTGCTAAAAGTCACTGTAAATTAAGCAACCACCCTTTAAAGCTTTAGATTGATATCTTTATATTATCTATACATGTGGTTTTGTCATATAATATGTGTAAACAGACTGGCAAATCTGTCTTGTATATTTTTCCTGTGTTCTTGTCTTGTATGGTATTTTGTGCCTGTCATGTTTTAACTGCTTTTAAATTGCAGTCGTGAGCCTCTGATGTGTTCATAAGTCTATGTTCGTAAGTTCTTCTTTGTGTGTCTTGTGTGCGTGTGATAAGATTTATGTTTAAGATGTGCACTTGTGTTTAGAATTGTCTTTTAAACTTACTTTTAAGGCCTATGGCAGCCAAAACGAGTAGGTGTTCACACTGCTCTTAAAGGAATAGTTCACCCAAAAATGAAAATTTGCTTAAAATGTACTTATCCTCAGACCATCCATGATGTAGATGAGTTTGTTTCTTCATCTGAACAGATTTGGAGAAATTTAGCATTACATCACTTGCTCCCCAATGGATCCACTGTAGTGAATGGGTGCCGTCAGAATGAGAGTCCAAACAGCTGATAAAGACATAACAGTAGTCCAGTCAAACAATTAATGTCTCATGAAGTGAAAGCTGCATGCTTATAAGAAACAAATCCATCATTAAGAGGTTTTTAAAACGTCTTGAAGACTGTGATGCTTTTACCAGCTGTTTGGACTCTCATTTTGACGGCACCCATTCACTGCAGAGGATCCATTGGTGAGCAAGTGATGAAATGCTAAATTTCACAAATTTACATCTTGGATGGCCTGAAGGTCATTTTTTGTGAACTATTCCTTTAAAGGAAGTGAGAGTTCCCATTAAAAATACTAAATTTTGGTCACTCTGTTGCTGCAAATTACTGTCAGTGTGAACACCCCTTTAGAAGTGAATTTTAAAGTACAGTATCAGTCTGTTGTTTTCCAGAAGAAATTTGAGCATTGAAGACTTTACATTAACACTGAATTAGTAATTGGTGGAATTGGGCGACTTACACAATTTTGTCCAAGCATGAGGTCTATTAGAGATGAACAATGCATCTGAAAGGCCTCGATGGGACAATTGGCTGTACTTCTAATTGTGAACATTCATGGAATGAATATTTTTAGTTGATTGAAGGAGGCCTAACAGAGTCTTCCATCACTTATACGTCCACCCAGAGCTTCCAAAAATCATTTTTTTTTGTCGGGGTTCTAGGATGATATTTCTGAAACATCAAGATCTACAGATGGTGGAAATGGTATTTAACCCTCTTTTGTCCCCATAAAGATTAACGGTGGTGAAAGAACGTGAGGTGCGGTGTGAGATTCATTCTGAGCGTGAAGCCACCTTTGTTCCTCCGCAGGTTCTACTCACACGCTCACCCCAACCAAATTTCTAATGGACCTGCGGCACCCCGACTTCCGAGAATCCACTAGGGTGTCCTTTGAGGACCCTGACCCCTCAGACGAGTGAGAGAGAGAGAAAGAGGGAAGGGTGGGAGAGAGAAATCACACTCTGACAAAGTAAAGGCAGCCGAACAAAGAAACCCTTTCTGAACCCCCACAGCACAAGGGCTTTCTTTTCTTGCTCCTGTTACCACACTCTACCGTTTTACTACGCCACCACGCCTCAGGGATGGGTGTCCGGCTCCTGCCTCCGATCTGCAAGTCTCACTCAGGCTCCACCTTCTACTGGGACCAGCCTATATTGATCTGCTGAACGCTTCATTACAGAACTGCAGTGGGCGGAGCCTTTTTTTGAGTGACAGATGCAGTAGGAGTCCTGACCCCATCCCTGTTGACCGCATCCTCTAAGTTGGGTGGATTAAACTGCATTCTCCTCACTATGCGCCTTTTAATACAATGGAGTCTCCTCTTCCGACGAGGAAGGGCTTCCTCCATTTGCCCTCCCAAATATCATTAATTTTTAAAGCTTCATTTTCCCGCAGATTTAATCTACCCTTAAGACTCACCATATTCCGATTATTTCTGAATAACAATCCAAGACAATCACTCATGTTAACTTTATTTTTCCCCTCTGGAGAGGTAATTGATGCCAATTGCAGGATAATTTGGTTTTGTTTTTAATCTAGTTCCTCAAACTACCTCACCTCACGTCTACATGACCAAGTGGCCGTCTGCAAAGAACATGTTAAAATTACTTCCGCCAGACAGTGACTGGCTCATTTCCTTCTTTATAATTCTTCTGCAGATGCCAAAGCTTGAAATGTAGCCGTATTCTTCAGATATGCTTTAGCACTAACGCTTTCCCCAAACACTAACATTTTTGAAACTAACTAGTTTGGGCCCTGGCTATGTCATTTTTCAGAAACATTTCATGTTATGCCTCAGGTGCTGTTTTTTGCATTAAAAATAACTTACTATACTATTAAACAGCTCATGGTAATCAATCAATGCAATTTGTGGTTCATGACTGGTACTTAAAAATAGAGGATGTTTTGAACAAGCTTAGCAACACTTTATATTACAACACTGTAATTCCTGTGCATGCTTGTGGTTACATTAAATGTTATGAATTACTCATTGCAATTTGTTTAAAACATACTATTAGTTGTCTTTGCTCTTAAAGGAATGTTCTGGGTTAAATACAAGTTAATGACATGCTCTCAATTACCACAGGAAATCATTTTAACTCATTTGCTGAACTCGCGTTTGCAGTAAAAAAAAAAAAAAAAAAAAAAAATTAAAAAAATGGGGCATTACATTGTAATAATAAATACAATACGCACAGTTCTGAAAGTACAGCCATAAGACGTAAACATTATATGTAGCTATACCTTGTCTGTGTAAGATTATATCCAATATTTTAGTTCCTTGTTTTAGTCTTTTAAACCCTTTGGAATACCTTGCCCCACAGACTTCCATTGTAAGAGCATTACAGCACAATTTTCTTTTTTTTTGACAAACAAATGGACGAGTCAAATTGTTTTCTGTGGTAATCATAGATGCTGTTGATAGAGATGAGCTTGTAATGACCTCGGAATATTCCTGTAACCCAGCTATGAGCTTCTCCGAAGCATTACAAAGAGTAGATAACATTTATAAGCCAAAAAATGCACACAAATGAGGTCCTGTAATACAAAGTGTCCTTTCAAATACCTTTACTGACTAAACCATTGTACAAGAATGATCATTGCTCAACCCTATCAAGTATCCATCACTCAAGTGTCAGGCTGCTAAAGCTATATCCCTTTTGATTTCCCCTTTTTCTGTTGCTTTTTCGTGTTCGTAAATGATCACACCATATGCAGTATGCCAGTCCTAACCCATACTGCAACATGAAACACTTCGACTGTTCCAGCCATTATTGAACAATAATATGGTTTGTTTTCATGGATCTTTAGTTTAGACCCGCTCATTTAGTTGAAGAGCTACAAATCACATTGTGAATCTGATTAGCGATTAGCAAAACTGCATGTTTGCATTTACTTGGCCCAGAAGATTATATCAGTTGTAGTCAGAACCAAGCAATTTAGTTGTATGTTCAAAGCTGAGCATGCAACTACACATTCAGTTCTACTCGTTCAGCAATGTAAGATTCATTTGCCTCTTTCTGTAGTGAATGTGACACTCATTATCAAGCGTTTTTAATCACTTGATATTTTTATTGCATTATAAGTAGTGGGAACATGCAGCTTTGCTAATAATATTGTAGAATATGCATTTGTTCCACAAGGCACCAAAAATCTAAAATTATTTCAGTGCATACCCATGTTTTTTTTTTTTTTTTTTTTTGATGACCCTGTGGCACAAATGTTTTTGGATAGTTTGAATGTGTAGTATTTGTGATGTGTTAGAATTGTGTCTTCAGCTAAATATCTAATCAAATTTAAATATTTTCTTATTTTGCAATTTTATTAATTTTAGATTCAAAACAAAATCTTGATAAATATATATGTGCATATACTACTATTCAAAAGGGTTGGTAAGATTTTTTTAATGTTTTTGAAAATATCTTATGCTCACCAGGGCTGCATTTATTAAAACTAAAGTAAAAAAGTAATATTGTGAAATATTACTATTTTAAATAATGGTTTTCTATTTTAATATATTTTAAATTGTAATTTAATCCTGTGATGGCAAAGCTGAATTTATTACTTCAGTCTTCAGTGTCCCATGATCCTTCAGAAATCATTGTAATATGCTAATTTGCTTGTGCAAGAATCATTTCTTATTATTATCACAGCTGGAAATGGTTGTGCTGCTTAACATTTTTTGTGGAAACCATGATATAGATACATATATATATATTTTTTATTTTCATTTTTTTTATTTTTATTTTTTTTTTCAGTATTCTTGAATAAATAGACATTTTTAAAGACAAACATTATTTGTAACATTACAAATGTCTTAAATCTCCTTAAGTGTCCTTGCTGAATAAAATTACTAAAATAAATAAATAAAAATCTTTCTGGCCCTTTTGACTTTTGAATAGTAATGTATATATATATATATGTGTGTGTGTGTGTGTGTGTGTGTGTGTGTGTGTGTGTGTGTGTATATATATATATATATATATATATATACACACACACACACACATTTTTTTCCTATTATATTATAGATAGATAGATACACAGCTGAAAACACATTTTTATAGTTAATCTCAGTATATGTATAAATGTAATGAGTTTTCTCTTTGTTTCTCTCCTTGGTGCTCATCTACGCAGGTTCGACCCATATCACCGGCCCCACCCAGCTTCTGGACGCTCTCAAGGCCATGAACAAACCCGACGAGGAGCAGACAAGCTAAAATCACAACTTCCTTCCCCCCAACCCCATCGCCCAGTTACCCTCTCCCTCCCTTCATCCGTTGCCCTGTAAATCGCACCTGCTCCTATATAAATTGTGTATGCATCTTGCTTGAGAGAAAAAGAAAAAAAAAAAAATAGATGATTGGTGACAAGTTAAAAAGAATATTCTATAAATTTATATATATTTAAATATATATATAATGTTGAAATAAAAGAATCATTGCAAGTATTCTTCTGTTTTACAATGGATGCAAATGATTAGACTGTCAAACTTTTCGTTTTGCCATTTAAAAAACCTGAAAGTACCAAATGTAATATTGTATGTTATGGAACCTGCTAGAATGCGTAAATGGTAGATCACTTTTTGCGTTTGTTCCTTATTTAACTTGGTGTGTTTTTTCTTTTCTTTTTTTTTTTAAAATGGTTTAAATGTGGTTGGGGGAGGGACTGGTTTGTATGCAAATAGACCAGTGAGGCAAAATGATGCATATCACTTCCTACACTGAAGGCTAAACTGCCGCCCAGTTTAGATGCTTGGGTTTAATTGTTGTCTCATATTAGATGTGCATGCCATGGACGCTACTATGTGGCCCTTTTGACATGTTTTAAAACGCTGGAAAAAAGTAAAAAATAATTTAAAAACATGTTAAGATGTGTAAAAATGAAACAATAAGCACCTTCTGGGACTCCAGTGATGAAGAGGAAGGAGGCCAAAGGAGTAACAGATCAAAGCCTCAAGCTGTAAAAGTGAAAGAGACACTGTACATAGATAGCGGACGTCACCCCTCCGATTCCGGGAGCGTTTACTCTCCATCTCCTTTTCTTTTCACGTCTCCTTCTACAGAGACCTCATGATTTAGTGTGAAGAAGGCCGTTGCTTGCAGATGTTTAAGGAATTCAAAAAAAGGGCCAGTTGTATTTCAGTATTGTATCTCGTCCGATTAAGTCTTATCATTGGTTAGTAAACAATGTTTAACCGGGACATGCACTGAGTAGCGTGTTGTTGTATGCCATATGTTACTGTATTTTCGTCTCACTGTTGACTGGTGAAAATTTCTGACTGTGAAGTAGTAAAACTTTCCTTTGCCAATGTGAAGCCACTGTGTTTGTGACGTATTAGCTGTAGCTGTAGTGATAAATTGGGGAACAAAATAGGTAATATCTATCTTTCGTTTGTCCGTCCGATAGTTTCTTTCTGGTGCAATGTTATATCTTACACTGGTGAATGGCTTTGCAACGAAACGCAACCCCCCTTTTTAATGTTTGGGTTTCAGTTTCCTCTTTACAATGTTCTGGCAGAAACGTTGTATATTGCACTACGCGTTTTCTGTGATGCAAACGCTTCTATGGTTCTCTCTCTTCTTTTAAATTATTACCTTCATTTGGGTTTGCTGTTGTATAGCTGTGTCGACTGGATTGATTTCTATTCAATTTATTTTTCAGAGAATATCAATAAATAAGAACGTAGTCCGTCCTAAACCTGTTGATCTTACTGGGATTCTATGTTTGCGAGTGTTGAAGCACAAACTAAAGTATACTTCATGTGTACCGATGTACTAAGGCTGTCTAATAAATTGGCTTCCATTACAAATATGCAATCAGTACATTTTTGTGACGTGCTCTATACATGATTTCCTCTGGACTGCAATAGTCTCCTTTTTTCTTACATGAACAAAATTACATTGATTTATAAGGAAATGTATGATTTATAACAGGGTTCCAAAACAGGTTGAACTCTGAATTGATCAGCTTTTCATTATTATGCAGATGATTAAATACATATTTAATAATTCCAGACCAGGAAATGGCTGCCTGTTATTTGCAGCTTTTCCATGATCATGTTATATCAAATTAATATGGTTGTGGACTGTTTGATTAGCCACTAACCTTGATCACTGGTTTCTGAATACATGATATACTAGCTGGCTCTCAACACAGATTTGCAGCTACAGGAAGATCAAGAGAAGGTCCAGTTCTTTATCTTGAGAAAAATAAATCTTGGTGAAACAGCTGTAAGGAAATATAGCAACATCACACACCATGTCAAATATTATAGAAATATTTATAGTAGTAAATATAGTATAAAAGTACAGCTCTATAAATACAAAACACATGACAGAAACATTATTATTCATTAAATTTGCCTAACTAGGTGATGCCCAAAATAATTCATTTGTTCATTTAAATGAACAAAAGAGCACTAAAAAGATATTTACCTCAAAAAGCTATATATAAATATTAAGTAACAATATTGCATAACCTATAAAAACTTACACTAATAACTATTCCATTTCTGTTTCCACAAAGTGGAAAGCACGCTGGTCTTTTCACACTGACCTCAATGCTGCTACAAAGTCTTGTAGGAATCAAAGTATGCTGGACTCTATTTACTCCACTCAATCAAACTGCTTTTTTTAACTGTGGGCTAGAAAACCATGTCACACAGGCATTTATATTAAAAAGGTTATGCCGTTTGGAAATTCTAGGTAAACAAATACAGCACAAAAGTACGGTAATATAAATAAAAACTCTAGAGTAGCACTATACCCATTTTCTCCCTATTAGAAAAAATAAAGGATTTAAAAACCTGTCAATGACAGATTTAAAAACAAAACAGGTTCACCTTCACACTGAAAGTACATATAAATCTGTTACATTATTTGGACTTTCCAGAAAAAGGTGTCCTACAGTGGACCCAAAAGTATTTGACATTTAAACCACACTTAAACATGCATTAATGTCTTGGCGTTATATAACAAAAAATAAAGCCAGCTGACTCTCCAAAACAAATGCTTTTAGTGGATATATGAAGCCCTCAAAGTGTCCAAATATGTTTTAACTCCATTTTGAACAGTCTATTTATTGTTTTTAAACATAAAAAAACTTACCTACAATGTTAAAAACAACATTTCTTATATTTTTTGCTTTATAATGCAATTCCATGCATACACCTTTAAGTGTGGCCTAAGATTGGCCTAATATTTTTAGGAGTCACTGTAAGTACAAACTTGGAATGTTTAAGCTGCCATAATGCAGCTATCAGTCTCTAAAAGTAGCTGTACACCTGAGGCATTTCACATTTTCCATCATTTTCCACTGCAGCGCTGCATGTCTGCATCAGTCACACCGCTACAAGAAAAACTGTTGTTTTTGTAAACTAATAAAAATGAATAAACGTCACTTTGGATAAAAGTGTCTGCTAAATGAACAGATGTAAACGCTGATGTCAGTAGGTGCAGGAAGAGGTGAGGAAGCTATTGCTGTGCAGTCCTGAGGCCAGAGAGTAAGCCATGTGATGTGAGACCTCTCTCATGTTTTTAGCTGCCGTGATGGCGCGGGTCAGAGAGCTGTTCAGAGTGTGCTGCTGATGGTCCAAAGAGAGAGAGCGTCTGCGATGACCTCTGACCCCTGGCCTCTCATCTCTGACGGGACTGACTGAGATGTTAAAGGGTTGTGAGTAGGCCTGTGTCGTCACAGGACTGGAGAAGTATCTGCGGGAAAAGGACAAGAGAATGCTCAGTCTTTTGTGGATGTACTTTTACATTGTACTTATATTAAAAAAAAATACCAAGATGTAATTATATCTGTAATTAATTTCTGTAATTACATTTATAATTACACTGTTGACCCATCCCTTACACCTTAACCCACCCTTAAACCTACCCATACCACCAAACCTATCTCTAACCTTGCATATATATATATATATATATATATATATATATATATATATATATATATATATATATATATATATATATATATATATATATATAAAACAATTATATAAATAATATTAAGAAATTAATTAATATTATAGAAATTAATACATTTATTCAGCAAGAAAGAGAAAGTAAAGTGATAGTTAAAAAAAAATAATTTTACAAAAACACTTCCATTTTAAATACATGCTTTTATTAAAGTGAATAACACTAAATTATTCAATAAAAATGTTATTAAAAAATAATAATATACAGTAGGGTTCAAATGTCCCCTGTAGGCCAGTGTAGAAAATACTTATGTTTTACTTTTTTATTCTAGAAACTTCATTCCATCAACAAATTACTGTATGTTATCAACACAAGTGAAAAATCAATTCAAAGCTTGAATTTCAGAATGATTTGGATCATGAATCAGAACTATCTGACATTTTATTTTAATTTGTCACCTAGAAATAGTTCATTATCTTCTAATGTTTTGTGACCCTGGACCACAAAACCAGTCATAAGTAGCACGGGTATATTTGTAGCAATAGTCAACAATACATTGTATGGGTCAAAATTATCGATTTTTCTTTTATGCCAAAAATCATTAGGATATTAAGTAAAGATCATGTTCCACCAAGATATTTTGCAAGTTTCCTACTGTAAAAATATCAAAACTTAATTTTTGATTAGTAATATGCATAGCTAAGAACTTAATTTGGACAACTTTAAAGACAATTTTCTCAATATTTAGATTTTTTTTTGCACCCTCAGATTCCAGATTTTCACATAGTTGTTTCTCAGCCAAATATTGTCCTATCCTAACATCATCACACATCAAAGGAAAGCTTATTTATTCAGCTTTCAAATGATGTATAAATCTCAATTTCAAAAAATTGACCCTTATGACTGGTTTTGTGGTCCAGGGTCACATTTCTTCATTTTGAGTCATAATGATTCTTGCTTTGCATTTTCCTAAATCCTAAAACTTTGTTTCCCTCCATGGTTAAATTCGATTTTGAATCCCAGATTTCCACAGTGGTCTCAGACGAGTTTTAATCAAGCCTGCAAAACTCATCGACTGAGTTGCTCTCATACATTTTTAGAGCCTGATTCATTGATCAAAGCAGCTGGAGAGGAAGCAGCAAGTAAATTAAGCTAATGGCCACTTTATCCCAAGGTACTCACAGAGTTGAAGGATAGACGGGCACATATGGGACAATTGGAACACCTCCCAGAACTGTGGGGGGAGGAGCCATATTCAAACCTCCTCTGTCCCTCTGTAAGGAGGATCTCATTGGCTGACTCCCTCTGGGGGTGGAGACTGGCTCCTGATTGGCTAAATAAACACACATTTGAGAGTCAACATGATTCTTGGTGATACAAGTTGTATTTGGTGAATATTTTACATTTTCAGGACAAACTGTAAAAAAAGTTCATAGATAATGACTTGTCAAACCTGGTTGAGAGGCTCTTTGCTTGGCTTGTAATGCACCACACAATGAGCAATGGCTGCAGGAAGGCTGTGAGAGATGCGGAGAGCTCCTACTCCTCACTGGACCTTTAATTAATAATGTAAAGGACAGGAGGATAATTTATGAAATGTAAGCTCAGTAAATTTTAAACCCCATTATCATGATGGAGGTAAGATGCTTACGTGTCAAGGAACCAGTGCGATCTGATATGCAATGTGGGCAGACAGGTTCTGGTCCTCGGCTTGATTCGGTTTCATCACTATTGTCGGATCTGCCTGCTGATGTTCAATTAAAATGACCACAATGTGTTCTTGATCATCATATGAAAACTGGTCATTTATGTTGAATTATGAGGTCTTTTCTTACATGTACTGTCCTCTTTGTGACGTCCAAATCCTCTGGTTTGTCGTCTTCCTCGTGATGTCATAGGGGACATCAGGACATGTCTTAAATTTGAAGTCCGTGGCTCAGATTGGACAAGCTCAGAATCAGTCGCTAAAGGGTTAATAAGACACATGGTGAAAAAGTAATTACAGATTCAAACAACCAATATTGCATCCAAGTGTCATTTAGGACCTTTAAGAAAATCTAGCATCTTTATGTATTCTACTGTAACTTTGAAAGATTAACATGAAGCTAAACGTACTCAGATCAGTTTGAGGCCGATGTCGAGGTAAAGATGCAGATCTTTGCCTCAGGGTGGGTCTTGGTGGGTTTCCTCTCTCTTGTTCTCCATTCCTCCCTATCTCTTTCAGCCGCCTTCTGTCTGAAGACCTAACAAATAAGGAACATCATAAAACCACTTCATGAATTAAAAGTTTCAGGTAAGATATACCATTTTGGACAGTCTAAGATCATAGATTTCCTGTACCTTGTGGTTTGTGGGGAAGCCTGATCCCTGGTATCTTCTGTGGCAGAAGTGGGCACTCTAACAGGACTGGCAGGTTTGGAGAGTCTCAGATTTCCCTCTAGTCTCTCCTTTAGTCGATTCACTTCTTGCTGTAGAGATCGAAGAGCCTCTCTGAAACACATAACATATAAAAGGCATTTTTTGGAGTCTGAAGAAAGAACAAATCGGATGAAATTAAAATCAGATTTTTTTAAAATGTCTATTTGGAAGTCAGTTCCAGTTTCAATGTGGCTTTTTCATACGATGAGCTGTTTATATATCAAGTGTTGCAGCAAAGTTAAAACAACACGGTATTTTAAGTGTGGGTTTATGGGTACACTGCAATTTTTTTTAAAGTAACTGACTATTTTTTTTAAACAACATTGAATTGATCAAGTGACAGTAAAGATATTTATAACAGATAATGTTATAAATTTATTCTTTAAATACATGCTGTTTTAGAACTTTCTGTTAGTCAAAGAATCCTGAAAAAGTATATCACGGTTTCCACCAAAATATTAATCAGCTCTACTGTTCTCAACACTGATAATAATCAGAAATGTTTCTTAAGCACCAAAATAGGCTTTTTAGAATGATTTCAGAAAGATCATGTGACAGAAGACTGGACCAAAAAGAGCGTTACAGGCACTGCTAGAAGTGGTGGGTGTGTGCATGTGGGCAGGTGAATATTTCAATCATCAAATACACAAAGAGGGTTACTGTTTTATTAATAGCTAATGGTGATTAATGCTGGTCTCTTGATGCGGAGCTGATTACATACCAGCGCACTCTTCAGCTAGTCTATTTGAGAGACAAACTCCTGCTGAATCATAGAAAGGAAAGAATGAAAATTAAATCTAATTATCCAGATGGAACTCTGGCTGCTGTGAAGTGAAAAATGATTTCATAGAGACCACTTAATACCACTGGAGTTTTTCCCAGAACTCCTTTACAGTAGAGCCCTGGCTCAAAAAGAGCAGCCATAAATCTCTGCTTGTTTGTGCTGCAGTGGCCATGTCAGCCTTTCGGAAACTCACTGCTGATTTGTTAGCTGAACGGAACTTTGGGCTTTGATGTGGTCACCGTGGTGATAAGGCACATGGAGGGAGGGGCTTCTGTGAGAGCGGAGCTGCTGATTGGCTGGTTGTGGGTACTGGCCATCCTGTGCTTTCTCATCCCCTGATAAGAAACGGACTGAAGAAAGAAGAGTAAAAGCAGGATACAGAGAGAGGGAGAGAAAGGATGAAAAGAGAAATTCAGGGCCAGTATTAATGATGTGTTCAAACATTATTCAAGACAAGATAAATTTTTATGGTTGGTGATTTATTGCCACCATGCCAGCTTCCTTGGCCATTTTTATTGCAAGTAGCCATAAATACCATGAAATATTATGAAAGAGCAAAGAGCAAAATAAAAAAACTCTACATTTGCTCTAAATGATTCATTTGCTCGCAATTTTCAAAAGCGTTTCAATTTATGTAACAATTATATATATATATATATATATATACACACACACACATATATATATACATATACACACACACACACACACACACACAAACATATACATATATATACACACGCATATATTATATATATATATATATATATATATATATATATATATATATATATATACATATATACATACACACACACACATATACACATGCATACATATATATACACAGTGCCCTCCACTAATACTGGCACCCTTGGTAAATATGAGCAAAGGTGAATGTGAAAATAAATCTGCATTGTTTATCCTTTTTATCTTTCATTCAAAAAATTCAAGGGAGATGGCTGGACAATTTCATGCTCCTCGTCACCCTGGTGTGCTAAAAAATGTAAATATGAATGGGAATATACTTCAGAGATATTTTACTCATAAGAATTTCTAGGGGTGCCAAAAATTGTGGCCAACATTCATTGGAGAAAAACATTTATTTCATCATGAGATTTTCTCCCCACTTTCAGATGTTTTACTTCAATGATAGGTTAGAATTTTATGAATTTGAGTGAAAGATCAAAAGGATAAACAATGCAGATTTATTTTCACAGCCGCCTTTGCTCACATTTATCAAGGGTGCCAATATTAGAGGAAGGCACTGTATGTATATATGTGTGTGTGTTTTTTTTATATATATATATATATATATATATATATATATATATATATATATATATATATATATATATATATATATATATATATATATATATACACACACACACACACACACACACACACACACACATATATATATATATATACACATATATATACACGTATTACATTTAGTCATATAGACAACAGGAGATAAGTTAACATTAACCTCAATTAACCTGGATTAATGTTATAAAAAACTATAGATTAAAAAAACTAAATTATTAACTAATGTATTATTTTTATTATTCATGATTTATTATTTTAGGTTAATGTTAATTTATATACTACTATTAATTGTTCATTTAGATTAAAAATAAATTATGTTAATTTATCAAGCCTGAAATGTTGATTTTTTTTTTAGTATTGCATATTACGAAATTAACATTAGATTAATAAATGCTGTAAAGCATGTGAAAGTATTATTCAGTTAGTTCATGATACGTTAACTCATGATTGCATTGACTACTGATTACAAATTTAATCTTATTGTAAGGTTTTACCAGTTATTATTGTGTTTTTTCTTTTTTTATACGTTTTTCATTTGAAATGTCAAAACTACACCCACCCTGATCACTCCCATGCTCTGATTGGCTGGTCAGGCTGCTTGGCCAGGGCAGGAGGGTGCTATTGGGCCAGTGAATGGGGGATACTGAGGGAGTAAGGCCGGAAGAAGAACACATTTCCTCCCCTCTTCTCCTCCTAACAGGACCCATGCGTCCTTCAGACTTGGTGAGGTGTTCTCCTTGGGTATTCAGAGAGGGTTGTGATTGAGAGGGGGAGACGGCAAAAGGCTGTCTAGCAGGAGGAGCAGACTCTGGTCTTTCTGTGTTCGTACGTGGGCCAGACGGCCTGATGGAACTGGAGAAGACATCAGAAAGAGGAAAATATAAAGGTGTATAAATTCCCAAAGATAGAAAAGACAACCCGATTTTTATATTTCGGAAAATTTTATGGTTTTTGTTGGTCTTGTCTCCCATTTTATCATCAGGTGGAAAATTGTAAGTTTCATACTTAAAAGCACATCTCTCCTCAATGAGCCGCAAGATTTGTAGTATCAGGCACAAATAGTGCAGGATGAGTCCCTAACCCTACGTATGAGCAGAAGCACCTCTAACACATTATATTTCAGTGGTTTCTTATTTAATTATGGGTCACAGGATCAAATTTGAAGTGCTTTATACAGTGAAGGTGCTTCATACCTCGCCACTGCCCTCTGCTGGAGAGGACTGTGTACTGCAGGAGTGAGCTGACTGCTCTCAGAGCCCATAAAGCCACTGTCTGTCTCTGGAGACTTAACCCCATCCTACAGTGTTAAAAATACACGTAAAAACTCTTACTAAAATAATATTGAAACTCTATTATTCATGCACAAAGAAATAATCCTTCAGATATGATATATAGTGTTGTTCATCACAAATAAAGCACAGTCACTGACCAGAGGGGATGCTCTGACAGTCTTAGCCTTTGCTTTTAAGCCCATAGTTCTGGGTTCTGTGCTCTCTGCCAGGCTGGTCAGGCTACTGCTTTGAGTTTTCCTGTTTCCTGCCGCTTTCCTTTCCCTGCCCAGTTGCCCTGGCAACAACGAGGAGTGGCAAAGAGCCTCTGGGTGAGTTTCCATAGAGTCACACACCTGTGACCTGACAGATGGGCCAGAGGGAGGGACACAATCTGCTGCTGCCTGCCTAAAGAAAGAGAGAATGGAGAGATGAATGAGAGGGCAAACAGCCAGGTGTTGATAAAGGTGGAGTGGACTGAACTGCTGTTACCCTCAATCACCTTATTAAACCTGATAACAACATATAGCTGATGTTTAGATCACAAACACAGAAATATCATTATGTCTGTGACAACTTTATAATCACAGAATTAGAATAAGCTGGTAGAATGTTAAAGGTGGGGTATGTATTTTTTTCAAAAACGCTTTAGAAAACTAAGTCGGGCCGAGTACCAAAACAAACTTGTAGCCAATCAGCAGTAAGGGGCGTGTCTACTCATGATGCAGAGGAGAGAGCGCTCAGTGCACATGACGGACATTAGCCGAGCCGAGCGACGACAGAAAGATAGAGATGGCAGATAAAAAACAAAAGAGGAACACGTCTGCGGAACAAAAGAAGGCTTACACCGTGTCTACACCGGACACGACCGTTGTCGTGGCGCGCCATCGCTCAGGTGTAGACACGGTGTTACGATAAGGCAAGAAGTAGGACCCGTGTAAATATCGGATCAGCTTTCCAGCGCTGGAGAGAACTCAAGGAGCGGGAAGGTCTGCGATCGGATGCCGAGGTTGCTTTGTTGCTTCTTGATAGGTGAGTAACATTGGTTTTGCTTTGTTTCACAGAACTAATCGTTGCCTGGGTTGCATACGTATGTGTGAGGCAGAGCTATCAAAATAGGGGCGAGACCCTTTTGGGGTAGGGGCGTGTTTGTTTTGGTGATTTGAAATATCAACATTGGCTACCAGAAATCACTTACCCCACCTTTAATAGGAAGAAGAGTTTCTAAATAGTGTTATCATTAAATAAACTGATGCACTGACTTAAAATAATAATACTAAAAATATTCACGTTCATTTAAATAAAATAAATGTCAACTAAAATAAAACAGAAAAAAATATTTTGCTTTATTGATGTTGTCTCTAATTGGTCAGGTACCCATTCTTACCCATGGTCATTTTTCTCAAGGTTTGTTAGTATGGCCCAATCACAGTGATGATTAAATAATGAAATAATTGTTTACAGATTACTGGAGAAGATTACAGGCACTCACAAACATATAATATACCTCTCTTCTCTGACATATTGCTAGCATACCTAATGTTCATTCATCCTATTCTTTACTGTCTAAAGTTATTGAACCCTTAGAGCTTCTAAACATTTGTAAAGCAGGACTCACTGCTGAGCAGATTTTGTCATCTCTTTCTCATTAACAATCCTGTGTTGTTGTTGTCTGTCCGTTACGCTTGTATTCCCAAGAGAAGCAGAGTCTCCAAAATCCAGCAAGTCATGGGTCTTTAAAGTCACAGTTGGGTCCAGCATCCCAGGGAGCTCTTTAAAACTCTGATAGCTGGGTATAAATACAACAAGAGATTGAGCTTGACATAAAGCTGTTTGTTCTTACATATGTTGGTCAATGGTCACTCACCAGTCCATGAGATTACTGAAGTCTTTCTCCACACGCTGGTGTTTGTCTTGGAGGGGATGAAGAAGAAATGGGAAGATCTCCTCTTCCTTTCCGTCTGCATCACTCTCTCCGCTAACTGAACTAACCTCCACACCAACACAAGCCTCAGGACGGACAGCAGACAGTGGGCTCTGAGAAAGAAAGAAAGAAGGGGAAATCAGTACTTTCCTGTTCTTTAGATCTGTGAGGTCAGAGGTTAGTGAGGTTTGGAGGTTAAGTGTGAGGCACCTCAGGTAGAGGTTCGGTCTCCAGCATGGACACAGGAAGCACATATGAAGGAGGCAGAGGGTTTAAAGTCGGTTCAGAAATGGGTTTGTTCTGTTCTGCTTGCTCCAGCTGCTCCTTCAGCTCCTCCAATCGCATCCCTGACCTGAAGATCTGACCTTCTAGGTCCCTGTGTCACACAAACACACAGTATGAATATAAGTACTACAAATCAGCAGCACAGGAAGTACACAGGAAACACAGCTTTATCAATATTTGAATCAGCAACAAAAGACAACGACTGTTTATCTGTGCAAATAATATATTATTACATTTTTAAACACCTGTTTTCTATTTTAATATATTTTCATCTGTAATTTATTCCTGTGAGGCAAAACTGAATTTTCAGCAGCTATTACTCCAGATTTCAGTCTCACGTGATCCTGCAGAAATTATTCTAATATTCTGGTGATATGTTGAAAAAAACTGTTATGATTCATATTTTTTTCCCCATGTATATAAATTTCAAATTTATTTACAAACTGATTAAATTAAATTGATTGATAATTTATGTACGAATACAAATTTTGTGACATTATAAATGTCTTTGTCACTTTTGATCAATTTCATGCATTCTTGTTTAATAAAAGTATTTATACATACACATAAAAAGATTCTACCTGTCTGGGTCAAAGGTGACATGCCCGACTTTTCGCTGCTGCTGCATCTGATACTGGGCTCGTGCATCTAGGTAAGCATGTTCAAGAGACTCCTGCCCCTGTGCCAGTGTGGAGAGACCCTGTAGATGATTCAGAGTCAGTCTAACTTTATGTCTTAAAAAAATTCAATTTTTATTAAAGCATCAGCATACCTTTATCTGTTCACAGGGCTTGAGCTTCCCATTCTTTAGAAGTGCCTCAAAAGCATCAACCTGAAAAAACAAAGAAAAAAAAAAGAGATTTAAGGTTCAAAGCACTGCTGTTAAAATAAAATGCCTGTTAATCTGAATTTTGACATAATAACGGTCATTAAAACTGGTTATTTTAAGTACCTGTAGCTGAAATCTATGAGTTTGTTTGGTCAGAGTCTCTGTTAGATGGTCTGCAGTGAGAGATCCAGACCTCCTCGAGCTGACCGAGTTCACAGAGGAAGGACGAGTTGGTGTTTTTCTGCAGCTTTCTACAATGTGAACAAAGCAATTTTGAGATGATTTAACAAAATTGTTCAGTTTGACTGCAAAGTAAATTCAGAAGAGATTACAAGACAGTTCTGGAATTAAATTTTTATTTAAAATTTGATGCAAGGCATCAAATTCAAGCATAAATGTGGCTGAGACGCTTTTTAATATGATGCCACAGACTGCTTGTAGACGTCTCTTCTTTATAATGTCACAAAATACACATGAATAAACATCAGAAGATGTGCTGAAAGAAAAAGTACAACTTAGTGAAATGTATCATGCCTCGCAATCACTCAATCAGTGTTTCAATTGTGGAAAGATGTAAAACAGCTTGTACACAATGTCACATAACATTTACCTCAGAAAACCAATTCAAAGTCCACAGCTTGCAAAAATAACACTGGAATATATATATATATATATATATATATATATATAAAAATAAGAGTGCTGTCAAATGATTAATCGCGATTAATCGCATCCAAAATAAAAGTTTTTGTTTACATAATGTGTGTGTGTACGGTGTATATTTATGTATATATAAATACACGCACATACAGTATATAATTTTGAAAATGTTTACATGTATTTATATGTCTATATTATGTTCATATAATTTATACTATATATAAATATTTTTAACATATAAACATAACATTTTTCTGAAATGGATACATGTGTGTGTGTATTCATATATACATAAATATACAAAGTACACACATATATTATGTAAACAAAAACTTTTATTTCGGATGCCATTAATTGTGATTAATCATTTGACAGCACTAGCATACATACATATATATATATATATATTTTTTTTTTTTTTTTTTTTGTTGTTGTTGTTGTTGAATTACTACAAAAAATAAATCACCCAAAAATAAAAAAATCTGCTGTGTTTTGAACTATTTACAGAATATATGTTTGAGCATGACAATAGTGTGATTTTTTAAATACACAATACAAGCACACAGTTTTAAAGTGTCAGTGTGATGTACCTGAGTGATCCCTCTGCTGGATCAGGTGAGCAGAGCCTGCGCCGAACTCTGCCCTCTGCGCTTGAGGAAAACTGAGCGTTATGACCTTTGATGCTTCCTGAATAACACCTGACAGGATAGCTGTACTGGGTTTTGGGTGTTCAGAACAGAGACCAACCTGAAAACACACAGCACATACACAACAATCATGAGTTGATGGTTAAAGGCCTCCTTTGGGCAAAAATGACAAAGAAATCAGCAACACTCTCCCTGAAAAATCTACTTTGTCAATAATCCACAGGCTCATTACTATGCATAATGTCTAATGCTAGAAAATCAATAAGAGTCCTGAGTAAACACATTCAAGTCAACACTGTGCTCTATATAAAATCTATTTAAATGCATGTTTACATGGTAGACTGTACCTTTAGGACTAAAAACGTTAAATGTGAAAATGTATGTTTATATTATATTCTTCTATGATACAATAATTGGTGACATCTGATCTTAAGTATCTCAAACGATTTCTGTTTCCCAATACATAGTGGGAAGAACATAAGGACTGTGTCGCCATCTATTGTGCAGATGCTGAGACCATCAGAGAAATACAGCCCTGTTTTGCCCGCCCATGTGACAGACCCTCAGATTTACTGCAGACTAGTGACTTGAACCACAAAGGAGCACAGAGGAGACTCACGTACAATAAAGGGCTCATAAAACAGCCCATTTAATGGTGTTTTCCACTGCTGGACTTACCGATAAGACAATGGTTAGAGATAAACTGAAAACACAATGTCAATAGGCTGATATCCATGCACTTCACCCCACACACACACACACACACACACACACTCATGACTTAGGTGTGAGGTAATGGGTTTTGTGTGCTGAAATCTAATGGAGGTCGAATGACTGTCTCCTCTTGATAAGTCTCCGAGACACTAAGTCATACTGAACACAACCTCAACATGACCTCTGAGTCTTTTGAATAAAATCACCCATTTTCGAACACAATCAATATCATCACAGGATCAATACTAGAAGCAGATCATCAGATCTCAATCAGCAGTTTTACCAGCCGATGCTTACAATTTTCACATGGGGTAGGTGAAATAAATAAATCTTTTATTTATTATTTAATTTTTATTTTTCCAAAATCTGCTGTACTTACATTATTATATATAATGATGATAATATTGTCATTTATGAAAAATGTTTGACTGGTTGACCACTACCCTACATAAAATAAATGTTATACATTTCAAATGATTGGAAAGGTCATTTCCATCTCTACAGTTTTATAATTTATCACCCACGCCTATTCCCACATAAATAAGAAACTACAACTAAGTCAATAAGGGATTAAAGTGAATGAACCCTGTCTATCTCTGTCTGTCTGTTAAAGCAGAGGCAGATGGCCAGGGCATGTGGGGGAAGAACTTAATGAGCATTAGAGAAAATGCAGCTGGAGATGCAAAACCGAACAGAGAAATAGCCTAAAATTAGCTACATTAAATAATTACCAACGTTGCTCTGTGAAATCAGTGAAAATGTATGCACCGTTAGTAATTTCGCACCGTGTAACGCTGACCTCTTATGTAACAGCGAAGGTAGACATGACATCACATCCTTTTTTTAATCCTGTTGATGGCTCAGGACCAAATTTGTTTCAGGTCACTTTGTCTTTTTTTTTTTGTTTTCTACACTGAGGCAATGTAAGACCTTCTCAGACAAATAAACAGAGCTCATTTCATCAAAATAAATGATAATGCCAATTAGGCTGTGAATCGATATAAATATTTAATCAATTTAAATATATAATTCAATGTTTTTCTTTCTCATAGATAATGTGCTGCATTAAATTCCTTTTAAAGGAAATTATTTAAAAAAAAAAAATGCGGAATTACTGTATTTTAGCAACAATTTCTGTATTAACTGTGTAAAACAACAGTACTTATCCGCATACATTTGTGTTCATATACTAGTATGCAAATAATATAATGATTTGTACAAGTAATGCTTTTGTATATACACTGCTTATTGTCTCAGTTGGTTTGTTTGTTTGCTAGTGTTTCTCTAAAATGGTTTGTCGTCTGAGGTAAGCCCTTTCTGCAGGCCTTTCATTTGAGGAAAAACATCACAATCACAGAGAGCCCTCAGTCTGAAAATGAGCTTGTGCTTGAATACGGTGGTATTGTTAAACTGAGGGCTGTGATTATGGCGGTCACAAAAGAGATTCTGCATTTAAATTATGTTGACTCAGCCTGAGGAGTCTAAAAATAGCTCTCGCCGACATCAGAGCACACGCAGAAAGAGACTGATACGAGGGAGAGTATGGCACTGAATTCACATCAACCTTCAGATGAAGGGAAAAAAAGCATAAAACCATAAACACAGTCTGTGAAGCCAACCTTTGCTTCAAGGCGAAGTCGATCAATAGTATTTTCAGCTTCTGCATACTTGGTAAGCAGCCTGTTATAGTCCTCCTGTGAGAAAAAATAAAAGACATAGATAAAGAAACATAACAGATGGCTTCATCTTTTAGCCTCTTGGATAAATCAGCATCATTTTGAGTGTCAATATGTTTGTAATGCTACACTCCCTACACTAAAATAAATAAAATTTGTCAAAACATAGTGCACACTGTAAAGGGAAACTGTATCCCACAATGAAATTCAATTTAAACTTACCTCTCTAATTCCCTCTCGAATATCAACCAGCATTTTAACATCTCATACTACTTTTACATAAAACTGCAAATATGTAAAATATGTAGAATATTACTGTTTAAATGTTTATAGTTGCATACTGTATATGATTTGATTTACTTTCACAGTATACACTCTCTTCAAAAGTTTGGGGTTAGTATATGTATATGTATAGGTATATGTGTATATATAATTTTTTTTAAATTACGAAAGTAATGTTTAATATTTAAGAAATATTAATATTTAAGAAATTAATATTTTTTATTCAGCAAAGATGCATTAAATTGATCAAAATTGACAGTAAAATCATTTATCATGTAACAAATGATTTCTAATTCAAATTAATTCTGTTCTTTTGAACTCTCTATTCATCAAAGAATCCTGAAAAAATAACTCCGAAACAACTCAGCATGTTAGAATGAATTCTGAAGAATCATGTGACACTGAAGACTGGAGCAACGGCTGCTGAAAATTCATCTTTTATATCACAAAAATAAATGACGTCACAAAAAAATATTAAAATAGAAAACAGCTGTTATAAAATAAATTGTAATAATATTTCACAATGTGTTTTCTGTTTTTTTGTGAGCATACGAGACATAAAAAACAAATAATAAATGTTTAAAAAATATTTATAAAAAAAATAAATAAATAGTATACTAGTATTTCACTTTGAACAGCATGTTCATGATTCACTCCTTATATACCTGCAGCTGCTGCATCAGTGTGCTGGCCTGCTGGGGGCAGCGGTACTCTTCTGGTACTATGCTGTGCAGATGCTTGTGGGCCCCACTGGTGGAGGGGCTTCCTGGAGACCCATCAGAGCTGCTCAAAAGGACCTCTCTCACAATCTCAGCAGGGGACTTGAACACTACAGGAAGATCTGGGTGTAAAGTTCTATCATGAGGAGGTTGACGGCTTTTAGGAGGTTTGTATCCACTCTTTTTCGGGAAACGTACCCTCGGCTCCACTTTGGAGAAATCAGGTAAAGGGTGATTCAGCTGTCCTTTCCTAAGAATACATATACAGCAATAATCAGTTCAAAAATAATGCTAAATTTGACTAACTGCACAGTATGGACTAGTCACATCATAAGTTTACTGTATTTTGTCTAAATATATAATATTTCATTATGTACATGCATTTTTATGACCATTTTTAATATTATTTTTCATTATATACTGTATAGTTGTAATTAGGGGTCAACTCATTAACAAATCAAGGGTCACATTAATCACATTATGAATTTGTGTCTATTTTTCATCTCACCTTACGTCATCTGGATCAGTGTGAGAGATTTTGGAGGTTCTGTGGTTCTTTATTGCTGAAGACCGGGGAGGTGTAGGTGGCGGCGAACGCTCTGAGGGGGAGATGCTTGCTTTAGAAATGCACTGCGCTGAAATGGAAACCTGATCATCACAGGAAGCTGGGTTTGTTTTTCTGTGAGAGGGCGTTGGAGGCTGTAGATTGTGGTTAGGACTGTGTAGCCCTAATTTTCCTCCACTCGTGCCATCTTGGTGTGTTTTTCCAAGACTGATTTTTATTACAGGGCTTTGAGTTTGAGGTGTGACCTTGTGTTTAATCTCCTCCCCTTTTGATCTAACCGTGTGGTATGTTTTAGGGGTGCTAAGAGACGACTCTGCCCTAATGTCTGCCTCTGGAAAAGTTTCAGCTTCAATTCCACAGTTATTCATCAGTTTCTCTGAGGACAAATGGGGAAAACTGATGGGATTAGAAGTGTTTCTAGAGATACAATGTGAGACTGGCAGAAATTGCCCATTGGTTTCCTCAAGCTCCTCAGAATCACTTTGCTCAGAATGGTCTGGGATTCCTGAAATTGGAATATTTTGAGAGATCTCACTGTAATCACAGGTCTTCACCCTTTCAAACATAGATGCTATCTCTTCTGTGACAGGAAATGTTTGATCCATGAATCTCTGAGCATCTTCACACATTTCTTTCTCTTCTGTTTCCTCATCAGTCATGTCTAGCACTCTGTCTCTCTGCGGGAAAGAGTTTAATTTGTGACTGTGGATTGTTGGGCTCCCTGTACTGTCCTCATCGTCAGTCCAATCTTCCAACAAACCACTTCGGTCATCATCTGTTTTGTGTTCTTCCTCTAAAAAAAAAAGAGAGAAAGTGAACAAAAACCTTTTTAGACCATATGGAATATTTTTATGATACTTATACTACCATTTAAAAGTTTGGGGTCATTAAAATGTTTTTGTCTCTTATACTCACCAAGCCTGCATTTACAGTATTTGATCAAAGATACAGTAAAAACAGTAACATTGTGAAATAGTTTTGCAATTACTTTTCTATTTATTTTACATGTAATGTATTCCTGTGATGCCAAAGCTGAATTTTCAGCAGCCATTATTCTAGTCTTCAGTGTTAAGTGATCCAGAAATCATTCTAATTTACTGAATTGGTGGTCTAGATATAAAATTCTTATTATTATCAATGTTTCAAACAATTGTGCTGCTTAATATTTTTGTGGAAACCGTGGTACATTTTTTTTTCTCTGACGTACAGAAAGTTGATAAGAAAAGCATTTATTTAATGCTTAATTTCTTTACAAAACAAAGCTAGAAAAAAAAAAAAACCTTGCAAGGAGATCGTTAAAATAATCCTTGTGACATCAGTGGTAAAATTACAGTTGAACCACTGATGTCACATGGATTATTTTAACGATCTCCTTGCTACGTTTCTGTACGTTGATCGTGTAAGGATCCTTGCTGTCTATGGGAGGGTCAGCTCTCGGAATGCATCAAAAATATCTTAATTTGTGTTCTGAAGATGAACGAAGGTCTTACAGGTTTGGAATGACATGAGGGTGAGTAATTAATGACAGAATTTTAATTTTTGGGTGACCTATCCCTTTAAAGAACGGTAGTGTATCTATGGATAAATTATCCCTTTGCACAAAATTTTAATTGTGAGCCCTTACGCAGAGATGGAGAGCGGCAGTCATCTCCAGTGGCCTGAGAGAGCGGCTCAGAGTCCAGCAGCTCACTCAGGTGACAGCTTATCTCTAGTGCAGGTGGTGGCCCATGCTCAGGCTCAGGGGTCTTCACATCCCACAACAAGTCTTCCGCAATCTCCTCCTCTCCTTCCTGATTGACACAATCATGAGATGGTTATTAAACAATTGTAAGTTTTAAAAAGCACCATGAATCTAGTACCAGGGCATATAAATTAATTAAATGTTTCTAATTAAATACAGTTGAACTCAGGCAAGTGTTTTTAAGTGTAATGAGATTCTGATGAAGAGCCCTGGTGAAACCGCTCTAAATGACCAATAAATGGGCAGATATCAATCAAACCTCTCTGATGTCCTCACCTCCTGCTGCCCTTGACTCTCCGCCAGACCAATGATGCCATTCTCATCCATCTGGCTTTGAAAGTCCTCATCTGGTTCTTCATCCCAGCTGAAGTCCGACCCGTCTGGGCTTGAGGGAGAGGAGTATGCTGGAGCTGGAGTCCACACCAAAACCCCTGCGGTGGTACCACCTCTGCTCCGCTCCATTACCTGGCTCTTTATCGCTCTCAAGGGTCATCAAGATGATTTAACATGACCTGAAAAACACAGAAATATCATATTTTATCATTGTCATTGATCAACTTATGCATTACCAATAACCTTTCATGAGATATAAAACAGAAAACATTTCACAAAACTAATTACATCAAAGATAAATAATTATCAACTGTTTACAGAAACATTAACACATAATAAATCAATTAAAGCTGAAGGAGAAGGAGGTGACTAAAGAGATTCGTTCTTAGCGAACACCCTTAAGCGTCTGCGTAACTCTTTACAATAGTCTAATTAATGCTGTCATTCATGTACCGTAGCTCAGTGCTAATTGAGCATGATGAAAGGCAACGCAAAGGCTGTAAACAGATGCTCTCAAGTGGAACCACAAAACATCTGAATAAATAATGCAGTTCTTCACCTGCTTCATGAGCTCTGAGAGAAAGCAACAGAGCGTAAACTTAAAAACAGCAGATATATTTTTGTCTTCATGGAGTGTGTTTTTTTTTTTTTTTTTTGGATGTACTAAATTCTTAGTCACTACAATTGTAAAATACTATTCCACCTGAAGCTGCATGTATACGTTAAGGTTTTGACATCAAGATTGGGCAAAAAAAAAATCCCTCACTCCCTGATTTTTATTATGAACTAATATATACACTCTAGTTCCAAAGTCTGGAGTCACTAAGGTTTATTAAGCAAGGATGCATTAAATTGATTAAAAAAAAATACACTAAAGACATTTATAATATTACTTAATATTTTTATTTTAAATTAATGCTTTTAGTTTCCACAAAATGTTTCCTGACCACCAAATCAGCATATTAGAATGATTTCTGAAGGATCATGTAATAACGAAGACTGGAGTAAAAAAAAAAAATGCTTTGCCTTCACAGGAATAAATTCCATTTTAAAATAGATATTGAAATGGAAAAGTTATTTTAAATTGTAATAAGATGCAGCCATGCTAAAATCTAACTGACCTTAAACTTTTGAAAGGTAGTGTGTGTGTACACACAAACACACACACACACACACACAAATGTCTGGTTTGCTATCCTTGTGGGGAATCTCCATAGGCGTAATGGTTTTTCTACTGTACAAACCGTATTTTCTATTGCCCTACACCAACACCACAGGACATTTTCTGCATTTTTACATTCTCAAAACTCATTCTGTATGATTTATAAGCTTGTTTCACCATAGGGACCTCAATTTAGGTCCTCACAGTGACACGAGTCCCCATGAGTCTGTGTGCATTCAGGTTTAAGTCCCCACTGGGATAGAAAAACAGGTATACATACACATATATATTTTCAAGTTTTACACAATATAAAAGTAAACCATAAATAAAATAAACAAGCTAAAAAATTGCACTTGACCTGAAGGCCCTTTGCTTGTTGCATAATCAAAACAAGAACTTCACTTTTGTCTTAATGCATTTTTTTTTTTTTTTTTTTAGTTTTCATATTAAACAATAAGTAAACAACAGTCTAGGAGGTGAATCGTATGTAGTAGATGTTTCATCTAGAAAACAAACCACAACCTTCACAGGGCCCTTGGTCACCATGGTGACCACACAACAACAGTCTCCGCCATGCACTGCCGGTCTTTAGGCATCAAAGCATCATTCCAAGAACAGCCAATCAGCATTCAGAACACTGCTTCATGGCAAAGATGAATAGCTGGGAAAGAACTTTCATATGAACTATAACAAAAGCCCCTTTTATAAGAAAAGCAATGCTCCATTTTAAACCAAACTAAATTTGGTTTACGAGCCTTAAATTGTGTCGCTGCCACATCCAGAGCATAGCTGTGCATACTTGTCAATTTTAAAATCAAAACAAGATACGTATGAGCTAGTCATATTATGAAAAATTGCAAGTGACCCTGAAAAGAAAAGCACACACATTCTTGTAATTTCTTAATAAACTACAAGAATGGATATCTCAAGTCGTCACGTCCTGTGTGTAGCAGACCTATTTGTGTGGATGTAACTTTTGTTTGTTGTGACTAACTATTCCTCAGAGACACACAAACCGTAGCAATCTGTCAGCATCCTCCGCCAGCGTGAACACAAATGTAGTCGCCGAGGGAGTCTGCTAATCTCCTGAGTGCAGTGCGTTCTGCAGCAAACCTTAATTAAACGCTTGTCTAAATCTCCGCTATCCATTCAGCGAGCCTGTGGTGAGCTCAGCCAAAAGCAACACGTATCCTATCTATAGATCGTTCACTGTTACTGTACTTAATAGCCTACATTACAGTGCCCACACATACAGGTAGAGCTGAACAGGATTAATAAAATGAACAGTGAGCCCTAAAGCTCCTTAAGGGCCAAGAAGATCCACAGGGTCTGAGGAAGAATATTTGTGTTGTGATCAGACAGGCCACATGATTAACTCTAAAAAAATAAAATAAAAAATAATAAAAAAAATAAAAATCAGTGTCATATTCAAACCTTGAGCATCTCTTCTGGGTTGAAATGGCATGTTTGGGATTATTTGATCATCGTTTGAAAAATGTTCTGTGGTGTATTTTCTTACATTTTTTTCAGTAAGAAATATACTTCAGATCTGTAATCACTGATTCTAGTTCATATCCCATGTGAAATAAACATACGAAGATTTATGCATGTAAAGTCCTTGATTAAAAATATAAAATACTCAAGATGTTTAGTAAAAGATTATGCTTACCTCTCTATCATTTATGTATAATTATAACAAATGCAAAACATTACAATAAACAACAACTGGGTAGTTGATAAACAACATTGATTTGAATAAATTTTTGCATATATATATTAATATAATATAATAAATTATACACACATAATAATTAATTATAAAATACCATATAAGGCTGCAATGAATTCTAATAATTAAACGATAAAATCACATAATGTATGTTGCATTTCATTACATACTATAATAAATAATACTATACAGCTACATTAAATGTAAATAAATAAACTATGCCAACTACATATTTACGGTTTCATAACCAAGCACTGTTTTTACTTAATCTGCTTCATTTTACATATCATGTCAGTTAATAAAGTTAATAATAAAGCATATCCAAAGGTATTTTATACACTACATAAAATGCCTTTGGATATGCTTTATTATTAACTTCATTGTTATATTTTGTGTATACTATATAATATATAGTCTCTACATGGTTCTGAAATATAAATATAAAATGTATAATTCCTTTATTAGTATTATATGTTTTTATATGTTATATAGGAAGCTCTTGTTTCTTAGTTATAGGTAGAACACACTTGTACAACTTAACTAACGAGCAGGTTTAACCTGTTGATCAGGAGCAAGGAAAGCTGCGAATATGCACGCTTTTCAGCAGTTAAACACAAACACTGTTTGAGACATGCAATCTGTTATGAGGAACTTTAACATGCAAAGCTCCCCTGACTGTGGTATTTTAGCATTGCTTACCTTGAACATTATCAAACTGTCTTCGAGTGCAAAAGTGGCGCTCTTCATGTGAATGCATGAACTTCAGACTGTTGCCTTGAGAACAGCACACAAACCAGCTCGCCCTCCATCACCAAGCGACGAGGCAAACATGGACTTCTCACCTGCTTTTTGTCAGATGCATGTAAGTTAACTCAATGTTCCAGCTTTTAGTTTTACTTTTGTTGTTGTCCCGATCTTCAGTTTGCCAAAATCTCTAATTCACTCCACGCGACTAGTTTTTATTTCACTTCACACTTAAATATTCAAGTACAAAGCGAAATGTGCTAGGTTTTTGTGTTCTAGGGTTGAAATCTTTAACTTTTCTTTGCAGTAAAACCCCTAACACGCTACAACAAAGACGAAGGATTAATTAATTATGCAGCATTACATCTAGAAGAGCGAGACGGTGATTTGAAGGCGGGGCTTCGTTGTCAAAGTAAACAGAACGCTGGGTTGAGCATTTTGATTGGCTCCTCGACGAAGAAGGCGGGGTTTACAAAAATACAAGACCATTCATATGGTCCACAACAATTAGTCCTTCTCTTTAGGATGTCCACATATAGCTGGGCACAGAGCAACATGCTTATTTATAGTCATAAATCAACAAACGTTTGTTGTGAGAGACCACTGTCAGCCACATGATGGCGCCATGAAACAGCTATTTAAACTATGTAGCTGTCAGTGGAAATATTGCCACAAATTTTTGCCATTTATCATGCACAGTATTCTTGGAGTACCAGTGAAAACCATTGTACAAGAATATGGTACACATAAATCAAAGTACCATAGTATCAGTACGTATATATGGCAGTAGCCTAATCTAGTGCTTTTAGTTATTGATAGCCTACACGATGCTGTACATTTTACTTCTTTCAATTTATTTTTAATACAAACACAAGCTAGACAAAAAATCTAGACCTATATGCAAAATGAAGCCTGCAGTCAATTATCCCCTCATATCCTGTGTTTTCCTCATCCAGCCATGAGCTAGCCTATATGGTTAATGAGGCTTTCTATTTGCATTGTACACCTCTAATGGTTTTCTCTGTGCTTTGACACCTAATGAATGAGAAACCACAAGATGCCTCCTGTTTGCAGATAACTAACCAGTCAAGAAAATCATGTGTTTGTTTGTGTATGAATCGGTTTGATCAAATGGGTTTCAAGGCATGCTACTAGGGAATTACTTCATATTTTAGTGAGACGTGAGGGTCTATTAATTTTACATTATCTCGCTGATTATAGTTAATGAGATTTGTACCTGCCACAAAGCACCAGAAACTGGTGGGAGATGAAGAATGGAAAGACAAAAGGAGGATTTATTTTTTTTTTTTTCTGCACTTTGTCTTTATTGGAAAATAAATACACACTTTCTGTATAAATACCATGGCTGTGTAGTCTTTTCTTTAAACTGTACAAGAGGCAGGCAGACAGAGGAACAAAGGCAGCGGGTTGTTGAGGTAAAACAATTGTAAAGAGAATAAAATAAGATAATAAAAATGAATAAAATTACAGCTGTGCAGCGATGTTTCAGCATACTGTGTTGATGTTAAATCACAAGTGCTTCTGAGGGAATTATTTTGAATGCAGGTCAAGTAGGAGAGCTCAAGCAGAAATTTTGACTGTCTTTCAAACGCTGTCAGTCACAACACCAGCAGATATCAGCAGGATGAAGGGTCTCAGACTTTATCTTCTTTACTTGGAATGCCTAGACTCCATGACATGTCACTTATGAAGTCATAAATGCTGTTTTGAAAGGTCATATAGACCTGCATTTGGCACTCTACAAAAATACACTCCACTGTAGTGTCTCGTGGCGTTTTTAAAGCATTACCATTAGATTTGGAACCTTCACCAAATGGTAATTTGGACTGTCCCACATCAGAGGTCATGACCTTCTTAATGGTATCCAACATAAATCATAATATTACCATGTTCAATAAATGTTACATTTTTAATCGTCAAATATTTCTATTAACAAATTTAAATGACCAAAACATAACATTTAGCCGTATATTTTGCTCCCAACCCTGCTACCACATGATTTTCCTGCCATTACAGAACAATTTAACATCAAAGATGTAAATAATTTCTCAATTTTTATAAGTATTGTTGTGTTTAATACATGCGTTAAGCCCAACACTGTTGAAGTTCAGCTTGACTGTCATGATTGCTTAATTTCTGCATTTATTCTATTATTTTTTAACTTGATAAATTTTGATGGTTAATAAATGTCGAAAATTACTACATTACTAAACTGTACCGCTGTGATTTTTGTGTTTATATACCACTATAGTATTATTCATATTTTGTATGGGCTTGTATCGTTATATTTTATAAAATATATATATTTTTATTAATTTTTTTTTTTTTAGATTTTTTTTATTCTTTTCTTAAGCTCTTTTATTATTTGTTTTAGTCATTTTAGTACTTCAGCTTAAAATTATTTCAGTTAATTGCCAAGGCAACATTTCTAATTTTTGTTTTCTAAGTTTTGAAGTTGAAGATTTTCATCTAATATTTGTTTTATTTGTATTTTTCAAATTTTGTTAACAAGGTTACAAACACTGCAAACCTCACTGAAATTGAAAATGAACAGAAAATAAAACCATTACTTTGACCTTCTGAGGTTGGCAATCGAAAAATAAGAGCATTAAATTTAAGACTTTCAGGACAAATCCTGAACATGCAATCTTGATTCTGCCAATGTGTTTGGGGACTTGTGAATAACCATATGTTTATGCATATTTGAAGGTCGGTACGGTCAGACATGCTTTGTTCTTTGATCTGTATGGCTGTCCACCAATGAAAACACAACAGCTCCGCGGCTCCACACGTGTGCTACAGAGAGCTGATCTCCATTTGAAGAGCTGCATCATTGGGATGAGATGGTGGTGCAAAGACCCCTCTCTCTCTCCTCAGAAGCCTTTCATACTGATACCTTTGTGCATTCAGGACTTTACCGTGAACGTTCTGCATCCGTGGGACGAGCAATGAAACAAAGCTTTGACGAAAGAGTACATATTCCTAATGCTGTCAGACAGACGTGCAGAACTGAGATTTCAGGGGATAAATTTGACTGGATAAATGCTTTACTGCATTCAGATGACTGATGAAAGCACAAATATACCCTACTGCAGGAAGTAAAAGAGACAAGGATAAAACAAATAACCAACAAAACAAACAGGTGATAAAATCATGGATTTGGAGCAGCAAATCCATTACATTCACAGCAAAAAACTGATTTTCTTACACAGTGTTTTTGTTTTGTTTTCTACTATGAATATTTAAACATTCCTAAAACAAGACACACTTACTTGAGAAGCAAAATGACTTAAGACATGAAGTCTTGTTTTCTAAAAGGCTGTTATATTCCAGTGGGGTAATAAAAATAATCTTGTTGTCCCTTTGTATTAATATATATATATATTATTATGATGTTTTTATTAGCTTTTTGGACTCTAATTCCGACAGCACTCATTCACTGTTGTGAATGATGTAATGCTTAATTTCTCCAAATCTGTTCTGATGAAAAACTCATTTACATCTTAGATGGCCTGAGGGTGAGTAAATTGTCAGCAAACGTTCATTTTAGGATTTAAGAATTTTTAGATATTTGTAATACAAAACAAGACAAATGCGAAGTAGGAAAAGTAGGAAAATCATTTTTTGCATCTATAAAAGTTGTTCATTCTGTCTTGCCTGTCTTCCCTCTGAGCACCTCAGCTATACAAAGGAAAAGATTTCAGAATGATATCAACTATTTACAAATAATTTACTTAAAATATATAGATATACCATATATACACTGTTCAAATGTCTGAGTCTAACAAGCAACACACTGTAGAGGAGTGAAAATGGTAGAATATGTGATCTAGGTGGGCTTAAGATGGCTGTCATATTCAAGAGGGTGGGCAGGTGGAAATGAGCAGTCCTGTGCTTGCACTAGTCAATATTTCAAAGCTTCAGGTAGTTTTCACTCCCTATCACACACACACACATATCTTGGCTCTGTGGGACTGTTTCACACTCTGCCTCTGCATTCAAAGACAGACAGACTCACACACACATTACAATAACACCATTTCTCAATTTCCTCTCCCACTTGTTCCCGCTTATATAACATGACTGACACATTGTTGCTTTGTGTTGCCACCTCTTACCAGTCTGAATGCTTTTTTTTCAATGCATCAATCAGATCCCTCGCTGAAGATCTAAACTTTTCATTAGTTTCGATGGCTGCTCGTCTCTGATTGCAATGTCAAGTTCCTGCTTCGCCACTCATAACTGGATAAAGGGTCTTCTCATTTCACTCCATCTAAATAAATCGGAGAATGATTTTTCTTTCCGAGAATCTTCACAATGCCAGGATGTCTTCAAAGACTCTTCCCAAAACCTAGTGAGCTGCCTTGCTGTCTACAGCCTAGATAGGAAGCATCCTAACCAAATTTCAAATGATTTGGAGTGCTCTATGTAGTAAGTGAACAGGAGAATCGACTTGCAACTGATTTTAATAGTTGGGCATTAGCTACTGTAGTACTGAATTTTAAAAATCAATATTTTCTTGCTTTGTCCACCAGATTACCCTCAAGAAAAAAGATAAATTGTAGCTCAACAGTAAGGATTTTTTTTCTGCAGTATATATATATATATATGAAGAGTTCAGTAATTTTACTCTAATCACAATGTATAAATATAGCAGCCTGATAAAAATGCTTATTTTAGAAGGATATTTCAGACGGCACTTAAGAGGCTTTTGCATCTGAACTATATTATTGTATATTTTTATTATTATTATTGTATTGTGGTTTCCATAAAAAACTGTTTAACACTGATAATAAGAAATGTTTCTTGAATAATTTCTGATGGATCATGTGATGCTCTGGAGTAATGGCTGCTGATAATTCAGCTTTGCATCACAGGAATGAATTTCACATTAAAGCTTATTAAAAAAAAAAAAAAAATTTAATTGTATTCATTATTTGTGTATAAATTGTAATTATTTTCACTATATTATGTTTTTTACTATATTTCTGGTCTGATAAATGCAGCTTTTGTGAGCATAAGAGACTTCTTTGAAAAATGTATCGACCCCAAACTTCTGAAACGATATGTCTTAACTTCATGGTCAATGAGTTATCCTTATTGTTGAGCCCTGATGCATATGCTTCTGCCAGAAAATTTGGCCAAAACATGGTATCTTAAAATTGTAAGTGCCTATGCTGTCTTACAATGCTGTTTACGTAGGCAGCTCACTAAATATTTGAAGACAGTAGCTGTCTCTCAGGACTCCAGCATTTCTGTCCTAATGACTGATTGCCATGGTTTAGTAATTACCGTATGATGCGAAAAAAAAAAAACTCTGCAAAACAGCACAAACAATAATCAAAAACTGAATCCGGCTGACTAGTTAAAAAAAAAAGGCAGATGACAGATGTTTCAGCAGTTCTGCTCACAGAAATCTGTAATGAGAAGCACTTCAGTTCGAATCTCTATGGGGTTAATCACTATTTACTATAGTCAGTAGTTATGTGCACCTCTTTAAACTTTAAATATATATTTTAAGCACATTTCATCCATTTTTACATATTTCTTATAAAATAGCTATGACTTTTAAAAAACAACAACGATGATTTCCCATAGACCCACGTTCACACAAACTCTCACATCAGGACAAGATGCTGGGCCTAGACTCCATGACGGTATCGTATATCAAAAACATGACACACATCCAAGCTCGACGGAGAGTCTCTTGTGATATTGCAGTCATATGACCAAATTTCATTATAGAAACTCATAAAGAATAAGCCAACTGAAAAGATGGTCCCATCTTCTAAAACAAACCAGCCAGAACAGACTGAACTTTTGCTCTATCCTGGCATTTGCCGTCGGAAAGGTCAGTGGGGGTTGGTCCACACAGGATGGCCTTTCAAACAGTGACTGGTTTCAAAAACATCACAGAGGAGGATGAGCTGAAGTCTATCATGTAACAGGATTCTGGGGGTTAATCATGGCAAGACATGTCGCGGTATGTCCCAGTGTCCCAGCATCATGGGACTCGCATGGTCCTATAGAGCCACATTGAACTCTGTGATCAAGAAGTCAATGTAGTCCTTCTCTTTGGTTTTAAAGGCCTCCGCGATGAGACGTGCGGCTTCCCGATGTTCCTTTCCTCTGAGAGACACTCCATTCACCTCTAGGATTACCTGACCCACCTTCAGCTGTCCACAATTATGAGCCGAACCGCCTCTCTGTGGGAAAGAGAATGAGATATAGTTTGAGAAAATGAAGATGAATTGCTTTAAAGTTTGAATCAGACCGGCTACGTTCACAGAAGCAGAATATGCTTGTCAGTCCAACTTTGGTGCTAAATACAGTTGCAGGTACACAGGTTGGTAGATTTGGCTCGGAGTCAGGAGTGAACTGGCCATCTGGACGTTCTGGAGAAGTTCGACGGCCGTCGGCCTGGCTGGTTCACCATCAAAGAAAAAGTGTAAGATTAAGTGACGTGACGGCCGACAAAAGGGGGCGCTAATGCAAACTATTTTGCTTATAATAAAACCGAAAACTGATGTGAACGAAACTCGTGATGGCAAGCAAAAAGACGTGAAGATAAAGGCGGTTGGGAGAAGCTAAATAGAAAAAAAAGCTAACAGTTACATCAGGTTACCTTTGCCCGCATCTTTCACTATACACAGCATGTAGCCTATAACATTAGCACTATAGTAAAAATCCCAGGTCAGAGCGTCCACTGCCATGTATCACTCCGCATTGTCTGGCATGAATATTCCTTTCATTCATAAAGAGACAGTAGCGATTCTAAAACGGGTTACATTTGAGAGCTATTGAGTTAGAAAATAGAGTAAATGAAGTAGCCTATAAGGTGATTAGTCTGATTAACATGACAAACACACACACACAAACACACACACATTTGTTTTTGTGAATTGTGGGGACTTTCCATAGACTTCTATTACTTTTATACTGACCAAACAATATTTTCTATCCCCTAACCCAACCCTAACCCTAAACCTACCCCTTACAGAAAACCTGTTTGCATTCTTACACTTTCAGATAAACATCATTTACTATTTTTAATAATTTTTTTACATTGTGAATGTTTAAATTTTCAGGTTTTACTATCCTTGTGGGGACATTTGGTCCCCACAATGTAGCATAAACAAGCACACACACACACACACACACACACACACACACACACACACACACACACAGAGACATATGAATACTCAAATTGAAGAATTCTGTTGTTTCAGCTTTCTAGGTTTATGTTTATCATTGTCATATACATTTTGCATTCTGCTCTTTTTATGTAGATTTCAAGTATTTTAGTTCATACAATAATGCATTTATTTCAATCCTCTGTTGAAAAAAAAAAATAGAAACCATCACATAATTTGTAATGGTTTTACTGGTTATAATGAAAATTGTATTGGTTTTGATGGAAACTGTAATGGCGCCTGTTGGTCTCTACTGGTAATTGGTCACCTTCTATTCATGGCTTTTGTTAAAACCACTAAATCCTAATGTAAAACACACTACAGGAAACCATTATTTAATGGTTTTAATGGTTAAAACTTGATGGTTTGTAATGTTTGTAATGGTATTTGTAGTGGAAATCATTCGGATTTCTGAGATGGTTTCTATTGTTTTTGTCAGCATGTAGGGTCACCATGAGTTTTGTGATGTTATTTGCCATAAATGTGATAGGATTGATGTAATATTGTGAGATAGTAGCGACTATTTGTAGTTGTGGTGGGCCTATTTGGGAGAAAATCCAGGTCCGTCTCTGCTTGGAGTAGAAAGTTATATTCCCTCTGAGTAAAAACTGAATTTAGATTGAATATATGCTGTTTGTGCATTTCAACTGGGAAATCAAAGAACGATGTATTCAGCAAATATGAAAATTAAAATACAATCAATTCATCCTCTGAGCGATCCCAGGTGGAGAACTGATTGATATTTTGCTGAAAACCCAGATTTGGGACATTGTTTGAATCTGAAAGTGTATACTGTATAGTTTTAGTCAATTTAAATAACATTGAAATAAAAATAAAGATAAACAGAAATAAAAAAATCTAATAAAAAATGACAAAAGCATATAAAAGTATAAAAATGTAAACTTTAAATTGAAATAAAAACTGAAAATATAAAAAATGAAACTAATTATGGTAACACTTTACAATGAGTTTCCATTTAACATTTGTTGACTAACGTTAACAAAGAATAATAAATTTACATTGTCATTTAGCAGATGCTTTTATCCAAAGTGACTTACAAATGAGGACAATGGAAGAAATCAAAATCAACAAAAGAGCAATGATATGCAAGTGCTATAACAAGATTTTTTTTTTGAAATTATAAAATAAATAAAAATAAAACAGACAGAATAGAAAAAGAATAGAGCAAGCTAGTGTTAGAGGGCTTTAAAAAAAGTTATATTAAATTTATTAATTTATTAAATAATAAATTAATTTATTAAATTGAAAATGTAATTTATTTATTATTAAATTTAATAAAAAAAATTAATAAATACTGTATCAAATGTATTGCTCATTGTTAATGTTAGTTAATGCATAAAATATAGTTAACAAATGGAACCTTACTGTAAAGTGTTACCATAAACACTAATAAATAAATAGTAAATAGTAAATATATAAATAATACTAAAGTAACAATGAAAGTGATATTTTAACCAAAAATGAAAATTCTGTCATAATTTATTTGGAACACAGAAGATATTCTGAATAATGTTTATGGTATAAACAACACTGGACTCCGCTGACTTTCATTGTATGGACACAAAAAAGTAATTTTTCAAAATAGTCTTCTTTTGTGTTCCACAGAAGAAAGAAAATCTTAGGTTTGGAACAACATGAGGGTGAGTAAACGATGAGAGGCTTTTCATTTTTGGGTGAACTGTCCCTTTAAGTGATAGTGCCAGCTCATTCAAATAATCCTGTAGCAGTCTCTGTAAACACTTGATAACACCAAAGAAATGTGTGTTGTTTTTGCAGTCAGAATTTCTGTACATTCATAAAAGTGTCTACAGACAATTCCCGAACTGTAAACAATACGAAATATACTGAGCTGGAACGTTTTAACCACCTTTGTTTCTCAGGATAAAATAAAATAAAAATTGAAAAGCTATAAAAAACCTTACCTGGAATTTACGTAAACCCAACCAATCAGATTACAGATTTGAATTCTAGAAAGCTATTGCCATTTTTGTGTGCAATATTCATCTGACAGTCCACATCATAACATTTTTTATCTTTTACTGTTTTATTTTTACATTTTTGGGGGGATAATAGTTTAAAGCAACATATTTTAGGGTCCCCCAGTTTCCAAAATCCCAATTTAACCCTTTTAATCCTTGGCTTTAAACTACTGATCATACGTCAGTCTGCTTTAGAGAATGACAGCACTTATGCAACAGGAAGTAGGCTAGTAAACTAATGGAGGCTAAAATGCAAGAGTCACCCACTTAGATCTCACCAACACCTCATCTTCTTTCATTCACCGCCTGAAAATGATCGAAACAAAAGAGCTCCACATTATCTAATCTACAGCCACTTTTGTTGTTGGATTTTCATTATGACGCTGATGAACCGACTGCAGCCGGGGAATTAAAACCCACTCATGCCTGTCCATTTCTCTCCTCCCCAGACGCACTTTCTACGTCTCTCAATCGCTTTCATTTACTTCCTTTCTTCTAGCTTACTTTCACTGTCTCTTATATTCTTATTTTTGCTCTCCTGTTCTCATGCCCCTGTCTCTCAATCTTTTATTAAGAAGCTGCTGATTTGCTGCTAAATCAACGGTAATCAGCGGCACTGTAATTTCAGATCCGTCTTTCACAGCCGAAGCCGTCCTCTCCTTAAAACGCCCATCATTTTCTCTCCAGCATGGTCGGACGTAAAAACACAGAGAGCCTTTCACATATAAACTCGCTCTACAAATTGCACACCGAGCCAGCAGCGTTCCCACAAGCCTGTTCAACAGAGTGCTTGAGATTTTAAGTATTACAAAAGACAGAACCAGGGATAATCCACTGCCACAATGGCGTCAAACATCAACACCTGCTTTCTGCGCTACAGCTGCCCACAACTGGAGGTCTATAACATGCTCCTGCGCTCATTATTTAATTCAGCAAAGCTGTTGGTGCTCTTATAGACCCATATATGACTGACGGCAGGGAGCTCATGATTGGGACTCATTTTGTGTCCGTCATTGTCTCAGGCTCCGCATCGGCTTTAGACCTGACAGAGGGTTTTTGAAATTGTATAATCAGCTGTAAAACCTGGCAGTCGCCCAATACGAAGAACCACAGGGTACTATTGTGATTCATACTCAGGTTCAGTACTGTTAGATGAACTACAACAGGAGAAAATGTGGCACGCTTGCCTGTACAAAAATCAAGCCATCTTGCTAGGATGTTGGTCAAAGTGGAATTTAAAAGTTGCTATGCGGATGCTAGGGTTTTCTAGGTGGTTGCTTACTAAACCAAGTCAAAAGAGCCTGCTAACAAGTCTCCATGACATTCTGGCTCCTAGACATGACTACCATCTTCCAGGTGACAATCAGCTAATAGAACTAATAGAAAATATATTTGTATATGTATATTTTTAATATATATTTTTATTAAATATTCCTATTATTATAGATGTTAAAAATATAAATATAAACAAAATATTTAAAAAAATATACATATTTTATTATTATTTTATGTAAAATAACCCTGTATATAACAGAACCCAGTATGGGCTACTCACCTGTATGGTAACAATGCGTGGGAGGGGCTGACGTGTGTTTGCCCCGCCTTCTATTGCGATGCCCAGAGTACTGGCGCTTTTTGCCACTCTCACTAGAGTGGACATGGGCTCCAACAGACCCGGCTGCAAGGTAGATTTACAGACAGATTAGAGACAGGATGGGAAAAATGGATAGAAGAGGAGAGAGTAAAGAGAGACAGGAGAGTAGCAAATCAAAGAGAGGGAGAGAGAATGAAAGGGAACAGAGATAGGAAGCAAAAACACGCTTGGCTTTGATGATGCACACTGCTTTGTGTCTGACGGCCTAAAATAGGGCCACAGGAAGTGGCTTACGCCCAACCACAGTGTCCTCAGATAGCACTATTAGTTCACTCTGCGAGATCAACAACACAGCTCATGCGTATAAGAAAGCCGGGAAGCAAATAGCTAAATGACGGCCAAAAGGAAGACGGACGTGTCTTGATTCAGCACACTGAGATTGGTTTTTCAGAGAGCTGTTGGATCAGTGATATGAGATGAGATGGATGAGTCAACAAAGAAAGAACAGAAAAACTTAAGGAAATGTATGTACCAAAAGATGAAAAGTGAAAATTAATTGTTAAAAGTCAAGCACGCTCAGTCACAGGGTGGGGGAGGAAACAGATTTATGCGACTGCACTCTTCTGTCAACACTCTTTCAGTTTCATTCACACTTTTAACACCAAGCCTCTGTCACTGTCATTAACTCTCACACATCCACCTCTCTCTCTCTCTCTCTCTCTCGGTCTCACCGGTTTGGCAGATGTTTCTCCTCCTCCATGCCCATCCCGTGGGGCTCTTGTGCGGGCGGGACGTGGGCTGCTATCTTTACTGAGACGTCCAGATTCAGCAATGTCCACACCGCTGTCTTCGCTAAGGGTCTGTCCGCTGTCTGACAGCTGGGATAATGTCCCTCCTACAAGAAGACAATAAGTACATTCAGATGCAATTAGAATCGAGTGTAGTGGGGTTTTGTGTAGTCGAGCTACAGTCTACATATGTTTTTCCAAGAATACTTGACAACACGTAATGGAATATTTAAAGGATTAAATACTAATTGTGTGTCAGCTCTGTCTTTCAGAGCATGTGCACAGCGCCAAGGCCTGATTAACTTATACATGCTGGACAAAGTTGAATCACAATTGAATTATCAAACTCTGTTAGTCTTACTTGGCAAATACTAGACTTAATTCTGGAATACACCACTTTTGCAAGATTTTTGGCCCATTTACTGTCTGGAGGGTCAGCTCTAGTCGCCAAAAGTCAATGCCAGTCTACAGATTTTGGTCAGGCTTAATTTTTTTTTGCTCCAGGCTATCATTTCATCCCATCAGAGGATATGAAACATGTTTAATATTTTGAGCTGATTTTAAAAACACATACTCTTTACCCAAATATGCCTCCTTCCATACTATATAATAGGTGAAAAATATTATATGAGCCTGGTATGTCCAAATTTATAGTGTTTATAAAACAGTAGGCAAAAAGCTTTCTGATGACCCACTACTTCTTGCGAGATTCTGAAGTGTGCATTTTATGGACACTTTACTATCCCATGAGGCCATGGGAGAGGATTCATGAATGGCAGTGAAGCAATGCAACTGCAGATCCCATGACAGTAGCTGCATTTCCATTACCCTTCAAATTGTGCAAACTGAAATTGCGAATTGAGAAAACGCCCAATGGAAACATCAATTTCGCACAAACTCCCATATATCACAAAAAAAAATTTATGCTCACATGAGGTGGTTTTCAAGCAATTCGAAAAGGAATATTTCACAAAACTGCATTGGAAACAGTTTTTTCGCATTTACATACTCTAAAAAAAAATCTGTAAGAATAGGGCACAAAATGCTGTATAATTTGGAGGAATTTTCCTTATTTATTTTTTTTACAGGTGTTTTACCAGTATTTTGAATTTTACACTTCATTGCATTGTGTTTTAGAGTTAACAGAAATGTCCATAAAATTAATGGATAGTGGCGTGCTTCTAGTACTTTTTCTGTTATTTTATGGATTTATTTTTTATAGTGCAGGTCACCTGGCATACGTAAAAGTCACATGATCATCAGCCCAGAAGCGGCTCTCCGTGCAGCTTCGCTAAAGACACACACCTACTTCTCCTTCAAATAAAAATAATGGCTACTGCGCTGGCTGCAATATTTGTAAACCTACCAACATCTGTCACCATTACGGTTGCACTGAATTTTCGGCCACCAAAAATTATCGGCCGAAAATGCCATTTTCGGTTTTCACCCGAAAGAGAAATCAGCCGAAAATAAGAACCGAAAAATATTTATATAATAATATATATGGCGCGATGCGCCGCACCGCACCGCCTAGTGCAACAGTTTTCGGGCCTAGCCCTAGTGCATCCAAAATTTTTGGTTTCAGTTTCGGCCCAGAATTTTCATTTCGGTGCATCCCTAGTCGCAATGACTTATCACGAGAAGAAAAAATTATGTTTTAGTCGCATAACATTGGTTAATGGAAACGCCGTAATTTTGCGCAAATCTGTAATGGAAACGCAGCTAGTGGTAACATGGCGGATGCAGTACGCCTGAATTTCATTCATACAAATATTCTACTATAACGGTCACAAAGCAAGTTTCAAATCAAATGTAGTACCTACTATACAGTATGCCATTTTATATGAAGTGATAATATTTTTATTTGTAATGCGACTTATGCAACCATTAACCAGGTTTTAAAAGTTGTGTAGCGCATTCCAGTATTTATATGATTTCAGTTGGACTAAAATGCTTCAAATGACATTTCAAAAGGACAAACTATTGCTTTAATCAGACTGAAATTGAACTGTTACAGTGTTTCTAAACACAGATAGACAGACAGTTGAAGTAATACACTTACATAGGCCTTGCATAATCTGCATATCAACAATTTTAACAACCATAAAAATTGTTTGTTTTCTAAGAACCAAATGTTATAAACTTTTTAACGTGGTCATTTTGGCAAATTCAGGTATTATGTTATCTTGTGGATTATATGTAAACATCTGTTATGTAAAATAGCTTATTCAAAACAGCACTAAAAACAAGTATCTTATTATTATTATTTATTGTTTTATCTTATTTTGTTAAAATTAACATTTTTGCAGATTCTACAAGGTGTATTCAAAATTATGACCGCAATTGTGAAAAAAGTTTTTCTCCCAAAAATCATAATCATGTAATTTTTTTCAACCATAATTCAAATTATACGTAATTCAAAACTCATATGTGGTTATTTTATCCATGGAACACAAAAAGAAAGTGAGTAAATTGATTGAATTTTAATATCTGGCTGAACTAATTCTTTTAAAATGAACATTTCTCCTTTTGAACACTGAGGATAATTAATTTTTAGCCATTAAATGGGTGAAAATAACCAGACTGGATAGAAATCGACAGCTGGTTAATGATACATTAAATATCTGCAGCTGCCCACAATGCATCAAATCCGGCCAGTCTCACCTCGCGCTTGTGGCAGCGGCCGCACCTCGTTCACATCAGGCTCTGCGTTGGGCCTGTGCACCTCCACCATGACAAAATGCTGCTTGGATGCTGGGGAAGAAGGGGCGGGCTTATCTGGGCAAGGGGGCAGAGGAGGAGGAGGCGGCGGCCCAGGTGGCGCAGGTACATTAGGGGCGGGTGGAGGAATCGGAGATGAGGATTGGACAGCAGGCTTCACCTTACTAGGAGACTGTACCCGGGGGAATGGTCCGATAGGATGCTGACTCACTATTGAGAGCTGAGGTGCTGGGACGTCTATCTTGAGGGTGTCAGGAGGAGATGTGTGAGGTTTGAGTGCTTTTGGGTGTTTGGGTTCTTTGGTCTGGGAACGAGAAGGGGCGGTGAAGTACAAGCCTGATTGGGAGGAGCTGGAAGAGGGACGTTTGCTAAGCGTGGCTTTTCGACTGGGCCGGCGCTGAAGCCCTGGGGGAGGAGGAGGTTTAAAGGAAGGAGGGGAATCTGAGGTGGAATGAACCTCATCCTAGGATGAAAGAGGAGAGCGTTAGCCATATTTCAGGAGATCAATAAAACATTCCGCATTCAATAACACAATCTTCGCAGATTATAATGCACCATACACACCCATACATTAAAACATACAACAATTACCCACAAATCACTGCTTTGAGGACAAGAACAATCGGTTCATTCAGACCAAGTGGCAAAGCAAAAAACAAAACCAAACAAAAAAAACAGGAAATGAACAAACTAAGGCTGAACGGGGTGAGCAGAAGCCAGATGAATGAGGTGTCAGTGCCGTCAGAAAACAATTAAACCGAAATGTGAGTCGTCTGCATGGGTTTTTTTCTATCTGGGCCTGAACATTCTCTGGAAACTTTACTTTCACATGCTCCAGACTTGCATCTGTGGGAGCGCTTGATAGAGCTGTGCTGGTGCTTGATGGGGTTTCATCAGATTACCAACAGAAAACTCTCTGAGAAAGACCCCAATCTTCCTCGGCCATCTCTCTCACAACGGGCAGCCGTCAGCGAAAGTGTCATCATCTCGTCTATTTCTCTCTTTCACTCTTTCTGTCAAACAACTATCAGCTGTCTGAGTAACCGAGACTTTACAACCATTTGAGATAGAGCTGGGCGGCATGACAGTATAAAATATGTCAACAGTAGAGATGGAGTATTTGCTATACTGTGGTACTGTAGATATATTCTCATCAATGTGCAGGACTGCTCTGCGTACGTTATCTTCACATGACAGCGACAAGAAACATGGAGTAAATAAAGATTAGGATTGAAGGATTAATCATTCTGGAGCATATGAGACACAGTTTAACAACATCAGCTTGCCGCATTAATACAGAATGTGTGGTCAAAATTGTGTATTGGCTGTTTTAAAAATGTACAATCAGAATTTAGAATCAGATATATAATGTTAGTTTTGAAAGTCTTCTGTTTTGAAATCACATATCTGTTCATAATCTGTTTTTGTACTGAGGCCATATTTATCATTTGTCTATTATGAATCTTATCTTTTGGTTTTCATCAGTGTTACTGTATCATTAACTAAAACTACTAAAAACATTTTTTTGTCAATTGAAAAAAAGAAAGAAGCTGGAATAAAATAAAATTAAATATTAGGCTATTAGGTGAAAAACTAAATGAACTATCAAATATTAGAAATTGAAATAAACTGTACTTTTAAGAACTAAAAATATAAGCTAAAATAAAACAAACTAAAACGGAAATAAAAATAAATTAACACTGGAAACATTTGTTTTTATAAAAATGACAAAAAAAAAAAACACTACAGCTAAAATACTAACAAATATTAAAAAAATGAAAATATAAGAATTAAAGCTAATTCAAAATATTATAATCATATTTGAATAATATTAAAATCACAATGGTTAGCATCCATCAAGTGGCAATTAAAACGAGAATTATTTAATGAGGTCAAGTATTATTTATTTGTACAATACATAATGTGTATTAATATAATATCTAATTAAAATAAATAGTTATATAATTAGATTATATTCTTTTTTCATATGGCATTTGCTAGATTAAAATTAAAAACTACATATGAAATATATTGTTATTTTGATACAAAAATCACATTTCCTGTGACATAACACTTTGTCATACCGCCTACCCCTATGTTGAGAGTTTTAAATTTCGGATTTCATTCAAAAGCCATCATGTCACCGGTCATAATCTGCCCTTGGTAATTTTCAAGGTGTTCACTGCCAGTTCTCATAATGTGCTCTATTCCACACCTCAGCAGATTCCAGCACTCCCCTTTCTCTCTCTGTTCCCCCTCTTTTATCTTTCCTGTTCCTCCTCAAACTGAAGGGCTTACCAGAGAGATGTCTGGCAGGGCATTGCTACGCTCCAGAGACTGTTCCCCGTTGTTCTCTGCAACACCATCGTTCTGGGAGAGAGAAAAACAAAAGAGAGAAAACGAGAACAAGAGACTATGAAATAAATGAAAAACACAGTTGTGTGTTTATCCCCTAAACAAAAGTTCAATCCAAATTGCATTTTGTTGAGGGCCCATTTCACAGAGGGGCATCAAAACACAATTGCACTTACAGTCCTACATTTCAATCTCGTATCCAGTCTCATTTTCAGTCCAACACATATCGCACAGAGAGCAAGAGAAGCCCTGATTCGTGTGCTTGGGTGGAATAAGAGGGAGGTGATGTTGTGACGTTGACGGCTGATTGCATTCAGACCTGTGATTCACCTCATTAAAACTCCCCTCCACCAAAACAAAAGCCTCATCAATTCACTTTATTTGCTTGCTCACCACTTACAAAGGAGGCACTTATGGACTAATTTGTTTTATGTGTTTTCGCTGTCATTCCTGTAATAACTGTGCTTTTTTGCTGTATAATTGTACAATTTATAATTCATATATGCCACATTTATATTGCATGATACACGTTAAACGGAATTCATAAACAAATGAGTCTGATGAGATGGTTCTTTTAATGAACAGTTACAAATGACTCTTATGAATCATTTCCTTTAATGAATAATTACAAATGACTCTTATGAGTCAGTTCTTTTAAAGAATAGTTTCATTTACCAGATTGAATCAGTCTAATGAATCCTTAATTGAACTTTTAACCTTTAACTTTTACTGAACTTTCCCAGTAAAGTGATTTTCAGTGATTTTTGTATCAAAAATTTTGTAACTGTTTCTTAACTGTACGTATAAGTATATACGCTACCATTCAAAAGTTATTTTGAGTTTGAAGGATTTTTTTTTTTTTTTAATATTTTGAACGGAATCTCTTACACACACCAAGGCTCACCAATTTATTTGATCAAATCTACAAAAACAGTAACATTGTGAAATATTATTACAATTTAAAATTGTTATATTTTTAAATATAACACAATATCAGTAATACTCAGCATGCACGATACTAGGAAATGGTCAGTGATGATGTTACTGACCATTTCCTAGTATCGTGCATGCTGAGTATTACTGATATTAACTATATGGCTCCGCGTTATCGTCCAGGAAGAACTATTGTTCCAACCACTAAAGATAGATTCAAAAATAACCTGCCTGATTTATCTCAACTGCTCTGTGTACCCATAAATACACATGAACTAGATGAAATGACTAGCAACATGGGCACTATCTTCTCTAATACATTAGAAGTTGTTGCGCCCATCAAATTGAAAAAGGTTAGAGAAAAACGTACTGCGCCATGGTACAACAGTAATACCCATTCTCTCAAGAAAGAAACTCGTAAACTTGAGCGCAAATGGAGAAAAACTAACTTGGAAGTTTTTAGAATTGCATGGAAAAACAGTATGTCCAACTATAGACAGGCTTTAAAAGCTTCCAGGGCAGAGCATATCCGCAAACTCATAGAAAATAACCAAAACAATCCAAGGTTTTTATTTAGCACAGTGGCTAGATTAACAAATAAACAGACGCCACCCGATCTAAATATTCCCTCACAATTTAATAGTAATGACTTTATGAATTTCTTCACTGATAAGATAGATAACATCAGAAATACAATAACAAATGTAGATTCTGCAGCGTCTAGTACTTCAGCTCCATTCATTGCACCCAAAGAAAAACTGCAGTGCTTTACAACTATAGGACAGGAAGAGCTAAATAAAGTTATCAATGCATCTAAACCAACAACATGCCTATTAGATCCTGTACCCACTAAATTACTGAAAGAGTTGTTACCTGTAGCAGAAGAACCGCTTCTCAATATTATTAACTCATCGATATCTTTAGGTCACGTTCCAAAATCATTCAAGCTGGCGGTTATTAAGCCTCTTATTAAAAAAAAACCACAACTAGATCCTAATGAACTAGCAAATTACAGACCCATTTCTAATCTTCCGTTTATGTCTAAAATTTTAGAAAAAGTTGTATCTGCTCAGTTGTGCTCTTTTTTGCAAAAAAATGATCTCTATGAAGAATTTCAGTCAGGTTTCAGGCCCCACCATAGTACAGAAACTGCACTTGTTAAAATTACAAATGACTTGCTTCTTGCGTCAGACCAAGGCTGCATCTCATTGCTAGTTTTACTTGATCTTAGTGCTGCGTTCGACACTATAGATCATGACATACTCATAGATCGATTACAAAATTATACGGGTATTCAAGGGCAGGCTTTAAGATGGTTTAGATCCTACCTGTCTGATCGCTTCCACTTTGTTTATTTAAACAGGGAGTCATCTCAATTATCACCAGTAAAATATGGAGTACCACAAGGATCTGTCCTAGGTCCTCTGCTATTTTCAATATATATGTTGCCCCTTGGTAATATTATTAGAAAATACGGGATTAGTTTCCATTGTTATGCTGATGATACTCAACTATATATCTCAACAAGACCAGATGAAACTTCTAAATTATCTAAGCTAACAGAGTGTGTTAAAAATGTAAAAGATTGGATGACCAGTAATTTTCTCCTATTAAATTCAGATAAGACAGAAATATTACTTATTGGACCAAAAAACAGTACACAGAATCTCTTGGATTATAATTTGCAACTAGACAGATGTACTGTTACTTCCTCTACAGTCAAAAATCTGGGTGTTATATTAGACAGCAACTTGTCTTTTGAAAATCATATTTCCCATGTTACAAAAACCGCATTCTTCCATCTTAGAAACATTGCCAAGCTACGAAACATGTTACCTGTTTCTGATGCAGAAAAGCTAGTTCATGCATTCATGACCTCTAGACTGGACTATTGTAATGCACTGCTAGCTGGTTGTCCTGCATCTTCAATAAACAAGCTACAGGTAGTCCAAAATGCAGCGGCTAGAGTCCTTACTAGGTCAAGAAAATATGATCATATTACCCCAATTTTACAGTCTCTGCACTGGCTACCTATTAAGTTCCGCATCAGTTACAAAATATTATTACTTACCTATAAGGCCCTTAATGATTTAGCTCCTGTGTACTTAACTAGTCTTCTACCACGCTACAATCCATCACGCTCCCTAAGGTCGCAAAACTCTGGACTTTTGGTAGTACCTAGGATAGCAAAGTCAACTAAAGGAGGTAGATCCTTTTCACATTTGGCTCCCAAACTCTGGAATAGCCTTCCTGATAATGTTCGGGGTTCAGACACACTCTCTCTGTTTAAATCTAGATTAAAGACACATCTCTTTAGCCAAGCATTCACATAATGCATCTCATGATCTTGTACTGCAGTTATATCTGATCAAACACGCATTATTGTTCTTTAGCTTGGATTGAACAAATCATTTTTGCTTGGTTGGAACAGCAGCTACGCTAATTATGTCTCTATTTGTTTCTCTGTTTCTGCCACGGGATTAACATCCCGTGGTAACTAGGATTTACACAAGCTTCAGTCTGGATCCAGAACACCTGAGAAGAGATGATGCCAACCCTTCAGAGGACCTCAGATGAAGCATACCCTCAGACAACATACAGAACTACCAAATTTCGCCATAAGTTAAATATATTAAGTTTCTACAATATATAAATATATTGTAGAAACTTAATTTCCTGTAAAGCTGCTTTGCAACTATTTGTATTGTGAAAAGCGCTATACAAATAAACTTGAATTGAATTGAATTGAATTAAACATTTGAAAATGTAATTATTCCTGTAATGTCAAAGTTGAATTTTTAGCAGCCATTATTCCAGTCTTCAGTGTCACATGATTCTTCAGAAATCATTCTAATATTCTGATTTGCTCAAGAAAAATTTATTATTATTATTATTATCAAAAAAATTCTAACTCCAATCTTTTAAATGCAAAAATTAGCCAACGACATCAAATCACTGGCTGGACACAACGTTCCGTTCCCTTCCTTCAAACTAAAACAGACTCAGAAAGACACTGCACTGTGCTGGCTCAGGTCCTCCACCTTCCCACAATCCCCTGCTGTGCTCCACTGGAGCATAAATCAGGAAGCTCTCTGAGAGACTTCTTTCTACTTTCCTTTTTTTTTTTTTTTGTCTGGGGGTGCTTATCTGCGGTGACAGCTCTGCATATGGCTGATGAGGTGCAGTACCAGGATGAGAGTCCCAGAGCGAGCGCTTCGTCTGTGGAGCTCCGCGGGGCTGCGGTGTGGGCCGCCACTGCTGCTTCTTATAATTACCAGAGCCAGAGCTGGCAAGCTTACAACAACACCAATCCACAGAGGAGGGCCACGAACAAAGCTTGCATACAAATACGTTTGCTCATTTCCAAAGTGCACGCACACACACACACAGAGAGGTACATATATACAGACAAATGACCCATGATGAAGAGGTACAAAGTCACAGCGGACACATTTTTGATTTGCGACATGCATGCATGTACTTATGTCAGATCACTGCAACCCACACATACACACAGACAGATATCAGACATGAGTGACTTTGAGAGGGATCAATCCATGCAGAGAATGTAGACTGTACTGTATTATTTTCCTGTATGTGTGAGTGTGTGCTAAAAACAAACCCACAACATAGCAAACTCATTCTAGTTTAACTTGTGCTTGCTAGAGAGACACACCCAAACCGAATACCATAGTAACCATATTTTCCACCAAAATATCACAGTTATAGTTACTGGTTATGGAAGCTAAAAAAAGATAAGAGTTTTCATCTCACAATTCTGACTTTTTTGGAGTTATAAAGTCAGAATTGCAAGAAAAAAAAATCAAAATTGTGAGATATGAACTTTCAATTCTGCCTTTTTTCTCGCAATTGCAAGTGTATATCTTGCAATTCTGACTTTTTCCTCCAATTCTGATTTTATATCTCGAAATTCTTCATTTTTTATATACCACAATTCATTTTTTTAATGTTGCTATGCAGTTGCTAAGGTCTTCTGATTGTATTTTTTGTGTTGCTATTCAGTTGCTAAGGTGCTCTGAGTGGATTTGCTTGTGTTGCTATGCAGTTGCTAAGGTCTTCTGATTGTATTTTTTTGTGTTGCTATGCAGTTACTAAGGTGTTCTGAGTGGATTTGTTTGTTTCTATGCAGTTGCTAAAGTCTTCTGAGTGTATTTATTTGTGTTGCTATGCAGTTGCTAAGGTGTTCTAAGTGGATTTGTTTGTGTTGGTAAGTTTTAAGGTGCTCTGAGTGGATTTGTTTTGTATTTGCATCTGTTATGGTGCTCCGGTTGTTTTTTTTTTGTGTTGCTATGCAGTTGCTAAGGTCTTTTGATTGTATTTTTATGTGTTGCTATGCAGTTGCTAAGGTGTTCTGAGTGGATTTGTTTTGTGTCTGCAGTTGTTATGGTGCTGCGGTTGTTTTTTTGTGTTGCTATAGTCTTCTGATTGTATTTTTATGTGTTGCTATGCAGTTGCTAAGGTGTTCTGAGTGGATCTGTTTTGTGTTTGCAGTTGTTATGGCACTCTAGTTGTTTGCAGTGTTGCTATGCAGTTGCTAAGGTCTTCTAAGTGTATTTTTTTTCATGTTGCTATGCAGTTGCTAAGGTCTTCTGAGTGTATTTTTTCATGTTGCTATGCAGTTGCTATGGCGTTCTGAGAGGATTTATGTGTGTTGCTATGCAGTTGCTAATGTGTTTTGTGGATTTTTAGTGTTGCTCTGTAGCTAGGGTTTTCTAAGTGAATTTGTACACGTTGCTATGCAGTTTCTAGGGTGTTCTATGTGGATTTTTAATGTCACTATGCAGTTGCTAGACTGTTCAGAGTGGATTTGTGTTGCTACGCCGTTGCTAGGGTGTTCTGGGTGATTGGTTACTGGCCAAAAAGATCCCCATCATAAGTCTCTATGATATTCCAGTCCCTAGATATCGTTCAAGTACCTCCTTCAATGTTAATATAAGTGATTTTTTTCTGTCATTTCATCGCTCACTGGGCAAAAATCATAAGTCTAATCGCTCTGAAAAGTAATAGCACACCTCTCCTCAATAATCTGCATCATTTGAGGTATCATTCATATCAGCAGTAGAAATGGTGCGGGACAAACTGCGCTGAACATTACTACTGTACTTAAGATCAGTAATGTATTTTTATGGTAATATAGTGGGAACTATGGTTACTATAGTACATTTTGTAAAGGTAAGCGAGAGATTGTTTAACCCACCTCCATCATATCTATCAGCCAGAGGAGTCGTTCCTGTTTTATTGAGAGAAATAGGGAATGGGGTGTTAAACTGTTCCTGCAATTTACACTGGGAGTCAGCAGGCTTAAAAATCTGTCAGAAAACACTTCTCCATCTGTCACAGCAACATCACACCCCTGAGACAGCTACGAATCTAAACAGCTGTGCTTTCACAACGAGACGCAGATGAGCTGAGGTGAGACATGCCTGGACAGAGCGAGACAGGAGGACAGACGGGTTTCGAGTGATGGATGTAAAAGCCTCCAACAGCAAGGACAAAAGCTGTTTCCCACAGCCCTTCATCTTGTATCCTAGTAATCTGCACACGCCTTCTTTGTGCCCAAATTGCCCACCAATTTTATGAATGGCTTTTTATGTCACACACAACAACAATGCTATCCACTCATCCCACATCAATACAGATGCACAGCCTTAAATACTTCCTGTCTGAAATTATAGATACAGATCCTGGGACGGATTCAATAATAATTGCACACAAGTGTTCAATAGAGATTCATAAACTCATTCTGAATATGGATGTTCTTTCTTACCCGTGCGGAGCTGAGGGTGGTGTTGGTCATGAAGCTGGCTGAGGAGGAGGCCAGCGTATCAGGGTACGAGACCATGGAGAAGGAGTCTTGAAACCCAGCTCCGCCACCTTGCCTCGCCTTCAGGGCCTCAATCTCTCGTCTCAGAACCAGGCCGTCAAATCTCTCCACATCCTGAGGGGTCACAAGTCCCCTCACCTCTGACAGCAGAGAGAACTGAAAATACACACACGTACAGAGCCGTGAATGTGACCGGGCTCGTGTTGATTGTTTTAATCTCAGGGGTTTTAATATGTTCATAAATGGGAATGTATTATGCGGTCATACTTGCTGTAAATCACCAGACAACGATGGCCCAATATACTGAGGACACTTTTGGATAGTGTCAGTATTATGTATATTATTAGTAATAATTCATCCAGCCAGTAAAAGTCTTTAAAAATATATATATATATATAGGGTTCTTATTCTGATGAATAAAAAGTTCAAAAGAACAGCATATATTTGAAATGGACATTTTTGTAACATTAAAAGTCTTTTCTTTCACTTTTTGACCAATTTAATGTATCCTTGATAAATAAATGTATTAATTTGTGCAAAAAAAAAATAGTGTATCCTTAAAAATGTACCATCATATACTAGCATTATCATCATAAGAAAATAAATAAAATGACAAGGATTCAAAAAACTTGCACAGTTTAAAAGAAATACTATATTAATATAACATTTTAAATCTTAAAATAAAAAGAAAATATTAAAAAATACAATTTTATAGTCATAACACTAACTAACACTACTGTATTTTGGTAGAAACGGCCAAATATGACTATTTTTACATTTTTTTTTATCTTTGTAACAGTAAATATAAAAAAGTATAAAAAAAAAATCAAGAAATACCCATGTGTAACATGCACATTTTCTGAAGAGATATATAAAGAATAATGTAAATGCCTCCACCTTGGCATGTGTATTAAACAGCTCAAAGAGGGCCATGACCAGCTGCTCAACACCGATGTGACCATCGCGGTACTCCTGGATGTAGTAGCCCATGGTCTGCCTCTCTGGTTCGGTCAGCAGATGTCTGGCCTGTTCCTCCAGCATGGCCCTGCTCTGGTTCACCAAACTGGACAGAGTCACCTGAGATCCCGCCACACCTTTATAAAAGCCACCCTGAGGAGAACAGAGAAAAAAAGAAACGCAAATATTTCAAGAGCAGAAATGCAATATTAATTCTAATATTCAGACACCTGTGGCTCATTGAGCCTCAAAGCACACATTTAAAATCTTCCAACATCACTGGATAAGCCTCTGGTTCATTACTGATATTCTAACTCTCATCTCCATGATGTCTCTTACCCTCCTGCCTATTTGCTCTCTCTCATGTTTCAGCCTCTCTCCTCGAGAGCATCTTTTCCTTTAATTAGTCTCCTAATCAAAAAGCACTGCTCCAGAATCAACATGAACATCGATCAGTGTTACGCTCAGCCTAGAAATGGCATGCTCTCCAAGCAAAGGATGATACCAAAACACTCCAACAAACCAATATGGAAAACTAGCTAGATAACTAACTTGCTTGCTACACACCGATCTACTAGGTGGGTTTGATGTACACTTTAGATCGATCAGTGGTGTATTCCATGCCTTAAATTCATTTCATTCACTTATGTCTGCTTGAACAGACTGTTGCTGGGTGGAGATGCATGTTTGTCGGCCGTCTGGTTTGCAGGTGCAGTCGAGCAGCACTAGTGTCTATGCTATCAAACCGTCAAAAGACACAAGGCTTTGAACTGAGCTCGATCAATACAGACAGAGACAGTGGTTGAGGTGAGTGAATGCTGATCATGCCTGAACTATTCTTGCCCTTATTCTTTTCTGTCTCTTTAGAACAAAGTGGGTTTTGTGTTTAAATGCTGCAAGTTAGATAAGCTCTATCATACAGCACTCCCACAGGAACTAATGCATTTCCGTTGCATCAAATGACAGACCATTTATTTTCACAGTATTTCGGAGGAAAATTCCCTGACCTGTTTGACCCATGAGGCTAATGTCCTTTCCTGGACATTGAAGAATAACTAGTCGAGAAAGTTGCTGTTCTTGCAAACCCAAGGTAGAGACTAAAAGAATGCAATTAAGAACAAAACTGGCACAGTATACAAATACCTAGGAAATTATTAAATGTAATACAATACAATCTGTGTAAGTAAAAAAAAAAAAATGCTGTCCTGACCTAATACATTACTCTCACCAGGGCCAGAATCCATAGACTATAATTTATGCCATCCATTTACTTTATTTCCACTTTCTCTTTGTTTTATCCTGAAAACCCTTAGTTAGAAACTCACAAGGTCGCTGTGCTGTTGAACTCAAATTCAGAGAACGAACTGTTTCTGAAACACTGCTGAGGCCAACCACTGCAGCCGAATATATATTCACATATACACATACATAAAGTAGGATATAAAGTTTGGGTCAGTAAGATTTTTTTGAACATAATTTACACCGTTTAGAATAGTAGGATTTTTATATGTTTTTAAAAGAATGCTTATCAAGGCTGCATTTATTTGATCAAAAATACAGTGAAAAAGTAGTGAAATTGTTGATATTGTGAAATATTATTAAACTTTCAAATAACTGTTTTCTATTTGAGTATATTTTATAACGTAATTTATTCTTGTGATGCAAAGCTGAATTTTTAGCAGCCATACTCAAGTCTTCAGTGTCATGTTCTCATATGCTGAATTGGTGCTTAAGAAACATTTCTTATTATTTTCAATGCAGAAACTTCTTCATATTTTTTGTGGAAACTTTACATTTTTGTAGAATTCTTTGATGAATAGAAATAGATTTCTTTGTGGTAACAGTGTAAATCTTACTGTCACTTTTGATAAACCTAATGCATCCTTGCTGATTAAAAGTATATCTTCTTACTGACCTCCAAACTTTTGAATGGTAGTATACATATGTATATATAGAAGCTATAAGACTTCTTCTGATGAGAACACAAGTGTCTCTGTCTAGTTTGATGTTGAGAGGTTCAAAAGCCCTGCCCTCCACAGCACTCTGGGATATCAGCTCCACTGCTCAATTACAAAAAGCAAAGCTTGAGCAGAATCTCTCCAACAAAAGATGATCAATAAAACTAGCAAGAAAAATGTGAGGTTTTATAATTCCTTAAGAATGATAGCGGCCAAGACAGGATCGATCATGCTCCATCTGTAGTGTTACAACCTTTACGGTTACCCATTATGACATCACTCGACTGACAGCCTCTTTAATCACAGGAAGACATAATTGCTGATCAATATCATAACTTTAGGACAGCACAATCAGAACAAGTGTTTTGTCCACCAGAGCCGCGCTGTGAGACTCAGAGAGCAGAAACTCCAGCCGTGTCCCCACACATCACATCCCAGTGAATTTGAATAGGGCTTGAATGAGACAATTTATCCCTAGATTGAGCTTTATGTAAAAGGAACTTGAGATAACTCACCTCTAAAAAGAGCGGAAAGGCATTTTCTTTCAAATAAAATAGAATGCAAATATAAAAATAATAAAATAAAGTGTCCTATAGGGACATGCTATGCTTCTGGACTGAAAGAAGGTTTGTCCTTGGAAGAAGTTAAGCAAAGTGAAGGTCAGGAAAGAGCAGAGAAGTTCATCCTGAAGTGGGACTTACAGTAATATAATTATAATATAATAATATAAAATAATATAAAATAATCAGCACAACCAAAAACACTCAGAAAGATAGATAGATAGATAGATAGATAGATAGATAGATAGATAGATAGATAGATAGATAGATAGAATCACATAACAATAGATAGATAGATAGATAGATAGATAGATAGATAGATAGATAGATAGATAGATAGATAGATAGATAGGAACACATAATAGATAGATAGATAGATAGATAGATAGATAGATAGATAGATAGATAGATAGATAGATAGATAGATAGATAGATAGATAGATAGGAACACATAACAATAGACAGACAGAGACAGACAGACAGATAGATAGATAGATAGATAGATAGAAACACATAACGATAGATAGATAGATAGATAGATAGATAGATAGATAGATAGATAGATAGATAGATAGATAGATAGATAGGAACACATAACAATAGATAGATAGATAGATAGATAGATAGATAGATAGATAGATAGATAGATAGATAGATAGATAGAAACACATAACAATAGATAGATAGATAGATAGATAGATAGATAGATAGATAGATAGATAGATAGATACACATAACAATAGATAGATAGATAGATAGATAGATAGATAGATAGATAGATTCACATAACAATAGATAGCAAGATAGCTAGACAGATACATAGCTAGATAGCTAAACAGACAGACAAACAGACAGACAGACAGACAGACAGACAGACAGACAGACAGACAGATAGATAGATAGATAGATAGATAGATAGATAGATAGATAGATAGATAGATAGATAGATAGATAGGAACACATAATATATAGATAGATAGATAGATAGATAGATAGATAGATAGATAGATAGATAGATAGATAGATAGATAGGAACACATAACAATAGACAGACAGACAGACAGACAGACAGACAGACAGACAGACAGACAGACAGATAGATAGATAGATAGATAGATAGATAGATAGATAGATAGATAGATAGATAGGAACACATAATATATAGATAGATAGATAGATAGATAGATAGATAGATAGATAGATAGATAGATAGGAACACATAATATATAGATAGATAGATAGATAGATAGATAGATAGATAGATAGATAGGAACACATAATATATAGATAGATAGATAGATAGATAGATAGATAGATAGATAGATAGATAGATAGATAGATAGATAGATAGATAGATAGATAGGAACACATAATATATAGATAGATAGATAGATAGATAGATAGATAGATAGATAGATAGATAGATAGATAGATAGATAGATAGGAACACATAATATATAGATAGATAGATAGATAGATAGATAGATAGATAGATAGATAGATAGATAGATAGATAGATAGATAGATAGATAGATAGGAACACATAACAATAGACAGACAGACAGACAGACAGACAGACAGATAGATAGATAGATAGATAGATAGATAGATAGATAGATAGATAGATAGATAGGAACATATAACAATAGATAGATAGATAGATAGATAGATAGATAGATAGATAGATAGATAGATAGATAGATAGATAGATCTCCTTATTGTTATATTCATTACACAAAGAATGGCTAAAACTGCTTTCTAAAACTTGACTATTCTAAAGTCATTCTGTTCCATCAAAATGATGTAAAAACAAATTAATCTCACTCCTGCTGTCACATTACCTCTAACTGGTAAAACATAAGGCCACTGAGCAATAAATGAAATAATTAGATGATCAAGATCAGTGTCACCTTGGTTAGACGTTAATTAAAATGACAAATGTTTGGGTTCGGGAGCTGCTGTCGGTTACAACTCTATCTGTCTCATTATCAGAGTTTTAATATGCTAACCGACGACATGGGGAGAATGACTAAGCTTTTCAACAAGGCACACCATCTCGGTTCTCAGACAATATTACCGTCCCGGCCTGACTATGGCCCATGTCGAAATTGGAGCTTCATTTCCTCCCTCTTGAGCTACATTAAGTCCTGTGCTTCGAAGAGCACGTCTCTCCCGAAGAGATGATAGATTTTTACACCTCTCTTTAGAACAGTGGCAGAGCGGAGCAGTCAATAGATGTCCTAAAGGCACACCGGAGATAAGCTCTCACAGAAAAGCAAGCTTTCTTGTATATAGACCAAACCAAACATAAAAACAGCCTGTCAAACCATGTGTCAGTAGAAGTTCACACAAATCTTAAAACAAACTCATTTGGATAAAGGAAAAATGCACTTTACAGCCCCTTGAAGAATTATCTTGACCTTGAAGTGCAATCATTTTAAAAAATCATGTTAAAAACTTCACAATATCAGTTTAATGTGTAGACACAACTACAATACTATAATATCAGAAATTGTATTAATAAATATTATATATAATATTTATTAATAAATTATAAAAACATTAAATCAATACATAAAATCAAGTCTGAAGCAGGATTTTCCATTTGGATAAACAATGGGAACCAAAAAAAGAAAAAAACAAAAACAAACAAACAGCAGTGGCGTATAAATTATATATCACCTTTCACCTTTAAGTGTAATATTGCAGATGGGACTGGAGGGATCTGTCAAGTGACCCTGCAGTCACATTTTCAGAACATTTTCAGAAATGTTCAATCTTTTTGTTTTATTGTGCTTTGTTTACTTTGCTAATGCTATTGTGCTAGACCCCTGAAGGCCACCGTAGTTCTTGTCTTGAAAGGGCAATGTCAATTTGGAGAATTCAATTAGCTTCAAAATGAGGGCAGCTGAAATGGGTTTAAGCTGCAATGAGTTGGAAAAGAGGGGGTTGGCGTCAAACAACGTGAGTCTCGCTTGGGATATAGAGAGATTTCACATCAGGCAATGGAAAAAAGTGCCTTACTCAGTGAAGACTCGACAAGGTCACAGCGAGGAATTCTGGCCTGTAAATAAGCAAAAAACTTCACACAACTACAGAAAACTTCTGAGGCAGAGTAACTGTAATATTGCAGAAGTTCTCCTATATGACTGGGACAGATCCATTTTGACTCTGTTTTTGTATTTTGTGAGCGCTGCGAGTGTTAAACTGTCACGAACCTGGTCCATGCACTTCCGTTCACTCACCACCAAAGGTCACTCGTTCGCCACATTGACTCCTGCACTACATTAACTGTTGCACGTCACCCCCGGACTGCATTTCCCATCATCCACTGCACTGATCACAGCTGTCACCAATCACACATTGCACTGATTACACAGCTGATCCCATCAGACACGCTTTATATGCATTGGACTTCCTCTCTGTCACCGCCGAGTATTGTACGCACTTATCTCTCTCCTAGCGATAGCTACTCTACGGAGCCCACTTAGTTCTCATAGTCTTGCCTTGCCTGTTTTCTCGTGTTTTGAGTTCTGCCTGTGTTTCCTGGAGTAACCCTTGCCTTGCCATTCGGACTCTGTTTGCACCTCATTTGGATTATTGCTCGTGTACCTGGATTATCTCTCTGCTTTGCCCTGTTGGATATTGTTCGCCGATCGCAGACCTACGCTTGCCCTAGGATTACTGTTTGTCTTGCTTATGATATACTTGTTTGCCATTGTCCGACCCTGCCTGTGTTTTGACCATGTTTCACAATAAAGCCTCGCATATGGATCCACACGCCTCTCGTCTCGTCGGCTCCGTAACATAAACAAGGCGGAAAGCGTAAAATACAACCAGACGTGAACTCACTCTCAAATATCTGAATCAGAAATGAGTTCCAGCTGCAGTAAATGCAACAGATATGAACTGGTTTCTGTCTGTTGAATGTGTGATATAGTTTAGAATGTTTCTGAAAAGTAATAACAAACCAAAACATCATCATTTTCTGTGTTTGCCCCCCATACAAGTTTAACTTGCTCCTACCTGACCTACAATTAATCAAAGCACCCCTCACTGAGCTTCGCACAATTACTTTTACAATTATTGTCTGCAGGGAGCTTTAATGTATACTGTTGAAAACATAATGAAGCATTTATGTGATTATCAATTTATACGCCTGGATCGTTCTGCAGGCAAACGCCGGAAAATCTTCTAAAAGACTAAAAAACTATTTGCTATATAACCACAAAAATACTGCTCCTGTTAAGCAATGCATGTTTGTTGTGACATGCATTTTACTGCAGCTACTGTGATGATTTTATGAGTTAAAATATTTAACTGTTATTTCATAGGAACTGCATAACGTATGTGTATCCACATTCAATTATACGCTTATGTCTACATATCAGGAGTGATTTATGACTGACTGTGCCTTTCTCACACAAACTGATGTATGTAACTTATCAATGTCCTCTGAAGCATCGTAGAGCTGCGGGTCTATGGAATACAAAGTGAGTACTGCAAAAGCTCATAGCCCACAGACCTGAGCCCAGACACTTCATCTAACCGTGTCCTTTAGCCTGTCATTCCCACTGTATGCAATAATCAGCCCCGTCGTAATAAGTTAGAGCTCCCGCACTGACCAGGCTTTATTGGAATCCGTTGTTTTGTGCATAAACCTCGGCTTACAGAGGAGGACCTTGTAAAACCCTGATCATCGGTTGGGTCACCTTGCTGTTTTTATTCCTCTTCACATTCTCACTGCCTCTGTCTTATCCAATCCTGTCTTTTTATGTCTTCTATTCTTGGACTCTCTTCTGTTATTCTTGTTATGAAGGCCATTTTCGTGTCTCTAACATATATCTTGAAGGGATAGTTCACTCAGAAATGTCTTCGTTTCTCGTTTTGGTTGCTATTATTTTGGTTACCAAATATTTTCAAACATTTCCCAAAATATCTCCTTTTATGCTCCACATAATAAATAAAGTCATATAGGTTTTGGAACGACATGAGGTTTTTTAAAAAAATAAAATCTCTATTTTTTTTGTTTGTACTGATGAATGTATATGTATGTGTGTGCATATGTAAATTTTGTTATTATTTGGTCTAGTATTATTCAATATGTTTTGAATATTTGATTTTTTTTCTTGCAATTTTTCAACTCAGCTCTTTTGAGTAAACTATTCTTTTAATATACTTCATAATTCATTATACTCACAATTTTTATAGATGAAAATTCTATTAGTTTGTTTCCACTTATCAAAACAAAGTGATAATTTTAAATAAATTCACTAATATTTTTTGCTGCGCCCCCAAATGCTGCTCTAATTAAACTGGCAATTTACTAAAATCTATTCCAGGTGTTTCTTTTTTTTTTTCCCCTTTCCCCAGGAGAAGATTTACACAAAACATGTTTTATTAAGAATATTGTTTTAATTAAACAATTTATGTGTGTCCCCAATTTATATGGGTCTTTTGTATTACAATTTTTGGCCTTAACTAACAAAAACAGTTCACTATTGACTTTGTCCTCCTGAAAGTATCATCATTTTTGATTCAAAAGCAACTGAAAAATGATAGAAATCAGTATAATATAATTTTAAAAGATGGTTAAATGTCAAAGTACTGTAACATATTTTCAATCTGCAATTGCCAATGACTAACTTTAATCAATTTAATTAATAATAAGTTTAAGTACCTGATCTTGATCAAAACACATCTGAAAGTGTGGTGGTATATGCTTTTATAGAAATATGTTCTTATATTACACAAGCATATTCATTTTCTAAAAGTCACAGTTCAAAAGGTACCGCATAAGAGATTGACCCTTTTATTATTTCCTGTTCTCTCATATATATTACAGTACAGATCTACACCAGTCTCACACACACACACACACACACACTGATGGTAAGAATGTTAAGTGCATGTGTCTTTTGCGGAAACCAGTCTGAATACAGATGCCTGGGGGATCAAAGCCTCTTGGCAGCATCTACCTGACACTCTCTTTACCCAGACCAACACGATAATTTACAGCGATACCACCTTCCTCTTTCATCCCATTCTCTTCCATCTCTTGCCCTTCCTATGTCTTTCGGTTCTTATGTTCTCCTCATTATGTCAGCAAACGTCCTCTTTCTTTCTAGCCACAGTACAAGAACAGATGTGTGATTGCCTGCCTTGAGTCAGAGCCACAATCCCCCTGTTCCCATATCAACCAATAATGATATGTAACCAAATATGAAATGACCTGTGATTCTGACTCCTTTTCTCTTGCGATTAGTCTGGCTAAGGTAAGTTCTTTAGTTCACGTTCTTTAGGTTATCAAAGCAATGCAAATACTTGAGTCTGATCTATTATGCAGCTTAATCACTGACTATGGCTCATTTGCATAACAACAATATATCCTCACTATGGAGGACAAAAAAGAGGCTCTTTGAACATAAATAGACCTGCAAAAAAGATCCTGGAGGCATTTGATTAGGCTACATTCCTGCTATTCCGTAGCTTTTGAACTCCATAACTTTTAAAAAATTAATATATCTTTCATGCATTTTAGAGAAGTGTTCAAAAAGTATACAATACTTTCAGAAGTATGTTCCGGTCAAACTGGAGTCTTGGGATAAGTGAGAAAAAAGACACTTTTTGTAATGTCTATAATTAACGTATGTACTGTAACTAATTATCTTCATTTAGAGGCTCAGCAAATAATTTTAAGTAATTTAATTACACTTCATTTGAGTATTTTTTATATTAAAATGTTTATATACTAATATAATGCATTAACATGAATTTATTTACATTTAAATTTAATTTGGAATCATTTGACAGCTCTAATTAAAGGGGTCATATGACATTGCTAAAAATATTTTGTGTATTTGGTGTAATGCAATGTGTTTATGCGGTTTAAGGTTCAAAAAACACATTATTTTCCACATACCATACATTATTGTTGCTCCTATATGCCCCGCCTTTCTGAAACGTGCCAATTTTTACTAAGCTCATCGTTCTGAGAAGCGAGGCATGCTCTGATTGGTTAGCTATCCAGTGCGTTATGATTGGCCGAATACCTCAAGCGTGTGACGGAAATGTTACGTCCCTTACCGAAATTGTGATGCCGTGTCCCGGCGTGACGACACAAAAACAATAAAACCCATTATAAACGAGGCATTTGTTGCATCCAGTGAGGACATAATTACTGATTATAATGACTTATACTGTCTTTTTACGCGCCGCGTTGCATCGCGCCGCGTAAACATTACCATGTCTGCATTTGTGATCGGAGAAACAACAAACGCTACTCTACACAGCTCAAAACTCGCGTTTGAATAGTCAGTGGCAAATTCTTTAAATATGAAAACATACTTACAGGCTGTGAGTCAGAAGCGCCAGACTGTCCTTGCAAAGTTGGAATTGCCCCACTTTATAGAAACAGTCTTTGAGCACAGCTGGCAGGCTACTCCCAGGTTCAGGAAATAGTCCTCCTCCTTTCTTTGCATATACATTTGGGCGGTGTTATGCAAATCTCCCCACACCGTGATGTAGACATGTGGGGGCGTGTTTGAATGAGCCGTTTTAGGGGGGCGGGTCGAGTCTTAACTTTTATAAAGAATATCTCTTTGGTTTTGAGACTTTAGTCTTTGCAACTTCAGGGATCTTGCACAATCAGCTTGTAACACTCCAAAGAGAAAGGAAAACTTGAAATCGCATCATATGACCCCTTATGATCATTATTGATCATTATAAATGATCATTATTGGTTCTTGTTAGCAACTCTGTAATGACAATAAATAGGGTAAAACAATCCTAAATGGTCTAGAGCTTTCACCAGGATTTGCAGAGCGCTCTTCAAAAATCACCTTAACTATCTTGCTTACTCTTTTAACGCTGCTGAAACCAAACTGTGAAGAACATTCTGTTCAAATATAGAAACACGGTACTCACCTTTGTTGATGCTGATGCTCCCTGGTCCAGAGAGAGGCTATGAGAGAGAGGTAAACATGGAGAAATCAATACCATATACATGCTCTACAACCTCCTCAAACTTCCACAAATAGACACAGAATCATACAGAGACACTGACACACTGCCATGTATGAAAGTGATCTAGTTTCTGGTTTTAGATTTAGGCATTTGATCAGGTCTAGATGCTTTTCTCAGGTCTAAAGGGAAATTATGGTCCATCGCTTTGGGCTGTCAATGTTTTGATAAAATACAATCCCATTTAATAGTTTGAAGTTATTTTCCTTTTTCTCTTTTTTAGAAATGAATTAATTCTTCTATTCAGGAAGAAGCATTACAGGCATTACAATGATTAAAAACATTACACTGACAATAAAACTTTTAAACATTTCTATTCTAAATGCTGTTCTTTTGAATGTTCTATTAATCAAAGAATCCTGAAAGAAAAAATGTTTTACAGTATTACAATTATGTAATTATGTATTACAATTCATATATGCTACATTATATTACATTATCACAGCCCAATGGCCAATCGCTGCATTCTCATTCTCTATACAAAAACATTTGTATAATGATCACTAAACTGTATAACTGAACATTGTGACAAGAGCTTTCCAACATAGCTGTGCTTCACGTCTCTCGTATTACACCGCAACCGTTTTGCAGTTATATCAAGAACAGCTATTTATCAAATTGTCAATTTGGTCAGTAACAATGATAGGTACAAACACTTCCCTGTTCCAGTTCTGTCCTTGGCTTTGGCTTGAGCTTGTACCCTAGACCACCAGGAGCTTGATAATCAGGTTTTTTTTTTCTTTTTTTTTTATAAAATGCCACCTTGAATTTTTCCCCTGGCATGACAGCAGAGCACCCGGCTCACCTCATCAGCTGACCTCCATTAAAGAGAAGGTCCAGAGAACTGGCACAAGACACACCTGAGCTGCTTTATGATCCCGTTGGTGTGCTGTGCACACACTCACAGGTTCATATTCTCCAAAAACAGGCCATGAAAGACCAGCAGTGTCTGGAATAATCCCATGAACAGACTCCTTAATTTACAGTCCTCCAAGTGCGAGCGGCCCCGGGGTTTGGAAAGAAGCTAATATTCAGAATTAAAAAATTAAAACTCAGCTATTGTATAATCTGCTCTTGAAACAGTAAATTAAACTAAGCCTGGTAGCTTCACCTCAGTCCTAATTAAATTACTTTGTCTGAACTGTACAGTACATTTTTAATTTATTAAACAAGAACATTAAGTCGCAGCACCAAGGCATGACTTGGGCTGTATTTAAGAACAAATTAACAAATCAGCATACTATTTCTTAGGTGAAATATTAGTATTGCTTAATGTACAATAGAAGGTGCTAGAATTTTAGATACTTCTAGAAATGTATAATAGGCAAAAGTTTACTTAAAATATGTACTGATATTTTTGTGTTTTCATACTTCTTCCCTGCTGGACGTTGGAGACCAACAAAACTGTCAGTAAATTACATGGCAATAGCTGGTTAATCTAGTTGGTGACCTTGGATATAATTGTTTTTTTTTTACACTGCACCATTAAAGGAATAGTTTACTCAAAAATGAAAATTTGCTGATAATTTATTCATCTGTAGGTCATCCAAGATGTAGAGGAGTTTGTTTCTTCATCGGAAAAGGTTTGGAGAAATTTTGCATTACATCTTTTGCTCACTAAAGAATCCTCTGCAGTGACTGGGTGCCGTCAGAATGAGAGTCCAAACAGCTGATAAAACCATCACAATAATCCACAAGTAATCCACACGACTCCAGTCCATCAATTAACATCTTGTGAAGTGAAAAGCTGCATGTTTGTAATAAACATTTCCATCATAAAGACATTTTTAACTTCAAACTGTTACTTCTGGCCAAAAAAATGAGTTGTCTATCCAAAATAGTTATCTCATTTGAACCAAGAGAGAAATCAAGCACTTTCTACAAACGAAAACAGTTCTAAACAAATATGTTGGTGGATTTTAATGTGGGAGACCAACAGGTATGGACTTTTTCATTGGAAAAAGCATTATTACGGATTAGCATTATAGACTCTATTTTGGCCAGAAGTTAAGTTTAAAGATAAAATGCCATAATGGTGCATTTGATTCTTACAAATATGCAGCTTTCAGTACACAAGATGTTAATTGATGGACTGGAGTGGTGTGGATTTCTTATTTATTATTGTGATGTTTTTTATCAGTTGTTTAGACTCTCATTCTGACGGCACCCATTCACTGCAGAGGTTCCACTGGTGAGCAAGTGATTTAATGCTAAAATTCTTTAAATCTGTTCTGATGAAAAAAAACAACTTATTAACATCTTGGATGGCCTGAGGGTAAGCAATGCAGTCTGACAAATCAGATTTAGCAAAGCAAAAATGATCTTGCAACATTTTTCAGCCTTTTGGCTGATATATATTCAAAAACACTGATTCATCCAGGAACGAAACCAGCTTTCCCATCTATGCACATGACTCCTTTATCTCTCTCACTTTCCTTGTTTCTTCACATTCCCATCACCGCGTCACTCACCCCGTGACACTGCTGCTGGCCGAGCTGTCTGTAATCTGCGAGCTTGTGATCCACTTTGTCTCGCCCACTACGGTGCGGGCATGCGGCAGTCGCCCGACATCCTTCACAGTCATCATCAGGTGGTGTGAAGACTTCAGCACTCGTACGGCCTCATCGTGTGGGATGCTGAGGAAACTCCGGCCATTAACCTCCAGGATCTGATCGCCGACCTGTGGAGATGATGGAGCAGAGACAGGAGAAGGTGGGTGGGCTGGTGGTGGCAGAGCAGGACAGGAGGTAAAGGGGGGTTGTGATGAGGCCGGAGGCGGGGCAGTCTGGATATCCTGAGGTCGAACATGGTAGAGTGGTGTGGCCAGGTTAAATTTTTGGAACAGCAGAGAAGGTTTTGATGAGATAAACAGAAAGTCAAAATTATGATGACTTACTGAAAAGAACGCACCAATAGACAAACACATTTTAAATATTCATGCCCACCTTATAAATAGAATTTAAAAAGAGGACAAGTAAAATACACTATGAAGAACTTGCACAAAATATGCCTCCTCCAGAATAATAGCTGATTCTGAACTGCACAAACAGTCTTAATTTCCAAATGTTTTTCCAATTTCCATTTTTTGTTTTTCTTAACTAAAACTGTTAAAATCATTTTCATTGACTGAAATAAAGCTAAAATATTATTTGATAGAATATTATTTTATATTAAATAATTTATTTCATTTATACATTTATTTTATATTAAATAGAATTTTAATAGAATATTATTAAAACAGATGAAAAAACAACAAAACAACTAAATTACTGAAATTTACATCAAAATTAAAAAGAAAACTGTTCAAAATATTAATAAATAATATAATAGTATACAAACAATACTAAAATATTGTTTTTTTCCCCCAAGGACCCCAAACATCATGATCCTTGCAAGGGCACCTTCCTAAAATATAGAGTATCTAAATATTTTTATGTCAAATAAATAAATAAACAAACAAACAAATGAATAAATATGAAAAAGACAACATTTGGCTTCAGCAAAAACATCTGATTTATAAAGGACAGAACGATTACAAAATATAAAAAAAATAAAAATAAATAAATCTCATGGTATACTGTACCAGCCTTTAGAGAGCAGAATGAAAAATTAAATGGTAACAATGAAAAAAAAAAAAAAAAAGTTTAAACATTGCATGAAACATTTACTCAATATCTTAACATATTAACATTACAATATACTGTACTAAAAAAAAAAACACATTGTAATATCATTTAAATCTTTTTTCTCTCAAATTACATTTAAATACATCTACTACATGATGTTCCTTGCCTTTAACCTGCAAACTGTATAAAAATACTGGATAAAAAAAGAAAAAGAAAGAGATCATTTTGCCTCCTTATTTCAGTCCACCAAATGCCACTGAAAAAGATTCAATTTAGATGGCAGGCAAGGTCCTGCTTTTGCTGTAAATGTAATACGTCTTAAATCAATCGCTTCATTTCTCAGTATTGGATGAGACACTGAAGAGATGTCAAAAAAGAGACATGCTGTAGCTTTAGTGCTACATACACAGTACATTTCTTCTGGATGGTTCTGAAAGTCTCCTCATCTCATCCATTCATCCTCCCACTCGTTGATCTGCTCTTTTTCTTTTTCCCATGCTCCTACTGCTTGTCACTCATTTATCTCACTCATTGTTTCTTCTTTTGTCAGTTCGCTTCGGAGTAAAATATTTCTATTTCGAAGCTCTTACTCTGGGATTAACTCGTCACAACAGCAAACTGGCTCCATTTCTCTTTATCTTGCTCTCGTTCTGTTTTCATCACTATCTCTCAGTTTCATCCCAGCTCTCTTTATGGATCAATACCGGACCGCCCCTCTGCCCGCCCAAAGACGCTTGAGGGTAATTAAAGAGGCTTTGCAGTAATCATGATATTAATAAATTATGGTGTTGATCAATTTGGACGCAATACAGCTTTGTTTCCCAAAGAACACAAGAGAGGTATTTGAAATCGATGTGGCAGATACGAGCTCTTGCTTTCCCTAGCGAAACAGCCGATCATTAGCTCAGGTTTATCTCCCGGCATTTCTTTTCAGTGTATCACTCCAGAGTGTTCAAACGCTGTGAGATACTAGATACTGTTATTACAGGAAACACATCAAACCACTGAGGAATGTGAGAGAACTCTTGAAAAGGTTTTAAAGGAATAGATCACTGGCAAAAAGTCTTTCTAAACCTCTATGACTTCAAAGCAGTCAAAAAGAGAAATTCTCAAAAACGTCCAAGCTGCTTTTTTCAAAAAAAAAAAAAAAAAAAAGTGCTATAAATGGCTATAAAACTTTTTCTGTAAAAGTCAAAATGAGAAATTCTCAAAAATGTCCACGCTGGTTTTTAAAAAACAAAAAACAACTATGGACCACTGTAGCTAACTAAACCTAAACTTAAAATTATTAAAAAACTGTTGCCAGTAATTGAAATAAAGCTGAAATTAAATTAAATATAAATATCAGGGAAAAAAAAAAAAGAAGAAAACTTAGAAATGCTGCTGGCCAACTAACTCAAATAAATAAGCTGAAGTTGAAATTCTAAAACTACTAAAGCCCTAAAAATCTCAAATAAAAATAAAGCTATTAAAAATACTAAATAGCTAATACAAAAAATACATAAAAATATATAGCTATATATGTTTTTAAAAACTAATAAAACTAGCAAAAGCACATAAAAAGCAACCTACACCTCAAAAAAAAAATTAAAATGAAAAATACACTAAAATAACAACTAAAGTTACTGCATGATCAGGAACTGTAATCTAGATGTTTGCAAAGCAAATAAGCAAAGTTTGGCAAAAAAATAAATAAAAATTAAACAAGAAATGCACTTTATTTAAAGGGTTACTCAACCCAAAATTAAAATTTTATCATTAATCACTTACCCCCATGTCGTTCCAAACCCGTAAAAGCTTTGTTCGTCTTCGGAACACAATTTTAAGATATTTTGGATGAAAACCGGGAGGCTTGTGCCTGTCACATTGACTGCCAAGTAAATAACCGCACGGATACACTTTCTACGTTGATTTACACTTTGAATTGAATGAAAACAGCGTATCCGTGTGGTGCGGCTGACACAGAACAGCGTATGCAGTTTGTGTCCAGCGGATACTCTCCAAAATGACGCTACAGTGACGCAGATGAGACGAATTGTTGAATAAAATCGTTATTTTTATTTTCTTTGTGTACAAAAAGTATTCTCGTCGCTTCATAAAGTTCAGATTGAACCAATGGCAGATGGACTATTTTGACGATGCCTTTCATATTTTTCTGGGCCTTGACAGTGTTATTTACTTGGCAGTCAATGGGACAGTCAAAAGCCTCCCGGTTTTCATCCAAAATATCTTAAATTGACCGTTCGCAAAACCCGCCCACCCTTAGTTACTGTTGCCATGACCGACAAACAGTGCCGCTCTCACACTACACATGTTCTCACGCAGTGAAAAATACATCGCAGATCAAAGAGGAAACTGACAACACACCGACAGAGCAGGTTACTTCTGATATGAAACAAGGTCTCAGGACCCTCAGCTTTTAAATTGTGTCATTTTTAAAGAAATTCAAACAATAAATACCGTTTTGTGGCTCTTCGAAGTGTCGTGGCAGATCACTGTGTTGCCTCAGTTCAAACACATGAACCGATCGTCTTTTCATATTTACTTAAAGCACGAAATGAATATGAATAAACATCAGAAAGTTTTATTTCAACTGCAGAACACACCATTTTTCAAGTTTAAGTCCACCGAAGTTAATGTACTCTCCTGTCTGATTTGTGGTTAAGGCTGGAAGGGATACAGCTGAGGCTACTGGGCATGCACATTTACATATTTTCCGAGCCGACAATATAACGTGAAATGGTTTTAAAAAAGTACATAGCACCATAGTTTCATCAGTTTACAGTGTCGCAGTGACCGTCTTTTTGCAGTAAAGGACCTGTCATAGTTTAACGAGTGGGAAGATGACATGAAGCGACACAAGGTTAGCGGCATTGAAAACAGATGAGCACACATTGGCATATAAAGCTCCCATTCAGGGCGAAGTTCACGGGATTTTGTCCACAGAATGATAAGAGCACACGTTTTAACATTATTTTATTATTTAACACTCAGTATTTAACTTAAGCACTGCAAGCCATGCATACAGCACCGGACATGACAGGTTTTCTGGTATGCAAAACAAGTACTTTAAAGGAATACCTTAGCTTATTACCGTTACCGTGGCAACCAACAACAGCACAGCTTAACCCTCTGCACATTTTTATATTTAGTTATATTGAAAAAGTTTCAATTCAGTCAATCTTTTTTTTACCCCGTTTTAACATGTATTTCTATGGAGACCGGCAGTAGCTGTCGGGCAAGATGGTGGATAGCAGTGGCGGCACATAATATTTGCGTCCTGATTGGTCAGATCGCCTGTCAATCAAGCTCTTTGTGAACGGTCAATTGTGTTCCGAAGACGAACGAAGCTTTTACGGGTTTGGAACGACACAGGGGTAAGAGATTAATGACAAAATTTTCATTTTGGGGTGGAGTAACCCTTTGAATGGAAATCAAAAAGACCTAGAAATATGAAATCTGATTTGTAAGAGAGAGGAATATATAAATGTGTGTGTGTGTGTGTGTGTGTGTGTGTGTACTAGTGATGTGCAGATGGCGGTTAAATCCGCGGCCGCTGCGGATAATCCGCGGGTCGGGTGGGTCGGGTAATAAAAACTTGCATTCTGATCATTTGCGGGTGGGTCGCGGGTGGATAAGATAAATCATTAATGATGCAAATAATAACTACATTTTCTAAAATATGAACGTGTTAAATAGGCTACAGAAATTGAATAAACTGTAAATTAACATATTAAAGTTATTCAACAAAACATTATTTAGTCAAGAGCAGTGAGGGATTTTCTCTGTCTTTTGTTGTTTGACTAACATTAATGAAAAACGGCACAACTTTATCAGGCTGCTGTCACAAGACCTATTTCACGGATCCAATACTGATACACATGCGTTTTCATTCGCAGCTGTTTACATTAACTTAAGACAAAACCGACAGTGCTTATGAGAATACTCGCCAGGACGACCATTTTGACGTCAATTTGTGTGTATTTGGCCACTTAAGCGCAACAAGCACGCGCTTTGGATGTGACTGTGAGCGCACAGAAAAGCGCCTCTGGAGCGCGCGAGTACCGAAAGGCTTAAAAAGACGTGCAAATGATAAATTGGGACGATGCAACAATGACCGATTAGGCAATTGACAATTCTGTCAATACCGAAACGTGAGCTAAAGTCTTGTATCGCAGCGTGCAGCTCTAGATGCGCCGATGTGAAGAGAAAGTCAGAGAGAAGACGCGGTCACTCATGCTGTTTTCAAATGACTGATTTGATCTGATGGTTTGTGTGAATTTATTTACTCATCTAACCTACACACTATATTGAATAAATGTTTTGCAGGAATTTCCCTCATTTTAAAGTCGAAAGGTGCGGGAATGAGTAATGCGATATATGCACAATACCGTACTGAAATTCAGGACCTGATTAAACATAATTCTATTGTACAAAGAATTGTGAAACATGACTTTTCCAAAACATTCTGGGTTTATTTATTTTTTGCAAAACTTTCCAGGCCTGGAAATTGCTGTATGAAAATTCCATGACTTTTCCAGGTTTTTCATGACCGTATGAACCCTGAACCGTATGAATGTGACGATTGGGTGCGGGTCGGTGCGGTTATCTAAATCAGACAAAAATATAGGTGCGGGCGGTTGGCGGGTGGATAATTTATTTGAAGCTGCGGATTCGGGTGACACACACACACACACACACACACAGACACACACACACACACACACACACGTGTGTGTGTGTGTGTGTGTGTGTGTGTGTGTGTGTGTGTGTAAAGCCATCTGCCATCATTTAATCTCCTATGAACTCCTCTACATCATCTGTTCTGACCTCTCATGACTTGAAACCATGTGGGGAGTATAATCATGACAGGATGAAGATGAATAATCCTCAGCCTCTCTCTCTCTCTTCTTTTCTTTCACATCACTCCATCATTTTTTCCCTTTAACTGCATTTTGCACTCCCTGTCAGTGAAGGAACGACAGCACTCTATAGCTGCAAACTAACCGGCAGTCATTCGTTTTCAACGAGCAACGTCGATTTTTAACAACATGAGAGACAACTTAATGCAAATGAGCAGCGCTGTGATGCCGCGACTACCAGTGGGAGTGCAGACAGTCGACTAAAAAGTTGAGTGGTCGACAAGACGCCAACAGCGAATACTGGGAGGCCTCCAGAGATTTCATTTCTGTCAGTGCAAAGGCCCTTGAGAGTGAATGAGGAAAATGCTTGGCATTTGGAAAGAACGCCTGCCCCGACCACAGCATCCCTGACATTTCTCTCTTTCCTGATGGAGGAGGAAGAAAATGATGGAAGAGAAGACGGATGAGAAATCGGCTTGGCTGCTTGTTTTTCCCAAATGGCTCCAATATCCGGACAGCAATCAGAAACAGTGGCTAATGCACACAGCAATCATGCATTTGTTACAAATCCAGGTCTGTGAGAGGAATAACATCTGCTCTACTGTTACGTCAAACGTCAGAGCATAGTGCATCACTCATTCTTCATTTAGCAAAGTAGTTTAGAGGTTGTAGCTGTAAGCCAAATACAAGACTATAAATTTCTATCTTTACATACTCACTTTGTCACCTGCAAGGTTGCTGTTGTGCATTTAAGTTTGTTATTTTAATACTAGTTTCAAAAGAACTTTAAATTGCTTTATATAGACGTGGAAAAAGCTATCTGATAGCATTCCCATTCATCTCAATGGCAGTTGTTTTGTTTCTCGTGCTTCATGGGAACCCTGAAACATTTTTTGAGCCATTTACTTGAATCATAAACCCCATTCACATCAATCTAGAAATGCAGAGGAAAGAATCCATATAACAAGTATATCAACTATGACACCGAATTCAGCAGGAAGGTAAAAATATAACGGTAAAAACTGTTATAAAATAGTTAACTGCTATAAAATACTGCATATACTGTTCAAATAGTATATGCTGTTATGAGCATTCCAACAAACTCGGTCAAAAAAAATTCAAAAAGAAAAAATGAAAAAAGGCAGTAAAATAAATATATTTTGATATTTTTAACAACAATCATGAAATCCACCTATGAAACACACTATGTTATATATATATTATATCATTTTTATATAGACAACTGTTCTTTATGCTATTTTTCTTGAGAAGTTTCAGTGAATTTACTTGATGGTTAAAAAATGCAATTTATTGTGTAGGGAATGTTGGATTGTAATAAACAGATTACTTTTGAAACTATAAAAAATTATTTGATGAATAAATAAATAAATAGACAAAATTAAAAATAAATAAATGTAAACTGAATGGCAGTAAAATGAAGATATTTTGATATTTTCAAAAATAATCATCAAATTCAGCTTTGAAACACACTATATTATTTATATAATCTCTCTTTATATTATATTCGTTATATTCCAAGCTTTGGCAATATTGTATTTTTTACAGTCACACCATTAAAACAATTTAAGAAAAAAATATAAATATTATATATATATAAATATTATTTATATATATATATATATATATATATATATATATATATATATATATATATATATATATATATATATATATATATATATATATATATATACAGTGGGTACGGAAAGTATTCAGACCCCCTTCACTTTTTTCAATTTTGTCATGTTGCAGCCTGATACTACAATTGTTTAAATTCATTTTTTTTCTCATTAATCTACACTCTGTACCTCATAATGATGAAGTGAAAACAGAATTTTAGAAATGTCTGTAAATTTATTAAAAAGAAAAACCTGAAATATCACATTTACATAAGTATTCAGACCCTTTGCAACAACACTTGAAATTTCGCTCAGGTGCCTCCCATGTCTCTTGATCATTGCAGAGATGTTTCTACACTTTGACTGGAGTCCGCCTGTGGTAAATTAAATTGATTGGACATGATTTGGAAAGGCACACACCTCTCTGTAAAAGGCCTCACAGCTGATAATGCATATCAGAGCGAAAACCAAGCCACGAGGTCAAAGGAACTGCCTGCAGAGCTCAGATACAGGATTGTATTGAGGCAGAGATCTGGGGAAGTCTACAAAAATATTTCTGCTGCACTGAAGGTTCCCAAGAGCACAGTGGCTTCCATAATTCTCAAATGGAAGAAGTTTGGCACAACCAGGACTCTTCCAAGAGCTGGTCCCCAGCCAAACTGAGCAATTGATGGAGAAGGGGCTTGTCTAGACTGGTGACCAAGAACCTGGTGGTCACTCTAGTTGAGCTCCATGATCATATATGCAGATGGGAAAAACCTACAGAAGGACAAACATCACTGGAACACTCCACCGATCTGGGCTTTATGGCAGTGTGGCCAAACTCAATCCTCTCTTCAGTGAAGACACATGAAAACACACTTGGAATTTGCAATAAAGCACCTAAAGGACCCTCAGACTCTGAGAAACAAGATTACCTGGTCTGATGAACCTCAATTCTAAGCATCATGTTTGAAGGAAACCGGCTCTTCTCATCACCTGCAGAGTACCATCCCAAAAGTAAAGTGTGGTGGTAGCAGCCTCATGCTGTTGGGCTGTTTTTCAGCGGCAGGGACTGAGGAACTCATCAGAGTAGAAGAAAAGCTCAATGCACCAAAATATTGAGATAGCCTTAATGAAAACCCAGTCTAGAGCATTCAGAACCTCAGACTGGGCCGAAGGTTCACCTTCTAACATGACAATGACCCTAAGCACACAGCCAAGGCAACACAGGAATGGCTTAGGGACAACTCTGTGAATGTCCTAGAGTGACCCAGCCAGAGCCCTGACTTGAACCCTATCGAACATCTCTGGAGAGACCTGAAAAAGGCTGTCAACAGACGGTCCCCATCCAACCTGACCGAGCTTGAGAGGATTTGCAAAGAAGAATGGCAGAAATTCCCTCAATCCAGTTGTGCAAAGCTTGTTGCGTCATACCCAAAAAGACTCGAGGCTGTAATTGCTGCCAAAGGTGCTTCAACTAAGTACTGAGTAAAGGGTCTGAATACTTATGTAAATGTGATATTTCAGTTTTTTCTTTTTAATAAATTTACAAACATTTCTAAAATTCTGTTTTCACTTTGTCATTATAAAGGACAGAGTGTAGAGTAATGAGAAAAAAAAAGAATTTAAACAATTGTAGTATCAGACTGCAACATAACAAAATTGAAAAAAGTGAAGGGGGTCTGAATACTTTCCGTACCCACTGTATATATATACACACACACACACACACACACACACACATATATACAGGTGCATCTCAATAAATTAGAATGTCGTGGAAAAGTTTATTTATTTCAGTAATTCAACTTAAATTGTGAAACTCGTGTATTAAATAAATTCAGTGCACACAGACTGAAGTAGTTTAAGTCTTTGGTTCTTTTAATTGTGATGATTTTGGCTCACATTTAACAAAAACCCACCAATTCACTATTTCAACAAATTAGAATATGGTGACATGCCAATCAGCTAATCAACTCAAAACACCTGCAAAGGTTTCCTGAGCCTTCAAAATGGTCTCTCAGTTTGGTTCACTAGGCTACACAATCATGGGGAAGACTGCTGATCTGACAGTTGTCCAGAAGACAATCATTGACACCCTTCACAAGGAGGGTAAGCCACAAACATTCATTGCCAAAGAAGCTGGCTGTTCACAGAGTGCTGTATACAAGCATGTTAACAGAAAGTTGAGTGGAAGGAAAAAGTGTGGAATAAAAAGATGCATAACCAACCGAGAGAACCGCAGCCTTATGAGGATTGTCAAGCAAAATCGATTCAAGAATTTGGGTGAACTTCACAAGGAATGGACTGAGGCTGGGGTCAAGGCATCAAGAGCCACCACACACAGATGTGTCAAGGAATTTGGCTACAGTTGTCGTATTCCTCTTGTTAAGCCACTCCTGAACCACAGACAACGTCAGAGGCGTCTTACCTGGGCTAAGGAGAAGAAGAACTGGACTGGACTGTGGAGAAGCTCATAGCCCAAGTTGCTTGAAGTCCAGTGTTAAGTTTCCACAATCTGTGATGATTTGGGGTGCAATGTCATCTGCTGGTGTTGGTCCATTGTGTTTTTTGAAAACCAAAGTCACTGCACCCGTTTACCAAGAAATTTTGGAGCACTTCATGCTTCCTTCTGCTGACCAGCTTTTTAAAGATGCTGATTTCATTTTCCAGCAGGATTTGGCACCTGCCCAAAAGCACCAAAAGTTGGTTAAATGACCATGGTGTTGGTGTGCTTGACTGGCCAGCAAACTCACCAGACCTGAACCCCATAGAGAATCTATGGGGTATGTCAAGAGCAAAATGAGAAACAAGAGACCAAAAAATGCAGATGAGCTGAAGGCCACTGTCAAAGAAACCTGGGCTTCCATACCACCTCAGCAGTGCCACAAACTGATCACCTCCATGCCACGCCGAATTGAGGCAGTAATTAAAGCAAAATGAGCCCCTACCAAGTATTGAGTACATATACAGTAAATGAACATACTTTCCAGAAGGCCAACAATTCACTAAAAATGTTTTTTTTTTTTTTTTATTGGTCTTTTGAAGTATTCTAATTTGTTGAGATAGTGAATTGGTGGGATTTTTTTTAATTTGAGCCAAAATCATCACAATTAAAAGAACCAAAGACTTAAACTACTTCAGTCTGTGTGCATTGAATTTATTTAATACACGAGTTCCACAATTTGAGTTGAATTAATGAAATAAATGAACTTTTCCACGACATTCTAATTTATTGAGATGCACCTGTATATGGTTCGGTACACTTTCAAAAGTTAATAATATGCTCACTTTAAATACTAATATATACCTTTACGAAGGTGTACCCTTGAAGAGTTTTCTCTATAGTTTTTTCAACCACAGTTGAAATTTAGTTTCTTTTATTATTAATTTTCTTTTATTATTTCGCATGAGGTTATAAAAACATTTGTTTTATATATAATTTATTTTGTCTTATCTTCTTGTAGTATTCAGTGATAAGTATGTTCACTTGGATAAGAGATTTTACCTTTTTGTCTTCCAGTCCGTCTTGTCATCATTCTTTTATACTGGTTTCAATCATTGTTTCTGTCCTTCTTACTCTCCAGCTTTCTTTCTGCCATTCTCTAATGAACGGTCATGCTCTGAATACAGACAAAGTGGTGCTTACCCCATCCCTTCATTCATTCATCATTGTACTTAATGGCTGTTTAAGACTTATGGCTACACCAAGAGTACTTAAAGTTTGAGTAATACTAACTCACAGTGACAGGAGCAGCCATACAGACAGACCCACCCAGTGTCCAGACACTTCTTCCGTGAAACTACCGTATTTGTTAGGGCTGCACGATATTGGAAAAAACTCACATTGCGATATTTTGTTTTTCTGCGATATATATTGCGATATGAAAAAAAAAAAAAAAAAAAAAAAAAAAAAAAAAATCACCAAATGACTTGAATAGCTCTATTTGGAGAGAGAAAAAAATATTGATTTTGTAGGTGAGTAAATCAGCATAGGAAATAAACAATTTACAAGCATAGATAAATATAATAGAACAAAGATACAAATGAAATAAACAGTGCTTTGTATTTTTAAGGCAAGTCCAACAGTATTCAGGTGCAGAAACTGAATAATAAAATGTAAAATAACACTGCATAACACAGTCTTCATTGTATAAATTAAATCTAATAAATCTGTGTTAAAGCTACAAAAGTGATTTTTTCTCTGTTTTGTTGTTTGATTATGACACCGAAAGCAACTGAGACATTAAACTGCTGTTATTGTTATCCTCTTTCTTTCTCAATTGTTTACCTAAGACATTAGCAACTGTTTTTTTTTTTTTTTTTTTTACAAGGATACATGGAGCCATGCATTTTGACACGGTTTCGCGCATATGTGTCGTACTACACTGAATGCGGCGCGACACGACGAATCCCCGCCAGTAAACTGATATGCCTCGCTCTATTTATGACGTACTGACACAAAGTTGACACGATTGGCAACGGTCGCTTTGTCGCATCCAGTGTAGAAAGACTTTGGGGCTGTTCACATGGTGCATCTGCAAACGCGTGGAAAACTCCCGCCGCGCCACTTCCTCCTCCTTTCCAAAGCGCTCGGGAGCTTGCGCTTTCCTGGCTCCTGCCGTTGCGAAACATCCGTGATCTGCTCTCCTCGACGACGCGGAAGTTTCAACAAAGGATAAATGGATTTCCAGCACTGAAAATCGCTTGCAGTAGCTCTGCTACTAAATTTATTTCAAAATGGGTAGCTCTGTGCAGCTGTCGCGTCTGGAGTAGACACGGTGTCTGTGTGTGAGCAAAGAAAACGATCAGTATAAATATAATGATCAGGCCTACTAAACATCGCACATCCTGCGATGTGACTATCGCGGATGCGCACATCGCGATATCGATGCTGAAACGATATATCGTGCAGCCCTAGTATTTGTCAATCACACAGAGGCGTGACCATTTCAAAATGGATTACAAATGTGCAAAAGTAGTCACGTCCACAGTCTAAAAGACTTTTATTAGTCCAGAGGGATTTTTCTTATGATGAACAGCCTCCTCTTCTGAAAGACTGCCTATGGGTATCAGTCTGTGGATATGGCTATATGCTTTCTGGTTATGGTAGAAAAAGATCAAAAGAGCTGAAAACTTGCAACTGAAAATGTCCCCAAATATCACAGTGAAAGTGTACAACTCCCCTGAGCAAAAGTTTCCACAGCAAATGACTTTTTCTCGACTCCTCAAGGACCAAAGTGAATTGGCTTTATGTGACGCAGGGTGGACAGCTGAATAGAGAGGGAACCGGCGCTCAATATGACAGATAACAATCATGACAGCTTCAAAAAGCATGAGCTATAGAATATTATTAAGGTGAAAAGCACGTCGGGCAAAGGTGAAGGGACATCTGACTGCAGATCACAGACGTTCAAGCAATTCTGTGTGTCATTTCCAAGTACAAGAAAGCACTAATTTATAAGAGTCTCTGAGGTCTTGTGATTATTTTCAAAGAATCTAGTAGGGCAATCTTATATGATTTTCACTTAAAGATCAGCTTCCAGCATTTTTAGCATTTACTATTAAGAAAATGTTCAGATCTTGGCAGGTTTCATTGAATTTACATGACAGTTAAAAGAAAAAAGAAGTAATTTATCTAATAGATTCTAATAGACTGCTTTTGATAAAATAAAATAAAATAAAACTTACTGTTTAAAAATGCAACTTATCAGGAAGGTAATAGTGGATTTATTCTTTTAAAAATAAAATAATATAGAAAAATAAAATAAATCTTACTGTTTAAAAATGCAACTTACCAGGAAGGGAATAGTAGATTTATTCTTTTAAAAATAAAATAAAATAAAATAAAATAAAATAAAACTTACTGCTTAAAAATGCAACTTATCAAGAAGGGAATGGTGGATTTATTCTTTAAAAAATAAAAAATAAAATAAAAAATAAAAAATAAATAAAATAAAATAAAATTATCTAAAATAAAATAAAATAAAATAAAATTTAGTTAGAGAATGATGTATTTCTTCTTTTGAAAATAAATTAAAATAAACTAACGAAATAAAAAATAATAGGCAAAGAGAGAAATCCGCAGAGAATGAAAGAGTTTAACAGGTCCAATTTATTGAATGAGAAAGACTTCAAAGTAACTGTGTGTGAACCTTAGGCCTCAGGTTGACAATATCAGCTAATGGAGCAGCCGAGTTTCACTAAAAACTCAGTTAAACGAATGAAGCCCTAAAAAGCCTTTATACTTTTACGGGTTTTAGTAATTTGACCGTTACAAACTACAACACCACTCCCAGTAAGTGTCTTACCATCCTGCAGCCAAGAAGTGTCTTAATTGTACTGCTCATTATCCATTTAGTACAGTTATAGAAGAGCAGCCCAAAGTGAGAATGCAATAAAGCAAGCACAGACAGTAAGACATAAGCATACAAATAAATGAATAACACTGCAGAAAAGCACTTCCAAGATAGGAGGAAGACAAAAACAGAAACAGAGGCTGTGGCTTGAGTGAATGCACACTGATTAACTCCAGCTCTTCAGGGGTCAGTAGGAGTTTTGTGCTCTGTGACACTGAAGCTGAGAGACTGCTCAGTGCGCAAGCACCTTATTCCATCCAATTAAAACTCTACGAGCTGCATCCGCCTCGAAGACCTCTAACATTTTACACCTCCGTTCAACCTCCTAAACCCCAGGGTTGGAGATAAAGATAAAGGCAGGGAGTGAGATAAGACAACAGATATTGTTTGCAAACAAGTGCTGGTGTTGCCTGTGAAAGAAAGTGCTACTGCGGTCATAATCATTTCAGAGATAGGACTAAATTCATCCATCACAACTGTCCTGAGTGTGATAAGCATATTTCTCTATGGCAGCATGAACAAAAAAAGATAATCCGAAGAAAGTTGGAGCCCAAACAACATTGGACCCCACTGACTTATTTTGTTCAGTATAGACAAAAATCACTTTTCAAGGTCATTTTTTTACAAAGTCTTATTTTGCGTTCCACAGAAAGAAATGAATGCAGGTTTGGACATTTTTCAGTAGCTCTTTTCAAAATGTAACAAGCTACTTCTTCCAATAAGAATGAGTATCTCAAAATATATGGCTGTTGTTAATGTCAGACTGTATTGTAATAAGGGTGTTTACTAAATGTGTAATATATAATGTGTAATATAGCTTTCCTGTAGCTCAAATAGAGCATGGCGCTAGCAACGCCAAGATCATGGGTTTGACTCCCAGGGAAAGCAAGAGCTGATAAAATGTAAAAATGCAATGCAAATGCAATGTAAGTCGCTTTGGATAAAAGCGTCTGCTAAATGCATAAATGTAAATGTAATGTAAGGGTGTGTACACCCTTATGTAATTACTAAATTTGTGTTCTGAAGATGAACGAAGGTCTTACAAGTTTGTAACGACATGAGGGTGAGTAATTAATGACAGAATTTTCATTTTTGGGTGAACTATCCCTTTAAACCCTGAATAACAAAGCATTTTAACATCAAAATCTGTCTCTGCTATCAAATGCCACATACTGGCAGTCACTTTGCGATTTCTGATTTGAAAGTCTCCAAGTTAGAAATTCTGGCTTTCTCAATTGAATGAAACACAGCATTAATATTTATGAAGTCTGGTAATTCCAAGATGGATCACTTCTGCTTTGAACAAAAAGGGATTTGTTGCCAATACCAATTTATGCCTCTTTTCACACAGGTTAGTATATATGGGGCTGCACATATTGAAGGCAACCTCTCTACAGACCCCTTGGCCTTACATCCATCTCAAGGGACCTGTTAGGAAATAGATGTTTCATCCAGTTGGGTTCATTGATCCGTGCATTTGTGTTTTTCTGCTTGTGTGTCTATATTGGGGTGTGGGGTCAGGGGTTCATCTGCTGCTAACACTATAATAACACAATCACTCTGAGTGCCGGGCTATTTGGATGAAAGCTTTTTTCGCTCTGGAGTGGTGGCTCACACTCATGGAGGCTTACCTGCTCATTTTACAAAGACAGTTCATAGCGACCATGACAGTCAAGCTTCAAAAAGGACAAAAATATACTATTAAAGTAGAATACATTGCACACACATTGCTATAATTTTTCACATTGATATATTAGCTGTCTAGAGATACTTTCAAAGAAAGAAATAAAGAATACTGAAAGAAATAAAGTACTGTTCAAAAGTTTGGGGACAGTTTTTAATGTTTTTGAAAGAAGTCTCAAAAAGTAAAACTGTGAAATATCATTACAAATTAAAGTAATTGTTTACTATTTTAATATATTTCAAAATGCAATTTATTCCTAAACTGAATTTACGCCGTTATACCTGTCTTCAGTGTCACATGATCTTTCAGAAATCATTCTAATATGATGATCTGGTGCTCAATAAACATTTCTTTTTTATTTGTTGAAAACAGTTTTGTAGCTAGTTTTATGATCCATTTTTTCAGGATTATTTGATAAATAGAAAGCTCAAAAGGACAGCATTTATTTTAGAAAGAAATATTTTGTAACATTATACAGTAAATGTCTTTTCTGCTACAATTGACCAAAATGTATCAGATAAATAAAAGTATTAAATTTCTTTCAAAATAAAATACTGACCCCAAACTTCTAAAGGTTAATGTAGAGTATATGTTATATTTCATACAGCATATGTGCCATGATAAATGCGTGTGAATCTGCTTTCGTTTGTGTATTCCCACAGCAGCAGTGAGGCATTGTAAACACAGCTTCCTGCCAAACCGCTGCCCAGAAATCCATCTCACATCTCTCTTCTGAACAGACATATGGCCTGAAGATAAAACATCCAGCACTCTCTCCATCTCTCTCTCTCTCTCCATGAGTGTATCTGGATCGCCCTCCTTTTAAACTGCCATCTCCTCTCAATCCCATCATGAATCTAAAGGCTGGCCACAAAGCAAACTGCCAGCTTGAAAAGAGCTTAAAACTTTCCCTGACACCACATAATAATGATATTCACCTCAAATTGTGGCAAAAAAATGAACAATGGAATAAACGCAGGATGTCTGGGCATATTATTCAACAGAAGAATAGCTAGAGGAAAAATCACAGTCACTTCACAGTGGACTCCAGTGGTTTCTCCTTCTTTCATGCACAAACACACTTGAGGGAAGCGCTAAAATCAAAGCGGGCAGAGGTAGAACCAGCTGGACTCTTTGGACAGAATATACAAACATGTTTTATCAGTCAACAAATCAGCAGATTTGTGGGATGCCTGTCAGACAGTGGGCAAAGAACAGTGTATCTTGGTAGAGACTTTGCATTGACTTCTTTTGTTTTTACACCGAGATAATGATTATTAGATATTCTAACCCCTAACCTCACCCAACCAACACAAAAACCTTTTTGCATTTTCATGAAGACATTATGAAGTCTGTTTACTAAGCTATTTTCCTCACGGACCACATTGGCTGCTGCTCACAGTGTTGGCGAAACCTGATACAAAAGACTGAAAGCAACAAAGAAAACCTTAAATATTTGGAAAGAGAAAACCAAAATTAACATGTCAAAGAGCTGTGGAACAATTAATGCATGAAATGAGAGAGAAAGACAGACTAAAGAGTGTGAAATACTCGCAACAGTGGGACAGTTAGAGGTCAGGGTAAGACAAAAAAGCAATAAAAATAGATAAAATGAAAGGATGTGGGTAAAACAGGCATAAATTGTACCTTTAGTCCTCCACACTCTGCTGCAGAGCCTCTGTCCACACCTGTGATGTAGATACCTAAAGAGTATTCAGCCCCTCCACGGATCATGAGACCCAGAGAACGGCCGTCATCCAGAACCAAATTTACCTGTGAAGAGGAAGAGATTGTCTGATTAAGAGCTAAATCAAATAAAGAAGTTACACAATTGAAAATGCTTTTAATATGGTCTCTGTTTTTAAGAATATAAACTGTTCAATAGTCTGTTCAATAGTTTATTTAGCAAGGAAGTGACACTAAAAGACATGTTACAAAAGATTTCTATGCACATGAGACCATGATCCGCACTCACACACACACACAAAAAAAATAAAAATAAATAAATAAAAATCTTCCTTTTTAACATTTATTTTATATTCAACATCAATGTCAAAACAAACATTTCGGCTCAAGGCCTTCTTCAGTGTGTTAAAAAGTTTATATAAAAGATTTCTATAAAAATGTATAATGGATTCAACAAAAATATTAAGCAGCACAATGTTTTTTTTTAACATTGAAAATAATAAATGTTTATTTAGTACTAAATCAGCATATTAGAATGATTTCTTAAGGATCACGTCGCAATGAAGATTGTTAAAAATTCAGCTTTGTCATCACAGGAACAAATTACATTCTAAATTACAATAAAATAGAAATCAGTTATTTTAAAATTGTGACAATTTTATTAGTTTTTACTTTATTTTGGATCAAATAAATGCAGGCGAGCATAAGAAGAGACTTATGAACTTTTTAACAGTAGTGTATCTTGTTTCATCATTTAAAATGGTGTTTGTGCTCAATTTATTTAACATAAATACGATTACAATACAATACAATTTTATCTAATGCATTAGCAATCAGACATTTTGAAAAGTGGCTTAAGCATCCAAATAATTCACACTGGCTGTTCTACACACACAAATGCACGCTGAAATGTAGCGCTGACATAACAGCAACAAGGAAATTAAAATACTTCCCAACCACAATGTGTTGTTCACGTCTCAAATATAGAGCAGCCATTACTGTGCCTTACAACTATAATTCTCGACTAACAACCTATGTGCCTTCAGACAGTTCTGCTGAACCAGCAGAAGGACTAATGTGACTCCCACGACCTCTTCAATGTGCAGCACACAAAAGCAACAATAGTGCTGTGATTATAATGCATCATAGAATCCCCGCAGAGCCAATCAGACGGGGTCACCAGAGCACTCTGGGAGATCAATGCGGCAGTGCGACGTCTCGTCCAAACACCAGCACCCACCAAAAGCGTCTGTCGCCCACTAGCACGCTGCTTAAAGGTTAGTACTAGCCATCCCTGAAAGGTCAAGGTGGCGTAGGGCCGTACTCCGTTTTGTGTGAGTCATGTTCATAATGCCACACATTTATAAATGTCTCTCTCATGAACGGCTTCTTATATTTATTTTTTATTCTTCTTTAGAAGCGTGCTAGAGGCTAAATAGACTTTGGCTTTCAAATGAGCTTTCTACGCAACTTTTGTTTCGGTACCCAGGAATTTGTCAGAATTACCCTGCAAATTGCTTCACCACGTTGTGAGACTGAACAAGAGGGTAGTAAATCAGGGAGGACCGAGGGAGATTTCTGCTGCGCTGTGCAGTACTGATGAAGTCGGCGTGCTGCGCTAGTGCGCTCGCTTCCAACGGCCGCGGGGCCTGAGAAAGAGCGCACGCTCTCCAATGGCCTTGGCAGATTTACACCTGGATGAACAGCTCATAAAACTCTCCCTATAATCACATTTAACAAATTCTGGCACACAGGTGAGAACAGAAGAAATTACGGAGGGGTGAGTAACAGTGCTAGGGCAAATTTGAAGAGCGGACAGAAAAAGTGTAGCACAGTTTCCATAAAAATAAGCTGTATAGGTTAATATTAATTGTTTTCAACATTGATACTAATAAAAAAATTTCTGAGCACTTAAATCAATTAGAATGGCTCATGCGACACAGAAGACTGGAGTAATGGCTGCTGATAATTCAGTTTTGTCATCACAGGAATAAATTACATTTTAAAATATATTCAAATAGACCAATTCGGAGTAGACGTCATAGTTACGTCACTTGCAGTTGGGCGCGCATACTAGTGGTGACAGGAAAACCCTGGTAACAAGTGGAAGGAAATGGGTAAAATCCATGGAATAAGAGAAAAAAAATATTGAATCGGAATGAAAATAATTTTTATAGAATACTGTCATCATAGATGGCATTTGAAGCTAAACGCAGACATTCAAACGGACATACGCTGGAAGAAAACTGCTATGATTACTTTTAAAGCATAAATTTGATTTAAACAATAGGTCTACATAATATTCACATATGCTGTTTATAGGGGACGCATTGTATTAGTCCTACAGTTACAGCAAGACATTATTTAAACCTAATACTATTAACATTTTACGTAACATTTATTTTATCTCAAAATTTGACATTTTTCTCGCAAATGCAAATTTATATCTCCTAGTTTGGACTTTATAACTCGATTTAACTCAACAATAGTGAGTGTGTCAATTCT